>CM030360.1:202821253-203421253 GCA_017893485.1 Hemerocallis citrina
GCTATTGCTGACCCCATTCGAAGCCCGAGAGCCTTGAAGAAGGGAAGACACTTCTCCCCTGACTTGGAAAGGAAGCGCCCTATAGCTGCGAGGCGCCCGATTAGCTTCTGAACTTCTTTTATACTTTTGGGAGGAGCCATATCCAGTATGGCTTTAATCTTCTTGGGGTTGGCTTCGATCCCTCTTTGGCTGACCATGAAGTCTAGGAATTTTTCCGACGCGACTCCGAACGCACACTTGTTCGGATTGAGCCTCATATCATGTTTTCTTAACACATCGAACGCCTCCTACAGGTCGGTGACATGGTCGGCCCCACGAATGCTCTTCACAAGCATATCATCAACATACACCTCCATGTTACGGCCGATCTGATTTTGGAAGACTTTGTTAACAAGGCGTTGATAGGTGGCGCCTGCATTCTTCAACCCGAAAGGCATCACCCTGCAGCAGTAGAGGCCCTGATCGGTAATAAAGGAGGTCTTCGGGATGTCCGGGGAGAACATGCAGATTTGATTGTATCCGGAAAAAGCGTCCATGAAGTTGAGAAGCTCATGGCCCGAAGTGGCGTCAATCAGAGTGTCGATGCTTGGAAGGGGGAATGGATCTTTGGGGCATGTTTTTTTCAGGTCGGTAAAGTCGATGCAAATTCTCCAGGTCCCGTTGGCCTTCTTTACCATCACAACATTCGAGAGCCATTCGGGGTAATTGACCTTTTGTATGAACCGAGCCTTTAGGAGCTTGTCCACCTCCTCTTTTATAGCTTGCTGGCGCTCGGGAGCAAACTTGCGCCTCTTCTGTTGGACCGGTTTGGACCCCGGAACAATGTTGAGGTGGTGGACTAGGAGCTTTTCGAAAATTCTAGGCATGTCGGCAGCCGACCAGGCAAAGAGATCGTGGTTCTTTCTAATGCACCGGACTATGTCGGAGCATAGGGCAGATGGGAGGGTTTTACTGATAAAGAACTTTCAGCTCGGATCTTGCTAAGAGAAGAGCACTTCCTCCAATTCATCCACCGGCTCGGACATTTGTCGGACATTTTCTTGGGGGATTTCAAGTGTTTCGAGGGAGAGGACTGGACCTCCAGTAGAGGTCATGTAGCATTTGCGGGCCATCTCCTGATTGCCTCTTACTTCCCCTACTCCTGCCCGGGTGGGAAACTTCATCTTGAGGTTATAAGCGGAAGGGATGACTTCGAGAGCAGCTAGATCGGGTCGGCCTAGGATCACATTATAAGTGGTGGGGACATCGACGACCATGAAGTCCATCGGCTCCGTTCGGGTAGTAGAAGTTTTGTCAGCGGTTACGTCGAGGGTGATCACCCCTTCGATAGTCACTGGCACTCCCGTGAACCCATGGAGCGTGTAGCCGACGGGCTTAAGCCTGTCCCGAGGTAACTTGAGTCCTTTGAAAGCATCGAGGAAGAGGATGTTAACAGAGCTGCCATTGTCCACTAGGATCCTCTCCACTTTAAAATTCGCCATATGGAGGTTAATGACTAGTGCGTCACAATGGGGGGTTCGGACGCCTACCAGGTCTTCATCTGAGAATGTGACAGGGTACTCCGAGGCCTTTACGGGGAGGCATGCCATGTATTGAATTGACTTCCCTTATGAAAGCCTTTCGAGAGGAGTTGGAGAAGCCCCCCATTAGGCCCCGATGAATGAGGTGTAGGACACGCTCCTCTTCGAATTCGGGTGTCTCACCGCGTCGTTCCGGACGCTTGTTAGCCCCCCGAGGAGGAGGAGGAAGGTCGGTTTGGTCTTTTCTCACGAATTTGGCCAGCTGCCCCCTCTGGATGAGGGCCTCGATCTCGTTCTTTAGGGCCCGACAGTCATTGGTATCGTGGCCATGGTCCCGGTGATAGCGGCACCATTTCTCTTTGTCCCTCTTCTTGCCAGGGGTGTTCATCTTCGGGGTAGGAGGTATCACCCCTTCCTTCTCTACTTCCATGAGAATAGTGAAAATGTTGGCGTTAAGAGGAGTGAATTTCTCGAATCTGGGGGGAGGGCATCGCTGACCGCCATTATCCTTTTGGAGCTTCTTGGCTCCTTCTTCTTCTGTTCCCTTTCTCTTGGACCTGGAGGAAGGCCCCTCAAAGTTGGGGCGGTGCTCAGCTTCCTCGGCCCGAACATACTTCTCGCTTCGAAGAAGGAGATCGGAGAAGTTCTGCGGGGGCTTCTTGGCAAGGGAGGAGTGGAGGCTGGAATTAAGGACGTTTGATTGGAACGCTGCTGCAGCGACCGACTGGTCGAGGGAAGCGATAGACCTAGCTTCCGCGGTAAACCTTTTCACGTAGTCTCTCAGCTTCTCACCCTTCTTCTGGTTGAGGTAGAGTAGCGAAATGCTGGTCTTCTCAGTTCGGCGGCTACTCACGAAGTGGGTGACGAAGAGGGTCTCGAATTGCTCGAAGGAAAATATCGAAGATGGAGCGAGGCGAGAGTACCATTCCGGGGCCGGACCCTTGAGGGTAGCAGGAAAGGTCTTACACAGCAGAGCATCGGAAGCTTGGTGAATGAGCATGAGGGTCTTAAAGCATTCGATGTGGTCGACGGGGTCAGACTCCCCGGAATAAGTCTCGAATTGGGGAGGCTTGAAGCCTATTGGAACGGGCGCCTCCATGATGGTTCGAGAGAAAGGAGGTCGACTTGGGCAGAGGGTCCTTCCTCTAAGCTCCTCTTCTCTGTCCAGCTGACCCAAGCACCTCTCCATTTCATGGAGACGACGGTAGACAGTGTCATCCCTTCGATGGTAATTAAACGAGCCTCTGGACTCGTCTTCGTACGAGGGAGAGCGGGGGCTACGACGACGGTAGTTCCTGGAGTGGCGAGGACTAGGAATGTGTTGGGGGTTGCTAGGAGCTGGGGGAGGAGTTAGGGACCGTTGGCGAGGACTTCGGACCGGAGGAGTGGGGACCCTCTGAGCATTGTTGTTGTTGGGTCGAAGATTGAGGGCTTGTAAGATGGTTGCTTGGAATTGCTGGAACTCGACACGAGTGATGGGTGCGTCATTGTTCCTGGGAGGTCGCCGATCGTCAGTAGAGTGAGGTCTTCTCCTATGGTGGCCGGGGGACTCTCTTCGCCCTCTATGAGGAGGGGACCTTCCGTATTCTCGACGATGAGGAGATCGCTCATTTGGACGGTATTGGCGGGAGGCTCCCTCTCGGGCCCGCCTTTCATCAAAACGGCGGCGAAGATCCTCTTCTTTGCGCCGATTGTCGAGCGTGTTGCGGAGGTCATCTGATGCTCGGGGATTGTGAGATGCCATGGAATCAGTAGAGGGGTTGTGCACGGAGACGTGATCATGTTGAAGAAGTTGTTTCTGAGGATTGGGACGGGAGCCCCTTACACCGGCATTCTGGGTCCGGTCTGACCCCGAGGGGGTTGAAGATTCTGAGGAGGAGGTTGGTCCTGTTGCGGAGCCTGATCAGGTTGAGGGGGAAGTCCCGCCAGCTGGATGGTTTGGAGAGGGATCTCCTGTTGTGGTTGAAGAGGAGTGGGTCCACAGTTGGACCCTCTAGATCTTAGTTTCCTTAGAGGCATGGCTGGAGGAGATCTGACCGATGGGAAGAGGAAGGATCGCTATTCGTGGGTTCCCACATACGGTACCAATTTGTTACCGCTGAATCTGGTGTGGGGGCAAACAGATAGTATTTGTGGATTCTTAAGGAAACGGAATAATCAAACCTTAACCTTCTCTGCTGGAGTTGGACCGCTGACTCCCGCCGTTCACCTGCAAAAAGTGCGAGATACCGGGGTTGATCCCGGCGACGCACCCTCCGGCGCTCAAGTCAGTAATCAGGAAGATTATGAGAGAGCGTAAATTGGCAAAAGATTGATTACCTCTTAATAGTGGTGGATGGGGGGTATTTATAGCCGCCGTTGGGATCATATTAGGAATGTAATCCCTAATTCTCAGTGAAAGAATAGATATGAATCAAGGCCGTTGATTAGGATTAATCAGAGACCCTAATTCTATCCTGCTGGACCAGGTTTGTTGTGGGTTGAAACCCTCACCCAGTTGGGATGGACCCATTTGTGGGTTACTGGGCTTTCGGTAAGAAGACCCAATACCCACTTTAGACCCGTTTGTAAGTGAAATTACCATGTTACCCCCCGGCTTTAAGATTGGTGCCTGATTTGGACGGTTCTGATTTAACCCTATTTTTAGCCATATCACCCGTTAATGCAAGTCACGGGCCGCAAGTTGTACAAGCTACAGGGACAAGTATAAAAAAAAAAAAAGAAGCAGGAAAACGATCATGGAGTCAAGAATCATGTAATAGAAGAAATACAACATGTAAACAAGATCATAAACAAGGCATGCATGTAAACAAGTGACATGTAAACAAGTAATCAAGTAAACAAGTCAACAAAAACATGTACATGTAATTGGATCATACAAGTGCATGTGTTAATCTTATGTCTTTTATAAATTTTATCTACTGTAGCACTTCATGCATCCATACTTTTACTACATGGTTGCTACATACAATCAGTTACGTTTAGGCCTAGCGGTGGATTCTATAGGTCACGTACTCGGGAAAAACATATCAATTGTATCTTGTTCGAGATACGTACAAATTTGTAACGTGAAACATATAAAGTGAAACATAGTGTAAACTTGTAGCGTGAAACATATAAACATATAATTCGCAAACTTGCAACTTGCATTGGGAAACCACGAGTTCCCGCCGAGTACGCTCTTCTATATTGCCCACTGCTAGATCTTTATCCTTATACCCCCGCTTGTTACTTTTATTAATTTTAATCAACAATAACAGGAAAACATATTTAAACTACTATCACGGGTAAAACAATCATGCACATAATCATGCATAATCCTAAAAGTACATATATGTGTGTCAATTGTGTTCATGTAATGCATGTGGCAACAAAGTATTCACGATCATATGCGAATACGAGACCGACGGATTATGTATAGCAACATATTTCAATTCGACCGAAGAATACAAATTAGAGTCAAAGAACATACTTGCGGTATTTTGCAAAGAAAGCTTGTACGAGAACAAACAAATTATACAAGAGGATACTTGCCTGATAACCGAGACAGTGATATCGATTACCAGAATAACGGGATCAGAATCCCGTACAGTGAAGCAAAACACGGGCGAGACACCAAACAAAAAAGTGACAAAACAACAAATAGCAAACCTCCACACAAAATATCACACACCGGATCAGATCTGCTACACCCAGAACACCAAACACCAAAACAGCCACCACACCGAATCCAACGAACAGCAAACAGCAACTTCTGATCTCCTACACCCCGAACACCAAACAACCGATTCCACCACTCACACCCGTCTCCTTCCTTCCTTCGACAGAGAAGAGAGAGAGCTGTGGAGGGAGAACTGGCGAGAGGGACGACGACTGCGCATGGGCGGCACAACTAGTGGGGTGCAGGGCCTGTAGGCGGCAGTGTGCTCAGGGAGAGGCGACGCACAGGGAGGTTGCGACTGGGTGTCGATGCGGAGCGACGGCGGGAGGGTCGAGATGCTTCGGGGGGGTTCTCGGAACGGAGATGAGGAGCAGGGTCGGGAATGGCAATCGACTGGAGGTCAAGCAACGAGGAGGAGTGGTCGAGCAGGAGGGAGTTCGGCAATGGAGGATGGTCCAGCGGCGTCTCGACGGAGAAGGTCGAGCGGGAGGAGGAAGACGATGGCTTGAGCGGGGAAATCGAGTGGAGAGCGGGAATAGGTGACTGGCATCGCCCATTCAAGAGGAGGTCAGGGCGATGAGGAGCTCGACAAAGGTTGGAAGGCGCTACTCTGTTTCGATGGGTAAAACAGAGTGTCCGCGAGGGAAGGTGACGACAATGGTGATGGCCTTCGATGGTGAAGGCGAATCTCAGGGTCGATGATGATGGCACATGGAAGAAGGAAATGGAGTTTACGGTGGATGGGTCGACGGGTTCGAAGCGGATGCGGATGACAGGAGGATGAAGAGGCGGGGTGAGGTGCTGGTCGGAGGGCGCGAGTGTAGAGACAAGGGCGGAGGGCAGGGCGAAGAGGAGAGGGGTTCTGGCATTGCGGAGGAGGCTCGACGGGGTTGAGGGTGAGTCGAGCGAGATGAGGAAGACGATGGAGAGGGTGGGGTTTTGTTTTGGGTTTCAAAACAGGGCATGCATGTAAACAAGATCATGAACAAGGCATGCATGTAAACAAGTGGCATGTAAACAAGTAATCAAGTAAACAAGTCCGCAAGAACATGTACATGTAATTGGATCATGCAAGTGCACGTGTTAATCTTATGTCTTTTATAAATTTTATCTACTGTAGCACTTCATGCATCCATACTTTTACTACATGGTTGCTACATACAATCAGTTACGTTTAGGCCCAGCGGTGGATTCTATAAGTCACGTACTCGGGAAAAACATATCAGTTGTATCTTGTTCGAGATACGTACAAATTTGTAACGTGAAACATATAAAGTGAAACATAGTGTAAACTTGTAGCGTGAAATATATAAACATATAATTCGCAAACTTGCAACTTGCATCGGAAAACCACGAGCTCCCGTCCGAGTACGCTCTTCTATATTGCTCACTACTAGATCTTTACCCTTATACCCCCGCTTGTTTCTTTTATTAATTTTAATCAACAATAACAGGTAAACATATTTAAACTACTATCACGGGTAAAATAATCATGCACATAATCATGTATAATCCTAAAAGTACATATATGTGTATCAATTGTGTTCATGTAATGTATGTGGCAACAAAGTATTCACGATCATATGCGAATACGGGACCGACGGATTATGTATAGCAACATATTTCAATTCGACCGAAGAATATGAATTAGAG
This sequence comes from Hemerocallis citrina, assembly GCA_017893485.1. NCBI lineage: Eukaryota > Viridiplantae > Streptophyta > Magnoliopsida > Asparagales > Asphodelaceae > Hemerocallis > Hemerocallis citrina. The sequence continues at coordinate 202,828,088 of CM030360.1, forward strand.
TCAAAGAATATACTTGCGGTATTTTGCAAAGAAAGCTTGTACGAGAACAAACGGATTATACAAGAGGATGCTTGCCTGATAACCGAAGACAGTGATATCGAATACCAGAATAATGGGATCAGAATCCCGGACAGTGAAGCAAAACATGGGCAAAAAACCAAACAACAAAAGTGACAACAACAAATAGCAAACCTCCACACAAAATACCATACACCGGGATTTGCTACACCCAGAACACCACACACCAAAACAGCCACCACACAGGATCCAACGAACAGCAAACAACAACTTCTGATCTCCTACACCCCGAACACCAAACAACCGATTCCACCACTCACACCCGTCTCCTTCCTTCCTTCGACAGAGAAGAGAGAGAGAGCTGTGGCGGGAGAACTGGCGAGAGGAATGGCGACTGTGCGTGGGCGGCACGACTGGTGGGGCACAGGGCCTGTAGGCGGCGGTGCGCTCAGGGAGAGGCGACATGCAGGGAGGTTACGACTGGGTGTCGACGCGGAGCGATGGCGGGAGGGTCGAGATGCTTCGAGGGGCTTCTCGGAGCGGAGATGAGGAGCAGGGTCGGGAATGGCGATCGACTGGAGGTCGAGCAACGAGGAGGAGTGGTCAAGCAAGAGGGAGTTCGGCAATGGAGGATGGTCGAGCGGTGTCTCGACGGAGAAGGTCGAGCGGGAGGAGGAAGACGATGGCTCGAGCGGGGAAGACGAGTGGAGAGCGGGAATAGCTGACTGGCATCGCCCAGTCGAGAGGAGGTCAGGGCGAGGAGGAGCTCGACAAAGGTTGGACGACACTACTCTGTTTCGATGGGTAAAACAGAGCGTCGGCGAGGGAAGGTGACGAAAATGGTGATGGCCTTCGATGGTGAAGGTGAGGCTCAGGGTCGACGATGATGGCACATGGAAGAAGGAGATGGAGTTTATGGTGGATGGGTCGACGGGTTCGAAGAGGATGCGGATGACAGGAGGATGAAGAGGCGGGGCGAGGTGCTAGTTAGAGGGTGCAAGTGCGGAAACGAGGGCGGAGGGCAGGGCATGGGCGGATCCAGGGGGGCTGGGGTATGCTACAGCCCCCCCCCCCCCCCCAACATTTGGTATTTGTTTGTAAAAATTTTTTTTGGGTATATTAGTGTGGAATATATATATGCTTTAGCCCCCCCAAATATTTTTTAAAGCCCACCCCAAATATATTTTAAAGCCCACCCCAAACATATTTAAGCCTTCTATTTATTTTTTTGGGCCCAAACTCAACTCTATTCTATCTAGTATCTATAACAACTTTACTTCTCTAGTATCTATAACAACTTTATATATATATTGCATGTAACCTTGTGTGATTTTTTTTTCAACCCCCCTCACTTTTCAATCCTGGATCCGCCCCTGGGGCGAGGCGAAGAGGAGAGGGGTTCTGGCGTTGCGGAGGAGGCTCAACGGGGTTGAGGGTGAGTCGAGCGAGACGAGGAAGACGATGGAAAGGGTGGGGTTCTGTTTTGGGTTTCGAAACAGGGCAGGTGAGAAAGAGCGGGAGGAAGGAGATGGGAGTACGGGAGAGAGAAGGGACCGGGGGGGGGGGTTATAAATAAAATAAATATAATAGGTTTGGTTAATGGGTAGTTTATTAGGAGTTAGTAGAGTGATTAATTAGTTTATTGGGGGTTATAGAGTTACGGGAGGTGAAAAGTGGGGAAAATGTAAGGGGTTTATTAGTGGGGTGTTTAATCAGTTTAATGGGGGTTTGAATACAATCACATAGGATTGAGCCTATAGAAATATATATGAGTACTGGGTTTGGATTTGGGCTTAAAACAATTGAGCTAAAAAATAATATAATAAATTATTTATAGGATAGGGCTTAAATTAAACAATTGGGTTTGGGCTCAAAACATTTTAATAAATCAATTATGGGATTGAGCTTATAATAAACAATTGGGCTAAAATAATAATAATAGTAATATTGGCTTTATAAAAGTAGTTTGAATATAATCAATTAGGAAGAATAGTTATAAGATACTACGAATTTAAAATACAAAAAAATACATGAAAAATACATATTAATGGAAACAGGGGTTACAGATGGCGAGGAGGGTGGGTTTTTTATTTATTTAAATAATTAATTAGAGTTTAATTAGGTTGGAATGAGATTAGGATGTGTGGGTTATAATTAGTTAGGTTAGTGTTAGATCTAATTGTGTTGTGTAGATTTAATTGAGAGATTTAGTTAGATCTAATCTAATTATGTGGTGCATATTTAATTAAGGTTGAATGCATACAAATCACAGGTTGTCTACAAATGACAACTCTCCCATTATAATATTAGAGATTACAAGTAATCTGCACGTGCGATGCACGTTCTAATATATATATATTTTTGTAAAAAATAAATAGTACGACATAATCTGGCCTCGAACCTTTACTCATCACATACTCATTACAAATTGTTCATAATGACATCAACTTTTATTTTATATGAGTGACACTTTTGCAAATAATTATGTCATAAATAAAGTTGAACTTTGAGGGTATTATGGTAACTAACAACACTTGAGTAAATGAATGATTAATATAATTCCCACGTAAAAATGAATGGTTGAGATTAGATGATTGAATGAATATCTACAAATTACGGGTTGTTTACAAATGACAACCCCAACTCTCCCAATATAATATTAGAAATTAGAAATTTATCATTTATTATTATTTGATTGACTGGTTGTTTTATTATTTATTTTTACCAACTTTTTTATGGGTTCATTGATTGTTTTATTATTAGGTAGGTTTTATTTTGGATAGGATCAATTTAGCAAGAGAAACATACGATTTCGAGAGAAGTCGTAAAATAATTTGTTTTTTGGGTTTATTGATTTAGCGTTTATGTGGATCTCGGAGATTGTGTTTTGCGATGGGTAGGATGCGAGATCTCCTGATATCCGTAAGGAAGGTTTGTCGTGATTGATGATTGATGTCGGTAAAAACAAAAACAAAAAAATAAAAGTGGCTGTCGTTAGAGAGAGATAAGAATCTTGGAGATTCCGTTATTCAATGAGTAGAATATGAGATCTTCTTAAATCTGTAAAAGAAGTTTGTCGGGATTGGTGATTGATGTGGTAACAAAAAAGATAAAGCGGTTGTCGTTAGATAGCGATATATTTTGGCGGAATTTGTAAAATAATGTGGTTTGTTGATTTGTATGGTGTTTATTTCAAATTTGATCTCCTACGTGATTGATACGTTGGGAGAACTTCGTATTCATGAAGGAAGTTCGTTGTGAATAATGATTGGTGTCGACACCCCCAAAGGATGAATTTGTCGTCGTAAAGGTGAGATGCAATATTTGGCGAAATTGTAGAATGATGTGGTTTGTTATTCGTTTAGCGGTTATGTGAAAATTTGTTGTTGTTGTCTTACACGATTTATACATTGGGAGATCATATGATATTCAAAAGAAATTATGTAGCGACTGATGTTGAGTAAAAGATAAATTTTGTTGTCGGTAGACACTTGTCCTTTAATATTTTGTTAAATGATTAAAACTTGAGAACCTGTACAATTTGGTAATTATATATTGAACTACCTGGTAAACTTAACATTTTTATCATCCCTAATCTCTAATATTATAATGGGAGAAGGGCTTAGTGTCATTTGTAAATGTTTGTCATTTTGTCAACACGTGCAGCACACGTGTTGGTAGTTTTTTTTTTGTCCTTTTCATTCCCCCTCCCCATTTTTCCCCACGTGCAACGCATGTGTTGGTAGATTTTTTTTTTGTCCTTTTCATTCCCCTCTCCCCATTTTCCCCATGCGCAACGCACATGTATAATACTAGATTTTTTTTGTCCTTTTCATTCCCCCACCCCATTTTTTCCACGTGCAACACACGTGTATAATACTAGTTACGTATAAAGTGTAAATGCTAATGACAAATTAAGGTAGCGCTAGGTTTTGCAGAGGTCACTAAATAACGCTTTATTGAACGGCTTAACATTCAACTATAAGGAAATTGTGTTGGCGAGAGACAAAATGCATCCCAGTGTTCAAAAAGAACATTTTGTCATGTTTAGTATCTTGAAAGAAAAAAATAATACTCATAACTAGCAGATGCTTGTTAAATGGGTGAAAGTACAAACATGGTCGGCCGTGAGTTACCGGGGGCCCGAGGTGCACTCCGAAATAGGGCCCCTAATAATAGTAATTTTTTACGCGCAAAATACGTGTATATATTCACAAGGAAATTACAAATTTGGGACCCCCAAAATCGCAAAAAGTTCGGAGGCCTGAGGCGGCCCCCTCACCCGTTTCATGAGTGAGGCCGGCCCTGAATATAAAATATGATGGACAAAATTAGCACTACACATGCTAATTTATTTCTTAAAGTCAAATTGCGTTTATTTGTGGGAAAATTTTTTCTCTAATCTCTAATCTCTAATATTATAATGAGAGAGTTGGAGTTGTAGTTTATAAATCTATCAACTTACATGTATCGCGTGCGCATAACTAATATGAAGGAGTTCTTAGGTTTTAGGTCAAATTATGTGAGAGTTTTTTACTTCTTAAAAACATGTAAAGAAGGTATTAGGTTCGAGGCCAGACTACATCATCAGAGTTTTTACTTTTAAATAAATGTAATGATTAAGACGTGCATAGCATGTATAAATTTCTATAATAATATTAGAATGGAACGTACGCGTGCATAACTAATATACATAACTAATTAAAAAAAATATTAAGACATGCATTGCACGTGTAAAATTCAATATAAAATAGTTGGAGTTGTCGTTTGAAAATCTAGCAATTTACGTGCATTGTCCTTGCACAACTAATTAAAAGATGTCTCAGGCTCGAGGTCAGACTACGTCGACGAAAATTTTATTTTTAAAAAATAAATATATTTATTAAGACGTGCATCGCACTTATAAATTACTAGCTATTCTAATGAGAGAGTTGGGGTTGTGTAATTTGTAGTCAAACAAACTTACATGCATCATCCGTGCAGATTAAATCCCCCAATTTAAATCCACCAACTTAAGGAAAAGAACGTGCAACACACATGCAAATTAAACCCCTAATAATGGTAAAAATTGTACCTATTAGAGTTAATTTGTGAAAGTATGAGCTTAAGAAAAAGAACGTGCATTGCACGTGCATATGACTAGTCTATACAATATATTATGCTAAATCACTTATGTCTAGGATTTTTTCCTTTTTAAAATAAAAAAGTAGAGCAAATATAGGAGACAACTCCCCACTCTTGCTTCATCCAAAGTTTGAATTGGAATCCTATCACTTAACTATACCTAAAAAAACATGCAATAATGTATAAAATCTATTAGATTTGTTTTTCAAAATGATATGGCTAAAAATGGGATTAAATCTGGACCATTCAAATTGGGCGCGAATCTTAAAGCTTTCAGGGGTAAAACGATAATTTCACCTACAAGCGGGTCTGAAATGAAAACTAGGTCTTTCTTCAAAGTTTCATAATTTATACAATTTATAAGACAAATTAGATACGATGTAGTACAATTGCCTACCACAGGCTACCTCTCTAAAGTTGGTTAACCGATTGAGTGACTCTTAATCATAGGCTATTATATTTATTTATTACTTTATTACACTATATTACCGATATGAGACATATTACTCAATTTTCAAATCTTGTATACATGGTGACGTCATCATCACCATTGAAGACAACAGCAAAGTCATTCTGACTTTCATTTACCGTGGGCCCCAAGGCCATTTAGCAAATAATTCCATAATGCCATATCCATTTACCAAAGTAACCGAACCGCCATATTAATTTTTTTTCAACATATATTATATATATACACATCATATATATTATTACTCTTTGAAAATTACGGGGTGTTACAGTCGCGATCCACAATCCTCTAGTTGGCTCTATGGCTTCTCAAAGTCCTTCCGAGCGGGATCTTCGTCAAGTGATTGCCGACCGCCAAAAGGGGGTCGACCTCCGAACTCACCTGAACGGATGGCGAGCCATTGGGGGAGTCCATCAACCTGAGCACCTAGGGGTCTCAAAAGTTCGGACCCTCCGCCGACCGAGAACCAGAAGATCCCCTCCCTCGAGGAAGCGAAGAGAGTCTCATCGGCGTCATCGGCGGAGAACTCATTCTCCAGTAAGCCGAGCCATACATAGGAACCGCCAAGCTGGAGAGGCACCAGTCACAAGGGCGGAGCTCCAAGATTTTCAAGAGGCCGTTCTGCGGGCCCTCAATGCCGCTCCCAATCATGAGCAACAGACACCTAGTCCTGAACCTGCTCCAAGCCGTAACTACTGCACTCCTAGTCCCCTCTCGCATGGGAAAGAGCCTAGGGGATCGACAGGATATGACCGAAGGGAAGACTCGGTCTACCACCGTCTCCACGAGATGGAGAGGCGCCTTGGCCGACTTGACAGAGAAGAGGAACAACGGGTAAGGAATTTCTGCCCCAGCAGGCCCCCGTTCTCCCGAGCCATTATGCAAGCCCCGGCCCCGCAAAACTTTAAGCCTCCTAACTTCGAGTCATACAATGGGAAGTCGGACCCTACCGACCACATCGAGAGTTTTAAAACTCTCATGATGATCCACCAGGCTCCGGATGCGCTCCTTTGCAAGACCTTTCCTGCCACGCTGAAGGGGCCTGCGAGAGAATGGTACTCTCGACTTGCACCAGCATCTATCTTCTCCTTCGACCAGTTCGAGAGTCTTTTCCTCACACATTTCGTGAGCAGTCGTCGCACCGAGAAGACGAGCGACTCCCTACTGTTCCTTAGTCAAAAGAAGGGCGAACGATTCAAGGACTATGTCAAGCGCTTCACTCCTGAAGCCAGGTCCATCGCTTCCTTGGAACCCTCGGTCGTCGCTGTCGCCTTCCAGTCCAACGTCCTCAATGCTGACCTCAGAGCGTCCCTTGCCAAGAAGCCTCCTTGAAACTTCTGAGAACTCCTGCTTAGGAATGAGAATTACATTCGAGTGGAAGAGGCTCTCAACCCCCCTACTATTGAGAAATCATTTTCCGGGAACAAACGGAAGAATACGAGCGAAGAGGGGTCCCAAAAATCTCAGAGGGACTGCAATGGCCAATGCCGCCCGGCTCCTCGTTTTCAGAAGTTCACCCCACTCATTGCTAATATATCAGAAGTTCTTATGGAGGTGGACAAGGAAGGGCTACTCCGCGCTCTGCTAGAATGAATACCCCTAGCAAGAAGAGGAACAGGGATAAGTGGTGCCGCTTTCATAGGGGCCACGGCCACGACACGGATGATTGTCGGGCTCTCAAGGAGGAGATCGAAGAACTCATACAGTGGGGACACCTGACCAAGTTCGTCCAAAAAGATGGAACCGAATTTGCACCCTGAGGAGCCTACAAGCGAAGAGAGAGGTCCGCCGAGTTCCAAGATTCAGAACCTGAGGCCATCTTCCACCTCATCCAAGGAGGTCCTATGGGGGGAGAACCCAACTCCTCTCAAGAGGCCTTCACCCTATCGCAAAAGTAGGATCTCGATTTTCAGTAAGGCCGATGCATGTAACACGACCAAGAAGCATGTAATAATGGCTCGTCCTATTGAAGAGACCACTTAGTTTATCTCAATAAAACTTAGCATTTTTTCATTGAAAATTATTGCTCTTGCTTCATCTCTATCTATCCGAGTCACATCTACGACTCGTTAAATGGTAAGTTCAAAGTCCAGCTTCTCCTACATGACTGCTCCCACAACTTACTAAGCTCAAAAAACGAGTTTGGAGTCCAACACTTGGTTCGACATTGCTTTAGCCACTTGCAAACAAGCAAGGGCGGGGCAGCTCACCATTCGGAATTGCTTCTACAACTCGTTAACCCCCTCTAACAACAAGTTCGGAGTCCAACATTTGGTTCAATTCTGCTTCACCTACTCGCTTACGAGCGAGTACGAAGTGGTTCACCATTCGGAATTGCTCCTGCAACTAGTTGAAACATCCCAACGACGAGTTCCGGGTCCAGCACTTGGTTCGACGTTGCCTTAGTCGCTCGCAAACAAGCAAGTGCGGGGCAGCTCACCATTCTAAATTGCTCCCACAACCGTTGATAAATCTTAAAAAAAACTGGTACGGAGTTCACAATCATGGCTCGAAATCGCCCTCACAACTTGCAAGTATGTGGGTTCAGGGATCGACACGACCATTCGAACTACTCCCGAAACTAGTTGATTCCAACAAGCAGGTTCGAACACTGGCTCTTTTCCAGGGCTATCCCCAAGGCCTGACTCATCTTTGTAGCTGCTCGTACAGGTCGACAATCCTCATCAGTGAGCTCTGTGCTCAGTTCCTCTCCCGAGCCAAGCCAGCAACTCCTTCACCCCATGTAATGGTGTTGGAGCCCAGCTCGTCCTAGAGGATCTCCCGCAACTAGTTCACCTTCAAGAATCTGATATGGTACCCAACTCACCCATCGAGTTGCCTCTACTAGCGTGTTGGGCTCAAACAGCAAGTTTGGAGGCCAACTCCATCTGAAAGTTGCTTCTACAAGCCTACCGGGTCCAAACGGTAAGTCGGCACCAACCCCCTCTTCGGGCCGCTTCTACAAACTTGTCGGACTAAAACGACAAGTTCGACGCCCAACTCTCTCCTAGAGCCAAGCTCTCCGCTCCGCTCGCCTCCAGGGCGGACCTCTTCTAAACGGGTTCGGAGCACAACTCTCTCTTAGAGTTGCTCCTCAAACTTGTCTCCAAGACGGCTCTCTCCTAGAGCCATGCTCTCCACTCTGCTCGCCTCCAGAGCGGACCTCTTCTCAACGAGTTCGGAGCACAACTCTTTTCTAGAGTTTCTCCTCAACTTGTCTCCCAGAAGGCTCTCTCCTAGAGCCAAGCTCTCCGCTCCGCTCGCCTCCAGAGCGGACCTCTTCTCAACGAGTTTGGAGCACAACTCTCTCCTAGAGTTGCTCCTCAAACTTGTCCCCCAAGATGGCTCTCTCCTAGAGCTATGCTCTCCGCTCCGCTTGTCTCCAAAGCGGACCTCTTCTCAACGAGTTCGGAGCACAACTCTCTCCTAGAGTTGCTCCCCAAACTTGCCTCCCAGACGGCTCTTTCCTAGAGACAAGCTCTCCGCTTCGCTTATCTCCAGAGCGGACCTCTTCTCAACGAGTTTGGAGCACAACTCTCTCCTAGAGTTGCTCCTCAAACTTGTCTCCCAGACGGCTCTCTCCTAAAGCCAAGCTCTCCGCTCCGCTCGCCTCCAAAGAGGACCTCTTCTCAGCAAGTTTAAAACGAAAACACCCTCCTAGAGTTTTTCCTTAAACTCATCTCCAAGAATGAATCTTCCCAAGAGCCATACAAAGCACTTCTCAACTTCATGAAGACAAGTATGTTGCGGGACCATTTTGACCATGAAGAATTATGATTCCTCGACTTATCACTAAAGAGACGTTGTAGATATTTAAGTTAGCTTCGAAATAAGGGGTCACACGCCCCGATCCGACCTCCGTAGCCCTGGGAAAGTGAGTTACAACACAACCGCTCGCCAAGCTCGCCGCAGTTGTCGAACAGACGTGTTTCCGAGCTGAAAACACCCAAAATTGCGTTGACCAGTCAACGTCTTCCAAGTTCGACATTTCGTTCGCCAAGCTCGCCACTTCGTTCGCCAAGCCCACCACTTCGCTTGCCAAGGTCGCCGCAGTTGACGAACAAACATGTTTCCGAGCTGAAAACGCCAAAAATTGCGTTGACCAGTCAACGTCTTCCAAGTTCGACATTTCGTTCTCCACGCTCGCCACTTCGTTCGCCATGCTCGCCACTTTGCTTGCCAAGCTCGCCACAATTGACGAACAGACGTGTTTCCGAGCTGAAAACACCCAAAATTGCGTTGACCAGTCAACGTCTTCCGAGTTCGACATTTCGTTCGCCAAGCTCACCACTTTGTTCGCCAAGCTCGCCGTAGATGTTGAACAGACGTGTTTCCGAGCTGAAAACACCAAAATTTCATTGACCAGTCAACGTCTTCCAAGTTCAACATTACTTCCGCCACAACAAGCCGAACAAAGCTGGTTCTGAACAAAAAATGAGAGGAAAAAATTATCCTCGCAATCCGCGCTCAGAACAAGATCTACGGCCACAAAATGGAAAGGGGTTTTAATAAAGGGTTAACGGGTCAGGTTCGGACCCGTTAGGGACCCAAACCCGCTCCAATCACCTTTTTTATTTACCTTCAGATCTCCTGCCAAAAATGAAGAAACAAAAGCGTCGTCTTCTTCAAAGCTTCGCTGCCGAAATCCTCCGACGCGCTCCACTTTCGAGCTCGCCAAGCCATCGAGCTCCAACTCCTCCCTCCTCACCATGAGCGTCGAGCTCCTCGACACCGCCGAGCTCCAACTCTATCAACAAGCTCCGAGCTTCCCACTCCCTCGTCGGAGCTTCGTCGAGCTTCGAATCCACTTCGCCAACTCACCAAACCGCTCCTTCAACCTCCAAGTGTCGAGAACCCAACACCAACGAGTTCCAACGCTGAACTCCGCCACCACCTAGTCGACCTCCACTCCTCACCGAGCTCAAGCAAAGCTCAGGCGAGCGCTTCTTCGTCGAGCCCCTCTGTCGATGTCAAGCTACAACCATCGCCAAGCTCGCAACGTTCGCCACAAACGGTCACCGAGCTCCTCCAACGACGCGCGCTCGCCGCCTTTGCCGCACAAAAGGGTTTCCGAACTAATTATAGGGAAAACCACTATCGAGCTCCCTAGGCTCCTCGCCGAGCTCACCTCCATTCCTCGTCAACCTCATATCGAAGACCTCCACCCCCTCCACTGTGTCGAGCTCCTCCATCGACGTCGAGCTTGAATAATCGCCAAGCTTGCAACGTTCGTAGCAAACAATCGCCGAATGTTCCCTACATGCGAAGCTTCGTCGAGCCCTCGCCAGACGCCGTCGCCAGCTTGTTCGTCGTGCACTCACCGCCTTTGCCACACAGACAGGTTTCCGAACTGATTATAGGGAAAACCACTGTCGAGCTCCCCAGGCTCCTTGCCGAGCTCACCTCCATTCCTCGTCTACCTCATGTCGAAGAGCTCCACCCCCTCCACTGTGTCGAGCTCCTCCATCGACGTCGAGCTCGAACAATCGCCAAGCCCGCAACGTTCGCAGAAAACAATCGCCGAACATTCCCTCCACGTGAAGCTTCGTCAAGCCCTCGCCAGACGCCGTCGCCAGCTTGCTCGCCGCGCGCTCGCCGCCTTTGCCGCACAGACGAGTTTTCAAACTGATTATAGGGAAAACCACTGTCGAGCTCCCCAGGCTCCTCACCGAGCTCACCTCCATTCCTCGTCAACCTCATGTCGAAGAGCTCCACCCCTTCCACTGTGTCGACCTCCTCCATCGATGTCGAGCTCGAACAATCGCCAAGCTCGCAACGTTCACAGCAAATAATCACCGAACGTTCCCTCCACGCAAAGCTTCATCGAGCCCTCGCCAGCTTGCTCGCTGCGCGCTCGCCGCCTTTGCCGCACAGACATGTTTCCGAACTGATTATAGGGAAAAATGCATCACGATGCTCTCCCTGGCCTCACCAAGTTCGCCGAGCTCGTACCGTTCGCCAAACCATCCCACTGTTGAGCTCGAGAACCCATCACCGAACGCCAAACTCGCGGGCTTCGAGCTCCTCACTGTCGAGCTACATGTTCTCCCGTCGAGCCGCTCGTTGCTGAGCTTGACGTTGCCTACTCGTTCGCCGCCACATGATTGATGACGAAGAAGAAGGTGGAGGAGAAGAAATAGAGTAGGCAAAGTCGAAGTGTGAAGAGGGCGGAGAAGAAGGAAAGCAGAGTCAGCGGGAGGGAAAAAAAAAAAGACTGCCACGTGGCGGTCAACGTTGACCGGCCACGTGGCACATCCAGGTTGGCTAATAAGCGTTTCGTTCGGGCGGTGGTAAACAAATGTGTTTCCGAACAGATTGTAGGGAAAGATCTGTTCGCTTTGGGATGCGCGCTCGTCTGATCATGATCAACGCATATGATTTCACCACGTGTCCAGGTAATATTTAATTAATTTATTTATTTAATTTAATTTATTATTTTAAAAATCTGTAAAATTAATTAAAAATCAAAAAAATTAATTAAAAAATTCTAAAAATAATTATTAATTTGGAAAATAATTTTTAAATTCTGAAAAAAATAATTATTAAATTAGAATAATTAATTAAATTTTTCGATAATTAATTATTTAATTCGGAAATTGAATAAAAAATTCAAAAAATAATTATAAATTGGAAAAAAATCAGAAAAATCTGGAAAAATCACAAAAAATCCAGAAAATTTTGAGAATAATTTTGGGCATTTTGCAAGCTCAGAATAACACTAGTACACCCCGAGCTAGATCCAACTCCCCCGAGAACTCCGATAAGATCTCGTACGCCATTAAAACAACAAACTACTCCTCAAAGGCTGTTAAACTTAGTCTTCAGGAGTGGGGGGCTTATGATATGACTAAAAATGGGATTAAATCGGGACCGGTCAAATCGGGCACGGATCATAAAGCTCCCAGGGGTAAAACGGTAATTTCACCTACAAACGGGTCTGAAATGGGAACTGGTCTTTCTTCAAAGCCCAATAACCCATGAACGGATCTGTTCTACTGGGTACGGGTCCCAACCCATTACAAACCAGTTCAGAAGGATAAAGAAGAATTCAGATTCATAATTATCCCTAAAAAGGTGGTTTTAACCACTTCTATCCATCCACACCGGGAAGTATAGATTTGTTCTTATCTCGAAACGGATGCCTAAGGCGACTATAAAAACCCCTCTCCTTCCACATTTTCAAGGTAATGAATCTTTTTTTAGTAAAAGCTCTTTCTTAAACATTTTGATTACTGACAAGAGCGTCGGAGGGTGCGTCGCCGGGATCCATCTTGGTGTATCGCACATTTTGCAGGTTCGCGGCAGCAGCAAGAAACTGGTCAACAATTTGGTGAAGGTCAACAGGTCAACAAGTTTGCCTCGTTCGTTTTCTCAAGAATCCACAAATTCTATTCATTGCCCCCACACCAGATTCGGCGGCAACACAAAAATAGTTTTATTATTTTCTTATTTTTAAAAGTTATGTACAATATTGTACTTAGTTATAGTATCTATACAATATATTATGCTAAAACCACTTTTGATTTAAATATTTTTTTCTCCTTATTTCTTTTAAAAAGTAATAAAAAACAAAGCTCAAACGTAGGGGGTAACTAGCATTGTAAAAAAAACTGAAACACGGAACTAACTAGGACATGGTATTGGACCGGAATTGATATTGTCTATTGCTAGTAAGGTTGGGTCCTAAAATAGGACATGTTCATATTTTCGGATTGACTCTGGGTCAGCAATAAATGGACCCGACTCGTGCTAAGACTTTGTCAACTACGGGTAGGGTCCGAGTCCTAAAATAAGACCCTTCATATTTTCGGGGCGGGTCTAGTTCATCTAAAAATGGACCCAACCCGAACCTGTACAAGGGAAAAAACAAATTCTAACCTCCCAATTAAACCCAAAAATAAAAACAAGGAGAAGAGAAGAAGCAGCAAGCCCAACATCCCTCTCATGCCCGACACAACCTGTTCGCCGCTACTCGGACCCGACGGGTTCTTAACAAGGCGCCCGAACCCAGTTGTCACAGGTCGAGTTTGGGTCCAATATATGGACCAATAGTGAAGCAGGTCTGGATCTGATAGTACAGGATCCGACCCAACTAACTCAATAACAGTGCTAAAGGTAAACCTCTCACTTGCTCTTTATCCTTACAAATTTTAAACTAGAATCATATTCATTAATCAAACCTAAAAATATTGTAATATTGTATACATATTATTATATGATTTTTTTATTTTAAAAGCTTTGTTATTTTATCAATTTTTAAAAAATTCTGTGTCATATTGCACAGCGTTATACTAGTTCTTATAAAAGGAAAAACTAATATTTTGATTATCACACGTGAAAAAGGAGGCATAAGGGAAGTAGCAGTAAAAAAGAGGATAATTTTAAACCGGGACTAAAAAGAAACTCATTTATTCACTTATGCACACGAAAAGGGAAGAAATCAATGATGATGGTGGAGAAGCAAATTGTTCTATTGTACGTACATGAAGGAATAGAGAAAGTATCGAGTTGGTGGATGCATTAGGAATCCGAATATACAATGACTGATGTGAGGAGAATGTTATGGTGACGATCGAATGATGAAAATTATGAAAAATAGTATTTCGATGTAGTGGTGGACTGTTACGATGAGGAGAAGGTCTACATAAAACAGAGTATTAGTAAAGCGATAGTAGCTGTAGAACTGGGGGAACGAACTTAAGTGCTTCTGTAGTCGTTTATTAAATATCGATAATATACATATTTGGCTCAAAAACGAGCTGTACTCGTTTGCCAAATATTCATATTATCCATATTTTGCTATAGTTGCCTGCTATAAATGAGAATGCATTTGAGATTTATCCACACTAGTAATTTACACGTGCAATGCACGCCTTAATAAATATAGTTTTTTAAAATAAAAATTTAGACATAATCTGGATTTGAACTTAGAACCTCCTTTATAATAGTTATGCACGTATATTGCACGGGTTGGTAGATTGACAAAATATTTACAAATGACACTAAGGTCTTCTCCCATTATAATATTAGAAATAGGAGTATTTCTTAGTTTTTAAAAATAGTGGGGGTATATGCTAATTTTCACATTTTAAATGGGGGCATTTGGTAAAATATCTTTTTTTTAGGAGCTGCACATGCATCATACAGATATGTTTGGTGGATTTAGTTTGCCGTATATTGCACGTGTTTACTCAGTTACAAAATTAGGGTTTGTTTGTTTATAACCCCAACTCTCCCATTAAAATAGTAGAGATATGAGAGACGACACATCATGTGCCGTCCCACAAAAAAAACAATTTTTTTTTTCGTCGGACGGCAGTTGAAGTGCCGTTGTTTGATTATTTATTTATTTTTTTTCAATTAAAAAACCCCCAAATCCCTCGGACGGCACTTCATGTGCCGTCCCTTGATTTTTTTTTTTCCAATTAAAAAACCCCAAATCGCAAGCCCAAATTCCTCGGACGGCACTTCATGTGCCGGAGTTTTTTGTAATTTTCAATTTTTTTTTTACAATTTTTGGAAATGTTTTTGCAATTTCTAAAATATTTTTGTAATTTTTTGTAATTTTTTGTAATTTTTTCGTAATTTCTGAAATGTTTTTGTAATTTTTTATTTTTTTTGTAATTTTTTAATTGCACCCCGGGTACGAATTTTTATTCCTCCGACTGCACTTCGAGTGCCGTCGCTCCGTTTTTTTATTTATTTTATTTTTTTTTCTCCGACGGCACATGAAGTGCCGTCTCTTATTATTTTATTATAAAAAGCTAAAAAATAGCTTTTGACGACTGCAGCAAAACTTCGATTCCTATTTCCATTTATCCATATATCCATATTTTTTCCTTCAACGACTGTAGATGCTCTAAGGAACTTTGCTGAAGGACACACTTGCTGCAAAATTCTACTATGAGATCGAACAAAGATGAGTACGTGCTTTTGGAGGACTCGTGGTTTATTAGATTTTTTTGTCATAATATGCCACTTTTTGAAAATATTTGCGATTATGGGTCAGTTTCGAAACAACTAGCACTCGTGGGTAGGGCTGCAAACGAATCGAGCTATTCGCGAGCTATTCGGTTCGAGATCGGTCAAAGTTCAGCTCGAACCGAGCTCGGTTAGCTCGCGAGCTATTCGGTTCGAACATGGTCAAAGCTTGGTCAAAGCTCGGCTCGAACCGAGCTCGAGCTCAAAATTGAGCTCGTTTCGTAAACGAACCGAGCTCGAGTCTGAAGGTATTTGGCTCAGCTCGGCTCGATTGCAGCCCTACTTGTGGGCTACTTTGTGTAACGTCGGCAACGGCCGCTATTTTCATTAGCGACCTCTTCATTTTGAAAATCGCTAATGAGAATAGCAGCTTATGTTTTAAAATATTTGAATTTTTTTGTTTGTTGTCGCTACTCCCAGTAGCGACCTTAGTATATATGAGATTGCTAATGAGATTAGATACCTAAAATGAATGTATTGAAACGCTTAACAATTTCTAGAGAGCTTTTGTTTTTTTTTTGGCAAAAAAAAAATTATAAAAAAATTGACCGACCTCAGTATACTTCGGTCGTTGTTCACAATAGGGACCTCAGTACAAAACTCAATCTTATTGTTCATTGTAAAATTTGCGAAATAGTCACACAACTTAGGACTGTATTCGGAATAACGACCTTAATACCTTAGTACAATAAATGCCTCCATTCCGAATAACGATTTTTGTACAACTAAGGTCGCTATTCCGAATAGCGACTTTAGTTTCAAAAAATAAATTGATTGTTATTTTTCTAGAAAGCAAAAGCTCTCTAAATTTTGCTCAGTGTTAGAATACAGTTCATTGAAGGTTGCTAATCCCATTAGCGACTTCATATATGCTTTGGTTGCTAATAGGAATAGCGACAATAAACAAAAAATTCTAAATATTTTAAAACAAAGGCCGCTATTCCTATTAGTGACTTTCAAAATGAAGATGTCGCTAATGAGAATAGCAACTGCTGCTGACGTGACACAAAATAACCTACAAATGCTAATAGTTTCGAAACTGACCCATAATTGCAAATATTTTCAAAAGTGGCCTATTACGGTAAAAAAAAAATTTGGTTTATCGACCATAACCATTTACATTTTGAGGATCTGGAGTACAGTACGTGCGATGAAACTGATTATTTGAAGGACTGATGGACTGACGAAACCCATAAATAGTTATCATGGACTTTAAGAAATAAGCGGGCCACTTATAAGGCCCACCATAACGCACATCAACAACATTAATAAATTCCAAACTACTCAATTTCAATTTTGTACACGACTTCGAGGGAAACAGAGCCGACACACTGGAAAAATTCAAAATAATGAATTTGTACTCTTTATCCAATTTCTCATATCCACCCCTCAAATTTTATACTTTTGCAGATATTCCTAATTACGTGCAGTTTACATATATTCTTCCGAATTTCTAATTCTTCAAAAATAACTATTCAATGTGAACCATAAAATATTTTATAATGTTAATTAACCTTCTTGACAAATACAAAAGCAAATTCTAAGATGGAACATCTAAATTATCAAAATATATATATATATATATATATATATATATATTTTCCTTCTAAATTGCATGAATAAAAAAATGAAATAAATTGAGCAAGAAGAGACAATAATGACACAAATTTTCTTTCAGGGTAAACAAACAAATAATTAAAATGCCAATAACTATCTTTGTTCAAATTCTCATACGTTGTATAAATTAAACAAGTAGTATATTGTCAATTCTATCATATCGTTTTTAAATTGTTCATATTTCACATTATAATAAAATAAGGGAATCATCATTCTTTCACACAATAACAAATATTTACTACAAACAGAACTCGAATTTTCTATCTCTTTATCATTCATTAATGATTGAACCCTTCTCAATATATATATTCCCCAAAAAGATTCACTCCCCCCGATCTTTTTAGATCTTTGGATTCATCATTCATCGAACAAAATCCTTGATTATTTTTTTTGCAAATCTCCTAATTTGACCTTTATTCTCTCTCTCTCTCTCTCTCCTCTCCTTTCCCCCTCTCCACCCTCCTCCTTCCTCCAACCTTAAAAGTTTGTTGTTGTTGTTTTTGCAAAAAAGTCCCCCAAAAAATGAAGAAGCCCTCCATCTCGTCCCTCTTTAAGAAACCCTTCTCCTTCCAAATCCTCCTCCTCCTCCTCTCCCTCCTCTACGCCCTCTTCCTCCTCCTCCTATCCTCCTCCACCACCCCCTCCACCCCCTCCTCCTCCTCCTCCTCCTCCTCATCCTCTGCCACCCTCGACACCTCCCACTCCTCCTCCCCCCTCCGTCCTTCCCGCCAAATCAAGAAATCCCTTCCCCTCCCCCTCCCCCCCTACATCTCCTCGCTCAAATTCAACAACTTCGGCCCCCACCACAACCTCTCCCGCCTCCACCTCTCCGCCAGAAAGGCCTTCACCCTCGCCCGCATCCTCCTCCAAGACATAATCATAACCACAACAGACACGCGTAATAGTGATAGTAACAGTACAGCTCCTCCAGCAAAATCAAAATGCCCCGAGTCGATAATGCTGACGGGAACCGAGTTGAGGGAGCGGGAGAGGATGGTTATGATCCCCTGCGGGCTCACGCTGGGGTCTCACATCACGCTGGTGGGGAAGGTGAACAAGGCCCACGAGGAGTACGATCCCAAGATTGCGATAATGAGGGAGGGGGAGGGCCCGGTTTTGGTGGCGCAGTTTATGATGGAGTTGCAGGGGTTGAAAGAGGTGGATGGGGAGGACCCACCCAGGATACTGCATTTTAATCCCAGATTGAAGGGGGACTGGAGCGGGACTCCGGTCATCGAGCAGAATACTTGTTATAGGATGCAGTGGGGGACCGCGTTGCGCTGCGAGGGCTGGAGGTCGAGGGAGGATGAGGAGACAGGTATATATATATCCATTTTAGTTTAGTTTAGTTTTGTTTAGGCTGACTTATTATTATATCTCAACTTTGATCACTTTGGATTGTCTCACCTAAAAGTTGATACTCTGACCTGACCGACTATTTGATTTTTTTCA
Source organism: Hemerocallis citrina (assembly GCA_017893485.1). Taxonomy (NCBI): domain Eukaryota; kingdom Viridiplantae; phylum Streptophyta; class Magnoliopsida; order Asparagales; family Asphodelaceae; genus Hemerocallis; species Hemerocallis citrina. The sequence goes on from CM030360.1 coordinate 202,846,749, forward strand.
AAATGCCAGTAGTGTACATAGATGTTATGTGTAGTAATTTGTTTGGTGGGGTTGGTTTGTTGATGTTGATGGTTCTGCATGGAAATTTGAGGAGCAGAGATTTTGATTTTGATTTGGAGGAGTTATGGTTTGTACCAGAGTTTTGAATTTTTGGTGGAATGTCTTATTAATCTTGATGTCTGCAAACTGTATTTAGTGTTGATGGGTGTCAATAATTCACCCAGTATATGGAGTGGAGGAAGAATTGTCTTTTCATTTTACAACCAAATTTTGGAGGGTGAAAATGCTTATTAACCTTTCATATGAATTCCTCCAAGTAATTGTTGTTCTGTCAATTTTATTTGAGTAATGCTAGAGCCACTACCAATTTCACTACATTTCTCTTTACTACCTTAGGTGGCACACTTCAATAGGTAGGGGATGATAGAGTAGGTGGGAGAACTCTCCAATAGGAGTATGCCACTTAAGGTAGTGAAGGAAAGGAAATGGTAGTGAAATTGGTAGTGGCTAAAGCATTACTCATTTTATTTTAGTGTGAGTTTGGCTAATGAAAGGTGGGATTTTTTTTTTTTTACATGTGACAAATGGTCTTTTACAGTTGATGGGTTGGTGAAATGTGAGAAGTGGATTCGAGATGATGATGAGGGTGCAGAGGAATCGAAGTCGGCGTGGTGGTTGAACAGATTAATTGGACGAACCAAGAAGGTCGCCTTCGACTGGCCATTTCCATTTGTAGAAGAAAAAGTATTTCTTCTCACGCTGAGTGCTGGTTTGGAAGGTTATCATATCAATGTTGATGGGAGGCATGTGACTTCTTTTCCTTATCGCACAGTGAGTTACTCTCTTCTCTAAAACCTCCTTTTTAAATTTTGATGGTTATAGGCCATTTACCTCGTAGCTCTTGCATTCCTTTCAATAGGGATTTGTGCTCGAGGATGCGACTGGGTTCTCACTAAATGGGGATTTAGAAGTTCACTACATATTTGCAGCTTCATTACCCACATCACATCCTAGTTTTGCACCTGAAAGGAGTCTTGAAATGTTGGCTCAGTGGCAATCCCCTCCACTTCCCCGTGGACCCATAGAGCTTTTCATTGGCATTCTTTCTGCTGGTAATCATTTTGCAGAGCGAATGGCTGTGAGGAAGTCGTGGATGTCAGAAGTAAGAAAATCATCAAATATGGTGGCTCGTTTTTTTGTTGCCATGGTAAGTTTCTGAACAATTTCTTAGCAATATGTTTAGGTGTGTTAACGGTGACTAATAAGTAGTACATTTTTTTCCCAACAGCATGGGAGAAAAGAAGTGAATGTGGAGCTGAAGAAGGAGGCCGAGTTTTTTGGTGATATAGTGATAGTGCCTTACATGGATAGCTATGATCTTGTTGTTCTAAAGACTGTTGCCATATGTGAATATGGGGTAAGGGTAGCAACTGGTGAATTGGAGTATTAAAATAGTTGATTGTTTGTAGTCTTTGTTCATCTTCTGTCCCTGTTCCTGTCCCTGTTGTTCTGGGCAAATGCAGGTCCGTCAAGTCAAGGCCAACTATGTCATGAAATGTGACGATGACACATTTGTTAGAATAGATTCAGTGATGGAGGAAGTCAAGAGTGTTCCAAGCGGTGCAAGCTTATACGTGGGAAATATAAACTACTACCACAAGCCTTTGCGCGAGGGAAAATGGGCTGTGACATATAAGGTATCTTCTGTTGTGCTTGATAGTAGCATTTTAGTTTTGAACTTGTATGTAAATGTTCTTGGTCTTTAATACTTGGCAGCAAACTATTTTACTGCTACCCGGGAGAATTAAGGTCCACACAAGACATTTCTCGTAATGTACACATTTGTGACTGAATTCAACTTTTGTTTAAGGGGTTTGCATAGATCTGATAGTAGTGTGTTATTGGTGAAAAAGAAGTGGATTTGGCCCCCGACGAGTTAAAAGACAAAAACAAATCATTGTAGTTTCCGTGAAGTTTTATGAAACAAGGAAAAAGCTATACAAGTAGGCTTCCTCATAAAAAGTTGTTTATTCTTCGTACACGTGGAATTTTTAATTTTTGTGAGTACTTCCTCATTGTTGATTACATTTTTATTATGCTGACTCACTCGTTAGGATTTTTTAGAGGTTTCTTATGGCTGTGTTTTGTCTGGCCTTATGGCTTCATATATAACTTGTGTTTAACGTACTTCTTCGCTTATTATATTTAGTCTTCCTATGCATTTAAAAAAAAAAAAATCATTGCTGATTACAGTTTTATTATACCAACTCACTGGTTAGGACTTTTATTAGGCTTATGGTTGTTGGCGGAATGTGTTTCTTGTGGCCTTGTGGCTTCATCTGTGACTTGAGTTTAATGTACTTCTTCCCTCATTATTGGCCTTCTGGTTCTTATAACAAGCTCCTCTTTCTCCTACAATTTTATCTACACGAGGATTTCATACAATTGTAAGGTTGAAATGAATTTGCCAGTTCGATGTAAAGTTTTATCAAACCTTTCCAACAGCCCTGTGTTCCATAGGCGATCCCATTTTAAAAGTAAGACTTTACTGATGATGATGACTTCTTATGGTTATCGACCTGCCAATAATCAAAAGAACTTGTCTAGTGTCATCCTGTTTCACTGGGTTGTGACTAATATTTTAAATTAAGCGATATGACTTGCCTAAAATTTTCAATATTTTTGTTGATGTAAGGAAAGATAACTTGATCCATGAAGTCCTTGCATGTGTTGGTATTTGTTTATGATTCAGATTTAGTGTTCTGTGACTGACCTAAGTTTTCTACTCCGTTAACTCCTACTATTTTTATTGTCCAATTTATACCATGCTTTTAAGATTTAATTTACTTTGGGAATATGGATTGATATGGAGATCTGCTGCAATCGATATACATATTACTTTATGATCATATGTATACGTCTTTTTGCAATCTCTATATTGATGTATTTACGTTGATTCAATATCTGCCTCATATTTCATTTTAGGAATGGCCAGAAGAGGATTATCCACCCTATGCAAATGGACCTGGCTATGTTATATCATCGGACATTGCTGGCTTCGTTGCTTCAGAGTTTGAGAACCATACATTAAGAGTAAGTTAATTCAGTTTATTATACTTAAAAACCACAGTTACTTAACAAATAGTTTAAAAAAAAATGATGCAGCTTTTCAAAATGGAAGATGTGAGCATGGGCATGTGGGTCGAGCAGTTCAACAACACAAGACCCGTTGAATACATTCATAATGATCGGTTCTGCCAGTTTGGATGCATAGACGACTACTTTACTGCTCATTACCAGTCCCCAAGGCAAATGATATGCATGTGGGAGAAGCTGCTGGAGGGAAATCCTGAATGCTGCAATATGAGATGATATTTGCAATTTACAATGATATATCAGTAAAGAGACAAGTTTTGCAGTTTTAGGAGGAGAGGAGAAAAAGATGGATACTAAGAGAAAGACGAGAGAGCCCAAATTCGATATTAATTCATTCCTTTTTGTTTGTTCTAGAGCTTTTGAGGTTAGAGCAGCTGCTCGGTAGCTGTTTGTAAATGTTAACCGAGAAAACAAAGGGATAAAACAAGAGTAGTTCATGATCCTAACTGATGTATTATCGGGGAATTGTCAGGGCTGCAAAGAAAGCCATCAGTTCCTGAAATGTGAATGATGGTATACTTCTTTTCTTCATCTATGCGAAAGTTCTCCATTTCTTTTTCCTTGTAAATTCTTCGATTTTGTTGGTATGCTACACTTGAAATCTTATAATGCTTAGAAAACTCCAAATATACAATTATTTGAATCTATCGATCATAATTTGGGCAATAATCTGCTCTGTTAATGAAAGCTGAAACCTTTTGAGTCAATTGAAAGTTCAATATACGTGAGTAAATGGTTAATTGTAGATTCAGTGTGTACATTTTTCTGTACATTTTGCTTTCTGCTTGAAGATTTGTTACTTTTTGGGGTGGGATGGTAGTTGAATCCTATGAGATTCACTTGCAGATCTACCAAGATTTAATGTTGTTGTGGATTGTGGATGCACTGGTTGTTGAGGGATTTACAAGATGAGTAATGCTTTAGCCACTACCAATTTCACTACTATTGTCTTCACTACCTTAGGTGACATACTTCTATTGGAGAGTTTCCCCACCTACTCTATCTTTTCCTACCTATTGGAGTGTGCCACCTAGGGTTTGTTTGGTTCAAAAGAGGGGAGGGAAGGGGAGGGGAGGGATTTTAATGGAGGGGAGGGAAAGGGAGGGGAGATATTTTAATGAATACCCTGTTTGGTTCAAAGGAAAGGAGGGAAGGGAAAATAATTATTTTTTTGTTTGGTTCACAAGGGAATGGAAGGGATTTTATAATAAAATTACTTTTATACCCTTCTACATTTGCTAAACTACAAGTAGGAACTCTTCCCATTAGTTTTTGTATATATGTTTACATTTCAATTTGAACTAATAAAATTACTCTTTTTCTAGTGAATACAAGTGATTAAAAAAAAGTTACTTGTCCCCCTGAATCTTTTGATACAGGTGATACAGCCAGGGACACCACAGGCTCAGGAACATTCGTAGAAGTCATGGTATATCTAACAAGACACACCAAAAAACTGCCACAATTTGCCAAGCATGTGCTTCCAGAATGTCCTGCAGAAAACAGATCCCAAACAAACATCAGCAATGAAAGTTATCACTGTATAACTCAAATTATGCAAGCCAGGTATTAACAAGACACAAAAACCAAATCTGAAGCTAAATATAATTAGCTGACGGAAAAATGATTGAAAAATAATCATACTGATAATCATACTGACCTCCATCTCGTTAGAATGCATCCGGACTAATCGAGAAACCTGAATGTAAATGAGTTCTCAATTAACACATTTAAAGTATACATGATAGAGTCAATAATGAATGGCAACTTGAAATTAAAAGGAGGGAGCAAAGCATGGACAAACCATAAAGAATTATGCCTACTGGCAGTAAAACTAAGAACACAAAATAATGATAATCCCTATCTACATACTTTTCACAGCCTCTTACTAATCAATCACCTATTCCATTTTATGCACTAGAGTCACGGAAACAAATATGGTTTAACTTATAACCATAAAGCAGTTGGCACACAACTATAACCAGTCTCAAATGATTCTAGTGTATTAAAAACAAAAAAAAAATACTCAAAGCTGAGAACTTCAAAACTGCACGCAAACTCATCACAAAGGTTCAAGAAGAAAAAAAAACATTACAGTCGGGAGATTAGATTAGGTTTTTTATTATTAGAATTTAGATTTAAAAGGACAATTTAGTTCAATCACATTAAAAAATTAGACCTACTTTCTCTTCCCTCCAAATCCCCCAATATTGGAGGGGAGCCAAAATTGACTTATTAGGAGGGGTTTTGCACCCCTTCATTTCCCTCCCCTCCCCTCCTAAAAAATGAACCAAATAAGAAAAGTTTTAAAAAAATCCTCCCCTCCCCTCCCCTCCCCTCCATTCCCCTCCAACCAAACAGTGCCCTAAGGTAGTGAAGAAAAATGTAGTAAAATTGGTAGTGGATGTAGCATTACTCTTTACAAGATTCACTTGGATCTGCTAAAATTTTGAGAATTCAAACCTTGGTCCCGAATCAGTTTATTAGGTTCCATTGCTACATAGTTGAACATAGAACCACGTTCTTGTAATCATTTAATTTCATGTCAACAGTTACTAATGTACGCCCTCGAAATTCCAACAGTAATACATGGTACAATTCCTAGCATCTACCTCAATGTAATAGTAAATATAGCCAAACACAGATAATTTTTCAACTTTTATTACATCAATTTTTTACATAGCACAGTGGAAAATTTAAACACCTTGAATTACAATATATTTCTTTACAACACATCTATATAATAAAACACAAAGAAAGCTATCAAGAAGCTCTCTTTCAATTCCCCCAAAATCAAAGGTCCAGAACTAACCTCACAAAACACATTTTTTCCCAAAAGTTTTTTCCCAAAACTCAAATTCAAATCCCCCAAAACAACTCCTTTATCTCTCTCTCTCTCTCTCTCTCTCTATATATATATATATATACCCCTCTCTCCCCCTCTCTCTCTCTGTCTTTCCATATATATATATATATATATATATATATATGGGAAAAAGGGTATGAGCAACTTGCTCATTTAGTAAATAAGCAATTGATGATGTGGCATACATGTGATTGGAAAATTCTTAAAATTGTTAGTTGTCCAATGTATCACATACATTCCACATAATCAATTGCTCATTTATTAAATGAGCAAGTTACTCATATCCCTTTTACCATATATATATAGAGAGAGATATATATATAGAGAGAGAGATATATATATATATATATATATATATATATATATAAGGCCCCCTCTCCTTATCTTTTGGCATGCTGGCTCCTTCGATCGCTCCCGCTCTCTCTATTCGATCGTAAGAAACCCTAGCCCCCTCCCCTATTCTTACTCCCGCGCTCTCCTTCTTCGATGAAACCCTAATCGTCGGAGACGAAACCCCCATTCTCCTTCTTCGATTTCTACTCTCTTGGATTCTCTCACTGTGATTAGATGAGAAACCCTAGCCCCCAAATCCGCTGGTCTCAGTGGTCTCTTTCTCTCTCTCTGCGATCGAAGACCCAAATCGCAATTAGGCTTGCGAGGCGCTCTCTCTCTCTCTTCGACGTCAAACCCAGCTTCCGATTAGGGTTTCGATTCCTCATCGATGGTTTGTTATCAACTGTAACCCTCTTCAGCGATGGTAATGTTCCCGTTCTCATATTTTGATTCCATTTCATATATGGGTTTTCTTTGTTTTGATTATTGCTTTGATGGGTTTGTTGTTTTGGGGTTGAAACTAGATCTGGGTTCGAAATTTTTCGGTGTTTGAGATGTTGGGTTGTTATGGGTATGTTTAGATCTATTGAATTTGATGTCTTTTTTAGATGGATCTCTAAGATCTGCATCAAAGAAGTGGAAAATGAATCACCCCATGTAGAATTTTGGTATTCACAGCTATTTTCGGTATATCAGAAGAGGACCCATGGCCGTTTTTGTGTGTTGGTCTAGGCAATGATGATATGCACTGCCTAACAAGCTAATAAGTTACAACTAGTTGGCGCGGCATAATAATGCAGCCCTAGACACATTCTTAATGCTTGATTTGCAAAATGAATATATAGAAGTGTGTTCTGAGCCTACGAATGCTTCAGTTCATGTGTTGAGGACAACTATGATGATGAAAAATTGAGCTCTCCGAATAAATTTAGCTCTCCGAATAAATTTAGTTCATGTGTTGAGGACAACTATGATGATGGGTTGCCAGCGGCCACAGAAACATCGGTTGTTGAGTAATTCTCTTTTCATATATAATTGTGAATTAGTTGAGAGGTTTTACTGCATGTTTTTTGTTTATAGAGGATGACAAATTTTCTTCTCTCTTTTAAATATGTTATTTCATGAAAATCGCACAAGATAGTATCACTACTACCTTCTGTTATCATTACATCTTCCAAATGCATGAAGGTTTTAAAATCTAATGATATTTTCGCGTAATTTTCATCATGGAGGTGTATCATATATGTTTTCTTCTTTTTTTTCAGAAAAAAAAATGTGATCAGTTGTTCTTTATAATTAAATCTTGAAGCCAATGATGATCTTATTCATATGAAGAGTTGCATAAGATATCTATATGAATTTCATTATGTTCACCTTATTTAGCCTAGAGTATTGCTACATCCACTACCAATTTCACTACATTTCTCTTCACTACCTTAGGTGGCACTTTCCAATAGGTAGAGAAAAATATAGTAGGTGGAGGAACTCTCCAATAGGAATATGCCACCTAAGGTAGTGAAGAGAATTGTAGTGAAATTGGTAGCTGATTCAAGAAACATAGTATTAGTAATAATGAGATAATTAATTAAGTTACAGCTTGATTTAAAAATGTGTTTCATGTTATGCACTTTCCGAGGCCAAAGCTTTGAACAAGTTAAGCAGTTTCTTATAGACTACGCTTTAATACATTTAAACAATGGGTATGTAATAACCGAGGACTCGCTCTCTAGCTAGTTTCTTCGATGCCTTGTGTACAAAAATGAGTGTAGATGTGGATGATAATCATATAAGCCATAATGTTTATCCATTGCCTGATCAAGGTAAACATAATCTTCTCATGTCTTAGTTATTATAATGGCTTCTTTTTTGACTCAAAGACTGCTTTCTGTGTTGATTACTGCAAAGTCTTTTTCATTACTCCATTTTATGGTTATGCGATGCCGAGCAAACTGTAGGTGTCAATGCTCCAACTGTAACTGAGGAAACTGGAATATCCGCTCAGGTAATTTAAACATTATGTCTAACACCTAAAATATTTCAGGTGTGAATAAAATATGAAGATTTTGACGTGCTAATCTGGAATTACAGTTTTATCTAATTTGTACAGTATAAATTATTTAACTTGTTTCCTAAGTGCTTAATTCTAAATGTACATGTCTTGTTTAACAACAGAAGGAGAGAACTGCAAATCTACATATAAATGATATGCTGAGTGCACACCCATAGATGCATTCAAATATGCTGGAGAAAACACAATCTTTGCAAGTGGGAGCCCATTTGAAAATGTTCCATTAGGTTTGCCGACTTTCTTAAGTATTTGGTCATTTTGGAGAGACTGAATTTCTGATCTAATTTCTAATCTTCTTTCAGGAAATGGAAAAGTAGGATATGTCAATCAAGCTAATAAAATGTACAGAGCGTTTAGGAAAATTCACAAGGAGAAGGATGCTGAACCCTCTGAGTTCGATGTTTCAGTTGCACAGGTTTGTCTGTTAAACAATCTTTTATGCATATTATTTGGTTTGTCATTAGCTCCTTCTGATTTTTTATGATGTTGTTGTTCTAACCATTAATGCTTTCATCAAAAGTATACCCAAATTATTTGTATAAATACTTTGTATAAATACTTTGTTGTTTTATTTTATTCTTGAAGAAATTTGTTGTTTTATTAGTTGCTCATAGAGTTGTCTGTCTTGCAACTTATTTCTTCTATCATGATACGTCGCTAACTTGTGTGTTTTGTGTAGGTTATAATGATTGATGAGGTATTGAAATTCTTTTCAAGAAATTCTAGCGGTAATCAATCTCATACTTCTATTTGATTTACCCTCTTTAATGAAATTCTCGGAGTCAATTGTATTAGTTTTGAAAGATAAATCATCTCAAATTCTCAATAATCTGAAAATTGTGCTGCTGTTGTTGGTCATTCCAGTTGAAGCTCTCCGATGGATCATCATAAGTCTTACTGGTGCTGCATCATCTTGGTTGGTGTTCCTGAACTTAAAGACATACTGAGGGGAATAATGATCACATGGTGTTGGTTGCTAGCGCCTCCCTACTGCAACATGCTCTTTCAATTTTTATGAAAGTTTTTTTAAGCTGTATCTGTCTTGCAACATGCTCTTGCAATTTTTAAGTTCAGGAATAATGATCACATGGTGTTGGTTGCTAGCGCCTCCCTACTGCAACATGATATAGGAACCCCTACATCTTTTTGTATTGTAAGCTGTATCTTTTCGTATTGACAGTTAGTGTACAGAGAATTGAATAGGCTTTTACTGACTAGCATTCTTCTACTTTAAAAAAAGTCTTAGCTTTTGTTGATTTTTGGTTACATAAGACTGAGTTGTTTGCACTGTTTGTGACATACATAGGAATCTGGATGAGAACCTTCAGAAAGCCTTCTACAAAGACTTGGAAAAGAGAGGCATCACGCTCACGACAGTAGGCTTCTTGCATGAGTATATGAACAACAAAGATAGCCGCGAGTACCTCCTTTGGCTGCGGAATCTGAAGTAGTTCATTGAGAAATGAATAAATATCTACATATATGGGAAGTTCTCTAATAGTTTTATTTATTGTAATCTTGGACACAACTTGCTAGAGTTAGATGAGTGGTATCAAGTGTGAATAATCATGCAGAATTTGATATTTGATGGATATTACTGTGTTGTTTGAAGATTGATAGGGTACTGGACAGATTTGAGCATTGCTTATTTATATTGGTCAATTCCTGTTTTGATTAAACTGCTACATTCAGTTATACGGTTGTAAAACATCTTTTGAGCATACAACTATTACTCAATCTAGCAAACATCAGAGTCTTCTGACACGTCTACATGATGGCTTTTTTGTCACCGTTGCCTGCTGCTTAACTGATTCAAAACAGACATAATGATCTCAGCAAACATTCCACAAAAAACAAACCACATATCCGCACAATGATCTAATCACAGTGTTAGCAATAAACATTCAAACCACCCAATTTCGCATCGAAGTTTCTCAAAATCCACAATAATTAAGACAGCAAATTAGCAAAACAAAACCACCATATATTCCATCTTTTAACAGCATTATACTTAGCAGTAGTACCAGTAAGGGTTGCCCCTTTCAACATGAATTCACCATATCACTAACAGCTACACTCAGCACAGATACACAACTTATTATAAATATTTCAACCTAAAAATAAAAATTAAAAAAAAAACAAAACAAAAGGAAAAAAGTTAGATAAACCCCAAAGCCGCTACCACCCCCAACTTATTCAATCTCTCCTTCTCTTTTATGCACTTATTATGAGCCTATGCTTCTACAAGTAGTGTCTCCACTTGTTACTATTTGAACAGGTTAATGGCCTTGACATATTCTGGCTCTTTCAGCTCTAAGCTTCTCAATCTCTTCTTTTGCACTCACTGCTCCTTGTCCACGCTGGTCTAACAATTCATCTTGCAGCTGCTTGATCTTCTTATCAATGCTGTTAACCTGTTTATGGATCAGAAATAAAGATTAGAGGATATAGTCTCTTTTTATCAATGCTCTCAACTTGTTAATTATAGTTCAGAAATAAAGATATGAGAGAGAGAGAGAGAGAGAGAGAGACCTTCCGGAAGGGCCACCGCTTAATCTTATATTTGCGACAAACCTTCTTAAGGACTGTGGCACAAACTTTCATCTCTCTCGAAGCTTCTGATAAAGGAAGGTGAAAATAAACAGCTATATCATTTATATGTAGATTTGCAGTTCTCTCCTTCTGTTGTTAAACAAGACATGTACAGCACTTAGGAAACAAGTTAAATAATTTATACTGTACAAATTAGATAAAACTGTAATTCCAGATTAGCACGTCAAAATCTTCATATTTTATTCACACCTGAAATATTTTAGGTGTTAGACATAATGTTTAAATTACCTGAGCGGATATTCCAGTTTCCTCAGTTACAGTTGGAGCATTGACACCTACAGTTTGCTCGGCATCGCATAACCATAAAATGGAGTAATGAAAAAGACTTTGCAGTAATCAACACAGAAAGCAGCCTTTGAGTCAAAAAAGAAGCCATTATAATAACTAAGACATGAGAAGATTATGTTTACCTTGATCAGGCAATGGATAAACATTATGGCTTATATGATTATCATCCACATCTACACTCATTTTTGTACACAAGGCATCGAAGAAACTAGCTAGAGAGCGAGTCCTCGGTTATTACATACCCATTGTTTAAATGTATTAAAGCGTAGTCTATAAGAAACTGCTTAACTTGTTCAAAGCTTTGGCCTCGGAAAGTGCATAACATGAAACACATTTTTAAATCAAGCTGTAACTTAATTAATTATCTCATTATTACTAATACTATGTTTCTTGAATCAGCTACCAATTTCACTACAATTCTCTTCACTACCTTAGGTGGCATATTCCTATTGGAGAGTTCCTCCACCTACTATATTTTTCTCTACCTATTGGAAAGTGCCACCTAAGGTAGTGAAGAGAAATGTAGTGAAATTGGTAGTGGATGTAGCAATACTCTAGGCTAAATAAGGTGAACATAATGAAATTCATATAGATATCTTATGCAACTCTTCATATGAATAAGATCATCATTGGCTTCAAGATTTAATTATAAAGAACAACTGATCACATTTTTTTTTCTGAAAAAAAAGAAGAAAACATATATGATACACCTCCATGATGAAAATTACGCGAAAATATCATTAGATTTTAAAACCTTCATGCATTTGGAAGATGTAATGATAACAGAAGGTAGTAGTGATACTATCTTGTGCGATTTTCATGAAATAACATATTTAAAAGAGAGAAGAAAATTTGTCATCCTCTATAAACAAAAAACATGCAGTAAAACCTCTCAACTAATTCACAATTATATATGAAAAGAGAATTACTCAACAACCGATGTTTCTGTGGCCGCTGGCAACCCATCATCATAGTTGTCCTCAACACATGAACTAAATTTATTCGGAGAGCTAAATTTATTCGGAGAGCTCAATTTTTCATCATCATAGTTGTCCTCAACACATGAACTGAAGCATTCGTAGGCTCAGAACACACTTCTATATATTCATTTTGCAAATCAAGCATTAAGAATGTGTCTAGGGCTGCATTATTATGCCGCGCCAACTAGTTGTAACTTATTAGCTTGTTAGGCAGTGCATATCATCATTGCCTAGACCAACACACAAAAACGGCCATGGGTCCTCTTCTGATATACCGAAAATAGCTGTGAATACCAAAATTCTACATGGGGTGATTCATTTTCCACTTCTTTGATGCAGATCTTAGAGATCCATCTAAAAAAGACATCAAATTCAATAGATCTAAACATACCCATAACAACCCAACATCTCAAACACCGAAAAATTTCGAACCCAGATCTAGTTTCAACCCCAAAACAACAAACCCATCAAAGCAATAATCAAAACAAAGAAAACCCATATATGAAATGGAATCAAAATATGAGAACGGGAACATTACCATCGCTGAAGAGGGTTACAGTTGATAACAAACCATCGATGAGGAATCGAAACCCTAATCGGAAGCTGGGTTTGACGTCGAAGAGAGAGAGAGAGCGCCTCGCAAGCCTAATTGCGATTTGGGTCTTCGATCGCAGAGAGAGAGAAAGAGACCACTGAGACCAGCGGATTTGGGGGCTAGGGTTTCTCATCTAATCACAGTGAGAGAATCCAAGAGAGTAGAAATCGAAGAAGGAGAATGGGGGTTTCGTCTCCGACGATTAGGGTTTCATCGAAGAAGGAGAGCGCGGGAGTAAGAATAGGGGAGGGGGCTAGGGTTTCTTACGATCGAATAGAGAGAGCGGGAGCGATCGAAGGAGCCAGCATGCCAAAAGATAAGGAGAGGGGGCCAAATGACCATTTTACCCTCTATAAAACAGAATGGAGACGGGATCCGATCTCAGCCATTCGATCTGAATCAAACTAGATCGGATGGCTGGAAGCTCCCGCTCAAGATAAGGAGCCCTCTATATATATGAGAGATATATAATATATATATAGGGAGAGAGAGAGAGATATATCTATCTCTCTCCCTCTGTATATATATATATATATATATATATATATATATATATATATATATATATATATATATATATATATATATATATATATATATATATACACACACACACTTATGGAATCATGGACTTTTATACCCAAATTTATAAAAAAAATTCAACATATACTAATGAAAACAAGGATTTTATTTACAGCTAATTATTGTCATACTTGTAATGCCCTGATTTTTCAATTAATGAAAAATTATTTATTTTGCACGTAGTGTGCACGTGCTATATTTTTGGTAATTATTTTCATCATGGTGAGTATAGGTATTTAAATATGTGTTTTTAATTATTTTATACAAAGCCTTCTTTTAATTAGACAAAAAGCCTCTTTCTTAAAGCCCAAATTGTAATTCATTTATTTTATTTTGGCCCATAAACTAAAGCCCATGAGTTAATTTATTTTGAAAATACAACTTGTAATGTAGAATACAATTTAAAGTTTATTTTTATATAAAATAAAATGTACAAATTTTGGAGACCAATTGCATGCACGTGCATTGCACGAATACGTGCAATATGCACTTCCTTTGTAGGCCGGATTGCTTCTTTTGGGAGGGAAACCAAAAATTTGAGTGGGATCATGGGGTGGTGGTTACTTGATTATGGGTGGTTAGTATAACTCCTCCTTAAATCTTAGCCATTTGTTCCTAACTCCTACTTCAATCTTAGCCATCCATTCTCCTTGATTTTTAGTATAAATACCCCCCCTCCATGGCTAGTTATTCTTATGCTTATTACTTTCTACAAATCTATAGTCTAAAATACTTTATCTAGTAGTGATTTTGTGAGTTAAAAGATTGAGAGTGTGTGGGATTGTGCTTGCAACATCAAGAAGAAGAGGAGGCCGGCTACCATAAGAAGAGGGAGCTCTCAGTTTCGGGTGCTTGGAGATTCGTGTGCGCGCTTCAAGGAGGAGGAGCACCCTCGTTGCAAGGATATTCGTTTAGGAGGTTGCTAAATTGTATTTTTCTCTCCAAACTAAGGTGGGTAAATTTTTCCTATTTCTAAATAGGAATTCATGCTAGGTTTAATTCGAAAAATGATGCATGAAAATGATTAATAAGAATGCACATTTAATTGAAAAAAAATGATCTAGAAATGATTAAATTGTTGATATGCAAATTGTATGTGTTTCTATTGTTAAAATTCAAGTTGTGTGCGATATGAATATGGTTATGAAATTGTGTAAAGAAACTTTCGTTAGTAGCATGAAAAAATTACGTGCAAAGATTAGTAGTTGGACAATGTCGCTTTATGTGCTAAATTAGAAATTTTGTCATGATGTTGTAACGAATGAATTATGATGCAATTGTTATGTTTGTGAAATAAATAAGAGCAGAAAATTGGTGTAGAGATTAATGAAATTAAATTGTCGAAAAAGAACATATTAGTAGTGGTATATCACATTAACCAAATTGTATGGTAAAAATGTGTTAACTACTGGAAAAAATATGTTTAATTATTTAAGAAAATTATTTTCATATACTGGAATAAAATTCATGATGGAAATAATTAATCTGGAATTTTTACAATATGTTGGTAAGAACAAATGAAATAAGATTTGATGAACGACGAAATGTTTTAAATAACAGAGGGTATTGGTTAAATAAAATTCGAATTGTACTAATGACAACCTGAGCCCATAGCTCGAGTGGTCGGATCCTTCTCAATCGCTACAGTATGTATGGGGTTTTCTCAGAGGTGGAGGGATCGAATCCCGTTGACACCATACTTTTTATTTACAACTTTGGAAATAAACAGTTCGGCCGAAAGCATTTAATGCTTTTCCCTTTCCTCTAGACGGGATGAGCACCCGGCCTAGTGGTCTGTGCTTTGGTTGTTTCTCCTAGTGGTCACTGGTTCAATCCGTGGCCTTCGGCTGTTGTTAGGTTGTGGAAAAACATTTTTTTGTGTGGGTGTTTTAGTGATCAAAAAATGTGAAAAAAATATATTTATTACCTTAAAAATATAGGGAGTCTATGAAAAATAATTTGAGGATTATTTGCATGAAGTGGGATATGTTTAAAGAATAAAAGTGTAATTTAGAACTATAAGTTCTACACTTGCATTTGTATAAAGTTGTATTTTTACAAAAGACTTAAAATGGAATATTAGAAAAGAAATACGAATAAAATGTGAATTATGTGAAGTGATGTGGATTATTCTCGTTGGAGAATAGTGCGATAAATTATGATGTGTAAATATTCATCTTTGATTAAATAATTAGTGATGTGGTTTTTAATGCGAAAATAATATTCTATGAGTTACATGATGAATTGTTGAATCTAATGTATAATTATGGACTATTGAACGATTTAGAAACCATGATTGGAAAAGAAATATTTTGAGTATGACAACTCAACATGTGAACTTATGAGTTGGAAACACTCAACTTTAGAATTTGTGAATGGGAATTGAAACAAAAGAGTAGCTAAGTCTCCCCCGGCATTTGGAAAGAAATGAAATGAAAGACTAAGGTTGATCATGTTTGAATGAATGAACAAGTCCGGTTTAGTGGAGAGGCTAACTCTAGTGCTTGATTTTATTCATGATTCTATTTCATTAGAATTAAGGATTAGTTACATAGTGAAGACGTGATGAAAGTAAGAGAAAAACATTGAGTATGAGGGCCATTGGATCAGCGGCGAGAGCGTATCCCATGATGAGTCAGGGCGAGGATACTGCTCCAGAGTACCGTCCCGGTGGCGACGCTCGTGGGATGTTTGAAGACTACGGGTGGTGTCATGTCTATGGTAGGAACTGAATTACCACAGGATGCCTGCATAGTGAGTCATGTGTCAGTGCGTTGGGATTCCCTCCAGGGCGCCTAGACATGAGTTCGTAGGTCAGAAAACATCTAGGATACTTACCGTAGTTACAGTAATAGATTAAGTCATAACGAGGGATTGAACCCTACAAAGATGAAGAACGATTAAGGGCTTGCCCTCGGACCTATGTAGTATGGGATGCATAGAATCCGAACAAGTGTGCATTAGTGTCATATAATATAAACAACTGCATTAAGGATTAAGTGCACAATCACAACACAACATCAATAGGGTAGTCCCTTTAGTTTGACATGTGACAAGTTTGTGTTTGTTAAATATGGAAAATTTAGTTATACTATTTCCGGCATAGAGAGGATGGCCGTGTATAATGTTCGTCGGTTGAATAAACTGACGTACCCACAGTCTTATATGCAGGTAAATGACATGATAAAGATTAAAGAAGAACAGATGCTTAAAGATTATTCAATGTTGTTGTACATTTATTCAATTGTTGTAAATTTTACTTCCGCTGTGCAATGTAAAGTGTAAAGTTTCATGTAAACTCTGATGTAAAGTGAAAAATTCAAATTTCCTTGTAAAATTGTACTAAAGGAAGTGGAAAGATCCAGTAGAACATCTCGAATTCAATGTATTTGGGATTCGGGGCGTTACAATACTATTCAAACTTGAGCTATATAATTGTTGATTTACTGTTTACGAAGCTTTCCGTATGCTGTGTCGTTCTGAAGACTGTCGTAGGCACATGCCCACCAGCAAATCTAGTTCTTTTACAAATTGCATAAGCCACATTATCATTCTACCACAAGCATCTAAATCTCAAGCTATAGGTACCTACCTGTAAAACATGAGGCTAGAGATAACCCTAACCCCCAAAATTGCAGGTGTCAGCCATAACGGTGTGAGTGACATTAAATAAATATAATTTAAATGAGACATAAGGAATAAAGTACAAATCAGCACATTCCCACAGTAGTAACAAACGGAATATCAAATAACAATAAATAAAGCATGAAAACATCAAGTGAAATTTGACTAAGTGTTAAGTGTAGGAAAACAGGAAAACATCATGCATAATACCAAGTCAAGAAAACACAAATGCAGTATGATGACTCTCTAATACATACTTGTCGGATTCTATGCATTCCATACTACATAGGTCCGGTGCAAGCTTTTATCGTTCTCGACTATATAGGGTTAAATCCCTCGTTATGAAACTAATCCTACTACGGTGATAGAAACAAGATCTAGATTACTCCGCAAATAGGCTTGACAACCCTCAACGCGCAAGCATCATGTAAGCATAGCTAAAAAATTGGAGAATCACCTCCCTACCGTCTACCCCACGAATAGGTCTGCCGACCCTTGACGTGCAGATACACAGTACATCCAGTGAATAGGCCCACCGACCCTCGACACGCGGATGCACCGTATGTTCCGTGAATAGGCCTGTCGACCATCGACATGCGAACATACCAACTGCCATCTCGGGACACAACAACACACAGTCCTCGAATGCATCCGTTGGACTAACAACAGAGCATTTACTTACGTTTTCCAAGTTCTATCACATCTCCACTAGTGCCTGTCCTTAGGTTGGTTATTATTGATAAAAAACACAATTTTCCCTCTCTAGAGTTGGTGTACCATGCCGGACTTAATTTCACCAAAACAACCCCAAGACTCCAACTGGTCAAAATCTACATAATCTCATCTGCCGGTTTACAGGAATCCCACTCAACCCCTAGAGACTCTCAAATCAAATATCAACACCAAATATTTAATTAAAACTCTTAATCCCCTTATCAAATCGTTTATATCAACAAAAACTTCTTTAATCAACAAAATCCTAATTTATCCAAACACCCACAAAATTTCCAGAAGTAAAACCCAAGAATAAATCTCTTAATTAACTGAGTTTCACATTTTGAAGTTGTAGAAAAATCATGAAACATCAATTCATTCGGAAACTATATATATTCACTTTTTAAAGTCGTAGAAATACAGTTTAGATTCTATTATAATGAAAATATAACTCTCTGTAAACAGTAGATCAATAATCTATAAGTGCAAAGAAATAATCGTTCAAGAAAACAAGGAAAAACTCAGCAAAACGCTCTACACAGCTGCTGTCGGTCGACTGTCAAAACAAGCCAAAAAGACAGCGGTCGACCGACATGCTAAAATTCCAAAACCTCACAATTGACAGTCGACCGTCGATCCTAGTGTTATTCTTGGGCGATCGACTGGCATGTTCAAAACAACCCTCTTTAAATTTCGTGCACTTTCAATCTAATGCATGGTTTAATCTTTGTAAAATCATAAATTTATGAGATGATCAAATACAACTATTTAACATACTGGAGTTTATAAAAACAAATCAAATCTCTCATCAAATTCATAAAAGAGCAATTTTCGACAAATTTCTTCAAATCAGTAAAAGTAAATGTGTATATATATATGCATGGTGTTTTTATGTATCAGTAAAACATCAAGAAAATCATTGTATATAAGTAGTATATTGTTCAATTCAATCTCAGTATTCATATAAATCAAGACAGGGCCGATCCAACACTTATTGAGGCCTAAAGCGAACCACGAAATGAGGCCTTTTAAAAGCTTATAATAATATCCAATAGCGTGGTTGTACAAAGAAAAAAAATATCCCAAAGAGTGGCCCACCATTATAAAATTTGAAACCAAGCTTCACTTGAGCATTAATAAATATTTTTGGAGATTTAATAAATATTTTTCTGAATATTTATCTTTTACACGTGCAAATGTTTTCTTGGAAAGTTCAAAAGCCAAAATTATTTTGTGTAAAATCATTATTTATTATTAGATATTATTTTTGAATTTTCTGAATTTTTCTGATAATTATTGGACTTATTTGCAATCATTACAAAAAGAAAGACTTTTGTGCAAAATTACCAAACGGGGTGAAAACTCCAGATTTTTGGATTTTGGGGCTGGGTATAATACCTAGTCAATTCAGGGTTAAAAATTTTACTTTTTGTTTTGATGAATTTGGTTTATTTTACAAGTTTTGATAACAGAGGATCTTTTTGCAAAATTGTCATTTTGATGGATGAAAGTGCAAAACTATTTTTCTGAACTTTTCAAACAGTGCCGGATGGAAATAAAGTGTTTATTTTGTTTTTAAATCTCAATTAAATTGGTTTTATCAAGTTTCCAAGTATAGGGATCTATTTATGTAAAATTATATTTTAAAAGGATTATTTTGCAAATGTGTTCAAAACCCTAATTCTCTTAATTCCGGCCTATTTAAAAAGGTGGAGTGCAGTCCTCTTTCGCTGCACAGCACAAAGGTTTTATTGTTTTATTTTTCTTGGAGATTTAAAGAGAAAATCTTGGATTTTTTGCAAAGGAGAGGCTTTTTCCTTTTTCTACCTTGTCTTCGTTTGATCTCTTCAACAAGGTGAGTGATATAATTTATTTTGTTTTGTTCTTTGAATGTTGTATGTGGTGTTTTATCTATTAGACAACATGCTAGGGTTTTGATATGAATACATATGGTGGATTGAATGAATTGATAAGTTAAAAATTGGATCTTTGGAGAAGAACCCTAGTTATTTGTGAGTAGAATTGCATGTGAATGATTTTAGATTGTTGGAGAACCCAATATAAATTGTGAGTAGGCTATTTCTTTTGGATTATTGCTGATTTGATTGAGTATGATGAATGTTATGTATTAATTGATTAAAGATGAGATTTTTTGGGACTATTGGTGAGTTGGATAAATGCAACTTGGCCATGTTAGTGATAGATTTGTTTTTGTTCATGAATCAACTATTGAGAATAGTTGAGGTTGAGTTTGAGGAATTTTGAGAAGGTGTAATGATTAAAAAACCATGTCTTGAGGATTTGAGTTGTGACGACTAAATTTGGGTTTGATACATTTTGACTAAATTTGGGGATTCGTGATTTTGTGAAAGATATTACTTGAATTTGGATTTCTCAACTACTAAGATTAAATCTGAATATTTTGTTATTTTAAGTTAGTAATTTGTGAAGTTCTTTTGGTGCACAAGCATGCACAAATGTTTTTTCATGAATATCGTATTTTTGTTGTTTTAGAAGAAATTGAGTTTTAAGTGTTTTCGAAGGATTTGACTATATCTAAACTTATTTTGGTATTGATATGGTTTAGAATATAAATCAAAGTTATTTTGATGTATGATTGATTCTTAAAAACTCTAATTTTGATATATGCACACATTCATGTTTTATTTTGAAGAAATTCATCAAAAAACTATTTTATCAATTCAAGTGGTTTTGATTGGTTTTTATGGATCTTTGTATATCCTATAAGTTGTATTTGATCATTTCAGAAATATATTTTTTATAGATTTCATTTTTGTAAAGTAAATCTTCGTAACGGTTGAAATATGCACAACCCATACTGCAGTCTGTAGGTGTGACAGTCGACTGGTATGTTTCGACAGTCGACCGTCGCTACCTGGCTGCTGTGTTTTCTCGTTTCCTTGAAATATCGTGCAGAACAGTCGACTAACCCATTTCTCCAATCGACTGTCTCTGCTCTGTTTTGATATTTTCTCGAAGTGTTGGATTTTCACTCTGGACAGTCGACTGATGAGTTTTACAGTCGACCGTCGATACTTAGAATTATTTTTCTTAAAAATGTTGGATTTTCACGCTGGACAGTCGACCGATGACTTTTTGCAGTCGACTGCTACTACTTAGATTTTTATTTCTTGAAGTGTTGGTTTTTCGTTCTGGACAGTCGACTGATGACTTTTTACAGCCGACCGTTACTGATGTTTTCTTGAGTTTTCCAGATGTTCTTTAAACAATTGGTTCTTTAAATATTTTTGGATCTATAACTTACTATTCTGAATACTATTCTTTCCACAGAACATACGTTTTCAAGATATTTTATTGTTGGGTTTGGATTCTGGAATTTTATAAAGATTTGGGTTTTATTGATTGGAGAAGTTTCTTCATATGATCGTTTTGACGATGAATTTGTGAGTTTTGGTCTTGTTGATATCTCTAGGAGTTGAATGGGAGTCCTGTGAATCGGCAGTTGAGATTTATTGAGTTAGACCTGAGAGGTCTTGGTTTAGTTGTTGTTGAGTATTTAAGTCTGGCAGGATACACTAACTCTAAAGATGGGGATTTTGTGTTTTTTTTAATAATAATCAACTTAAGGACATGCACTAGTGGGGATGTGATGGAACTAGGGAAACGTAAGTATAGGCTCATGGTTTTTGTTAGTCCAACGGATGTCTTCCGGGATGTTTGTTGTTCTGTCTCGAAAGGTCATTTGTGTGTTCGCGTGTCGAGGATCGGCAGGCCTATTCACGGAATGTACCTGGTGTATCTGCACGTCGGGGGCCTTGCAAGCCTATTTGTGGGGTACACGGTTTGGGAGATGAATCTCCAGTTGTTTTTGAACTATCTTACATGATGCTTGCTCGTCGAGGGTTGTGGTGCCTATTCGCGGAGTATTCTGGATCTTGTTTTCCATCACCGTAGTAGGATTAGTTGCATAACGAGGGGTTATCCCTATAAATTGGAGATCGTTAAGGGCTTGCACCGGACCTATGTACTATGGAATGCATAGAATCCGACAAGTATGCATTAGAGAGTCAATGTATAGAGATTGTGTTTTCTTGACTTGGTTTTATGCTTGTATTTTTCTGTTTTTCCTACACTTGTGTAGAACCCCGTATTTTCAAATATTATTTTAAATATTTGAAAATGAATTAAAATGATTTTCTGGAGATTTAATAAATATTTTCTAAAGATTTATCTTTTTACACATGCGAAACACGTGCAAATATTTTTGATGTAAATAACCAATTTTTATATTTTTAGTAAGTTCTCCTAATTATAATGGAGTATATTCTAAATTTTGGGATTTTTCTGAATAAAGAAACTATTTTTATAAATACCTCGAAAGAGAGGGGCTTTTATGTAAAAAGCCGTTTGGATCTGAAATCAGTTATGAAAATTCGTTTTTACTGATATTTTGGTTTTCCATGGTTAGCATTAAATCTAAATATATCTATATTTTATTTAAAGTCGATTTGGTAAAGATTTAAACAAAGAGGGTGTTTTTGCAAATATGAAATTTATGTAGAATCTTGTGCAAATATTTTTCTGGAAAGTAAAAGTCAAATATTTCGATTGGAAAATATAATATATATTATTAGATATTATTTCTGATTTTTCTGGATTTTTATGAATATTTTATGATTTATTTGCAAATATTACAAAAGGGAGGGCTTTTGTGCAAAATCGCCACCCCGAGTGATAAATCCGGATTTTTCTTATTTACTGGACTGTGCTGGATTGCTGGAAAACTCAGTGATAAGAAGATTTGATTTGGTTTCGATTTAGTTAACTTATTTTAACTAAGAAATGTTATATATGTGAAGTAATAAATTGAAAAAGGACTATTTTGCAAAAGTACTTCAAAACCCTAATTCCTTTCAATCCCAGCCTGTATAAAAGGGGGTGTGCAGCCGTCATTCGCTGTATAACTCATGTTTTATTATATTTCTATTTTCTTGGTGATCAAGAGGAGGATTTTGGATCTCACAAAAAGAGGGGCTATCTTGTTGGATCTCTTCATTCCTAAGGTGAGTGACATTGTTTTGTTTATTTTGTCTGTGTATATTGTAGATGAGTATATATAATTGTTTGGTTGTTTTGTTTGTTTTTCTTTGATTTGTGTACGTCATATGAGAACAATATGAATGTATAGATTGATTGGATGTTGAATATGTATATGTATGAATGGATGAAAAATTGGATTTCCAAGAAGAACCCTAGATATTTGTATGTGAACGATGTTAGATCTGTTGAGAACCTAATATAAATTGCTAGTGGGCTAATAATGTTAGATTTCCACGGTGAACAGTCGATTGGTGACTCGAAGCAGTCGACTGCTATTGCTTAGATTACATTTTTATTAAAATGTTAGGTTATTGTTGATTTGATCGAGTTTGATAGATGCCATGCATTAATTAAATTAAAGATGAGATTTTTGGACTATTGGTGAGTTGGATAAAAACATCTTGACCATGTTGAGGATAAATTGGTTTTGATCATGGATCAACTATAGAGAATAGTTGAGATTTAGTTGAGGAATGTTGTGAATGATTAATGGTCCAGAGGACCAGGTTTTGAGGATTTGAGTTATGAGGATTTAAATTGGGGAATTGTGATTTATGTAAAATATATTGTTTGAACTTGGATTTCTCAAATGCTAAGTTTAAATCTAATTATTTTGGTATTAATAAGATTTGGAAAATAATACAAAGTTATTTTGTTATATGACTGATTATTAAAAACCCTAGTTTTGACATACGTACAACCTAAATTCTGCAGTCTGTAGGCCGACAGTCGACTGGCATGACCTTTCAGTCGACTGGTACGACCCGGCTGCTATGATCATTAGTTTTCTTGAAAATCCGTTATGGACAGTCGACTTAGACCATTTTCAGTCGACTGGCACACTTATAATATTTTCTTAAAGATTTCTGGAGTTTCTCTCTGGTAAGTCGACTTATGACTTTTTAAGTCGACTTATATTCTCTGGTAAGTCGACTTATGACTTTTATAAGTCAACTTATAGTCTCTGGTAAGTCGACTTATGACTTTTATAAGTCAACTTATATTCTCTGGTAAGTCGACTTATGACTTTTATAAGTCAACTTATAACACTTAACTTATTTTCTTAAAACCATGGAATTTTCTTTCTGGACAATCGACTTATGCTTTCTATAGTCGACTGATATTGATGTATCCTTATATCTATGAATGTTCTTTCAAATGATTTTTACTCTAAATGCTTTAATCTATAACTTATTATTCTAAAGGTTACTGTTTCTACAAAACATATATTTTCAAGATATTTTATAGTTGTATATGGATTCTGGAATTATATAAAGATTTGGGTTTTGTTGGAGAGGTTTCTCCTTATGATCGTTTTGACGATGGATTTGTGGATTGTGGTTTTGTTGAGATCTCTAGGAGATGAGTAGGAGTCCTGTAAACCGGCAGTTGAGATTTGTTGAGTTAGACCTGAGGGGTCTTGGTTTAGTTCCGGTAGGATGCGCTAACTCTGGAGATAAGGATTTTGGTGTTTTAATAATAATCAACGTAAGTATAGGCTCATGATTTGTTAGACCAACTAGAGGGTATTTAGATGTTCGCGCGTTGAGGGTCTACGGGCCTATTCACGGAGCAGGCAGAGTGCATTTACGTGTTGAGGGTCGGCAGACCTATTCACGGAATGTATCGGGTGTATCTGCACGTTGAGGGTCTTGAAGGCCTATTCGTGGGGTACACGGCAGGGAGATGATTCTCCGGTTGTTGTTTTGAGCTATCTTACATGATGCTTGCGCGTTGAGGGCGGTGACGCCTATTCGTGGAGTATTCTGAATCTTGTTTCCCATCACCGTAGTAGGATTAGTTGCATAACGAGGGGTTATCCCTATAAAGTGAAGATCGTTAAGGGCTTGCAGTGGACCTATGTAGAGTGAGATGCATAGACTCCGACAGGTATGCATTAGAGAGTCAGCATATAGAGATTGTGTTTTCTTAACTTGGTTTTATGCATGTGGTTTTCCTGTTTTCTACACTCGACACTTAGTCTAGCTTCACTTGTTGTTTTCATTCCATGATGTTTTCATGCTTTACATCTTTGTTATTTCTCATTCGTTTATCCTTGTTGTTAATACATGTTGTTGATGACTTTATATTTTATGATTTAATTATGTTGTATGTTTTTATGTCACTCACACCATTTATGGCTGACCCCTTTAGTTTTGGGGGTTAGGGATCATCTCTAGCCTCATGTGTTACAGGTTGTTGCTTAGAGTTTGGAGGTTGGGATGCTTGAGATAGTTTTGGAGATAAATTGATGGAATAGAGCTTTGTTTAAAAATTTTGTAAAAAGAGGTGTTGTAAAAAAAAATGTTGTAATTCAAGGTGTTTTGTATTCCGCTGTGTTTGTAAAGATTGTTGAAATAAAAGTTTGGAATAAAATTATTTGTGTTTTTGGGCTATGTGTACTATTACATAGAAGTTGATACTGGGATTGTGCCACGTATTTTCTAAGATATTATATTAGAAATTCGGAGCGCTACAACTTAACACTTAGTCTAGATTCACTTGATGTTTTCATGTATTACTATCTACTATCTTATATTCCATGATGTTTTCATGCTTTGCTTATTTGTTATTTCTCATTCATTTATTCTTGCTGTTAATACATGTTGTTGATGACTCCATGTTTAATGTTTTATTTATGTTGTTTTGTTTTTATGTCACTCACACCATTATGGATGACCCCTGTAGTTTTGGGGGTTAGGGTTATCTTTAGTCTCATATTTTACAGGTAGGTGCTTATAGCTTGGGATTTGGATACTTGAGATAGAATGATGTAATAGAGCTTTTATGTAAATTTTGTAAAAGAAGTGTTGTAAAATAAAAGTTTTGTGATTAAGGTGTTTTGTTTTCCGCTATGTTTGAAAACCATTGTTGTAATGAAAGTTGAAATAAAAATTATCTGTGTTTTATTGGCTATGTTTAATATTGCAATTGAAGTTGTTGCTGGAAATTGTGCCACGTATTTCTAAGCTATCATATTGGAAATTCGGGGCGCTACAGCCTGAGACTCAGTTTGCAATTAAAATACCTCTTATTATTATTTCAACCAAAATGAAATACATGAAGTTCTCAAAACTCTAATCTAAGCTAATCATTTCTTTTATCTCCACTTTGTCTCTCCATTGCACCTTTATAAAAAAAATCAAAATGGATAAATAACAAATTTACTTTAGCTGTCTTTCTTGAGTGGAGAGTTTGCAACCTTCACTGGTAAACTCTAGTTATCCCAATCCTATATATCTAAATATACACTAAAAGTTCTTATATGTTATGTTATCCATGGTTTCTAATAACCAGTGAAGGGAACACTTCATGATAGTATTTTTTCTTATAGTAAAGAAGTTAATGTTGCATATTTGCCAAATTATTTTAGGTTGCTGGTCAGCTTTCCTGTCATGCTATGGATTGGAAGTCCAAATTGAGGCCACCAAATAATCCATCTCGTTTGCGTACACCTTAAATCAAAACCAATAAAAAACTCATCAAATAAATCACCAAATTAAAATTTTTTAAACCAAAAAATAAAACAATCACAACTCTCCGAACATAGATCCCATGCCCACACAGAATTCGAGTCAGCAAAAAAACTGAGTAATCCCCTGCACACACAAAATTAAAAATTAGAATGAGAATTTGGTTAATGAGATGAAATTAGAGTCGTTGCATCGTATATAGAGGCTCTCGATTTGGTGGAGGGGCGTCGCCGATACGGAGTTGCTTGATATTCGCACTCGATTTGGTGGAGGGGAGTCACCGATACGGAATCAGCAGCGGATCAGATATCGGCGACGACCTCTTGATTGGGGTTCGACATTGGATTTGGTTTGAGATTTTCAAAATTTCAAAATTTCAAAAAATTTTAATTTGAAATTTAATTTTTTTAAAAAAGTTTTCATTTTTTAAATTTTATTTTACTTATTTTACTTAATTTTTTTTTTATTTTTTGTATTTTAAATTTTTTTTATAAGTTTTTAAATATTTTTTGATTTTTAAAATTTTTTTAAAAAGAAGTTATATTTTAAATTTTTTAGTTTTTTAGTTTTTCCATTTTTAATTTTTTAATTTTTTAATTTTTTAAAATTTTTTAAAATTTTTTAAAATTTTCATTTTCTTAATTTTTTAAATAGGAGAGAGAGAGAAAAAGAAAGAAAGAGAAAATAATTAAATAAATAAAAGAGTTTTTTCGGTGGGGGATTTGAATTTGAGGTTTGGGGGGAAACTTTTGGAGAGGGGGGGGGGGGATGTGTTTTGTGAGGTTAGATCTGGACCTTTCATTTTGGGGGGGATTGAAGGAGAGCCACTTGATAGCTTTCTTTGTGTTTTATTACATAAATATATCAATATTGGATTTGCACGTGTCACACATATGCATCGATTACTAAAGTAGATAACAGTTACATTGTTTTTTTATAACAAATAAATCCAAAATTATATTTTCGGTAATGTCTACTGATATGGCTAAAAATGGGGTTAAATCGGAACCGTCCAGATTGGGCGCAAATCTTGAAGCTCGGGGGTAAAAAGGTAATTTCACATACAAGTGGACCCAAAGCGGGCACTGGATCTCCTTCGCACGAGACCCAATAACCCACAAACGGATCCACACCGACTGGGCACGGGTCCCGACCCGAGGCGAGCTCAGACCAACAAGAGACAAATCAGGGCCACTGATTTGACCAAGTCAACGGGCCTGATTTACTCTCACCGGGAATCAGGGGTTAGTTTCCTAAACAAACTGTGAGGATTTTTCTCCTAGCAGTTACACAGGGAATCAAGCCTCTAATCAATCCCTGGCGACTATAAATACCTCCCCTCTGCCACTGTGACCAGGTAATCACTCTTTTTCCACCTTAAGCTCTTTCTTTAATCACCACTGGTTACTGACAAGAGCGTCGGAGGGTGCGTCGCCCGAATCAACCCCGGTGTCTCGCACTTCCTTGCAGGTTGCGGCAGGAGCAAGAAGGCTTGGATCAGCTGTTCAGGTTTTCTCGAACTCACAAATCTTATCTGTTTACCCCCACACCGAAATCAGCGGTAACAGATTGGCACCGTCTGTGGGAACAGCCACACGAACAGCCTCAGCCTCTTCCTTGTCGTCCTCTCCAACCATGCCTCCAAAGAAGGTCAGATCTAGAGGGTCCAACCGCGGGACCAATCCCGCCGACCCTACAGAGGAAGCCCCTGTCAATCCTATTCCACAGCCCGAACTTCCTCCACCGGCCCAGCAGGGCCAACCTCCTCTTCCCAAACAGCAACCAACCAATGGCCCTGCCGGTCATAACGGTCGGAGGCAGAAGCAGCCCCTCAACCTGAACCATGTCTCGGTCCATAATGAGTCCTCGGACTCAATGGCTTCTCATTACCCCGACCTCCGCAACACGATCCTGAACCGCCAAAAAGATGAGGACCTCCGCACCCACCTAGACGAGAGGCGGGCCCGAGAGGGAGCCTCGCGCCAGCATCGTGGTGAGCGGTCGCCTCACCGCCGAGACGGCAGAAGGTCTCCGGACCGAAGGGGCCGAGCGGCATCGCCCAAGCATCGAAGGAGGAGGCCGCATTCCCCTGCGGATCGGCATCATCCGAGGAACAATGAGGCACCTATCACTCGTGCCGAGTTCCTACAATTTCAGGACACCGTGCTACAGGCCCTCAACCTTCGCCCCAACAACCAAAATGCCCAGAGGGTTCCAACTCCCCCGCGGGACATCAGTCCTCGCCGCCGATCCCGTAGTCCCCTCCTGGCTCCCAGTCGCCAGCAGCAGCACTACAGTCCTCGCCGATCCCAGGACTACCGGCGCCGCAGTCCCCGCTCCCCTTCCTATGAGGAAGAGTCCGGGGGATCGTATGATTACCAGCAGAGGGACGATGCCCTCAATCGCCGTCTCCATGAGGTGGAGAGGCGCATTGGTCGCATGGACAGAGAGGAGGAGTCCAGAGCGGGGACCGTTCGGCCCAGCAGACCCCCTTTCTCTCGGTCGATCATGGAGGCCCCCATACCGAGGGGTTTCAAACCTCCGCAGTTTGAAACGTACTCAGGGGAGTCCGACCCAGTTGATCACGTCGAAAGCTTCAAGACACTAATGTTGATCCATCAAGCTTCCGACGCCATGCTCTGCAAGACCTTCCCCGCCACCCTCCGGGGGTCGGCTCGGGAATGGTACTCCAGGCTCGCCCCCTCTTCTATCTTCTCGTTCGAGCAGTTCGAGACGCTGTTCATTACTCACTTCGTGAGTAGCAGGCGAGCCGAGAAGACGAGCCTCTCCCTGCTCAACCTGCGGCAGGAAAGGGGAGAGAAACTGAGGGACTACGTGAAGAGATTCACTACAGAAGTCAGGTCTATCGCCTCCCTAGACCAATCAGTGGCGACTGTTGCGTTCTAATCGAACGTCCTCAACTCCAACCTCCGGTCGTCCCTCGCCAAGAAGCCCCCGCACAACTTTGCCGACCTTCTCCTAAGGTGCGAGAAGTATATCCGGGCAGAAGAGGCCGAGTGCCTCCCGAACTTCGGGGGATCGGCCTCCGGATCGAAGAGGAAGGCGACGGAGGAGGAGGGGTCGAAGAAGACGCAGAAGGACAATGGCGGCCAGCGCCGCCCTCCCCATAGGTTCGAGAAGTTCACTCCCCTCACCACCAATGTCTCCACCATCCTGATGGAAGTGGAGAAGGAGGGGGTCATCCCTCCAGCTCCGAGGATGAACACCCCGATGAAGAGGAGGAATAAGGAGAAATTTTGCCATTACCACAGGGACCACGGCCATGACACCAACGACTACCGAGCGTTGAAGAATGAAATTGAGGCCCTCATCCAGAGGGGGCAACTGGCCAAATTTGTCAAGGCAAACAATCGGGCGGATCGCAGCACTCCTCCGCCTCGGGGGGCTAACAAGCGCTCCGAATGGCGCGAGGAGACGCCCGAGTTTGAGGAAGAACGGGTCCTGCACCTCATCCACGGAGGGCCTATGGGGGGCTCCTCCAACTCCTCTCGGAAAGCCTTCGTCCGAGAGGTCAACTCGGTTCACAGCGCCCCTCCCCCCAAAGGCCTCGGAGTCCCGGTGACTTTCTCCGATGAAGACCTCGAGGGGGTCCGAACTCCCCACTGTGACGCCCTCGTCATCGACCTTCGCATGGCAAATTTCAAGGTGCAAAGGGTCCTAGTGGATAACGGGAGCTCGGTCAACATCCTCTTCCTCTCGGCCTTCCAAGGCCTGCAGCTGTCACGGGACCGTCTCAAGCCGGCCGGTTACACACTCCACGGGTTCACGGGGGTCCCAGTAACTGTCGAGGGGGTGATAACCCTAGACGTAACTGCTGGAAAGACCCCTACTACCCGGACCGAGCCGATGGACTTTATGGTCGTCGACGTCCCGGCAGCGTATAATGTCCTAGCCGCCCTGGAAGCTGTCCCCTCGGCATACCATCTTAAAATGAAGTTCCCCACTCGGTCGGGAGTAGGGGAAGTCAGGGGAAGCCAAGAGATGGCTCGGAAGTGCTACATGACTTCCACTGGGGGACCGGTGCTCTCCCTCGAGACACTAGAAATCCCCGAGCCGAAAATCCGACCCACGTCCGAGCCGGCGGACGAGTTAGAAGAAGTGCTCTTCTCGGACGAGGACCCGAGCCGGAAGTTCCTCATCAGCAAGTCCCTACCGACAGCGCTGTGCTCTGACTTGGTTAAATGCATCCGGGATAACCGTGACCTGTTCGCTTGGTCGGCCGTGGATATGCCCGGCATCTCCGAGGAGTTGCTAGTCCACCGCCTAAGTGTCGAGCCGGGGTGCAAACCGGTTCAGCAGAAGAGACGTAAGTTCGCTCCCGAGCGACAGCAGGCCATCAAGGAGGAGGTGGATAAACTGTTGAAGGCTAAGTTCATACAGGAGGTTAACTACCCCGAGTGGCTCTCCAATGTTGTAATGGTCAAGAAGTCCAACGGCTCTTGGAGAATATGCATCGACTTCACCGACCTGAATAAGGCGTGTCCGAAGGACCCATTCCCTCTTCCGAACATCGACACCCTCATTGACGCCACCTCGGGCCATGAGCTCCTCAGCTTCATGGATGCCTTCTCCGGCTATAATCAAATTCGAATGTTCCCTCCGGACATTCCGAAGACCTCCTTCATCACCGATCAGGGCCTCTACTGCTACCGGGTCATGCCCTTCGGGTTGAAAAATGCAGGAGCCACTTACCAGCGCCTCGTCAACAAGGTCTTTCAGATCCAGATAGGCCGGAACATGGAGGTGTACGTTGACGACATGCTTATCAAGAGCATCCGAGGCACTGACCACGTGGCTGACCTCCAGGAGGCATTCGGCGTGTTGAGGAGACACAGCATGCGGCTGAACCCGAACAAGTGTGCGTTCGGGGTCTCTTCGGGAAAGTTCCTCGACTTCATGGTGAGCCAGCGAGGAATCGAAGCCAATCCCGAGAAGATTAAAGCCATATTAGACATGGCCCCGCCTCGGAACATCAAGGAGGTGCAGAAGCTTACCGGTCGGCTCGCCGCTATTGGCCGGTTCCTCTCAAAGTCTGGAGAAAAATGCCTCCCCTTCTTCAAAGCACTCAGGGGGGCTAAGGGTTTTGAATGGGGCCAACCACAACAGGAATCGTTCGACCAGCTGAAGGCCTACTTGGTAAACCCCCCTCTGCTCAGCAAACCTGTCCCGGGCGAAACCCTCTTCATCTACTTGGCTGCTTCCGAGCAGACCCTAAGTGCTGTCTTGGTGAGAGAGGAGGACCGGGCCCAAAGGCCCATCTACTACGTGAGCAAGGTGCTTCGGGACGCCGAGCTCCGCTATCCGAAGATAGAGAAGATGGCCTACGCTCTGGTCATGGCAGCGAGGAAGCTTCGGCTGTACTTTCAATCCCACTCGGTCGTTGTCCTCACCGACCAACCCCTAAAGCAGATCCTCCACAAGCCTGAGACCTCGGGTCGGCTAATGAAGTGGTCCATAGAGCTGAGCCAGCATGACATCTCTTACCAGCCTCGGACGGCAATTAAAGCACAGGCCCTCGCCGACTTCATCGTAGAGTCCACTATCCCTGAGGTCAGCCACGTCCCGAATGGACCCCCCATTTGGACAGTCTTCGTGGACGGCTCCTCCTGTAGCGAAGGAAGCGGCGCCGGAATCATCCTGAACGGCCCTGACGACTTCGTCCTCCAGTACGTGATCTGTATGAACTTCAAGGCCTCGAACAATGAGGCGGAGTACGAGGCACTCATTGCTGGTCTCGGACTTGCACAAAGTGCTGGGGCACAGCACCTCCAAATCCACAGCGATTCCCAGCTTATCGTGAACCAAGTCTTGGGCGAGTACGAGGCCAGAGACGAGCGGATGGCGAAGTACCTCGCTAAGGTCCGGGTCCTCATGAGCCGGTTCGAAGAGGCGCTCATTCAACGAGTTCCTCGTGAGGAGAATTCGCAGGCCGATGCCCTCTCCAAGTTGGCCTCATCCTCCCTACAAGGTCTTGAACAGACCGTTCTGATCGAGGTCCTCTCTAAGCCGAGCATAGAAGACGAGACACCTGGCTCGGTGGAATCGTTGCCGGTCATGTTACAAGATAACTGGATGAAGCCGTTGGTGGAGTTCTTAACGGACGGGCTCCTGCCCAAAGACCCCAAAGAACCGCACTGAGTCAGAACCCGGGCCGAGCAGTATGCCTTGATCGAGGGTATCTTATACAAACGCTCTTTTTCTCAAATAGACGGCCGACCATACCTAAGGTGCCTCTCTCCAGAGTAGGCCGAATATGCCCTACAAGCGCTCCACGAAGGCATCGGCGGGGCACATTCAGGGTCCAGGTCCTTGGCCCGAAAAGCTTTGAATTATGGATACTTCTGGCCGACCCTCCTTCAAGACGCCGAGCGACACGTTCGGCAATGTAGCTCTTGTCAGAGACACTCCAGCATCCGTCGCCTCCCTCAAGCCAACCTCGCCTCCCTATCAAGTCCTATCCCCTTCGCAATGTGGGGGATGGATTTACTAGGGCCTTTCCCTCCGGCTCTGGGACAGTTCAAGTTCTTGGTCGTAGCCATCGACTACTTCTCGAAGTGGGTCGAGGCCGAACCCCTCGCCACTATAACCGAGAACAAGGTGGTACAATTCTTCTGGAAGAACATCATCTGCAGATTCGGCGTCCCCCGTGTCCTCGTGACGGACAACGGGACTCAGTTCACTGGCGCAGCATTCCGAGCTCTGTGCGACGACCTAGCCATCCAGCAGCGCTTCTTGTCCGTCTCCCACCCTCAGTCGAACGGACAGGCAGAAAACGCTAATCGGCAGATCCTTGCAGGCATCAAGAAAAGGCTGGACAAAAGTTCCAAAGGCTTATGGGTCGACCAACTCCCCAACGTCCTATGGAACTACCGCACGAGCAAGCGGACCCCCACGGGCGAGTCCCCTTTCAACCTCAACTACGGGTCCGAGGCCGTGATACCTCTCGAGGTCGGAATACCTTCCCCTCGGCTCGCGGCCTACGACGAGGAACAGAACGCCAGGGACCTCAGGGCAGACTTAGATCTGATAGATGAGCTGAGGGAAAGAGCGTCGATTCAGCAGCAGAATTACCGAAGAAGGGTCGAGCTAGCGTACAACAAGAAGGTCCGACCCACCAACCTTAAGCAAGGAGATCTAGTCTTGAGAAAGCTGGCCATATCCTTCCCCAATCAGAAGAGCAAGCTGGCTCTGAACTGGGAAGGGCCGTACAGGATCACGAGGGTAGTTCAGCCCGGAGCATATCGTCTGGAAGATCTAGAGGGCAGAGAGATTCCGAGGACCTGGAATGCCGACCACCTCCTAAAATACCAAGAAAGCGCTCCGGCGCCGCTCTAAGTATCACAGGATATCGAGCCATTCCTCTCCTATGACTTGTAACCTATTTTCATAAATTGTACTATGTAAAACGGTTCGCCGTCAATTATCAATAAAGAAAGCTCTTTCGTACTTATGAGTTTGCATGCTTCTCTCCGCTCTTATCATCCGCTTTTTAAAATTTTAATTTCAACCAATGGTTCGGAGTCCATGTCCGGTTCGACTTCAACCCCTCGGCTCGTCCCCGGACGAGCCAGAGGTAGACCGTCGTTCGGAACTGCTCCCACAACCGTTGAACTACACCGATGGTTCGGAGTCCAACACTCGGCTCGACTTTACCTCCTCGGCTCGCCACCGGACGAGCCAGGGGTAGATCGCCGTTCGGAATTGCTCCCACAACCGTTGAACTACACCGATGGTCGGAGTCCAACACTCGGCTCGACTTTACCTCCTCGGCTCGCCTCCGGACGAGCCAGGGGTAGATCGCCGTTCGGAATTGCTCCCACAACCGTTGAACTACACCTGATGGTTCGGAGTCCAACACTCGGCTCGACTTTACCTCCTCGGCTCGCCTCCGGACGAGCCAGGGGTAGATCGCCGTTCGGAATTGCTCCCACAACCGTTGAACTACACCGATGGTTCGGAGTTCAACACCCGGCTCGACTTTACCTCCTCGGCTCGCCTCCCGACGAGCCAGGGATAGATCGCCGTTCGGAATTGCTCTCACAACCGTTGAACTACACCGATGGTTCGGAGTCCAACACTTGGCTCGACTTTACCTCCTCGGCTCGCCTCCGGACGAGCCAGGGGTAGATCGCCGTTCGGAATTGCTCCCACAACCGCTGAACTACACCAATGGTCGCGGAGTCCGACACTTGGCTCCCAGTCCCCCCAAGCTTGCTTCGCGGCAGACTAGGAGTGGTCCACCCCTCAGCTTCGCTAGTAGAGGGATACCGAAGCTACGTTCGGCCACATAATCCGAGCAATCTTGCCTAGCAGCCGAAGATCGAGACCCCACACCTTCGGTCGGCTGCCGAGCAGGGGCTTTCCCGACCCTGCAAACGGAGAAAACTCACTTTCTCCTCAACTTTCGTGCATGATCTCGATCAGACGGCTCAGATCTTGCCACCGACGCTAAACGACAAGATAGCGTTTTCTTGGGAACTGAGCCGCCTCGAGATTCGTGCCAACATCCAACGGTTCAGATCTTGCCACCGACGCTAAACGACAAGATAGCATTTTCTTGGGGACTGCGACGCCTCGAGATTCGCGCCGACATCCGACGGCCCAGATATTGTCAGAATCGCTAAACGACAAGGAAGCGCCCCGTCAAGAGCTCGTTCGCTTCGAGATTCTCGCCGACGGCACCATGTGCTCGGCTCGAGGACCTCGGCACGGCCAACACACTCACAAGCAAAATAAGTACGCAGAACCACAAAGGAATTTTATTAATGATCGGGACACAATACAAAGCAGTCTTTCCATAGTTACAAAGTATTAAAAAAACAAAAAATACAGCGCCGACCCATTACACTTGGTCCTCAAACAGAAATGTCTTCACTGGTCTCCTCGGTCGCCATTCCTTCCACTTCAGCTGTTAGCTCCTCCGCCTCCTTCCGAAGCTTCGCCTCCACAGTCTGTAAGTGACGGATCTCGGAGAGCAAGTCGTCCCGCTCGGCCAATATCTTCGACTGATTGTGCCGAATACACTGAACCCGAAGAGCGTTGCTAAAAGCTGTCTGCGAGTCATCGTCCTCCCCTACGGGGGTCGCCTCGACGATCCTGTTCTCCAGACGTTGAATCTCGGCGTCTCGTTGGCCGAGGACGGACTGAAGGTGGGCCCGTTCGCTCTCAGCTCGACGCAACTCCAGCTCCACTCCGCGACGCCGCTCTCAGGCACTTCGTCAAGCGCGACTTCGTCCCCACTGAGGTCACCTCGGCATCAGCTTCATTGTCCGAGCCGTTGGGATCGGTGTATTGGTCTGACGTCGCAAGCTGAAAAGAAGGGAAAATGAATAGCAAAATTTCAATACACTTCTGAGGCACAACACTCGAAGAATTTTCTAAACAAACTTTCGGATTCATATTCAGATATAATAGTTCTACATACGGCCAGACCGACCCCGCAATTAAGTCTTTACAATAGACAAGAAAAACATAAAACAATGTAATCAGGGCCTCTTCGGGAGGGGAACGCTTCGGTTTAAGGAAACGCGAGGACGACGAGGCCTGCCCTCCGAACTCGATCCTAAACCAACGAAACGTGACCCCCCTTCGCTGCTGACCCTAACCGTGGCGCCGACCGAGGCACCGCTCGACGACATGGCCACGCTACTCTGAGCATCGGCAGGGCTCCGCCTAACCACAGGCAAACGTGTCGCGAGTTCGTAAAAAGAAATCCCTCTCTCGCTCTCTTTGCGAGTGCACGACGTACTGCGGACGTTGGCCCTCTCCGGCAGAGGCTTGAGCGACGCGACCTCTTCCTCCAGTTCAATGATTCTGTCTCTCAGAGTGTCGTCCTTCGCCAACTTCTTCAAACGGGAAGGCCTTGACGAGCCCGAGACGTTGACGCTATCGGTTGCGAGCCGTCGGAAGTGGGTGACCTCGATCCCCATGTCTATTGTGATCCTTCTGAGCCTATCGACCTCGGCCAGCAGCCTCTTGCGCTCGGTCGAGGCCTTCTCCAGCTCAGAAGTTAGATTCTCTTCCGCCACCGAGCGTTCTTTCGCCACTAACTCCATGTGTTGGACCTCGGCCAGAAGCTCGTCGTTTTTCCGCTCGGCGGCAGTAAGCTTCCTACGACGCCGTTCGACCTCACCTTCGGGACAAGGAGCTTGGGGTTGCTTCCGCAGTTGCCACAACTCGCGACAATACCTCCGCACAGCTGCCTTCGTCTCCTCCAGCTTCAAGAGCATGAGAAACCGCCTCTGTCGGCTATTCGAGAGCTCACCCTTCGTTTTGGCCAGCTCCTTACAAAGGTGTGCAACCTCCGTAACCGGACCGAACCTTACCTGAAAAGCAGAGATAAATCCGAGACCTAACACTTGGAGAATTCTACGCCAAATCAAACACAAAATCCGAGACTCAACACTTGGATAAATTTCGGCCAAACAAAATATTTTCATTCAAAACCGAGGAGAAAGTTTTACAAAAGCGGTGGCCAGTCCGCAGTTAGGCTTACAAAAAGAGACAAAACAACGAAAGACTAAAAGAGACAACCGAGTCAGGGATCGACCTTTTTATCGTTCGGGTCCGTCGACCCCCCGGTCTTATCCTCGCCATCGCCCTCGTCTTCGTCTTCGCTCCCGCTCTCCTCCTCGGAGTCGTCCTCCTCCTCACCCTCGGCCTCGGTCTCTCCTGGGCCTTCGACACCTTCCGTCTCTCCCTCGGGGTCAAGCAGCCCCTCGGGAACCTCCTCCTCCCCTTCCACGGGGTCGTAAAAACGGTAGGAGGACGTGTCGAAGCCCGGGTTCCTGGCGGCTACGTGGAGTAAGGCTCGACCGTAGGCATCCTCCATGTTCTGGAGCATGTGTTGCGCGGCCTCCTCCTACACAGCCTTCTTCACCTTCTTCACCTTCCTTTGGTGTTTGGCCATGATCTTCTCGGCCCTCTTCCGAGCCCTCTCCGCTTCCGACCGAGCATTGGCCAGCTCCTCCTTCAGCTCGGCAACCTCCTTCTCCGAGGCCTCAAGTTTGGTTGTCGCGTCCTTCGACAGCTGAATGGCGTCGGCCAGCTGCTTCTCCAGCCCTGCCACTTCGGCACCCTTCTTTGCCGAGAGGATCTGCTCGGCATCAAGCAGCTTCGTGGCCTTGACACGCTCCGCCCTCTCCCGCTCATGTTCCTGTTCCTTGCTCGCGAACTCCTCGAGCAGGAAGTTGAAGTGGCGGAGGGTCTGAAAGGAAAACAGCGCATTAGAACCCGAACCCAAGAACTTAGAAACATTTGGATGAGGAAGAGCTCGGCCTACTTACCGACATGGTGTTCCGAGCAATCTGCATCGCGGCGTCCCCTGCTAGCCCAGCCTTTAGGGTTGCTCGATCCTTTGGGGTCGGCAGGTGCCTCACCGCTTCCATGCAGATATTGCCGTCGCCCAAGAAGCCGTCGACATTCATCACCTGCCAGTCAGGGACGAAGATCTGCTTATGACGCTCGGTCAAGATCTTCTCCGCCTCGGCAGTGAGGGGCGGAACTTGGAGGGACAGCACCTCCTTCACGCCGAACGCACCGCTCGACGAACCGGGAGCATCTCCCTTCGAGGTCGGTGTCGGCGCGCCTGAAGCAGGAGGGTTGGGGACCATGACCTCCCCCTGCTCGGAACCAGCCTCCGACGCAACCACCTTCGGCTGGTCGGGTGCCTTCACGACCGAAGGTATCTTCGAGGCTCGGTCGCCTTGAGGCCCCGCTGAAGGCCTCTTCTTCTTCGTCTCCTGATCCGCCGCCCTGGCCTTCGCCATCAGAGCTTTGTAGTCCATCTTCATCGTCTCTGCACAAGCCGAATGAAAAAACTTAGAAAAATTTTCACAGATCCTTCTCGGTAATATCTTTCCAGCTTAGCGCTGGCAGGGCGAGGAGCTTCTTCTGGACCTCTGTCTCCTCGTCACTCAGCACCGGCTCCTTCTTGGTTCGCTTAGGCAAACCATCCTTTGGCCAAACCGTCGGTATCACCCACGGCGCAGGGGCTCGGATGATGAAATACTTCTCCTTCCAATGTTTGATCGAGTCCGGATTCTCGATCAACCTCATGCCCGTTCGTGGCGAAAGATAGAACCTTTGTTCGTCTCGCCTTGGCTGACAAGGTCGGTAGAGGCTCCGAAAGAGAAACATACTCGGCTCGGCACCAACCTCTTGGCACCGGAGGACGAATGCCATGACGTGCCTCCATGTGTTCGGCATCAGCTGGGCGGGGCTCAAACCGTACCATGTCAAGACATCAACAACGAACGGGTGGAGGGGAAAACGGAGTCCGGTGATAAGGGAGTCGACCGGAAAGACGCACACATTTGACGAAGACTTCGTGTTGGCTCGGAAACCCGGCCCGGGGAGGAACAACCCGTAGTCGGCGGGGATCCGGAAGCCCTTTCGGATCAGGTGAAGGTCGGCCTCCGTAAGAGACGAGATGGTATGGTCCACCTCGGACAGCTCTCTCGGTTCATTCTCCTCCACCGACTTAGCCGTGCCTGGGGTCACTTTCTCCAATATGTCCTCGGCATAGTCCCGTACGCCTCCCACACTCGACAGAGAAATAGGCTGCCGACCGAACGCTCCCGCTGTCTTCGGCGCTTCCACGATAGTAACCACGGCTTTACCCTTATGGGATGCCGCCGCGACCTCCTTAGGCGGCTCGGCCACTTCGCCCTCTCTATCCGGACGTACGACGTTCTGATCAGTCGGCTCCACCACCTCCTTCCCTTTACCCCCTCGGCCTACTGCTTGCTCCGAGGCGGGGGTCTCATCCGAGGACGTAATCTTAACCATTTTCTAAAGAGAAGGGAGAGAGACTGACCTCGAAGTAACAGCTACGGTCGGAAAGTTCACCGAAAACAAGAAACGCCTCGCCGCGTCAGCTAGCACCACCACCAAGGAGCTGAAAACTTCGAAGGCGAAAAGTAAGAACTGAAGAGAGAGAGTAAAAGTAAAAAATGAGACTTGGTCTAAGGGGGGGTGAAGATTTATAGTAAAAATGGAACGTCCCTTGGACTTCCAAATGAAGAAGCGCGACTCTTGGGCCGCTCTCGAAGCGTCGCGAAGGCCCAACACAACTGTCTTCTTCACCAAGTCAACTAGCTCGACATAACGGGACCGGGAGCCGAACTACACGCAATCCGACCACACCAGCAAAGAGACCGGTCGGCTACCGAGCAAGTACCAATCCGAGCTGGCAAACGGAGAAAACTCTCTTTCTCTTCAAACTTCGCGTAAAATCTCAATCAGACGGCCCAGATCTCGCCGAGAACACTAGACGACAAGATAGTGTTTTCTCGAAAAATGTGCTCGTCTCGAGATGCGCGATGCCATCCAACGGTTCAGATTGCGTCAAGTCGCTCGGATGACCTACACTTCCTCCATATCCCACCTCTGTCCGAAGAAACCAGAAAAAATTTTAATTCAAAGTTTTAAGGCACCGCCCTCGGCGTGCCCCCCAGGCCCCATGTCTCGGTCGGTTTCCCGCCGACCCATGGGACCCAGTCAGAAACAGATCGGCGCACCCCCCATCTCTAACTCCTTCGGGCCGACAACCATCGGAAGCCGTTGGCCCGGAAGGAAGACAGAGATGGGAGGAGACCCGTCATTCTGAAGCTGCTGCAGTCCCTCGGACACGAACATGGGTCGTCACCTCTTCTACTGTGATCTTCCCCGACCCTGACACTCGCATCGGAGGCAGTCAGAATCGGGAGAAGACCACAGTGGAAGAACGACCACCCGTCCTCCCGAAGCTAAAGTCGTCCCTCGGCTCTGGACTATGGTCATCACCTCTTCTACCATGACCTTCCCCGACCCTGACACCCACGTTGGAGCACTCAGAATCGGGAGAAGATCATGGTGGAAGAACGACCACCCGTCCTACCGAGACAGATCGCCCCTCGGATCTGGACTTCGGCGGTCAACCCTTCTGCCGAGATCTCCCCCGACCCTGACACCTCTACCCGGGCCGTCAGAATCGGGAGAAGATCTAGGCGGAAGAACGACCCCCCCAGTCCTTCCGAAATGAACCCCTCCGTCGGATCCAGACTACAGTCATCACCCCTTCTACCATGATCACCCCCGATCATGACACCCCAATCGGGCCAGCCAAAATCGGGTGATGATCATGGTGGAAGGGCGACCACCCGTCCTTCCGAACGAACTCACCCCTCGGATTCGGACATGGATCATCACCTCTTCCACCATGGTCTCCGCCGACCCTGACACCCACTGCGGGGCAGCCAGAGTAGGCAGAAGATATTGGTGGAAGAGCGACCACCCGTCCTTCTGAAGTAGCTCACCCCTCGACTTCGGACATGGATCATCACCTCTTCCACCATGATCTCCCCCGACCCTAACACCCACGTTGGAGCAGTCAGAGTCAGGAGAAGACCATGGTGGAAGAATGACCACCCGTCCTTCCGAAGTAACTCATCCCTCGGGTCCGGACTATGGTCGTCACCACTACTGCCTTGTTCTCCCCCGCTCCTGACACCCACTTTAGGGCCGTAAGGAACGGGAGAAGAACAAGGCAAAAGAGCGACCACCCGTCCTTCCGAAGTAACTCATCCCTCGGGTCCGGACTACGGTCGTCACCACTACTGCCTTGTTCTCCCCCGCTCCTGACATCCACTTTGGGGCTGTCAGGAACGGGAGAAGAACCAGGCAAAAGAGCAACCACCCCTTCGGACCTCGAAAGAGAAGTTACCCAAGGCAAATACCTCTGAGGTCTGAAACTCTACATTGTTGCGATTGAAATGACAAAGGAAGTGGGGTACTTATAAGCCCTCCTCCAAGATCTGGCCATTATGACCCTCGGGAGTTGAAACGCCACGCATTAATTGAAGGAGTCATCCTTAATGACCTAGGGAAGGTGGAACGCCGCACAAACCCCGGAGCACCATTAATGCCCTTGGGAACATGATCATCTCGAAACTCGTTGCGCTGGGTCGTCCGGACCGCCGAAGCCCTGCGCCTTCAGTCGGCTACCTAGCAAGTGCCTTTCCGACCCTGCAAACAGAGAAAACTCACTTTCTCCTCAACTTTCGTGCGTGATCTCGATCAGACGGCCCAGATCTTGCCGAGGACACTAGACGACAAGATAGTGTTTTCTTGAGAAATGTGCCCGTCTTGAGATGCGCGTC
The DNA here is from genome assembly GCA_017893485.1 of Hemerocallis citrina. Classification (NCBI taxonomy): domain Eukaryota; kingdom Viridiplantae; phylum Streptophyta; class Magnoliopsida; order Asparagales; family Asphodelaceae; genus Hemerocallis; species Hemerocallis citrina. The sequence continues at coordinate 202,888,284 of CM030360.1, forward strand.
GTCATCCAATGGCTCAGATTGCGCCACGTCACTCGACCTGCCGAGACCGGACGCCTTCGGTCGGCTACCGAGCAAGTGCCTTTCCGACCCTGCAAACAGAGAAAACTCACTTTCTCCTCAACTTTCGTGCGTGATCTCGATCAGACGGTCCCAGATCTTGCCGAGGATACTAGACGACAAGATAGTGTTTTCTTGAGAAATGTGCCCGTCTTGAGATGCGCGTCGTCATCCAATGGCTCAGATTGCGCCACGTCACTCGACCTGCCGAGACCGGACGCCCTCGGTCGGCTACCGAGCAAGTGCCTTTCCGACCTTGCAAACGGAGAAAACTCACTTTCTCCTCAACTTTCGCGCATGATCTCGATCAGACGGCCCAGATCTTGCCGAGGACACTAGACGACAAGATAGTGTTTTCTTGAGAAATGTGCCCGTCTTGAGATGCGTGTCGTCATCCAATGGCTCAGATTGCGCCACGTCGCTCGGCTTGCCGAGACCCCATGTCTTCGGTCGGCTGCCGAGCAAGTGCCTTTCGAAGCTCGCAAACGGAGAAAAAAGCATTCGAGCGATAACTACCGCTGGATTTCTCGAAAATTCCGTGCTTCTAATGATGAACGCCCCAGATTGCGCCCCGTGCGCTAAAAGACAAGATAGCGTTTTCTTGGGATTCACACCATCATCCGACGGCTCAGATTGCACCACGTCGCTCGGCCTGCCGAGACCCCATGTCTTCGGTCGGCTGCCGAGCAAGTGCCTTTCCGAGCTCGCAAACGGAGAAAAAAGGCTTCCGAGCGATAACAGCCGATGGGTCTCTCAGAAATTCGCGCTCGTCCATGATCAACGGCTCAGATCAAGCCACGTCATAAATCGGTATTAAAAATTGTTTTTTATTTATTTAAATCGTTTTATTTATTTAAAATTGCGAAAAATTTGCTAAAAATTCTGGAAAATTAATTAAAAATTATAGAAAATAATTAGAAATTCGGGGGTATATTTTCGAGCCCCTGAACGAACAATTATTGCCTAGAATGTACGGCTAAGGGCCCCCGAACAATTAGTAAACACATCGCAAAATTAAATAAATAGTCTGAAAGAATAAATTAAAACCGTCGAATACTCGATATGGCTAGAGAACAGCACATGGCATCAAAAGATCACCTCACTACTCCCTTCGAGATTCACACTCCTCCTTTTCAGACTCCGATACAACTCTACTAGTCACCAAAACAGTCAAACTACTCCTCAAAGGCTGATCACACTCAGTCTTTAGGAGTGGGGGGCTCGTGATATGGCTAAAAATGGGGTTAAATCGGAACCGTCCAGATTGGGCGCAAATCTTGAAGCTCGGGGGTAAAAAGGTAATTTCACATACAAGTGGACCCAAAGCGGGCACTGGATCTCCTTCGCACGAGACCCAATAACCCACAAACGGATCCACACCGACTGGGCACGGGTCCCGACCCGAGGCGAGCTCAGACCAACAAGAGACAAATCAGGGCCACTGATTTGACCAAGTCAACGGGTCTGATTTACTCTCACCGGGAATCAGGGGTTAGTTTCCTAAACAAACTGTGAGGATTTTTCTCCTAGCAGTTACACAGGGAATCAAGCCTCTAATCACTCCCCTGGCGACTATAAATACCTCCCCTCTGCCACTGTGACCAGGTAATCACTCTTTTTCCACCTTAAGCTCTTTCTTTAATCACCACTGGTTACTGACAAGAGCGTCGGAGGGTGCGTCGCCGGAATCAACCCCGGTGTCTCGCACTTCCTTGCAGGTTGCGGCAGGAGCAAGAAGGCTTGGATCAGCTGTTCAGGTTTTCTCGAACTCACAAATCTTATCTGTTTACCCCCACACCGAAATCAGCGGTAACATCTACTATTGAAAAAGACTGATGGGAATGAATCGATCTATATCAAACACAATAATTAAATATTTCATGGAATGCAATGTCTTGTACCAAACACAGTATTGTAATATTCTTGAGAATCATGATTCATACCCTCACATTCTCGGGAATCCGTCAATTCCAATAAATTCTCCAATCCACGTACTAAACGTCTTTTTATGGTTCTTGGCACATAGACAACTTCTTAGAAGGCTTGGAGATTAGCAACTTAGTCTAATTATTAAATATTAGGAAAAATATAGTCCCAAAACTTGACGTTACTTATTTCTAAACCTTGTAGGTTTAATAAAATACTAAAAAACCCAACACTATAAGCTTGGGGGCGTTTTACAAGGGAATTTGGGATTACATTCTGGATGATTTGGTTTGGTAAGATATGAGTATAGTTTTGGAAAGATTTTTAAGTTCTCATGAGAATCACTATCCTTTGTTACGAAAGATATACAATCCTCTTTAAAAGAGTGGAATTTGTAGATTCCTGCACATAAAAAAATTACTAAAATTATCACGTAACCAAATTACCCTCCAAATTTTTGATAATCTTTATGCCTTATCATATTGCCGCTCTATGTTTTCTTGAACAAATTTATTACCCTGTCTTATCATGGTGAAATTTGTGCATATTTATTTATAAAGATGAACATCTAATTAAAAACTGAACATAAGTAAATAAGTATGATATATGTTTCAGTATAATGTATCAATTTTAATAATAGTACCCACCATTGTTAATAAAAAATTGAAGGAAAAAATCCTCTGTCTTCTAAGTCATAAATAATATATTTCTCTAATATTATAATGGGAGAGTTGGGATTGTCATTTCTCAACTTACAAACCCGTGCATTGCACATGCAACTCCAACTCTCCCATTAATTACAACAAAATCAAACAAATAAAAAAAATTATACATATTTAAAACGTGCAACGCACGTGCAAAACAATTTTATAATATTTTTTTAACACTAAACATACATATATGTTGCACGTACAATTCAAATTTTACTTATAAATACGTGCATTGCATGTACAAATTGTAGCTTTTCATTCAAAATATTTTTCTCAATTACGTGTAACGCACGTCCAGCTTCAAACTATTTCTTAACACGTAAATCGTACATAAAAATCCTTCCACTCTCATCAAAACGTGCATCGCATGTGAAAAATACTAGGCATTGATAATTACAATTATATATTACTAGTAATTTACACGTGCAATACACATTTTAATAATTTCAAAAAATAAAAACAAAAATTCTGGCGTATAGAGGATTTGAATTAGAAATCTCCTTTATATATTAATATTAGATATAGAGATTAGAGATATTTCATTGATAATATGTTGTGCTCAAATTTTAATCGAAATCGGGTCTCAAACCATCACTGCTTGATTTCAACTAAAATTCTTCGTTGTACGTTGGAAATAGAAAATCATTATTCCTCAGATACTAAAATCAATGCAAATTTTTAATTACCATTTATTATAGATAAATTATACGCGTACCGCACGTGTTTCCATAAAAAAATATGAAAAAAACCCTTTGCCCTAATCACCCTCATCCTCGTTAAAAAAAAGAAAGGCAAGAGGTTTTAGTCCCCTTCTCCATTTCTAGGGTTTTAGCTTTCATTCCCAAATCTCAAACCCGAACTCAAAAAATCCCATCTTTCCTCTCATCGCCAAAATCAAGCAAGAAGAAGAGGAGGAGTGACGTCATGGATAGGTACCAGAGAGTCGAGAGGCCCCGTCCCGAATCGGCCATTAACGAGAACGAGGTCCGAATTACAGCTATGGGATTGATCAGAAACTACATCAGCTACGCTACTAGCCTCCTTCAGGTATCGGATCGGATCTCTCCTTAAAATCGTACTTGTTCTTTTTACTAGATTTCGATTGTTCGACCGTTTGCGTTTGTGATAATCTGTTACGATGCTTTGATATGTGATTTGGGGGTTTTGTTTTGTGTGATTAAGCTTATGTTGTGCGAAAACCCTTTTTGTTGGGGGCGAAAATGATGTAGAATATGCGAATGGAAGAGAGAGAGAGAGAGAGAGAGAGAGAGAGAGAGAGAGAGAGAGAGAGAGAGAGAGAAGAGAGAATGTAATTGATCATCGAAGAAATTGATGTAGAAGAATTCGTTTGTTTCTTGATATATGTATTGAAATTGAAGCAACAATAGATTGATATAGAAGAGTTAGATTTGAAGGTTTCCTTTTGTCATGCTTCTGTCTTTTTCGTTATCAATTATGTTTCTGTGTCCTAAAAACTCATTGGTCTAGATGATAGAAATGTTATCGGTTCTCGTGATGGATTCTACATTTAATTTTCTATGGTATTTTATAGCAGTATAGTTGAAATAGTTTTATCTGGGTAATAGTTTTAATAGCAAATATAAATATGCTAATAAAGTTAAATGGCTCTATCCAATAAAAAAGTAAAAAAATAAAAATGTAATTGGCTCTCATTTCGAATGTTCTGTATACCGTTCTAGTTGCTAAAAGATTTAAATATAAAATGAAGTAAAAAGGTTCAGCCACAAAGGAAACTTATAATGTATATATTTCGAGGAGCTTTGGATTTTTTTTGCTTTTCCTTGTATTAGACTGCCTCGTAATTATTTTGAGTGTCTTTGAATTAAATGGTGCAGTCAATAAACAAAGTATATAATGAAATGTATTTTTGTGAACTTCGAGATAACCCTTTTTCCAAGCTTTTAACTCACACGCCTGTGTGCGTGCGGACGCTTGCGATTCCCTTCGGTAAAAGGAGGGGTTCCCAAGCTCTGCTTCACCACCTGGTTCCCCAAAAAAGCCTTCTTTTCAGAAGACTTCCTCGGGACAATTACCAGTATGGAGCCAGCGTCGCAGATCACCTTGCTTGACAGTTGTTCCCTCCCCATGCCGCCGGGCCCATTACTAGTTGTCAAGCGATGGTAATGGTTCCAGTAGCCAACTGGCTCTCTGCCGTTCACGTGTGCCTTCTTGTACCGCATTATCATATTGCTCTCATTTCCACGATAGCCAAACTGAGTTTTGTTTTCTTGCATTTGTGCTAACAGGTACGATTAAGTTTAGATATTGTAGATGTTAAATGTTTTACATTAACATTGGCATTATAACATCTCGTTGAAATCTAATTAACTGCAATGTAATTTCTTCCATTCTCTATTCCAATTTCTTAGTGACACCAACAAATACACTCGCTCACACAATTGCTATTATTAGGCTCACTCAATTGCTATTAATGTATTTGTTACTCCCATCATAACTTCTTTTTGTTGTAATTCATTATATTGGCATGTAATAGCATAGCCACTTTTTTACTACTGCTAAAAAATATCTATCAAATATGATTAATAAAATTAGCTTCTTCTCAATCTCTCGTTCTCATATTCTATCTTTTGAGTGTTACATCAATGTTTATCAGTGAAGCTTTTATATATTCTTCAAATGACAGGATACACAATGTTTGTTATTTTTTTGGTTTTATGTTACCCAACATCTTTTTTTGTCGGAGATGAATTTATGCATGTTCCTATTTTGAGAATTGAAGTTGTGAGGTGAATGATTTTAATTAATTTGTTGGTAAAGCCGTGTTGTGTCGGGCACATATCCAACATGATACTAGCTATTTTAATGTAGTTTCCTAAATTTATCCTGTGTTAGCGTGTTGAGTCGTGTGGCCTTGCTTCCTAGATTTGTCATGGTGTGTTGAGATTATTTAATCTTGTTAGTTGGTTCATATATGTTTTATCCATTAATTACAGTTGCAATTTCGTCATGCATATGATCATCGTTCCCCTCCTGGATTTATTGTCGTGAAACCCTCTTACAATTGGAGTTGCGAAATAAAGGATCCAATACAACCTTGTGCCTTGTAACTTGGTCTGCAGATTGCAGTCTATCATATCTCAATATCTGCGAGTTCAGTAACTCGAATCATTCTACAAACATCTTCTTCTACTGCAAAATTTAACAATATTGTCTGTTTATGACAGTACACAATTCTAGAAAACAGTCTGCCCTCTATGTTATACTGCAATTTATGTGATGGTTTTTTAGGGAGCGGTTACGAACACCCCAAGTCCATTGCAGCTGACCTCAAAATGCAACTGATGTATAAAGTGAGTCCCAGCTGCAGTATTTTTGTAGGCAACTTTTGAAGTTGCAACTCAAAAGTAAGTTGCAGCATGAAAAAAAGGGTCCATACTGGCAACCTCCAACTTGTAGCCATTTTGTTGCAAGTTGGAGTTAAGAGTAATAATTTTGGGCTTAACTTGTACTTAAAGGCTTAGTTACAACCCACTCCAGACACTGCAATTGCAGCTGCAAGCCTGCAATTGCAATGCAAAAAGAGGTTACCAAACACTAAGTTGTGGGTGTAGGAGCTTGCCTGTTTCTGATACTTATTCCACGTTTTGCAATTAGATGGGCATCCCGAATGTCTCAGCTTTTGTTGCTTTTCCTATTACCAAATCATCTCTAGAAAGCATGTTATAGATATTACATGTGGCAAAATCATAATAAGAAAAGTTTTTTGATCGATTTATTTCACTAGTAGTTGATGGTCTTAAGTTTCAGCAACATGAGTTGTCCATGCGTAATTAGAATAAAGTTCTATATCTCTTGCTTCATTTGTCTCCTAACACATCAGGAAAACCATATAGACGTAATTTTCAATAACATGGGTTCGCTGCCTTTGTTTGCTGCTCATATTTACTCGGGTTTTTAATTTTCTGTTATTTCCCCTGTATCTCTTGGATTGCAAAGTAGATTTACCCTTCGATTTGAGTTGGTTGAATTTTGTAATTTGCTTGAGCCTTTCTGTGGTATATTTTTGTCTTTCCTGTGTTCTTTGCATTTTGTTTGTTGTTCTATTTGTGGCTTTCCACTTATTTTTAACTTCCTTCTATGATGATTTCTAAGGATGAGCTTTTTTCTATTAAAATGAGTTTGCCCTTGTTACCTAATATTGTGGTTAATATTGCCTGTATGGGCATTGTCAGTATGGTGACAGAAATAACTTCAGACTCATGACAGAAGCAACAATATTACTAATATTAAAAAAAATGGGAAAAGTGTTTGAGAAAGGCTGATTAAGTATTTGAGAGGCGTGAAAAAATGTTTGTACGTGTTTGAGAAGTGTCTAGGAAGTTTCCAATATGCAAGGTATGTTAGTATAGGACACAAATGAAAAATATTGAACAGGTTTTCATTGGAGTGTCTGCATTTGACACGAGCACGACTTCATGATCAAGTGGCCATGCCGCATTAAATATGTTGTTTTGGGCCCTCACTTTATAATTGGTCTAACGTGATTGAGCGTTGTTCTGTTGTGTAATATATGTAGTTGATAACTATTCCAGTATCCTTTGGGGTTTAATGATCTGTTGCATTTATTCGATTATGAAAAAATGTTTTGTCAAATGTAATTTTGGTGGCGGAGTACTTATCTGGTATATCAATGTGTAGTTGTTATGTTTCTACTTCTGTTGAAACGAAAGAAACTATCCTCGTTATTTCTATAATTATATGAACAGGTGACCTATTTTGTCAGCAATATTATGCTTGCTGTTTATAGTGTCAGACTTTCCTTTGATGTTATGATTGACGTCGGTATTTAGGTCTGTGTGCCATATGTAATCCCAAACTGCATATATATATGTGAAAATGAATGAGAGGGAGAGGGCAATTTGAATTGAATTGTTATGGTATTTGTGTTACCTTCATGTAAAGCTAAATATGTGTGCAATATAGACCAAGACAGGGATCTCTTGTTCAAAGAATTAAAAAGTTTTTTAAAAAAAAATATGTTTCATAGGTTAGAATCACAAGTCTATTGACACAACATCTCGTCTGATAATGTAGCATTGGTCTTTCAATCTACTTGATTCTGGCTTATACATTTGAAAATTATTGTTATTAGCATTGGCAGCAAATGCATCAGGAGCTTGTCGTTTATATCTATTGAGTGTGTTTGTTAGTACAGTAGTACTAGTACTTAGTAGTGAGAATTCTTATACAGGAAAGGGGAGCTAGGGAGATTGTCCTGAAGGCGATGGGACAGGCAATCAGCAAGACTGTGGCCATTTCAGAGATCATTAAGGTTGGTTTTGGCGTTTTTATTCTTCTGTAACATAAGAGCACTGGCCCTTTGGAGATTGTTGACTAATTTATTTGAGTACAGAAAAGAATTCCTGGCTTACATCAAGATGTCAGTATCAGTTCGATTAGCATTACTGATGTATGGGAACCAATTGAGGAGGGCCTTGTACCGTAAGTGTAGCTATTTTCTTTGTGTAGAGTGTAGATAAGATTATTAGCATTCTTAACAAAATTCCCTTATATTTTGAACTATTCTCAATGCAGAGTGGAGATGACTCGTCATGTCTCAATGATCTCAATTACTCTCTCGCCAAAAGAGCTCAACAAGAACTCTCCTGGGTAAATACATTTTATTTCTGTGAACTGCATCTTCAACATGATAGAGACCATGATAGTCAATCTGCATTAGGTATTCGGAAATTATATGCTATGCTTACTGTTATGGTTTACATCTTTTCGAGCAGGTATCAAGCACCAGTATTTCTAGAGCAGCCAAAGCAACAGTACAGGTCTCAGCAGCCACAACAACAGTACAGGTTGCAGCAGCCACAACATCAACCTAGGCAAGCACAAGTCCAAGTTGCTGAAGGTATTCCTATTTGTTTCCGGCAACCTTGATCAAATTGGTTTTTAATTAGGGCAAAGATATTTTAGGAATTCTAAATAGCCGGTGATTTTCATTTGCGCCTTAATTTTATTCTGTATGTTCTATAGTTTTCACTGGCCAAAATATCTTCAAGAATTCCTGCCACAAAAACAATTGAAAGAATTTTTTTGGCGAAGATACCCTGTTTAAATGTATATTTTTTTGGGTGAAGGTATACTTTCTTTCCATTAAAATATATTTATTTTTTAGTGAAAGTGTACTATTTTTTGTGTTTCTTTTTCTTTTTATTCTTCTTTTTGTATTAAGAGCAATGCCGTTTTTTTAATACTGAATTGTTACTTTTGATTGAGTGTGTATTTATTCAAAAGCTTTGTGTAATACATAGTAAGTTTTTTTGTTTAATGCAATATAATTAATAGTCAACAGGGTTAATGAAATTTAGGATCAAGTAGGGGCGCAGAGCAAATATTTCCTTGTAACTGTATTTAATAAATGAGCTGATGTTCGTTAACCCTTCTTGTGCTGCTTAATAAAAGAATCGTATGGCCGGGGGCGTAATCGAGGTAGAGGAAGAGGGCGGGGCTGGGGTGGTCGAGGTGGATATGGTGGTGGTTATGGTGGATATGGGAACAATCAAAGCTACAATCAAGGCTATGATGAAGGTTATGGAAACAATCAAGGTTACAGAAACAATCAAGGCTACAGAAACAATCAAGGCTACAATCAGGGTTATGAAAACAATCAGGGTTATGATCAAGGTTATGGAAACAATCAGGGTTACAATCAAGGTTATGGTAACAATCAGGGCCACAATCAAGGTTATGGTAACAATCAGGGCCACAATCAAGGTTATGGAAACAATCAGGACTACAATCAAGGTGATGCATTGATCTCTTGGATATCTTATACTCATTATTATAGTTCTTTAGTTATTTTGAAAGAAGGCATAGCCTATCTTTTACTTGGAGAACTTCTAGCAATTAGCTGTCAGTGACCTGAATTTTTTTTCACCTCCTTTCCTCATCCTTATGGTAATCATAGTTTATTTTTCCTGTGTAACTTTTGATGATGATTGGTCGTTCCTTTCTAATTGTAGAGAATGGTGGTTACGGGAACTATGGTCGAGGTGGTGGGCGTGGTAGGGGAGGTTCATATTATCGTGGTATGTTGCAAAATTGCGTTCTTGCATTCTAGTTTCACACGATTATTTCAGTATTTGTTATCTGTCATTGGAAAAGCATTTAGTGTGTCCAACATGGTGAGACACAAGTGTTTTGGTCCGTGTCTGATATTATAACCTGTAATTTTAATTCAGTCTTTTCTTTCTTTTTCGCTTGTGGGAAAATCTTCATTCAGATTGAAATATATGAAATGGTTTCCATGCAACCTCCTGATAGAAACCATTTCAGTTTCTATTCATATATGAACTATAGTACAATACTTATCTATGTTCAAAAATGAAGAATAACACAATACTTAGCTAATGTATTTGAAAGAGACAGAGATAGCTGTATTATCATATCATGCTGTAATGTAGTGCCTGCCATGCCCTTGTTTGTGTCTGCTAGTTGTAGTTGTTTGCCAACTTCCATTAATCTATACTCGGCTGCAGTTCCTGTGCGCATATTTGTTGTTGTTTTTCTTTCTCACCTTAGAGACACCCCCCGGTCCATGTCTACATCACTTTTTCTTTGTTCTCTCAAAGAAGTGTTCTATCAATCTTCTAGTAATGTGCAGATTTTAGTTACTACTGTACTTGTGTATGTATTTTTTTTTTCCTAGACATCAAGTTGAAAACCCTTCTGCTGCTGCCTGAGTCAGGTTCATTAAACTATTTCTCGTCAATAGTCTTATTTTTGTTATACTCCGTATTTTAAAAAATATTTTGGAGTTGTACGAACCCCAAACACACTCATACACATTTCTCATTTCTCCTTTCTCCAAGGGAAATGGTGTGCAAGCGGGATACAAACACCTGACCTCTTACTCACTTGTAGAGTAACTGCCACTAGATCGTAGTGGTTCTTGTATTAGTTATTTTGATGTGGTGTGGCCCTTATGTGAATCATTCCATAGTTGGCTTCAAGCTTTAATTACAACCTTCTTCGGTTACTAGCACTTCATTAAACTATGTCAGAGCTAGTTTGACCTTGGCAGTGTTGATTTCTTTGCATGCATTTAGATGATGAAACAGAAATGTTGAATATGATACTACTGGATCCTTAAGTTGCATTTGAGAGATGTATCTGTCTTTTTCTAATCCAATTTCCATGCAGGTGCAGGGTATGAAAGGGGCAGAGGTGGCGGTGGCAGTGGGAGAGGTTATAGCGGGCGTGGCAGGGGGAGGATGGGTGCGCGTGGCAGGGGGGCACCTGCAGAATGAAGCATCCAGGTTGGCATTGGAAGTGTGCTATTTCTGATGCATGCTTGGCGTTAAATTTAGGGGAAATAGAGGTTTATCATATCCAAGGACTAATTTTGGGTTGTTCAATTTCAAAGAGTATTTCTATATGTTGGTTTTTAAATGTGAAAACCTTGGCTGGGCCTTCTTTACTTGCTTGTTTCCCATTGTTGCTTGAGGTACTAAGGCATGCAGTTTTCATCGTATCTTCCTATCAAACTCACCCCAGAATGTAATTATGAATCATTCCCGATTTTTCCAGTGCAGTTCATTTGAATTTTCCTTAGGGGACTTTACATATTTTTCTTCTTCTCCTGCTTATGTAGCTACTGAGTGGGTCATTCTGTGTTGCTGAGGAAATTCTCCTTTAAACTAATTTCTGACAATAGCACAAATCGGAAGAGGAGAATCCCGCAAACTATCCCAGCCCTTGCGTAGTGTTAGGGTATTTGGTAGTGTTTTTGGATCCCACAAAAGTTTTCTGTCTTTACCATTGCACATTCTTTGCGATTTCCCGTGGCTTATTGCTATTATTTGGTTGTTAAAATTTTGGTCAAAGACAATGGATTTGGACAAAATTGTCCCTGATTTTGAAGGGATCATGGGGTGGGACAGCATCTGTTGGAAGTATTGAATTTTGAGGTTAGGGGGGATTTTTTTATATATTTTAACTTGGTCATTTATTAGTCAATTTGTCTCAGGATAATATTCGTACTCCATATAATTCATTCACACGTACTATTTTCGATAGCCCACTGGCATTATATATTCTGAGGAAAGACGATCCTGAATTTGTATGTACATACATATATAGTTGAAATTTTACAAAATAACATTTTTCATGCTCATCCGTCCTATTACATACTACACTACTGTAAATAAATTTGTATATGGAAAACACCCGTATCAGGTGCATTATATTGTGTTGGCTACAACTCCTTCTGGTGTTGTTTCTTCTAAATCGCACCCAAATTCTCGATGCAACAATTTTTACAATGGATGCAAGTAGACGGAACTATAACGTTAAAGATGATTCAAGGCAATGGCATTAGAGCATCACTAGTCGGTTTCTATATTTTCAAAATTTGAAAAATTTGGTAAAATTGAGCTGGAGTCGTTCACTATATTTGATAATTTTGAGTTCTGGAGGAACAGTACTCTTCTATATTTGAGAGGAAAAATAGAAATTGCCAAAATATAGCAATCGAAAGATTAAGTTTTGTCCCTTAACAAATTTCTTCGTAAAAATGATCAGCCGCAATATGATTTTTTGCCACACAAATTTTTTATATTAAAAAGTATCGGATGCTAAATAATTTTTCGCCGAAATTTTAAAAATAAAATTATATTAGACAGAATATCAAATCCTGTCCAATGCCTTTACTTCTAATTTGTAAAATTTTTTTTTTATAGATTTGGGCCTATAAAAATTATTATGGGTACATCTTAGGATTTAATTGATATTTAATTAAAAATTAAGATGTAATTAAGATTCGTAATTATTTTTAAAAAAACACTCTTGGATGGGATTACATCTCTCGTCCGTGTTTTTTTTAAAAGAAAAATTCTGACGGAAATTCATCTTCCATCTGTGTATTTTTTAAAAAAATACACAAACTCAAATTTTGAGTTCAAATGACTAGAGCTTGAGCTTGAACTGAAATTTTCTATCAAATGTCAAATACAAAATTTTTGAGTCTCACTATAGATGCCCTTACAGGCTAAGGCTAATAAATAAATATGTAAAAGAAGAAACATGTGAACATCTTCTAGAAGTTCACACTATTAGGAGCAACAAAAGTTTTACTACAAATGTAATAAGTTTACTCGAGAAAACAGTTTATTTAAGAATAGTTGTGGAGGAAATGGAATTCCGTACTTATATAGGGTGACAAGAATCCGAATGTCTTCGCGGAGTGAAATCATTTAGATCAGAAGGCGTTATGGTAGATTCAGTTGAGACTGAGTAGGAAGACGTTTTTTCATATCTCGAAGACAAAGACCACAACTCGAAGACAAAGACCACAAATGAGGCTATGAAGATTCTTACAGATATATCTCTACTATTTTAATGAGAGAGTTGGGGTTTGTAACAAACAAACCCTAACTTTCTAACTATATACACACGTATAATACACGTCCAAACTATATCCAACAAATATAAATGTGCACCGCATGTGTAGCCCAGATCAAAACATTTAAATATAAAATATTTTTTTCTTATTCAATATATATTCATTTAATTTGATGACTTTACTTTTTTTAGATGTGCATCGCACATACATTATACTAGTATGAGAAACCGTCAGCATCTAATCAAAATTTTCACTTGAAGAAGTTTTTTTAATATGAAGTTAGGGAAGGGGGTTTAGTAGCAGAATATGTGAACAATTACTGTGTGGTTTACAACTAGATGGAAGCTGCGAGATTGAAGTTTTCTTAGAGGGGACAGTCATTGTTACTTCTATCTACTTTGCCTGATAGTTTCTACTTTGTCTGATAGTTATAGTATGGTGGAACTGACTATTATAGACATTATGACATATTCAACGACTCTACAAGATATGGTGAGTAACATTCTGAACGAGAAGATGAGAAGGGGGAGAAACGGGGAATTTCCATAATAATCTTCTAGAGATTCCGTAAATTCAGTTGAGAAGAGACGTGGGAGATCTAAGAGCAGTCGAAGAAGATAGGATCATAGTAATTCATCTGAGATGGGTCTGATGACGACGATGGGGGACAGGGACCTGAGTGTTGGTATTGTCACAAGAGAGGTCACATGATGTGCAGTTGTGAGGCCTGTATGAAGAGGAAGCAGGAGAAACCAAAGGAAGACAAACCAAAGGAAGTCAATGTGGTGTCCGATAAAATTGAAGTGCTATGCTTATCACCTAGGGAGGAGTTGGGCACGTGAGATTGGTGTATTGATTTGGGAGCTTCTTTTCATTACACACCAAGGAGAGAAGTATTTGATGACTACAAAGAGTGTTCTTTTGGATATGTGATCGTGGGGAACAGTCAAATGTGTCATGTACGAGGGGTCAGCATTGTTTGCGTGAAAGCCAATGATGATTAGAGTATTGTCTTGCGGAAGACATGACATGTTCCAGACCTGAACGAAAATCTTATTTCGATTGGACGGCTAGACAAAGACGGGTTGTCTACTACAGTTGGTAGTGAGGAGTTGCGTATAGCTGCATGTTCAAGGGTGATTTCAAAAGGGAAGCGTGAGGGAAAACTATAATTGCTTAGAGACGTGAGAGACGTTTATCCAGTAGTTAACTTTCAGCCGAAATCGAGTAGTAGGTTGTGTGCGGTGCAACCGAGTTCTTTCAGTTGTGAAAATTCCGGAGAGGTTACTAATTTAGTGAGAGCTGCTGACCATGAGAGTGATCCTACAGGGCAAGACGTTGCTTCGGTGAGAGTACTTTGCGATATGGCAGTGGAAGCTTCAGGTTGCTCTTGTGAAGTAGAGAGTACTGGTATCGATATGTGGGATAATGTCGATGAGAGTAATCAAAATAAGGTGTAGGGGTTGAATAGTCTGTGGATTTTGTGGAGGTGTCGTCCACGAAAATTAGTGCAGAGGGTGCATTAAAAGGCTTTGAACCATGTCTGATGTTAATGGAGATTCTGCGAGTTGGAGAGTCTTGTAACACGGAATCCGATACAGGAGGTTGTTTCTTCGGTATTCGTCACTACAAGGAATTTGACATATAGTGACAGCAAAAATCCGTGGGTAAAAGGCGAAAAACCGTAGGTATAGCCCTTAAAACCTATACCAACGGACATATTTTTCCGTCGTTTTTAATTAGCTATACCCACGGCAAAATGCCGTCACTATAGCCTATAGCGACGGTTTTTTCACCCGTTGGACAAAACCTCGGTGTTATACCCACGGTTTCGGATCCGTTGGTATAGATTTTAAAGACACATTTTGCTCTCCTATACCCACGGTTGAAGCTCCATTGCTATAGGTTTTAGCGATGGTTTTCGCATCCAATTATTTGAATACATACCCATCGCTCTATACACAATTTTTTCTTTAATTACGCTTATGATTATTTAATATTTTCTTTTATAATATTAATTCAATTATAAACCAAATACACAATGAAATAAATACAAGTGTTTCTGAAACAAAATTAAATAATATTAAACTTCAATCATATTAAAATTAATGAAGTATTACAAGCATGTCAAATTCAAATTACAAAATAGTTAAAATGTCAACCTAAAAGTACCAAACTGACACATAATAAGCATATAAAGTCCTATAATAATCTCATCCACTTAATTTCGAGGTTTGCCCCATCAACAGAAAATTAGCTTCCATTGCCAATAAATAGTGTACATCTACAACTCGCCAATAAATATCTCCGATCTACAATGCTGACTGGAAAATCATCTCAGCAAGTTCCTGTACCATCAAAAATTTAAAGGAATAGTTATTAGGCACATTCAGCGAAGGGTAATAAAGAAAACTTGTTCGGCACATGGCAAATCTCAAAACTATTTTACCATCAATCTACAAAAAAGAAAACCATGTAACATATCAGGAAATAAATCACTAATGAAAGTAAGTATAAACTCTTAAAAATAAACTTACTTCTAATGTATTAAAGATGGTTTTAGCAAAATCGAGAGCCTTCCACCTACAAATTCATTACCAAGTTACAACTGATCAAAATTGGCTACAAAATTTGCAATTAAAGAAAAAAAAGGTCCTATATATACTAACCAGAGCTCCTCAACGACAACTGTGCAATCTGCGAGATTTCTCCAAGTCCTATAACTCTTATACACCTAAACATATAAACAAACATTAGTTACTACTTAAAAATTGCAAATATAGCAATAAACAGAACAAGCCATTGGTTCAAACCTGAAAGAATAACTAATCGAATCTAAAACTAACGGACTTCATTGTTACTTCAGCTATTTCGCAATATACTGACATCTTTACACACATCAACTAGTTACTCAACAGTTCAATCACTACAAGACTAACAACCTTTACCGGCGTTTTTTTGCACATTTACCGGCGTTTATAAACCCCGCTGTAGATACCACCGGCGTTTTATAAATCGCCGGTGCAAGTGTCGCTGAATCGCGTATCGCTGTAGCTTAGGGACATTCACCGGCGTTTTTTACGAACGCCGGTGTAGGTTAAAACTACACCGGCGGTCGTTAAAATGCCGGGGAATGTATGGTTTCGTTTGGAAGTACTTTTTTCGGCCATAATCTACACCGGCGTTTTTAAAACGCCGGTATAGACTGACCGTTTTTTGCTGAAAGCTACACCGGCGCTTGTAAAAACGCCGGTGTAACTATAGATTAAAAAAAAAAAAAAAAAAAAAAAACTGAAACTGAACATGAAGCTCTAATTTAAAGATGCCAGTCAGACATATAGCTTAAAACATATACAAACAAAAAAATTAAAAGATGCCAGTCAGCTACATATAGCCTCCTATCATCATCCCCATCAGCATTACTTTTTTGCAATATATTTATGGATCAATCATAATTGTTTCCTTCAAAAAAATAATGACAATTATTTCTGTTATGGATCTATTACTAGAAATCTAACTCCTGATCTCAGTATCCAACACATTCACACATTTCATCATTAGCATAAGCATTATTTCATCACAGATACTCCCAGATGCTTATATATATTCTGGAGCAAAACCACAAAGTGAGAGAACCACCGCACATTGCTTATGCCTTTACACTAAGTATAATATAAAAAAAGACAAAGTGAGAGAACCACCGCACCTTTGCAAAAGCATTTTTGTGCATGGCTTCTAATCTGCACTGCGGTCTTTGTACCAATATGCTCTGTGAAGTTAACAAAACAACATAAACATAATTATAAGCTACTCAAATTGAGTCCTATTTTCCATAACACACAGTATTCCAAGCCGCATGATTCATATAAAAACATGGCCTACCTGTATAAATAACATCTCTAATACTTTGCAAGCTGGGTTAAATTGTTGAAGCTCAATTGTGACTATTCTTACCATTCAGTTCAGCCACCTTCCTGGCGAGGTCTTCACATTCTTGCTTCCAAAGAGAAGAAACAATTAATCAGATTCCATGGACAAGTCCACAATGGATGCTTAACAGATAGCCATTTAAAGAAAATATGCTCTTGGTGATAAAGCATTTTTTGAATTGAAAATGTCAATCTATCTGTTCTGCAAAATTTTTATAAAGCCCCCCCAAGGGTAATGCATCTCTTCAGCATATTTTATCAAATAGTTCAACCAATAAATTATTTATTCTTCAAAACATGAACCATACAATAGATATCAATAATAGGATAAATTAATTAATGTACTTGAAAATTTGTACATTAAAAGGGACCCTAACACATTTAGAGAATTGTATGTTACCCAACCATTTTATATTAGCAGCACTAACGTGATGCTAAACACTGCGTTCCTAAACATGTTGAAGGAAAATTAAAAGTTTCAAACTATACAAGAGGATAATGAGTTAATGAGCAATAGCATTTTGAAATTATGATCTGTAAATATCACTTAGGGTTTTGCTCCTGTTGATTTTCACTTTATCATGAAAGTAACTCAATATGTATGTTGATTCGTATCACTTTGACACTACCAGAGGCCAATGGGCAAAGACTAGGCAAATATTAACAATATTTATGAAGTTTTTTAATATGTCCAACAAGTTTCTTTTGTAAATATTAGTATTACAATAAAATCAGCAGGAAGTTTCTTCTGTGATATCAGTTTCTTCTGTAGGTATTACAATAAAGTACCTGCTATGTGAGCACATCCCTACCATCTCCCCGGATCAACTTCCGAATCTGTAAAAAAACTAAAATTTAAAACCCCAATTGAACACAAAACATTTTTAAAATCCCAATTCAATCGGATGAATCCAAAAATTGGATTAAAGAGGAAGCGAAAACTTACCAGAAATTGAAGTTAGAATAACCTTTTTTTTAAAACTTCTAGAGAGATTCATTTCTATTGTTAACATTTTATGTTGAACATTCAAAAAGTTTTACCTCAGTTATGGCAGTGGCAGTATCAGTTGAAAGCAATTCTTGGGCTTGATATTATACACTTCACTTTCAAGTCAAGCAGTAGTTCTGCAGTTTTCTGCAGTTTTCTGAGACTGCAATTTGTCGTGGTTCAGTAAGGACAGTGAACACAGTAATCTAATTCTTCAATCTTTGAAATAAGTCTGAAGGGTAATTGTTTGATCTCGCTTTACAAATTTCAAACTTAGCTACCTGAGTAACCCCGAGCATGCTCATGGGGTCGTATCCTATACTAGATAAAATAACCTGGAATGAAAGACATATTTGGTAACAAAATATATCTTAGATCATAGTTACTGATCCTAAATTCAGATGTGGTGTCTGTAATTGTATGAGATTAACTACCAAAAATCAAACAAGAAAAATAACATTAGTCAAAAGCCCATCACCACCAATTCATCAATCAAGATCTTGTCAAGGTGTAAGAGTATAAGAAAGGAGGAAAAAGCAAAGAAGACAAGTACAGGAGAAGTATACAAAATATTTACTACATTAGAAAAATGAATAAAATTCAAAAACTACCAATTTTGTGTATATAATATATAAAAGACCCATTCTTTATTTTAGAAAAAAGGTAACCGTATGAGTGGAGAACATGATGAAAGAGTGTATAATTGATGGCAATTTTAATTGTTTCGTATGGCATTAGGCCAATACTTCCCCATATATACATGTATATACATTATACTCTATTTTGTTTGAGAAATTTTAAAAGAAGTTGAACACTTAATTTACTGGGAAGCCTTTAGAAAAAGCAACTGTAAGTATGCATATATTGTGTTATATAGATATAGGTTTATACAAACAGAGACGGAGATGAACTTCACTGTGCCAGAGGGGGGTGCATGCACATATCTGACCTCATGTACCTTATTTCAAGAAGGAAATAAGGGATTATTTATTTCCTTCTTGAAATAAACCAAATATGGCTGCCACTGAGATGAAGCAGACACATTTGGTAAGAAGTTTGCCTAAAAATGAGAGTATATATGCTTCAACTTCAACCTCAGGAGATAGTATTGTTGAAACAGTGCGAATAAATGAAACGACTGATTGAAAAAACATTATTCAGTGACCTTTCGCACCGGAAATAATTATCTAAAAAATCCTGTAAAATAGTGAAGGCAGAAATGAATATCCTGCAATCCATTCCCTCTCCAAAAAATTTCTATACTAATAAAGAATTCAGAAGAAGAAAAAAAGGAGTGCATAGCAACCAAAATGATACAGATTAAGCATCATGATAAAGCAAAGACATTAAATAAACTTCATCTAGTTAAATACTAAAACAATACACCAACCCTATAATCTCTTGAACAAATGAAACCTCCTATAATCTCTCAACACAATCTCTCTTCCTTCAACCCTGGAACCTCATATCATTATTGTAGCCAAATCAAACTAATGAGCAAATCCATACCTAGGGTTCCAGAAGGAGAGAGGACGACGGCGGCGAAAGCGAACAACGGCGACGGCGGAAGCGAGAGCGAACGGTGACGGCGGCGGAAGCGAACAACGGCGACGACGGAAGCGAGATTGGGGGTTTAGCCAATCGAAATAGGGTTCGCGAGATTGGGGGTTTAGCCAATCGGAAGCCAGAGCGAAATCTCCTGAGATAAAAATCGACATAGGGTTTAGCCGAGAAGAATTGAGCGAGATTGGGGGTTTCGGAGAGAAATCGAAGAGCGAAATCGAGCGTGAGAGAGAGAGAGAGACAGAGAGGGGATTCTGGTGAGAGAGAGAAAGAGAGAAATTGTATAGTTTGGGAATTTAAGATTTGGGGGGGAAATGAAAAAGTTTGGAGGCAAATAAAATAATTTAGGAGGGTTAATTGGCAGATAAATAACTTAAACTTTTCAAGTGGGTGGACTACACCCACAGTGTTTTAAGATATAAAATTATAGGATACCTATACCCATAGTTTACTACACGTCTGTAGGTATATGATGTCTATACCCACGGTTTTAGTGACCCGTCACTATAGGTGTCCGTTGGTATATGACAAATTTCTTGTAGTGCGTACTTTATGCGATTAGTGAAGCACATCCTTCATGAGCCTATGAGGGGTGGTTGGTGCACTCCACATGGTGGAGCGGCGGATGTGCTCTTCATGAGAGTGGGGAGTACTTGGGTCTTTCATGAAAGTGGAAAATTGATAGAGATAATACGAGATAAAGATTACAATAACTTTGAAGCATTGTGTATTTATTCAAAGTGGGAGATTGTTAGGATTGTGGCCTCAAATACACGTAGGCACGGAGTACTTGAAGTTGGAGAAAAAGAAGAGAAGTCGAAGACAGGTAGAGAAGGCAACAACAAGTAGAAGAAGTGCAGTTGGAGAGTTACGGTCGACCGACCAGGGCTGCTGAGTATTCTTCAAGTGTACAAGGTTCAACATAAAGCGAGAAGGTCGACCGACCAGGCTTCGGGTGTGGACTTGACACGTTGCGGTCGACTGTCTCAAAGTGCGGTCGACTGACATCGGCGTTGTGTGTTATTTGGGCTGACAAGTTTAAGGCCCAATAAACTGTCTTTGTGTTTATTTTTTAGGGTTTACTTGAAGGCTATATAAGCGGCTGTAGACTTTAGGGTTTGTATGACTGATTAGAGAGAATTGATGAGCCGTTATCATTATTCAACTTCAAGAGAGAATTGTGCTGAGTGTTTCAAAAGTGAGAGGGAGAGAGAGAAAGATTGAGAGTTGTAATTTCTTTGTAATATTTGTAAATAAGAAGTATTGGTTATCTTTGTATATTATTGTGTTTTTGTGGGATCTTGCAATTATTGTGGTAATTTGTTCTTGGTTCATCTGATTATTGGAATTTTTTTATTGCTTGTGATGTGTAAGTTCCGCTATCAGCACTACGAGTTGTGGTAGATTTTGAAACAGAAATTTGTTTCAGAACTCATAAGTGGAGATGCAATTATTAGAAACGGCCAAAATCACCATAGGTACCAGAAAAGCATCCAGATTCATTTCAGAGGACTGGTCAGAGTTGCCAATCAGGTGGGACAAAGTCCACATGCAGTAATCGTAAAACAGCTCCAGTCATATATATACATTGCTGAACTCTGGATGAATACGGAGTGATTGCTCCAAGCTAACCAACCCACTTGGCATATGGCTAACTGCTAATAGAGTGTGACTAGCTAGTGTAGGAAGTCGATCATTTATCCATTTTTTGACCTCTGAATTGTACCGATCACAAGGAGAATGGTGACCCAAATTGCCAAAGCTTGTCCTAACACCATTGAAACACTCAATCACACTCTGTCCGAGTGCAATTCTATTCTATTCGTCCACTGACTTTGGCATCACCTCGAAATGCCCCCATTAATTCTTATTCTGGCCGGGTACAGGATCTTATTAATTCAGCATATCATGGCTGCAGTATATCCATCGCTCATATTCTGTGTGCCATTTGGAACAGAATAACTCATTCTCTTCCATCCTTTAAGAGCCATTACTTGGCTGCAGAGAAACAAACATTCCAATGACACCGATCTGACACTCCTTGGACATTTTTACTATTTTTATGTATTGTCAGAGTTGTCTTCCACCTCGCCTTCTTCCTATTTCTTCCTCTCCTTTCCTTTTTCCTCATTAATTCCTTTTGTTTTGTACGGTAATTGTAATTAATCTTGCGGGCTTAGGCGTTGCTCATACATCGATAAAAGAAAAAAAAAATCGACCAACTTCAAAGAAGATCAATAAAAATCTCAATATCTTCAAAATTTAGATACTTTGAATAACTTTCCGAATGTTTTTTCAAGTGGAAGGATATCATTATCTTAAAATGATCTTTCTATTCTGACAAATTTATTTTCTCTATACGATTTTACTTAATATTTTTTATAAAAATTAGTAGTTCAATATATCAGAATTTTTTTAAATATTATAATTGAGGATTACTTTTCGAAATTGGCTGAAGAAGAATATGAATGAATATAGTTGAGTTATGGTATGAAATTAAAACTTTTGATAGAGCATCCACAGTTCTGATTGTCAAAAAATAGCTAACTGCATATTTACATATAGTATTTTTAGCGTTTGCTGCAGTCGTCCAATGCTATTTTATAGCAATTTAAGATTGAAAAAAAATATAAGACGGACTTTGAAGATCCGTAGTACGGCGATATGCATTATTTAATTAATTTTTTTATTGTTAGATGGATGTTGAAGTTCCGTCGGAAGGGGAAAAAAATAAAAATAAAATAAAAAATGGACAGACGGACTTAGAAGGTCCGTCCGTGAATTAAGGTGGCCTCGGACAGATCTTGAAGCTCCGTCCGTCATTTCCATTTTTTTAATTTTGCTTTTATTTGCTTTAACTCCGTTATTTCAGCCTTTATTTTAGGCTTTATTAATAAATTTTGGACAAAATTGCCCCTAGATAATCTTTTATATATTCATGAAGTTTTATTGCTATGAGGCAAACTTCAATATGCTTTCGTCTCACTCTCTATCTCAATTTTTTAATTAGTCGCGGTTCAATCTTCTTCGGGAGGTCATCTCTTACTATCTATTTTTCAATTAGCCAAATCGAGGTACGATGTCTTCGATACGAAGATTTATTGACCGTTTGAAATTAAAGCGGGAACAGATGTCAGCTCATGGAAACACAAGCCACGAAGCAGAAGGAGATATTCCAAATGTCGACTTTGCCGATCAATCTAGTTGGAATCGTATAGTAGACGGTTCGAAACATATCAGTCAATATATTACTATTACCCCTGAGGGTGGTTTTTGTAAATTCAGGAAAAATTAGAAGGACCCAATCAAGATGTACAATCAGTACTGCTCACAGCTCCCACTAATTAAACAACTAGTAGAGCAGGCGGGATGTCACCGTTTTATGAAAATCAATACAAATAGGTCGTCGATGCGGCTTGTCGAGGCACTCGCAGAGAGATGGTGGGACATTACCCACACTTTCCACCTACCGTGTGGTGAGTTGGGTTTCACTCCATTGGATTGAGTTATGCTAAAGGGGATTCCTATCAGTATCGATGACTTGCCTCCATGCAACGACGAGGCCTATACTTTCGAAATTGTTTAGAATCGCTTCTTTCCGAAATTAACACTAGATGATTGGAAATCACAAGGTATACAGTATTCTTTTTTTAAAAATTATTTTACCAATACTTTGATTGAAGAAGCTGAAACCGATATGTCACTAATAATGAGGATTGCACGAGCTTTCTTTATATACTTCCTCGGTGCATTTCTTTATCCTAATGGTGCTGGGTTAGTAAGGTGTGGTTGGCTAGCCGCATTTGTAGATCTGAATGCTGTTGCCAAATACGATTGGGGTAGTCATGCACTAGTTCTGCTGTATTTATCTTTGGACTCATTGTCACGCCCCGTTTCCCAAAAGGAATACGGAATACGGTACGCGACTAAGCTCAGCGGATAGTTTTCACCAGCCATAAGCTGTACGGATCTGCTTGACTCATCATAACAGTAAATATAACAATATACGTCAATCAGGCATGCAAAAACAATCATAACTCAACAGTATTTATTGCATCAATAATAAATGTTCCAACAATTACTAGATCCGAAACAAAACAATAATCCTGGGACAATAAGCCTAATACAAGTCTTAATACATTTCATGAAATAAAATAGTTCATCAAAACATTTAAGCAAATTATTCCAATTGCGCAGCTCAAATTTTTTGCTCACCAACTCCAGTGGGCAATTGATCAGCAAAACCTGCTCATATGACAATTACAAGGAAAATAGGAAAACAGGGAAGCATAATGCCAGTTAGATGCAAGTTCAGGCCGCAAGCAATACAAGTAGGAAAATAGGGGGAAAACTAAACTAAACAGGAAATACTAATATGGAGGCAGTAAATATAACAGTCAGCAGATGACAGTAAGCAGTGTAGTGATAACAGGAGAAGCATAACAGTAATAGTAAGGATCAATAGTAACAGTGTGTCAACGGTAGCAGTAATCAACAGTAACAATAAAGTCCACAATAACCGTAACAGGATGTGACAGTGTAAATAGTTACCCTTATGTCTAATGTTCATTACTAGCTAGGTAGCACTTCATGCGTCCCAGATTTTACCACATGGTTGCTACATTAAACAGTTTCGCTTTAAGATTTTGTAGTGGAACTGCTATAGGACAATATATTCAGACATACAGTAACAGTAACAGTAATAACAACAAACAGTGTCATGGATCATGCCCTCATACATCCAGAGATAAACAGCAGGTACCACAGTAAACAGTGGGAAAACGAGTCCCTTCTGAATATGTATTTCTATATTGTCCACTAATCGATCTTTTTCTGTAAAAATCCCGGCCTGATTTCTTTTATTATCAATAAACATGTGTGAAAGAATACAAACAGGCTAAAGACATGGAAAGAACAAAAAATAAGTCTAGTATGAAATAGCGATTGCAACGGTTGATAAAAACAATTCATAATGGTCACAACAACAAAATTTTCAGTTCTAGACAGCACGACACTACTGTACCAAATCTGAGATTTTCATTGCTACAGAATAGCAAATCCAGATCTATTAGAAAATCTAGAAACTAGACTTTCTTTCGATTCCATCACATATATATAAGTCATATATCAGCCACAGAAACATGATTGAAAACAGCATTTAACACAGAATTTATGTTCAGCCAAAAAATGCAAAATTGTGTTTATAAGCATGAAAAGAGTTTAAAATCATCATAATTAAATATGAAAAAAATCTGGAAGATTTCTTAACATATCTAGTTTTAAAATATAAAATATCATGAAATTATATTACAGATAGTATAGTCAACAAATTTGGAAAAACAGAGTAATGCAACAAAATCTTAATTTTGAAAGTTCAGACACAGCAATACCAAAACAGAGATAATTCATAGAGTATAATTCGAAATCCATATCCGTCAAAAGGGTAGTAAAATAGACAAATTAGACAACAATTTATATTCATAAAGTTTTCGTAAAAAATGAATAGAATTAGGTTGAAAACATAATTCTTTACTGAACAGCATGCATTTTCGAATATTTCCATTGGTTTCAAAAGCATAAAATGAGATACATAAGTCATTAATTAATTCCACAAAAATTAGGGATTGCTCTCAGTTATATCTAAACATACACAGCAAAATGTAGAGTTCAGATTCTACTTTTAATATCAGTTTTAAAATAAAATTCCATACAGAACATATACTTCAGAATCTGGAATATACGATTTGACTGCAGTAAAACGGCAATAACTCGTGCCTAAAAAATCAGAATTCAGATCAGTCGAAAGTTCTGGAAAATAGAAAACAAAGGCTACAAATCATGTTCACAAACTTATTTATTTTACTGATGTTAACAGGGTCAAAATTACTGTACAAAATAGGGCAGCAGCAAAACAAAAGTTCTTTTCGCATTCTATCAAACAAGTTAACTACAAACGGTCCAATCTAGATGTCATACAAAGCATGGTATATTTGGGTTACTCAAATCAGCATGGCATGTGGATGAATGGTCTATAATGAGATAATACATCCAACAAACAAGAATGCAATAGTCATTTACTACATACGGTGTGCCACAAACAACATACAATCAAGATGCCCACTAATCTAATTGTTTTCATGCAAGAAGTGTCAATTATTGTAACTACTGATGATCAAGAGAAGATGTCAACGGTTAAACTAAAAAATAGGATCATTATGAGAGTACAAATATTTTCATACTAGATTACTTACGGTATTAACTTCTATGACAAAAAGAACACATACAAGCTACTTGCCTGTTATGAAGACGACACAAACGAAGAACAGAATGAACACAACGAACGCATGAACAAGAACGAGATCAACACCAACCGAAATACTTGCACGAGACGTATGTGCAGACCACACACAAAGAGACAGCAGCAAAAAACAACAAGAGCTACGGCAGCAACCAGAGAAGATGACGACGATAGCGACTAGGGACGACGATAGAGGCGGCCTGGGGGGTGGCACTGCTCTGCGATGTTGCTCGACCCCAGAGAGGATGACGGTGGCTTGGGGGTGCAAGCACGGGAGAGAGAATAGGAGAAGGTGTGCGGTGGGTGGTCGGGGTCTGCCGGCGTCGGAGATGAACGACGACAGCGAGGAGGGGGTTCGGGAGAGAGAGAGGTCTGGGTTGAGAGAAGGTGATGGCTAGGGGATAGAGAGAGATAATTAGGGTTAGAGTTCAATTATGGTGTTTATATAGGGACAATATGGGTTTGGGTGAACTGGTTAGTATCCAATAGAAGAAAAGAATCCAATAAGAGACAAATAGGCTATGAAATAGGTTTAAACACTAGACGAGATTAAGAATAAATTATAGGCCAAATAAATGAGAATAAAAAGCTGAATCAATGCAAAATGAATCACAAGAGAGAGAAGAACAACACACCATACAAAGGAAAAAAAATTAAATACAGCCAGAAATAAAATAAATAATCAAGAATTTTATTAAATATAATTAAAAATACAAACATGAGCATTAGGGGTTACACTCATGTAGCAGACTTAAAGTGTAGTCATTTAATGGATCATGACAAGTGTTGGAGGTAATACTAAATCTATTAAGTACTAATTTTAGTCAAATAATGTCATTATATTATTTCAATTGGTCTATTCGTAACATTTTTGATAATTTTGTTTTACGGTATTGGGCTTACAAATATACAAATTGCTGTATTCTAGTTAGAAATAGGAACATCCCTATGGAGACTCACATGGCTAATTTTTGGATCCATTCCCGTTGTATGGCCGAAAATTTTGCGATGGAATAGAGAATTTTTGGATTTAGGTCGATCTGATCCTATTAGGTACAATCAATCGATAGCTCGTGATCAGTTGGAGATGCGCACTTCTTCCTTCATCGTTTTGCAGCCATATAACGGGTCATCAATTAAAGACGTATATGAAATTGAAGCTGTCGAATTCATTTCACGTTATCGACATGCTTTTACGTACTGCGACCAGGTATATTAATTTTTGTCATATTTATATACAGTACTTTTATTAAATAGTTTGGTTATGCTAAAGTAAACATTTGATTGCAGGGTGTATGGTATCTTGGTGATCGTTGTATTCGCCAACTGACTGGAATAGTTGCTATCCGAAAAGACCCACCTCCTCTCATGCGTTTCATGACATCCAGTACTAATATTCATGCACCTATCGAAGCATCACCTTTCGTATGTCATGTAGAGCAGATCACCTATGATCAGTATTAGGCAAAGGTTTCAATTGGTCCGATAATTCCGATACTCTCCCATGCAGCAAATGTCGATTTCATTGGGCCAGCATCAATTAGAGATCCTTTTGCTCAGTTGCGCCACATGCTGCACCTCCATTTTGGCTACCAGCCGAGTACCCAACTCAATCCATTGTAGAGAATTCATTATTGCTTGTTCAACCTTACGTTGAAGTGCCACTTTTTTCAGGCGGTACTCTTATTAAGAGTTTGGACCCTAATATCAATGTCCCGTTTCATCAAAGTGGGCAACCATCATATGTGAGTTACCAAAATCATATATACATTTTCATCTTTAAGAACGTTATTATGTTATAATGTATTTTACGTACTCTGATTATTTTTTATATCTTATATCTTTCCATAGGAGGAGTTATACAGTCGTTGTAAACAATTGAGCAACACCAAAGCACAACTTCGACGAATAATACTTTCAGACATGGTTTTGAGGGAACTAATTCCACCTGAATTACCGAATGTTAGACGATTTATATCGATAGCAGACCATCTAATTCCCGACATAGACCGTTGAATCCGAATTTAGAGGACACCGGAGCATTGACGTCCTCATTTGTACCTGAAACACAGTATGATTATGAAGAATTGGAAATATAATACTCAAATTGTTTTCTATATAGCATGAGTGTATTAATGTCAAGTTGTAAATGTCACATGCCAAGTAACACCCTTATTGGATTGTAGTAAAACTTGGGGATTGTAATTGGATTGTAGCCACATTATTAATGTCACAGTATTAACTTGGGGATTGTAGATAGTTTGAGGGTATTTTAGTCAAAGTATTAATGTCACATGCCTAGTAGATTTATACTTGGATTGTAGTGACTTATAGGTTTTTGAATTTATTCACTTTCGTACACATTATTCACAGATTCTTTTCTACCTACGAATGATATGTTTTGACTTTTTTTACACCTATTTATTAACTTTAAGTGGCATGATCAAGCAGCATGATCAGTATTTATATGTTGCCTTCCTATGTACATTTATTTCTCGACTACACTTTGTCAACTTCAACTCCAAAGTAACCCACTGCAAATTTATCTTCTACTTAACCATGGCTAATTTATATTATCTTCTTCCTCGGGTTCATCTTCTGATTCATCAGCGGAGGACAACGATGTTGTTGCTAGGATTATTCACAACCATCTAGTAAGGATTAGCAAGGCAATCCAATCTTGTGAACAAAACAATCGTCGCCGTTACATTTGTCGGGAAAGAGAAGAAGGTCATAGACGGATGTGGAAAGACTATTTTTTCGAAAATTCAGTTTACCTAGATTAAATTTTTCGTCGTCGATTCCGTATGCACCGACAACTCTTCAATCGGGTATTGAATGCTGTTGTGGGTTACGATCAGTATTTTCTCCAGTCCCAGGATACTTGTAAACAACTTGGCTTAATTCCTCATAAAAAAATTGCAGTGGCAGTACGATGTTTGGCGTACGGAGGTGCGGCTAATGTGGTTGACGAATATATACATATAGGCGAAACAACAGTATTGAAAATTCTGTGTCATTTTTGTTTTGCTATTGTAACTTTATTTAGTACTCAATATATGAGGAAACCAACACTAGCCGATGTGGAAAGACTACTCGAAGAGAACAACGCTCGAGGCTTCCCTGAAATATTGGGTAGTGTAGATTGCATGCATTGAAAGTTGATAAATTGTCCAGCAGCATGGCAGGGCCAGTACACAGGACATGTTCGAGAACCGACTATTATTCTCGAAGCAGTTGCTTCTTATGATATTTGGTTCTGGCATTCATTCTTCGGAATGCCAGGATGCAATAAGGATCTAAATATGCTGAACCGGTCAACTTTATTTAATGAGATTCTTGATGGCTGTGCACTTCCAGCTAATTTTGTCTTTAACAACCACAATTACAATATGGACTATTATTTAGCGGATGATATATACCCATCGTTGGCAACCATCGTCAAAACTTACACCGCACCAGATACCCAAAAGGCAAAAAAATTTGCAGAAATGCAAGAGGGTGCAAGAAAAGATGTGGAATGTGCTTTTGGAGTTTTATAATCACGATTTGCAATAGTGAAGGGTCCGGCATGTATGTGAGATGCAGATAGTTTGTCATATATTATGAAAATATGTATCATTTTACACAACATGATTGTTGAGGATGAACGTGATGAAGGTATTCTTGATTATGATTATGATCAAATTCCTGACTCGATTTGGATCGAACCAAGCACAGGTGTACCAACTGATCAAGAAGGCCGAATCGTTCACAATGTCATTCTACATGATCGACAAAAATACCATGCACTTCGTCAAGATCTAGTGGAGTATATTTGGTCACAATATGGAGATGAGTAACTGCACTTAGCATGTATTACTAAGTATTCCTATTGTCATGTAATGTACTACTTTGTATTGGGTAATAATTAAAAATGTAGTTAATGTACTACTTTGAACTATGATATAATATTTTAAGCGTACTATAAGCCGATAATTATGGATATTAACTATCGAGCCATATTATGAACACATTGATTCTTAGTTTTGCCATTTTCTAATATTCACAAGCACATAAACATTCCAAATTTTCCTTCTTAATTTCAATTAATAACGTATGATACATTTGCAATTAAAATTGCAGGATAACATTATATGAAGATAAAATACAAATTTTGGGTTAATGTTGTTTACCCACTATTGTAACATCGTTTTTGCAGAATTTTATTCTGCCTACACATAAAAAAATATCGTTGATTACTAGGTAACGTGTTGAGATCGATACTCATAATGTGATCTTCCTCGGCCCGTTCTTTAATATCGCATTCTCGGTTTTTTTATCGCATTCCTCATTTCTTGCGATTCTTTGAACACAGATGTAAATTTTTTTGTTTCTCTGGCAATTTCTTTGTATTTTGATGTTTCGGCCATTCTTTTTCCTTCTCTCTTAGCAGCTTTGCGACCTGATGGTCGAGTAAGGGGTGTAGGTGATTCCATATCAATGGGTATATCTGAATCTCAATTGTTTATTGTGGGAGAGTTTTGGCTACCACTTCCTTTACTCGATTGGGTACTTTGTCCTCGATCAGACACTTGTGTAGTACGCAATGAAAACTTCGGCTGATCTTTAAGTATCTCATAACATTCATCATATTTGAAAGCTTTCCCAGAAGTTGCCATATATTCTACTCTGCCTTCGCGAATCTAAAACAACATTGAAAATCCAAACGTTATTATGTACACAAATAATATAAATAATGACTTTAAATCCAATTTCTTTTACGTACCTTATCTGCCTCGGTTGTTCCGCTACCGGCCCTAGTAGTTGCATTGCTCAATTTCGCTATGAATATGGCTACTTCTTTCAAAATAAGTTGAAATTGACTAGTAAGTGAGCTAACTGTTCTGTCGGTCGGAGTCCCTAATAATACCTCAAACGTAGAAGAAATTCGCTCCCAGAACTGTGCCCCGGGTTGATCGTTACCGATCAATGGATCTTACGTTATACTAATCCAACTTTGGCAGATAAGAACATCTTCCTGAGTCGTATATGCTTCCCCCCCCTGCACCTCGGCTCGCCATTTATTTCCTTTCACAAAAAACTTAGTACAAGACATAGAGGTAATAGATGTTACTGGAGGATATTTTTTCAGACAATTGTGATGCTTGTATTGGGTTCTGGATAGGTACTATATATAACAAACTTTTAGTGAGCTGTTCAGATAGAGAAAGAGCCGTTGGATTAATCTGAGAAAGCGCAAAAAGCCGTTGAAAGAAGAGGGGGCAAAATGGTCATTCATTTTTAAAAAAAAATCACCAGCGACGGAACTACTAGGTCTGTCCGAAAATTGTGGAATGGACGGACAGATCTTCTTGATCCGTCCGAGGGTTTTTTGTATTTTTTGGGGTTTTTTATTACGAAAAAATAATTTTTTTTGAAGGGACGGACTTCGAAGATCCTTCTGAGAATTTAAAAAATATTTTTTTCAGTGGGCCGAAAATATTTCTTCTAGATCCGTCCCTTTATAATATGCATTTTTCTTATATCGTCTCTCGTTTATAGCAATCTACTGTTGCGTATTCATCAAAAAATGCGTAAATAGCAAACGACTGCAGCGTGTCGTTTACTATAAAATGCATATAATGGATAAATAGTAAACGACTGTGGATGCTCTTAGTAAGTGATGTGCCACATATTTGAAGCAGTGGTGAGCATATTCTGAAATAATTCATCAAGATTCAGTATATGCAATTCAGCAAAAATCTGGCAAATTCAGAAAAAATTCGGCAAAAATTCAGAAATAAAAAATTTAATACATCTCAGTATCTATCATCTAAATAAATATATATTTAAATTTATAAATATGAAAAATAGTAACTGTTACCGCTGATTTCGGTGTGGGGGTAAACAGATAGAATTTGTGGATCCGAGGAAAACCTGAACAGCTGACTCGGCCTTCTTGCTCCCGCCGCAACCTGCAAGGAAGTGCGAGACACCGGGGTTGATTCCGGCGACGCACCCTCCGACGCTCTTGTCAGTAATCAGCAAAAGATTAAGAAAGAGCTTAAGTGGTGAAAAAGTGATTAACCTGGTCTTGGAGGTAGAGGGGTAGTATTTATAGTCGCCTTTGGAATGATCAGGGTCCTGATTTCCTGGCTAACATTTAGGAGCAAAATCCTCCTATTCTGTCTTAGGAAAGTAGGCCTTGATTCCCTGGTGAGAGCAAATCAAGCTTATTGATTTGATCTAATCAAATCAGTGGCCTGATTCTCCCTTGGTGGACCGGGCTTGTATCGGGTCGGGACCCGTGCCCAGTTGGAGTGGATCTATTCGCGGGCGGTTGGTTTCGTGAGAAGGAGGCCCAATACCCGTTTTGGATCCATCTGTATGTGAAATTACCTTTTTACCCCCGTGCTTCAAGATTCGTGCTCGATCTGGACGGTCCCGATTTAACCCCAATTTTAGCCATATCACGAGCCCCCCACTCCTAAAGGCTGAGCGTGATCAGACTTTAAGGAGTAGTTCAGCGGTTTCAGTGGCTGGTGGAGTTGTATCGGAGTCCAAATGTGGGATTTTGAATCTAGAAAGGGGGTAGTGAGGTAACTTTTGACGCTGTGTGCTGTTCTTGAGCTGCGTCGGGTATCGGACAGTCTTTTATCTACTTTTTTCGAAGTATTTGTTTACTTCTGCGACGTGTTTGCTAATCGTTCGGGGGCTTTAGCGGTGCATTCAGGGTAATAACTGTTCGCTCCGGGGTCCGAAAGTGTGTCCCCGAATTTTCAATTATCTCACAGAATTTTTAGCTAATTTTCCCGAATTTTTAGCAATTTTCTCGCAATTTTTAAACAAATAAAACGATTAAAATAAATAAAAAACGATTTAAATACCGATTAATGGCGTGGCTCGATCTGAGCCATCGATCGTGGACGGGCGCGAACTTCGGAAAGATCTGATGGTTGTTACCGCTCGGCAGCGTTTTTCTCCGTTTACGAGCTCGGAAAGGCGCTTGCTCGGCTGCCGACCGGAGGCAGGGGGTTCGACAGTTCGAGCAACGTGGCGCTGTCTGAGCCGTCGGATGATGGGTGCGTATCTCGATACGGGCGCAGCTCCCAAGAAAACGCTATCTTGTCTTTTAGCGCACGTGGTGCAATCTGGGCTGTCCATCATTTGGAGCGCGGATTTCTAAGAGATCCAGCGGTCCACGTCGCTCGGTGTCTTTTTTCCTCCATTTACCAGCTCGGGAAGGCACTTGCTCGGATGCCGACCGAAGGCATTGGTGTTCGGCAGGCCGAGCGACGTGGCATTATCTGAGTTGTTGGATGTCGGCACGCATCTCGAGACGGGCGCAGTTCCCAAGAAAACACTATCTTGTCTTTTAGTGCTCTCGGCGAGATCTGGGCCGTCTGATTGAGATCAGACGCGAAAGTTGAGGGGAAAGTGAGTTTTCCCCGTTTACGCGCTCGGAAAGGCACTTGCTCGGAAGCCGACCGAATTTGTGGGTCTTCGGTCTTCGGCTAGTAGTTAGGAGAGTTCGGACCTTTGTGTTCGAACGAGGGTCCGGCATCGACCTACCGGAGTAGTTTAGATGGACTAGGAACCAAGTGTTGGACCCCGGGACCATCGCTGGAGCTCGACGGGTGTGGGAGCAATTCCGAACGGCGATCTACCCCTGGCTCGTCCGGAGACGAGCCGAGGAGGTAAAGTCGAGCCGAGTGTTGGACTCCGAACCATCGGTGTAGTTCAACGGCTGTGGGAGCAATTCCGAACGGCGATCTACCCCTGGTTCGTCCGGAGACGAGCCGAGGAGGTAAAGTCGAGCCGAGTGTTGGACTCCGAACCATCGGTGTAGTTCAACGGCTGTGGGAGCAATTCCGAACGGCGATCTACCCCTGGTTCGTCCGGAGACGAGCCGAGGAGGTAAAGTCGAGCCGAGTGTTGGACTCCGAACCATCGGTGTAGGTCAACGGCTGTGGGAGCAATTCCGAACGGCGATCTACCCCTGGTTCGTCCGGAGACGAGCCGAGGAGGTAAAGTCGAGCCGAGTGTTGGACTCCGAACCATTGGTTAAATAAGAGGGGAGAGAAACGTGCAAATTCACAAACATAATAGAACTTTTCTTTATTGATATTTGACGGCGAACCGTTTTACATAGTACAATTCATGGGACAGGTTACAAGTTAGAGGAGAGGAATGGTTCGACACCTCGGATTACCTAGAGAGGCACCGGAGCGCTCTCTTGGTATTTCAGGAGGTGGTCGGCATTCCAGGTCCTCGGAAGCTCTTTGCCATCCATGTCTTCAAGTCGGTATGCTCCAGGCCGAACAACTTTTGTGATCCGGTACGGCCCTTCCCAATTCAGAGCTAGCTTGCTCCTCTGACTGGGGAGGGATATAGCTAGCTTTCTCAATACCAAATCTCCTTGCTTAAGGTTGGCGGGTCGGACCTTCTTGTTGTACGCGAGCTCGATCCTCCTTCTGTAATTCTGTTGCCGAATCGATGCCCTTTCCCTCAGTTCATCTATCAGGTCCAAGTTTCCTCTGAGGTCCCTGGCATTCTGCGCTTCGTCATAGGCTATGAGCCGAGGGAAAGGTATTCCGACCTCGAGGGGTATCACGGCCTCGGCCCCATAAGTAAGGTTGAAAGGGGACTCTCCGGTGGGCGTCCGCCTGCTGGTGCGGTAGTTCCACAACACATTAGGGAGTTGGTCGACCCACAAACCCTTGGAGCACTTGTCCAACCTCTTCTTGATTCCTGCGAGGATCTGCTTATTAGCATTCTCGGCCTGCCCGTTCGACTGGGGGTGTGAGACGGACGAGAAGCGCTGTTGAATGACGAGGTCGTCGCATAGGGCTCGGAATGCTGTGCCAGTGAACTGAGTCCCGTTGTCCGTCACAAGGACGCGGGGGACGCCGAATCTGCATATGATGCTCTTCCAGAAGAACTGCACCACTTTGTTCTCGGTTATAGTGGCGAGGGGCTCGGCCTCGACCCACTTCGAGAAGTAGTCGATGGCTACGACTAAGAACCTGAGCTGACCCGGAGCTGGAGGGAAAGGCCCTAGTAAGTCCATTCCCCACATCGCGAAGGGGATAGGGCTCGATAGGGAGGTGAGGTTGGCCTGGGGGAGACGTCGGATGTTGGAGTGTCTCTGGCAGGAGCTGCATTGCCGAACATGCCGCTCGGCATCTTGAAGAAGGGTCGGCCAGAAGTACCCATAGTTCAAAGCTTTCCGGGCCAAAGACCTAAATCCGGAGTGCGCCCCTCCGATGCCTTCATGAAGCTCCTGTAGGGCATATTCGGCCTGATCCGGAGAGAGGCACCTTAGGTATGGTCGGCCATCTATTTGAGAGAAGGAGCGTTTGTATAAGATGCCCTCGATCAAGACATAGCGCTCGGCCCGAGTTCTGACTCGGCGTGTTTCTTTGGGATCTGAGGGCAGAACTCCATCCCTTAAGAATTCTACCAGTGGCTTCATCCAATTGTCCTGCAGCATGACCGGCAATGACTCCACCGAGCTAGGTGTCTCGTCTTCGATGCTCGGTTTAGAGAGGACTTCAATCAGTACGGTCTGTTCGAGACCTTGTAGAGAAGACGAGGCCAACTTGGAGAGAGCGTCAGCTTGTGAGTTCTCCTCCCGGGGGACCCGTTGGATGATGGCTTCTTCGAACCGGCCCATGAGGTCCCGGACCTTGGCGAGGTACTTCGCCATTCGCTTGTCCCTGGCCTCATATTCGCCCAAGACCTGGTTCACGACTAGTTGGGAGTCACTGTGAATCCGAAGGCGCTGCACCCCAGCACTTCGTGCGAGTCCGAGACCAGCTATGAGAGCCTCATACTCCGCCTCGTTGTTCGAGGCCTTGAAGTTCATGCGGATCGCATACTGCAGGACGAAGTTGTCAGGGCCGTTCAGGATAATGCCGGCGCCGCTTCCTTCACTGCAAGAGGATCCGTCCACAAAGACTGTCCAAATGGGGGGCCCATTTGGGACGTGGCCAACCTCAGGGATGGTGGACTCTACAATGAAGTCGGCGAGAGCCTGTGCCTTAATTGCCGTCCGAGGCTGATAGGAGATGTCATGCTGACTTAGCTCTATGGACCACTTCATCAGCCGGCCCGAGGTTTCGGGCTTGTGGAGGACTTGCTTGAGGGGTTGATCAGTGAGGACGACGACCGAGTGAGATTGGAAGTAGGGCCGAAGCTTTCTTGCTGCCATGACCAGAGCGTAGGCTATCTTCTCTATCCTCGGATAGCGGAGCTCGGCGTCCCGAAGCACCTTGCTTACGTAGTAAATAGGCCTTTGGGTCCGGTCCTCTTCTCTTACCAAGACAGCGCTCAAGGTCTGCTCGGAAGCGGCCAAGTAGATGAAGAGGGGCTCGCCCGGGACTGGCTTACTGAGCAGAGGGGGGTTCACCAGATAGGCTTTCAGCTGGTCGAACGATTCTTGCTGTGCTTGGCTCCATTCAAATCCTTTAGCCCCCCGGAGTGCTTTGAAGAAGGGGAGGCACTTTTCCCCTGACTTGGAGAGGAACCGACCGATGGCTGCGAGCCGACCGGTGAGCTTCTGCACCTCCTTGACGTTCCGAGGCGGGGCCATGTCTAATATGGCTTTAATCTTCTCGGGGTTAGCTTCAATTCCCCGCTGGCTCACCATGAAACCGAGGAACTTGCCAGAGGAGACTCCGAACGCACACTTGTTCGGGTTTAGCCGCATGTTGTACTTCCTCAACACGCCGAAGGCCTCCTGGAGGTCGGCTACGTGGTCAGTGCCGCGGATGCTCTTGACGAGCATGTCATCAACGTACACCTCCATGTTTCGGCCGGTCTGATGCTGGAAAACCTTGTTGACGAGGCGCTGGTAGGTGGCGCCTGCGTTCTTCAAACCGAACGGCATTACTCGGTAGCAGTAGAGGCCTTGGTCGGTGACGAAGGAGGTCTTCGGGATGTCTGAAGGGAACATCCGGATTTGATTGTACCCCGAGAAGGCATCCATGAAGCTGAGGAGCTCATGGCCCGAGGTGGCGTCGATAAGGGTGTCAATGTTCGGGAGAGGGAAGGGATCCTTCGGACACGCCTTGTTGAGATCGGTGAAGTCGATGCATATCCTCCACGAGCCATTGGACTTCTTGACCATTACGACATTCGACAGCCACTCGGGATAATTTACCTCCTGGATGAACTTGGCCTTCAGCAGCTTATCCACTTCCTCCTTGATTGCCTGCTGTCGCTCGGGAGCGAACTTTCGCCTCTTCTGCTGAACCGGTTTGCACCCCGGTTCGACGCTTAGGCGGTGGACGAGCAAGTCCTCAGAGATGCCGGGCATATTCGCGGCCGACCAAGCAAATAGGTCGCGGTTATCCCGGATGCATCTCACCAAGTCGGAGAACAGCATGGTCGGCAAGGACTTGCT
Source organism: Hemerocallis citrina (assembly GCA_017893485.1). Taxonomy (NCBI): domain Eukaryota; kingdom Viridiplantae; phylum Streptophyta; class Magnoliopsida; order Asparagales; family Asphodelaceae; genus Hemerocallis; species Hemerocallis citrina. The sequence goes on from CM030360.1 coordinate 202,925,540, forward strand.
GACGAGGAATTTTCGGCTCGGATCCTCGTCGGAGAAGAGTACTTCTTCTAACTCGTCCGCCGGCTCGGACGTTGGACGGGCCTTCGGCTCGGGGATCTCTAGTGTCTCGAGCGAGAGCACTGGTCCCCCGGTGGAAGTCATGTAGCACTTCCGAGCTGTTTCCTGGCTTCCCCTGACTTCCCCAACTCCCGAGCGAGTGGGAACTTCATCTTCAAGTGGTATGCCGAGGGGACAGCCTCCAGAGCAGCTAGGCCGGGACGGCCTAGGATGACATTGTATGCTGCCGGGACGTCGACGACCATGAAGTCCATCGGCTCGGTCCGGGTAGTAGGGGTGCTTCCCGCAGTAACGTCTAGGGTTATCACCCCTTCGACGGTTACCGGGACCCCCGTGAACCCGTGGAGAGTGTAACCGGCCGGCTTGAGACGGTCTCGGGACAGCTGCAGGCCTTGGAAGGCCGAGAGGAATAGGATGTTGACCGAACTCCCGTTGTCCACTAAAATCCTCTGCACCTTGAAGTTGGCCATGCGGAGGTCGATGACGAGGGCATCGCAATGGGGGGTTCGGACTCCTTCGAGGTCGGCATCGGAGAAAGACACAGGGACGCCGAGACCCTTCGGGGGAGGGGCACTGTGGACCGAGTTGACTTCCTGGACGAAGGCCTTTCGGGAGGAATTAGAGGAGCCCCCCATTGGGCCTCCGTGGATCAGATGCAAAACCCGTTCTTCTTCGAACTCGGGTGTCTCCTCGCGCCGCTCGGAGCGCTTGTTAGCCCCCCGAGGGGGAGGTGAGTTCCGATCTGTTCGATCGTTAGCTTTCACGAACTTGGCCAACTGCCCCCTCCGAATGAGTGCTTCGATCTCATCTCTCAGAGCTCGGCAGTCGTTCGTGTCGTGCCCATGGTCTCGGTGGTAACGACACCACTTATCTTTGTTCCTCCTCTTCGCCTGAGTGTGCATCCTTGGGGCTGGAGGGATGATTCCCTCCTTCTCTACCTCCATGAGGATAGTAGAGACATTAGTGGTGAGGGGAGTGAACTTCTCGAACCTGGGGGGAGGGCGGCGCTGACCGCCCATGTCCTTCTGAGCTTTCTTGGACCCTTCTTCTCCCGTCGCCTTCCTCTTTGACCCCGCGGCGGTGCCCCCGAAGCTCGGAAGGGCTTCGGCCTCCTCCGCCCGGATGTACTTCTCGCACCTCAGGAGGAGGTCGGCGAAGTCATGCGGGGGCTTCTTGGCCAGGGATGATCGGAGGTTGGCGTTAAGGACGTTCGACTGGAACGCCACGGTGGCCACGGACTGGTCTAAGGAAGCAATTGACCTGACTTCCGCGGTAAACATTTTCACATAGTCCCGCAGCTTTTCTTCCTTCTGCTGCCGCAGGTTCAGCAAGGAAAGACTCGTCTTCTCGGCTCGTCGGCTACTCACGAAGTGAGTAATGAACAGTGTCTCAAACTGTTCGAATGAGAAGATGGACGAGGGGGCGAGCCTAGAATACCATTCCCGAGCCGACCCCCGGAGGGTGGCAGGGAAGGTCTTGCAGAGCACCGCGTCAGAAGCTTGGTGGATCAGCATCAGGGTCTTGAAGCTTTCGACGTGGTCGACCGGGTCGGATTCCCCAGAGTATGTTTCAAACTGCGGTGGTTTGAAACTCCTCGGTATGTGGGCCTCCATGATCGACCGTGAGAAGGGGGGTCGGCTGGGACGGAAGGTTCCTGCTCGGGACTCTTCCTCCCTGTCCATGCGGCCGATGCGCCTTTCAACCTCATGGATACGGCGGATGAGGGCGTCGTCCCTCCGCTGGTAGTCGTACGACCCCCCGGACTCCTCTCCATAGGAAGGGGAGCGTGGACTGCGGCACCGGTACTCCTGGGACCGCCGAGGGCTCTGTTGCCGCTGCTGTCGGCTGGGAGTCGGGGAAGGACTCCGGGTTCGGCGCCGAGGACTAGGATCCCTGTGGGGCGTCGGAACCCTCTGAGCATTCTGGGCGTTCTGTCGGAGATTGAGGGCCTGCAGAACGGTCTCCTGGAACTGGAGGAATTCGGCTCGGCTGATAGGCGCTTCCCGGTCCCTCGGATGACGCCGATCCCTGGGGGAACGGGACCTCCTCCTTCGGCGCTCAGGGGACGCCGCTCGGCCTCTGCGTTCCGGGGTCCTTCTGCCGTCCTGACGACGTGGCGACCGCTCACCTTGACGCTGGCGGGAGGCTCCCTCTCGGGCCCGCCTCTCGTCAAGATGGGTACGGAGGTCGTCGTCCTTATGGCGGTTTTGGAGTGTGATGCGGAGGTCGGGGTGATGAGAAGCCATCGAATCCGAGGACTCATTATGGACCGAGACGTGGCCCGGATTGAGGGGCTGCTTCTCCTTCCGACCGTTATGACCGGACGGACCGTTGTTGGGCTGCTACTTGGGAGGAGGAGGAGGTGGGACCTGCTGGGTCAGCGGAGGGAGGTCGGACTGAAGGACAGGATTGACCGGAGCTTCATTTGCCGGGTCGGTGGGGTTGCCCCCACGGTTCGACCCTCTGGATCTGTTCTTCTTTGGCGGCATTGCTGCAGATGACGACGGAGAATGGGCTGAGACTGTTCGTGTGGTTTTCCCACAGACGGCGCCAATCTGTTACCGCTGATTTCGGTGTGGGGGTAAACAGATAGAATTTGTGGATCCGAGGAAAACCTGAACAGCTGACTCGGCCTTCTTGCTCCCGCCGCAACCTGCAAGGAAGTGCGAGACACCGGGGTTGATTCCGGCGACGCACCCTCCGACGCTCTTGTCAGTAATCAGCAAAAGATTAAGAAAGAGCTTAAGTGGTGAAAAAGTGATTAACCTGGTCTTGGAGGTAGAGGGGTAGTATTTATAGTCGCCTTTGGAATGATCAGGGTCCTGATTTCCTGGCTAACATTTAGGAGCAAAATCCTCCTATTCTGTCTTAGGAAAGTAGGCCTTGATTCCCTGGTGAGAGCAAATCAAGCTTATTGATTTGATCTAATCAAATCAGTGGCCTGATTCTCCCTTGGTGAACCGGGCTTGTATCGGGTCGGGACCCGTGCCCAGTTGGAGTGGATCTATTCGCGGGCGGTTGGTTTCGTGAGAAGGAGGCCCAATACCCGTTTTGGATCCATCTGTATGTGAAATTACCTTTTTACCCCCGTGCTTCAAGATTCGTGCTCGATCTGGACGGTTCCGATTTAACCCCAATTTTAGCCATATCAGTAACAAATTTAACGATTAGTTTGTTTAATTCACAAATTATTCACGAATAATCCCTTTTTCATGAATAATTTGTGAAACGCCGTAATTTAAATGAAAATTAGTAATTAAATCACTTGATTCCGCAGATGAGTTTCACAAATAATTTTTGCCAAATTCGTAAACTTTCTTACTGTGGACTCGTCAGTCGACACATAATTGTAGTCCAGAACAGAAACCGATCCAGCCGTAATAAAAACTCTTAACCAATTGAAATTCTCACGGTTGCCACGTCAGCCTCATCTTATTGTCACCACGTGGACCAGGGTTATGTTTTCGGACACCCCCATGAAAATGTACCTGGCCTCGTTCTCATCCATGTTCATGTCTCCTCTCTCCTTTATATAATTGCTTCTTAATCTCTCTTTCTCTCTCTTACCCTCTAAAAAGTCTTAACTTCAACAGCTCAGTACCATTTCTAGAGAGAGAAAGTGAAGACCGATGGAGAGCAACAAGAAGAAGGAAACCTCTCATGTCATTCATAAAGTCCCAGTTGGAAATAGCCCATATGTTAAAGCCAAACATTTTCAGGTATATCTAGGGTTTAATTTGTTGCAGTCTTCAAGTCTTGCTTTTGAATTTATTTATGTGTATGTGTAGATCTCAACTCTTAATGATATGTTAGATTAGATATAGATATACATATTTATGGAGATATATATAGTAATTAATTAAGCAGGAATTCTCATTTAGTTCTAGGTTAATTATTATTACCAGTGATTAACAGCATACTAAACTGCTATCTAAAAGTTACCTTTGCTTCTTCTTCTTCTTCTTATTATTATTATTGCATATCAGAACTTGGAGCTAGCTCTTCAAATTCGAACCCTAATATTTTTTTGAGGAAATTCGAACCCTAATATTAGAGCGAGGCTATATAGATATTTTCATTTGTTGGTTTCTTATTATTGCACGCATCGAACTCAACTACTCTCTTTAAAGTAGTTTGATGTCTTTTCACTTTATTTATGATGAGGCAGGAAAGCGATTATTCCTTGAGTTGCTTGTAAGGAAAGCTTATTAAAAGTATTTTTGGTTCTATATTTGGTAATTATGGTAGTATTAGTATGTAGACCCTTTTTGCATGATTATAAATATATAGACCCTTTTTGGATGTAGCAATAAAGGTTAAAAATCAAGAAAATAAAAACACAACAAACTTCGATAACACATTAGTGCAAACATTTGTAACAGATGGGATCGATGTATAAGGATTTCGAGATAAGTCTTGCAAGATTTTTGATGTTTTCGGTAATTCGATCTCATCTTAATTTCCAGATCTTAGACTAGTATGTATAATGAAGAGACCAAGAAGTAAAGGAGGAACCGAGGGTTGAAGAGGATAGATATATAGTATGTATATAGAACCAATTCCATTAACCATATCATTTACGGAGTTAATTCGATATTTATGTGTTCCTCTTAACCTAATTATTTGTCATGCAAGATTACCGCAACTTGATTTATATCAACTGTGGTCTATATGAGTTGACTGATCTATAGTGACCTTCATCTCTATCCTCTTCTATATATCTCTAGTCTCGTCGTTAGATCAAAGTTGTTCTTCATGGATTCCTAGGAGTTTGACCCTCATCTTTGTTAGGATTGTGTCTTCAAATACACATAGGTACGGGAGTTCTTGAAGTTGGAGATAAAGAAAGAGAAGAAACGAATCAGTGAGGAGAAAGCAGTTAGTTTGCAGAGTTGCGGTCGACCGCACACCCGATCGACTGTATAGGGTTCCAATAGAGAGTGGGACAGTCGATCGTCCAGTGTTCGGGTCTTAGCGAGACTAGTTGTAGTCGACCGCAACTGAGTGCGATTGACCGACAGCGGTGCCGTATGTTATTTTTGCTGACAGATTTTGGGTCCGGTAAGCTGTATTTGTGTTTATTTTTTAGGGTTTGCTTGGGATCTATAAATATAGCAATAGATGTGAACACTAGGGTGTATCAAGGTGAGTTGTTATCATTGTACAACTTCAAGAGAGGTGAGTGTCGAGTGTTTCAAAGGTGAGAGAGATTGTGAGTTTGATCTCTTTGTATTTCTTGGGGAATAAGAAGTATTGATTATCTCTGCCTATTATTGTGTTCGTTACTTGCGAGATCTTGCGATTATTATGGTGGCTTGTTCTTGGTGCATCTAGCTCTTGAGTTTTTTTGTTTTTTGTGGTGTGTTCCACAATTAGCACTACAAGTGATATCAAGTTCTCTACAAGTGGTACAGAGCAAGGTTTTGTGAGGACCGATAGCAAGTCAAAAATCAAGAGGCTCGATGAGAGTTACTTCGCGAAGTGGAAGATTCAGATTATAGTGTATCTTCGTTAGAAAGATCTCAATGGTCCATTGTTTGATGAGAAGCCGGAAGGTGCAGATAATGATGCGAAGATCTTGGCAGATTGGAATCATTTGGATCAGAAGATGCTATGACAGATTTAGTTGGGACTGAGCAGGAAGGCGTTATTTCATATCTCGAAGGCAAAGATGACAAAGGAGGGTATGAAGATTCTCACGGATATGTATAAAAAACCATTTGCATTTAATCAAAATTTTCATCTGAAAAAATCAATTAATATGAAGTTGAGGGAAGGGGGTTCAGGAGCAGAACATGTGAATAATTACTGTATGGTTTATAACCAAATGGAAGCTGTAGAATTGAATTTTTCAAAGAGGGGACAGTCATTGTTACTTCCATCTACTTTATCTGATAGTTATGGTATGGTAGAACAGACTATTACAAGCACTATAATAAATTCGATGACTCTACAGGATGTGGTGAGTACCATTCTGAATAAGGAGATGAGAAGGGTGAGAAACAGAGGATTTTCATCATCATCTTCTAAGGATTTCTCAATGCCAGTTGAAAATATACGTGGGAGATGTAAGAGTAGTTGCACAAGAAAAAATCAGAGTAGTTCGTCTGAGAGTGGGTCTGATGACAGAGACAGAGGACATGGACCTGAGTGTTGGTATTGTCACAAGAAAGGTCTCATGATGCGCAGTTGTAAGGCCTATATGAAGAAGCATGAAAAATCGAAGCAAGCAAAACCAAAAGAAGCCAATGTGGTGTCTAAATAAATTGGCGAGATATGCTTATTAGCCAAGGAGGAGTTAAACACACAATATTGATGTATTGATTCGGGAGCTTCTTTTCATTGCACTTCGAGGAGGGAAGTGTTTGAGGACTACAGAGATTGCTCTTTCGGAGATGTGATCATGGGGAGAGGTCAGATGTATCCTGTATGAGGGGTTGGTACTGTTTGCGTGAAAGCCAATGATGATCAGAGTATTGTCTTGAGGGAGATAAGACATGTTTCAGACCTAAAGAAATATCTTATCTAGGTAGGAAGGCTAGACAAAGAGGGTATGTCTACTATAATTGGTAGCGGGGAGTGGCGTATAGCTCCAGATTCAAGGATGATAGCAAGAAGGAAGCACGAGGGAACGTTGTATCTGCTTAGTTGATTGTTGTGCTATCTAGATGATCTAAACTAGACACAAATTAAAAACCTCGCAAGTGTACGAATCGTTTGGAGAAGCGTAGTGACGAGCAAGGGTCGATCCCACAGAGATTGTAGAAATTAACTTACTAATCAATAAAATAGAAAATAGAATCTTAAAGTGTTGATCTAAAAGTCTAAGGAAATGAAAGGTTAAAAATCTAAATTAAATAGCATCACAAATTGAGTCACAAATAACTATTAAAGTAGTTGGGTATTGATTTCCACCTATAGTCAGTAATGCTAAGTTGTATACTACTCCAATTGCTCATGTTTGTTCCTTTAAGGGCATGGTATCTACTCCTTAAAGTTAATGTTTCCCTAGGCCAAGAATTAGGCATGATATCTACTCTAATTCGTTTCTTCCCTTAAGTATTTAGCATGGTATCTACTAAGTTGCACTTGAAGAAAGCATATGAACAATGGAAACGAACAAACACTTGAAGTTCTAGAAATTGGTATCAGATCTAGATCCCTCAAGTTGATTAAACCAAGAACCCCTAAGGATTCCCTTGTTACAAGTTATGAATACGAGATACGGGTCGTCTCAATATGCTCATATAACAGATTCGGATCTATATTGCACAAACTTGTAATCTCAGATTCGGATCAGTCGACTTGCTGTCACCTCAGTCGACTACCCTTAGGGCTCTGATCAAGTTTGATTATTATAAATCTATACCAATTCAATCAGATTTAATCAATAATTAATAGAGTAGTATTCAGAAGAATATAAGCATTACATAACTACGGTTTCAATCTACCCAACTATGAAATTAGTTCCACATAATAAAACTTTTATTGATTGATAAAATAGAATTCATGACTACAATAGAAATAAGACTCAAAGGAAGAACAGAAGAACAGAAGAACACTGATTTGTATGATGTTGAAATTTTGCCCAATCAGTAGTCGACTTGTTCTCCTTCTTGATGCTTGCTGTCGATGGTAAGTTCTTGTTGATGGATCCGGCCTCCTCCCAGAGATAGATCATCCCTTCTTCGCTTCTTTCTTGATTGGTATTTATAGAACAAGGGAAGAGAATTAGGGTTTGTACTTTCTGCAGAGAAGTCCTTTTTTTTTGATTATTTTCTTTCCTTATTTTGATCTGTGTTTTTATATCTTTATCTTTTCTTCTTTTCTTCCTTATCTGCTCACCACGTGCTCTTGCTTTGATTGTTGGAGAAGTTGTTATTCGCAGAAAACACCTGGGTTTGGATAACTTAATTTTTGATTCGGATTTGGATGAGGATGCATCTGTTCTTATCTTCTGACTCGCCGCATACCAGTCGACTGGTGTTGGATGTAAGTCGACTGTGTCGAGACTTCTGCGTAAACTTGATTTCTCTGTCTAGTCGCCTGTGTGGGAGAATTAGTCGACTGATGATCTGCAATATTCTGAGTATCATCCTTAAAATCCTGAATCTGCTTCGTTTTGCTGTTTTAGGCTGTTTCCTATGGAAAATAGAAAATTAGAGTTAAATACCACATATAGAGCTTTTTAAATGTCTAATTACCTTAAGATTATTGCTCCTAAAAGTGAATAATATTTGGTTCATCAAATACCCCCAAACTTAGCTTTTGCTTGTCCTCAAGCAAACTAAAATTATGAACAAGGGGAAAATAATAGTGCTCAACCCATCGCACCAAGAATTCTCATTATGCAAACATCAAAATTTTTGCAATCAAAGTTACAAACAATTTGCAAATAAAGTAAAAACAAGCATACCCACTTTCTCTAGTGCAATTGTCTATTCATAATTCCAAACTTAACCACACTTGTCATGCAATTAATGTAGTTATAGTATGCAACTACTTAATCTGTGATTATCCCTTTCTCTACTACAAACCGAGTAGCAAACTAGAGTTTTTTTTTATTATTATTATTATTAATCAATATATAGTCTCTTCTTTAAAGTTGTCACTTGCCTTTTGACGCGAATGCAAAACATTTGTGATGAATCCACCCGGTTACTCAACATGTCACAAACTTTAAAGTGCTTTGCATACTCATATTTCAAGTTGCCGTTTGACGTAAAGGTAAACATTGGTGATGAATACCCCTAGTTACTAAGCACTCAAACCATTGGAGTAGATTGACTTTATTCATATATATATATATATATATATATATATATATATATATATATATATTTTATCACTCTATTTACTTAAACTCAATTTAGGACTAGATCTAAAGGTAATAATCACCAGAAAAAGTATCACATTTGTTTATTATGTATAATCGCATGACTCATACAATTTTGTAAGGAATTATGAAACTCAACAATCCTAAAGTAAATAAGTATCCTTCCTCTTACTTTATAAGAAATTGTTTATCCTAAAAAAAATCTACAGACTTCAAATATAATAACTAATACCCCCAAACTTAGATGGATATTGTCCTCAATGTTCGCTCAAAACTTAAGGTATAGGACTGTGTTACCAACTAGTTTGAAGGAAAGAAAATAAAGAAATAAAGAAATGATTAAAGAAATAAATAACTAGAGAGTGTAAGTACTCCCCTGAAAAATTGGGTTGCCTCCCAATAAGCGCTGTGTTTCTTGTCTTCAGCTAGACTTGATGAGTTGTGCAAAGTATTGAATGGTTTGCGGCTCACAACTCATCTTATTATAAGGTTTCCCCCTATGCCCATTCACCTCGAACGTTTGATTTTTTTTTCGTCAACGCTCCATGTGGGGGAAACCTTTTGCAACAATTTATGGACCGTACCATCTTGACATCAGTTTATCAGCAATGGTCCATCTTAATGCACCATTGTACTCCTGCAAGACTCCCTGCAGCCTTGCTCTTCATGCATGTTTAATTTTCCAGTAGCTGTCACAGGTAATGTCTGGTTTTTTTCCAAATATTCATGTAGTGGCTTCAGCTCCTCATCTGGTGTTCTGGTAGCAGTCGACTTGTCCTGTTCATAAGTCGACTTGTCCTGGAAAACACAAGTGTTATCAGATACCAACTTTTCAAATGCAGGTGCAAGCTTACCTAAATATGACTTTGGAGTTTCAAGGTGATGTACTGTCTCTGCAATCCTCCAGTCATCATATTCCATTTCAACCTGAGATAGTAGTGGAGGATAGGTAATTGTTTCTTGTAAGGGATCAACACTATGTTCCTGCAATGTTTGGTCACAACTTTCCTGAACCACATCAACATTATAACATTCATGATCATCGTGTGGAAATTGTGGTGCAGCAAACATTTTACACTCAATCTCTTCCTCTAGTGTTGTCCTTGATTAGAGCTGTTCTTGTCCTCTAGGGTTAGGTATGGTTTGTGATGGGAATTCTCCTGTCCTTCTTTCACTTAACTCCGTAGCAATTTGACCAATTTGAAATTCCAATCTTTGAATGACATGTCCTTGTTGATTGCTTGTTTGTTGTTGCTGTTGGAGTAATTGAAGAATGGTTGATTCGAAATCCAACTTCTTCTGTTCTTGTGTTGGCCTATCATACCCATTCCCACCCTGGAATTGCTGCGTATGCCCTGGTGCGAATTGATTGCCTTGATGGTTTTGCCACCCTGGGTTATACGTGTTTGAAAAAGGGTTATTCTGGGGCGGGTACATTTTCTGTTCTACGTAGTTTGCGTGCTCCTGATCTGCGAAAGAAAACATGGGACATGAATTAGTTGTATGATTAGAATGAAAATAAATTGCACAAATTTCTTTTGGCTGGCCTTTTAAGCCTCCCAACGTTGAATTCACAAGCATATCAATCTGTTTGTTCATGGTTTTCATTTCTAATTGCATGTTATTATTATGAGAAATTTCGAAAGACCCCTCCTTGTGGAGAATTGTTGTGAGTTCTCGCTGAGTTCTTCAAATAGTTCTATGGCTTCCTCAGCACTCTTCCTCATCAACATTCCCTTGCTTTGTTAGCGTCATTTAAACCCTCATAAAATGATTGTACCTGATCATCCTTAGGTATGTTGTGCGTAGGACACTTGAGAAGCTTGTTTTTGAAGTCCTTCCATGCCTCGAAGAATAAATCGCCATCTTTTTGTTGGAAAAGTAGAATTTTCCTTTTTAGTTGTCTGGTCTTCTGAGCTGGAAAAAACTCCTTCAAGAATTTTGTTGCCAATTGCTCCCATGACTGAATTAATCCTGGTTCCAAAGAATTATACCACAATTTAGCATTAAGTTTTAATGAAAATGGAAACAAGATTAACCTGATTTGTTCGGGGGTAAGCCCTTGGATGCTTTGTGTCCTGCAAAGATCAAAGAAGTCTTGCAGATGTAGGTGCGGATCTTCATCTAGTCTACCATTGAAGTGGGGAACCATGCTGGGTAATTGAGGTGTTAGATGCATATTTCCTGTGACTTTAGGTTGAAAAGCTATGCAAGACGGTTGCTCAATATTCTTTGGAATGAATTTGTCTTGCATTGGTACTCGATTTAATATATTCTCACCCATTGTTGCTTTTGGAAATATTCGCTGTACAGTCGACTGATCCGTAGAGACAGCCGACTGGTCTGTACTTGTCTGTGCAGAGAGTAAAAAGAAAATTATAGGAAAAGGAAACGAAGAAATAAAATAAAATAAAAAAAGAAAAAGAATTTTACTGATTTGTAAGTTAAAATACTAAACAATCCCCGGCAACGGCGCCAAAAACTTGTTGTGCTATCTAGATGATCTAAACTAGACACAAATTTAAAACCTCGCAAGTGTACGAATCGTTTGGAGAAGCGTAGTGACGAGCAAGGGTCGATCCCACAGAGATTGTAGAAATTAACTTACTAATCAATAAAATAGAAAATAGAATCTTAAAGTGTTGATCTAAAAGTCTAAGGAAATGAAAGGTTAAAAATCTAAATTAAATAGCATCACAAATTGAGTCACAAATAACTATTAAAGTAGTTGGGTATTGATTTCCACCTATAGTCAGTAATGCTAAGTTGTATACTACTCCAATTGCTCATGTTTGTTCCTTTAAGGGCATGGTATCTACTCCTTAAAGTTAATATTTCCCTAGGCCAAGAATTAGGCATGGTATCTACTCTAATTCGTTTCTTCCCTTAAGTATTTAGCATGGTATCTACTAAGTTGCACTTGAAGAAAGCATATGAACAATGGAAACGAACAAACACTTGAAGTTCTAGAAATTGGTATCAGATCTAGATCCCTCAAGTTGATTAAACTAAGAACCCCTAAGGATTTCCTTGTTACAAGTTATGAACACGAGATACGGGTCGTCTCAATATGCTCATATAACAGATTCAGATCTATACTGCACAAACTTGTAATCTCAGATTCGGATCAGTCGACTTGCTGTCACCTCAGTCGACTGCCCTTAGGGCTCTGATCAAGTTTGATTATTATAAATCTATACCAATTCAATCAGATTTAATCAATAATTAATAGAGTAGTATTCAGAAGAATATAAGCATTACATAACTACGGTTTCAATCTACCCAACTATGAAATTAGTTCCACATAATAAAATTTTTATTGATTGATAAAATAGAATTCATGACTACAATAGAAATAAGACTCAAAGGAAGAACAGAAGAACACTGATTTGTATGATGTTGAAATTTTGCCCAATCAGTAGTCGACTTGTTCTCCTTCTTGATGCTTGCTGTCGATGGTAAGTTCTTGTTGATGGATCCGGCCTCCTCCCAGAGATAGATCATCCCTTCTTCGCTTCTTTCTTGATTGGTATTTATAGAACAAGGGAAGAGAATTAGGGTTTGTACTTTCTGCAGAGAAGTCCTTTTCTTTTGATTATTTCTTTTCTTATTTTGATCTGTGTTTTTATATCTTTCTCTTTTTTTCTTTTCTTCCTTATCTACTCACCACGTGCTCTTGCTTCGATTGTTGGAGAAGTTGTTATTCGCAGAAAACACCTGGGTTTGGATAACTTAATTTCTGATTCGGATTTGGATGAGGATGCATCTGTTCTTATCTTCTGACTCGCCGCATACCAGTCGACTGGTGTTGGATGTAAGTCGACTGTGTCGAGACTTCTGCGTAAACTTGATTTCTCTGTCCAGTCGCCTGTGTGGGAGAATCAGTCGACTGATGATCTGCAATATTCTGAGTATCATCCTTAAAATCCTGAATCTGCTTCGTTTTGCTGTTTTAGGCTGTTTCCTATGGAAAAGAGAAAATTAGAGTTAAATACCACATATAGAGCTTTTTAAATGTCTAATTACCTTAAGATTATTGCTCCTAAAAGTGAATAATATTTGGTTCATCATTGACTCAGCTGGAATCGAGTAGTAGGTTGTGTGGGATACAACAGAGTTTTTTCAATTGTGAGGCGAAGGAGGTTGCAAATTTAATGGGAGATGTTGACTATGAGAAGGATCCTAGAGAGCAAAATATTGCTGCGGTGAGGGTTTTTTGTGATATGGCAGAAGAAGCTTCAAGTCGCTTTTATGAGGTAGAGAGCACTGTTATCGATATGCAGGGTGATGTCGATGAGGGTTACTAAAATGAGGTTGTTGGGGTTGAGCAGTCTGTGGATTTTGTGGAGGTGTCGTCTATGGAGACTTTTAGTGCAGAGAGTGCATGAAGAGGCTTTGAACCATGTCAGGTGTTAATGAAGATTCTGCGAATTTGAGAGTTTTGTGACATTGAATCCGATACGGGAGGTTGTTTCTCCGTTATTCGTGCCCTATGTGATTGGTGGGACACATCCTTCATGAGCTTATAAGGGGTGGTTGGTGCACTCCACATGGTGGAGTGGTGGAGGTGTTCTCCATGAGAGTGAAGAGTACTTGGGTCTTTCATAAGAGTGGGAGATGTAAATCACCCTGGGGGGTGAATAGGGTGATCGTGCGGAATTAAAAACAATAAAATAAAGTAAAGTAAAAATAAGAGTGATAAGAAAAGCAAACACAGATGACGCAGCGATATAACGTGGTTTGACTCCCAGGTCTACGTCTACACCACCTACTTGTAGCAATTCTTCACCACAAGCGTTCCACTATACTCAAAACCTTTGTACAATGATTCTCGGATTCAGGTCGGGAGACCTATTACACCCACAAGACTTCTAATCCAAGTTCCGTCAATCTTACCGAAGTGGAAAAGAAATGAAAAGAAAACTCAAGATCGTTAATGATCTTGACTGAAGAATACAACCAAATAAACGTTCACACTCGGATTGATTAAATGAAGGATTAGTTCAGAATTTTTCTTAGAAGTAATTCGGTTCAGAATACACTGTGGATTCGTCGATATTAAGGGACGGGGAAGTGTATCGATTAAAAATAGAAACGATACTTTCCAAGAATAAACACATCGCAAAGTGCGGTCGACCGTCATTTTGGTGCGGTCGACCGTTCAGCTCTCTGACGTAAAGTAGAGAGGTGAAAGGTTGACCGCTTCTCAAGCAACTCAAGGTTGCAGTCGACTGCAATGCCGTCGACCGGTCATGAAGTACGGTCAACCGGTATCGCGCTGTATATTCCGAATCCACCCTGTTTTCTTACCATAAACTAATCCATCTTTAATCAATCTTATATATTTAAAAACTCATGAAAATAGAAAGAAAAATTCAAGTATTTGATATCTTCTTCTTTTTCTTGTAGACCAATTAATCATGAACTCCTTTTGAATATCTTCCTCTTTTGTTTGTATATGCAATCTTCCTTTATTACTTTCCATGTTTGTATATTTGTGAATCTCTTTTGGATTTCTTTTTGATGTTATTTGATCCTGAAAATCTGACACACTAAATTCAAACTTATTAGTATGAGTGAGCACGTTTTGTGCACACCAAACTAAGAGTCAACAATCTCCTCCTTTTGGTGTGAACAAAACATGCATGAATGTTTGAAAATTTAAAACACAATATATGAATACTCCTCCTGAATGTAGCACATCCTGTAATACAGATTTTTATATAGATAAAGCTTTTAAGGGAGTGAGTACTCTCCCTTAATATAATGCTACCTATAATACAGAACTTAAAGAACAAATATAAGAGAGGGTGAGAGTAATATACCTAGTTGTTCATGAAATAATTTGAAAATTTATGAAATATGGAGAAAACATTTGAAAACATTCTAAGAATAATTCTCCCCCTTTTTGGAACACACCAAGAGGGGATAAATAGAGGAGACATAAGTAAAATAAGCCTTGGAAAGTTCGTAGAAAAATTATCAATGAAAACATCAAAGAGAAAACATTTTATGATATTACAATGAATACAATCTTGTAAAAAAAATGGAAGAGAATCTTCTTACATGATACCATTGATAGCGAGACTCTTTGCTATACAGTGAGAGCTCTTCATAATATCATAGATTCGATATTCTCCCCAATACACATGAAAGCAACAAAAAATCAAAATTTTGAGAAAGGAACATTAATTTTAGAAGATTTTGAAAATATAGGCCACAGAGAGAACTGGTCGCCCGCAAAAAGAGATTTTTAATAGAATCATCCAGAACGTATACCGGTCGACCGCACACTATGGTTTTTCAAAAAAAAAAATTCAGAGAGCATGCCGGTCGACCGCAAAATCAACAGAACCCACTGAGGTGTTGATAATTCAGTTATCTAAATGAATAGATAATCTGAATACAAATTTAAAACCTCGCAAGTGTACGAATCGTTTATAGAAGCGTAGTGAAAAGCAAGGGTCGATCCCACAGAGATTGTAGTAAATAACTTACTAATCAATAAACAGAGTGCTTGTTTTTTAACTGTATGTCTGATGGGAAATGAGATTAAAATCTAAATCAAGTAGTTCTCAGTTGGGTAAAAATATCTATTGAATTAGTTGGGCTTGATTTCCACCTATAGTCAAGAATGCTAGATCAACTTCTACACTCCTCTGATCACTCATGCTTGTTCTTTTAAGAGTATGGTATCTACTCTTTAAATTAAAGATTTCCCAAAGCTAAGAATTAGGCATGGTATCTACTCTAATTCCTTTCTCTCCTTAAGTGTTTAGCATGATATCTACTAAGTTGCACTTTAAGAAAGCATAACAAACAATGGAAATTGACAAGCATATAAAGAACTAGAACATGGTATCTATTCTAGTCTTCTATGTTGATTAAACCCTAGAACCCAAATGAGTTCTTGTGTTACTAATCATGAGCACTAGACTCGATCATCTAAGTCTGCTTATGTAACAAATTCAATTTTTATAAGAAACAAACTTGATAACTCAACTTTAGTTGTGTTAACCAGAACGCCAGTTCAGTCGACTGTTGTAAGGAGTCAGTCGACTGCTCATCAATAAATAGAGTGATATAGAGTGTTCATCAATAAATAAGTTGAGTTAATAACACGTGGATAGTAAGAATGTCAAGCATCAAAAGCTGCATATTATAAATTTGATCAAGAACTACCAGGTTTAATCAATAAGTGACACGAGTAGTGCTTTAGAAGATTTGTAAACATTACATGACTAAGATTTCAATCTGCCCAAAATGAATTTAGTTACACATAATCCAACTTTTAGTGACTAACAAATTTGGATACATGATTCTAATAATTTAAACAACTCAAGAACAAAAATTAGAGAGAAGAAGTAACACTGATTTTGTATGATGATCAGCTTGAAACCAATTTGCTCTCCTCCTCTTCAAGATGTACTCGATCTGCTCCTTGGTTCCGATCGTTTGTTCCGATCCTCCCCCTCGGTTTCAAATTGGCACTTGATCTCCCAATCGGTTTGTCCCCACTTGACTGTGTATTCCCCCCTTTTTATAGCTTCTTTTACCCCCATCTGCAGATCTCAAGTTCCAGATTTCAATCTCCTCAAATATCGGATATGGGTTGAGTCAAATTTTCTTCATTAACTGCCAGACCAGATCTCTAGCTTGATTTTTAGGAAGTTGTTATTTGCAGCTATACAATATTTGTTTCTTGGATTTTGACAGCTCACTCTGATGTGTTTTGCAGGTTTGGATGAGGGTGTATTTCAACTGTGCTTATCTCTAGCTCCCGTTCAGATTCTCTCTTTTTGCTCTCGTTCTTGGCTTGTAGTTTTGATGTGCTGTGAAGAAGGATTTTTGTGCAGTCTCCATGTAGCTTGTGCATGTTCAATAATTGCTATAGTATCAGTCGGCTGTTTAATGATTGCTTGTGACTGGGTTGTATTTGTTCAGCTGATACTATAGTCTCACAGAACTAGAATGCCAGTTTAGTCGACTGTTGACTAGGAGTCAGTCGGCTATTCTGCGAACTTTGGAAACTCAAATCCAGTCAGTTCAGTCGACTATCGTTAAGGAGTCAGTCGACTGTTCTGTGAACTCAGATGTTTTGATGCAAAATTAAGGTTCTTCATTCCAGTGTTCATCCTCACAGTGATGGATTAGTCTTGAGTAAATCTTGAATCCGCTTCATTTAGTTGCTTTTAGGCTGTTTCCTATGAAAAGAGAAAAGAAGTATAAATTACCAAAGATAGAGAATTTAATTGTTTAATTGCATTCAGATTATTGATCCAAAATGTGGACATTAACAGATTTATCAAGAGGGCGAACCGGTCGACCGTATGGTCGACTGCAATAAGCAAAAGTTAATCGAGACGAAAAATAATCAATAACCGAGACTGAGCCAGTCGACCGCACAGTCGACCGACCCACACAAAAAGTTTTTAGGCGGAAAAATCAATAACATTTAATGCTCATCTCAAGAAGTAAAAATGTTTTTCATCTACAGGTTTTATAAAAATATCAGCAAGTTGCTACTCAGTGGAAATATACTCAAGTAAAACATCCCCCTTTTGAAAGTGATCTTTAATGAAATGATACCTAATATCAATGTGTTTCGTGCGACTGTGTTGGTCAGAATTTTTGGTCATATGAACGGTGCTAGTATTGTCACATTTTATTGGAATATGATCAAAGAATACCTTATAATCTTCGAGAGTATGTTTCATCCATAATACCTGCGCACAACAGGATTCTGCCGCAATATACTCAGCTTCGGCAGTAGAGAGAGTAACAGAATTTTTCTTCTTGGATGCCCACGAGACAAGGCAGTTGCCCAAGAAGTGACATGTACTACTAGTGCTCTTTCTATCTGTCAAGCTCTCGACATAATCTGCATCAGAGTATCCTACAAGAGAAAAAATTTTATTTTTCGGGTACCAAAGACCAGTATTTGGTGTGCCTTTGAGATATCGAATGATATGCTTAACGGCAACCAAATGTGATTCGTTGGAACACGATTGAAAACATGCACATAAACAGACACTAAACATAATATCAGGACGGGATGCAGTAATATAAAGTAAACTACCGATCATACCTCTGTAAGTAGAAATGTCAACATTATTACCAGACTCGTCTTTGGATATCTTAGTGGTAGTGGCCATCGGAGTTTTGTAAGCATTAGCATTTTCAAGTCTGAACTTCTTGACAAGTTCTTTTGCGTACTTGGATTGGTTTATAAATATGCCATCATTTCTTTGTTGTATTTGTAGTCCAAGGAAATACGTTAGTTCTCCCATCATACTCATTTCGAACTCATCCTGCATTTGCTTTGAAAACTCCTTGCAAAGATTTTCATTAGTGGATCCAAATATAATATCATCAATATAAATTTGAACGATTAAAATATCTTTAAAAACATGCTTTATAAATAGTGTAGTATCTACTTTTCCTTTAGAAAAGCCTATGTGAAGAAGAAACAAACTCAGCCGTTTATACCAAGCACGAGGGGCTTGCTTCAAACCATAAAGAGCTTTATCAAGCCGAAAAACATGGTTTGGGTGTGTGGGATCAGTGAATCCCGGTGGTTGTGCCACAAACTTCTTCCGAAATAAATTCATTTAAAAATGCACTTTTAACATCCATTTAAAAAAGAGTAAAATCCATATATATAGCAAAAGCAAGTAAAATACGAATGGCTTCAAGCCTAGCAACTGGTGCAAAAGTTTCATGAAAATCTACACCCTCTTGTTGATTATAACATTGTGCAACAAGACGGACCTTATTCGTAGTGATTGAACCGGATTCATCTAACTTGTTCCTAAATACCCATTTAGTGCCAAGTATAGTCCTATTGTGAGGTCGAGGAACAAGTCTCCATACTTAATTCCGTTCGAATTGATTAAGTTCTTCTTGTATTGCAATAATCCAATCATTATCTTGCAAGGACTCCTTAATATTCTTAGGTTAAAGTATGGAAACGAAAGCGGTAAAACACATAAAATTTTGAGCTTGAGTGCAAGTAGTTATTCATTTGGACATATCACTTCGTATAACAGATGGTGGATGACTAGACATGATTTTCCATGCAGGACGTCTCTCACTTGTGGAGCCTTGATGTTGTATATTTTCATCTTCCATGGCATTAATTTGTTGTGTAGGAATCACATTGATTTGGTTTTTAGGTTCATCTTTGTCTTGAAGCACCACTTGATTTTGATCATTTGCTTGTGGTTCTTCTTCAATATGAACCTGTTTCTTTTCAACACGAACCCCTGTATCATCATCATCAACATGTAATATTTCTTTGGAGTAGGGATTAGTTTCATCAAAAACAACATCAATAGATTCTTGAATTGTGCATCTTCTTTTGTTGAATACACGATATGCTTTGCTACTAAGAGAATATCCTAGGAAAATATCTTCATCACTTTTACGATCAAACTTCCCCAAGTTATCAAGGGTATTTAAAATGAATATTTTGCATCCGAAGACACGAAAGTAGCTTAGGTTGGAAATTTTGCCATAATATAGTTCAAAAGGAGCTTTCTCAAGATATTTTCTAATGTTTACTTGGTTTATGGCATAACATGCTGTATTGACAACCTCTGTCCAAAATGATTTAGGTAAATCTTTTTCACTAAGCATGGTACGAGCCATTTCTTGAAGAGATCGATTCTTCCTTTCAACAACCCCATTTTGTTTGGGAGTGTGAGGACATGCGAACTCATGTTTTATTTCCTTTTTGTCACAAAATGAAGTGAAGGGTTTGTTTTGAAATTCCTCACCATGATCACTACGAATAATAACAATGGTGAGGCTTTTCTCATTTTCCACTCTACGACAAATTTTTTGAAATACATATACTGTGTCATCTTTTTGTGGCAAAAAGGCAACCAAATAAATCTACTATAATCATCAACAATTACAAAGCATATCGTGCATCACCATTACTACGTGTTCGTGATGGACCAAAAAGATCCATGTGTAAGAGTTCAAGGGGTCTAGAAGTTGATACCATATTCTTTGATTTGTGTGAAATTTTAGTTTGCTTACCAAATTGGCATGACTCACACGGTTTGTCTTTCTCGAATTTGATTTTGGGAATTCCTCTCACAAGCTCCCTGTTTACAAGTTTGTTGAGATTGTCCATGGCCGTGTGACCAAGCCTTCGATGCCATAGCCATCCATCCTTATTTCGTGCGACAAAGCATCTCATACTTTCCTGTGCTAATTCGTTTGAATTTATGACATATACATTGTTGCATCTGTTTGCAAGAAGTAAACAGCATTTATTGTTATCTAGTACAGTGCATGTATTTTTATCAAAAGTAACACTGTACCCCTTATCACATAGTTGGCTAACACTAATTAAGTTATGCTTTAGACCTCTTACCAATAGAACATTCTTAATGGAGCATGAGGAACCAAAGTTAATTTTACCTTTACCAATGGTTTGACCAGTGCTGTTATCTCCAAAGATGTCCTTCTCCTTTTCCCTTGACAGTGATAAAAAATATATGTTGTCACCAGTCATGTGATTTGAGCATCTACTATCAAGGTACCACCGATCTTTAGTCTTGATGCGTTGAGGTACCTACATCAAGATTGGTAGGTATAATTTTGCGTGCCCAAGTTTGTTTTGAACTTGCATTTGTATCCTTTCTCATTCACACAAGATTAGTATTTCCTTTTAGTGAACAGTTATAAGAAATATGCCAAAGTCTACAGCAAAAATGACATGTGATTCGACTATGCCTTGGATCATGCACACTTGTATGATTTATATTTGTTTTATGATTGTGTTGATTTTTATACAAGTGTATATGACATGATGCTTTTTGATGAGGTATTGGCTCTTCGTAACCAAGCCCTCGATTATCATGATAGGATCTTGAATCTTTTGTAATAAAGTAACTGGGCCCTTCATGCTTTTCAATAATTTTTCAAGCTCAATTACCTTTTTACACAGTCTTTTTCTAGTTATATCTTCGTCTTTTGTATTCCAACGAAAAGTATTTAGTGTGGCATCAAGAATCCTATTTTGTTTAAGGGCTTCATTACATCCTTCCACTACTTCATCAAATTTTCTTTTACATTCATCTAAATCATTTGTGAGCTTGGCAATATAAATAGATTTTTCCTGTATCTCTCTTAAGTGATCATCATGTTTTGCTAGCGATTCACAAATTTGTTGTTTTAAAATCTCATTTTCTTCTAACAAAACATCATGATCTTTTCGACATGACTCAAGTTTTTCCAAAATTAGGGCATTCTTATTTTTCAGTTTGTAATTTTTTGTTATGCAAGCGTCATGTATTTCATTAGAATTTTGTTTATATTGCCTATGTTCACGACTTAGTTTCTTAGCATAGTCTTTCAAACCATTACACATATCTACAAGTTCATCATAAGTTGGTTTTTCGATTACCTCTTCTTGAGAAGGTGATTACACCTCACCACTCCCAAGAGCCATGAAGCTGACGTTGTCGTAACCTTGCTCTTCCTCACTTGAATCTGAGTCTAGCTAAGTTGCTTTTAGCGTCTTCTTTTTCTGACTTAGCTTTGAGCGATAGTGGTCCCTGTTTCTGTCTTGTTGAATAGAACAGTTTGCACTGATATGTCCGGGCTTTTTGCACTTACAGCACAAAACCTCCTCCTTTTTCCTTTCTTCTTGATACCTGTCATATTTTTTGTGTTTGAGGTACTTACGAAATTGTCTTGTTAATAGAGCAATATCCTCGTCTGACTCATGATCTGAATCAGCTTTTGATGGTCGGGCCTTTTCTACCTTTAGTGCAATGGTTTTCTCCTCAGTCTTGGTTCAATCCCGATATTTTGCCTGTATCTTTTTGTCTCCAACATTTCCATCTCGTACGTTTTTAGCTTTCCTTGAAATGTATAGTATTCGAATGCCTTCTCTTCGAGAGTCTCTCTCATTGCTGCGGTCTTAACGTTCCACTCTGGCGTGAGACAGCTTATGAGCTTTCTGACCTTTCGATCATCATCAAGCCCCTTACCCAAGCTCTCAAGTTCGTGGGCAATGATATCGAAGCGGGCGAGCATTTGGTCCACATTTTCTCCTGGCAACATGCGAAACATATCAAACTTATAGAAATACAAATTCACTTTAGCTTTTACCTCGGAAGCGGTTCCTTCATGCCGCCTCAACATGTTGTTCCAGATCTCGTAGGCTGTTTTGCAGTTACGCTCGCATCGCATTAGCTCTTCATTATTCAAATCCTGTATAAAGAGTCGTCATGGCTTTGGAATTTGTTATCTTGAGGGGTAACTCCGCCTTTGTGAATTCTGTTTTTCCATCGGTGACTGGGATTTCTGTTTTGTTGATACATACATTCCATACCTCTTCTCCGAGCATTTGTAAAAAATGAGACATACGAACTTTCCAGACGTCATAGCATTTTCCATCAAAAAAAGGTGATCGTGTAAGACTTGTCCCATTGGAGACAAAAGGCTCCGAGGAGTACAAGTTTTAGGGAGGAGGTATTTCGGCCATTAGACCTTTTGCTTAAGCTTTTAAGCCTTTTATAAGCACCACGCTCTGATACAACTGTAAATCACCCTGGGGGGGTGAATAGGGTGATCGTGCGGAATTAAAAACAATAAAATAAAGTAAAGTTAATGCAAGAGTGATAAGAAAAGTAAACACAGATGACGCAGCGATATAACGTGGTTCGACCCCCAGGTCTACGTCCACACTACCTACTTGTAGCAATTTTCCACTACAAGCGTTCCACTATACTCAAAATCCTTGTACAGTGATTCTCGGATTCAGGCCGAAAGACCTATTACACCCACAGGACTTCTAATCCAAGTCTCGTTAATCTTACCGAAGTGGAAAAGAAATAAAAAGAAAACTCAAGATCGTTAATGATCTTGACTGAAGAATACAACCAAATAAACGCTTACACTCGAGTTGATTAAATGAATGATTAGTTCAGAAATTTTCTCAGAAGTAATTCGGTTCAGAATACACAGTGGACTCGTCAATATTAATAGACAGGAAAGTGTATCGATCATAATAGAAACGATACTTTCTAAGAATATACACAACACAAAGTGCAGTCGACCGTTCAGCTCTCTAACGTAAACTAGAGGTGAAAGGTTGACTGCGATGCGGTCGACCGGTATGAAGTACGGTCGACCGGTATCGCGCTGTATATTCCGAATCCACCCTATTTTCTTACCATAAACTAATCCATCTTTAATCAATCTTATACATTTAAAAATTCGTGAAAATAGAAAGAAAAATTCAGGGATTTGATATCTTCCTCTTTTGCTTGTAGACCAATTAATCGTGAACTCTTTTTGAATATATTCCTCTTTTGCTTGTATATGCAATCTTTCTTTATTACTTTCCTTGTTTGTATATTTGTGAATCTCTCTTGAATCTCTTTTTGATGTTATTTGATCCTGAAAATCTGACACACTAAATTCAAACTTATTAGTATGAGTGAGCACGTTGTGTGCACACCAAACTAAGAGACAACAGGAGACTGGTAGAGATAATGAGAGGTAAACATATAATAACTTTGAAGCGTTGTGTATTTGGTCCAAGTAGAAGATTGTTAGGAGTGTAACCTCAAATATACATAGGCAAGGGAGTTCTTGAAGTTGGAGAAGAAGAAGAAAAGACACGAAGCAGTGAGGAGAAAATAACCATCAGTTGCGGTCGATCGCACACCCAACTGCACACCCGATCGCACACCCGACTAACTGTATAGGGTTCCCACAGAGAGTGGGACAGTCGACTGTTCAGTGTTCGGGTCTTGGCGAGACTAGTTGCAGTCGACCACAACTGGGTGTGATCAACCGACAGTGACGCTGTATATTATTTGGGCTGACGAATTTTGGATCCAATAAGTTGATTTGTGTTTATAGATTTAGGGTTTTCTTGGGGCTATAAATATAACAATAGATGTGAACTCTAGGGTGTATCAAGGTGAGCCGTTATCATTGTACAACTTCAAGAGGAGTGAGTGTCGAGTGTTTCAAAGGTAAGAGGGAGAGATTGTGAGTTTGATCTCTTTGTAATATTTGTATTTCTTGGAGAATAAGAAGTATTGGTTATCTCTGTATATTATTATGTTTGTGTACTTGTGAGATCTTACGATTATTGTGGCAGCTTGTTCTTGGTGCATCTAGTTCTTTGGTGTTTTTGTTTCTTGTAGTGTGTGTTCCGCAATTAGTACTATAAGTGGTATCAGATTCTCTACAATTTTAACAAATAGTTACTCCTTGATGAGAACTACATCAAAATGGTTATCAGTCTCATATTTGTGTAGATCTCAGACATTTGTGTTAAAATATTTTCTTCTAATTAGAGATCAATGTACCTTATCTGAGAGATGAGAGATTTCTTCATTGAAAACAGCAATGGGTTCTAGTTAGGCTTGAGAGATGGTCATGGTGAGAATTGTTATATTCTTGTATCTTATCTAGCTGAATAACATCTTGGTTCTTCCTCCCCCGGATTAAAGTGAAAGCCCAAACCGGGACAATTCTTGTGTGCTTTATGTAATTGGTGTGATCTAGTATTTGCTTGGTGGTTTGTTTTGATCATGTTGAAGAATCAACAAGATCTTCTAGAGAGAATAATTTCCTAAATATTATAGCTACTTGATAAATCACTATTAGTATTTATTTAACTTCAAATCTTATGCTTCACATGAATATAAGACCGTAATTAGGGGTGGTATACTGTACCGTATCGTATCATCATTACTCTACCATCTACCGTACCGGAATACTTGGTACACAAATTTCTCTACCATTACCGTGCCAAGATTTTGGTACTACCGAGTTCGGTACTACCGGAATATCGGTACGGTATTGGTAATACCATGGTACTACCGGACATCAATTAGCTTAAAAAATTAACATTCATATAAATGTCAAAAGAAGGATAAATAAGCTCAACATCTATATAATAAAACACAAAGAAAGCTATCAAGTGGCTCACCTTCAATCCCCCCAAAATCAAAGATCCAGATCGAACACATTTTTCCTTCCAAAATTTCAAATTCCAAAACCAAAATTTTTCCCCCAAAACTAAAAAACTCATTACTTTATTACTATATCTCTCTTTTCTCTTCACCTTTTCATTTTTTTCTCTCTCTCTCTCTCTCCCATTCTTTCTTTATTTACTTAGAAATTTAGATTTTTAAGATTTCATGTTTGTAAATTTTCAGAATTTTTATGTTTTTTTATTGCACATGTTATATTGAAAATAGCAAACATCTTTTCAACAGTTAAATTTCATCATTTTCCACACTTAAATATCTAAGAAGTTAGATTTTACAACCCCATTTATAATTATTTTTCAACATATACTAATGGAAACATGGACTTTTATTTACAACTAATTATTGTCATACTATTCAAACTTGAGCTACATAATTGTTGTTTTACTGTTTACACGGCTTTTCATGTTTTGTATCGTTCCGAAGACGTGTCGTAGGTACGTGCCCACGGGAAAATCTAGTAAATATATATATGAAGAAGTTTCAACATACATAATTAAATATATATATATAAAGAAGTTCCAATAATCAGCCAATGTCAATTCTCAAACAAGACTCAGCTAACGGTCCATAATTTAGTCTAACCAATCACCAGCAATACCAAATAATATAAGTTTCTGTTTAACAATGAAGGAAGAAATCATCACAAAACTCCATTGAAATAACTAATATCTTCAGGCATGTTCCTTTCAAAAAGCTCTAGAATTCTCACTCAAAACAAATTAAACACATACCGGAACAGAGAAACACCAGCACGAATAGTATACAGAAACCTACAGTTCAACTGATTAACTGAAAACAGATTAACATAAAAAAATTTATCCTCACAAACAAACATACATCACCTGATATAGTGATAAAGAATCAACACAAAATTTAAGATCATGGATAAAAAAACATCAACATCGGCTTCTCATCCCCTAAATAGTTTAACCCTCATAAAAGAATTAGCTAAAGACCTTTTCTACCCAATCCTTATTCCACCCAGGCCAAACAACAAATCAGGGTTGTAGACTTTATTGTTGTAATTCAGAGATGTATAAGTTTCAATATAATGTATCTTTATGTATGAAAATTAGTTTCAGCATTCTGCAGTATAATTGATTCAATATGCTACTCTATTAGATTCAGCATTCTGCAATATGCTTGATTAGATATAATTGGATAGCTTCAGCATATAGAGAAAGAATGACAACAATACCTGAAATTAAGAAGAATCATATATAAAGAATGACAATAGTATTGTTATTTTTCTTTCACAACATTCATGATATTTGATGGTTCTTTCATTTATGTGTATTTTTCTACTCCTTTTTTTTCAGTATGTATCTCATTTAGAATATTCATATATAAATCAATTTCAGGATTATGATAGAAATATAATACATAAATAAGATTTCACCTATATTAACTCCTAAAAAAACACAAAAATTAATTTGATAAATCAAATCAGAAGATCTTTTACATCCTAAATTCCTAATTACTTGTGAATAATAATACCCAAGATCTCAAGAAAACCCAACAAGAACAAGAAGAACATGGATCTTATATTAATACACCAAATAAACTCTAAAATTTTCCTAATTAGTCGAAAAAATTCTCCAAAAATACCGTACCGATGGGGGCTGAAGAAGGTAGGCGGCGTCGCGACAGCGTGGTGCTTCGGCAGCATAGTGCGTTGGTCAATCAGTGCGTGTGCCCTAGATTCAAAGAAGAAAAAAGGAAGAAGGAAGAAAGGAAGAATAATTGAAGTAGTAGTATAATTGGGGTGAAAAATTGAAAAAGAAAATAAGAAAAATGGGCCTGGACAGGTCTGGACCTGGGTTTTTAAATATAAAAATTAAATTAAATATATATTAATTACTTGGTATGGTACGGTATACCATGGTATCAGTATTGGGTACCATTACCATACTATATAATTTCGGTATGGTACAATACCGAGATTTCGGTATGGTATTACCAAGATTTCAGTAATATAAGGTATGGTACGGTAATATGGTATTTTTTGACACCCCTAACCGTAATAAACAAAGGTTTTTGGAATTGATGTAATTAAATATCTTCAGAACATCGAGAATTGTAGATCAAAGCGTACAAAAACATATCTGTTTTGTGGCAACTCGCAGCAAATTATCCTTCAAAAAAGCAAAACTTGCAATGAACTTTTCTGTCGAGTGCCTGCAGCTGCCAGAGATTTTGAAAGAGATGTGACAGTTCGTTGTGAATCTCCTTAATTCATTCCAAAAGCTTATGCAGTACTTGTGCCTCTTTATCAAAACAACAATATATATTATGGCATATTTTGATAAAATCTGCAACATGCTCTCGAGTCAATCGTGAGACTGGACCCGGAAGTTTTTGAGCCTATGGCTCTGATATGGCTAAAAATGAGGTTTAATCGGAATCGTCCAGACCGGACACGAATCTTGAAGCTCAGGGGTAAAACGGATTTCACCCACCAACGGGTCTGAAGCGGGCACTGGATCTCCCCTCCACAGACCCAATAACCCACGAACGGATCCACTCCAACTGGGTACGGGTTCCGACCCGAGACAAACCCAGACCAGCAAGAGGAAATCAGGGTCTCTGATTTGACTAAATCAACGGGCTTGATCCACAGTTATCCTCTCACCGGGAATTATGGATCAATTTCCAAAACTGATTATGAGGACTTTACTCCTAACAGAATCACAGGAAATCAGATCCCTAATCAACTCCCCATGACGACTATAAATACCTCCAACCTACCACTGTTACAAGGTAATCACTCTTTTTTCAATTAAAGCTCTTTCTTAATCATATCACTGGTTACTGACAAGAGCGTCGGAGGGTGCGTCGCCGGGATCAACCCCGGTGTATCGCACTTCCTTGCAGGTGAATGGCGGGAATCAGCAGCCCAATTCCAATGAACAGGCTTGGATTCGCTATTCAGGTGTTTCCACGAACCCTCAAATTCTATCTGTTTACCCCCACACCAAATTCAGCGGTAACAGATTGGCTCCGTCTGTGGGAAACCATACGAATAGCCCCCACATCTTTCTCGTCGACTAGCACTTCTCCAGCCATGCCTCCCAGAAAGGTCAGGTCTAGGGGGTCCAACCGTGGACCCAACCCCGCCGATCAGCAAGAGGAAGCCCCCGTGCATCCTGCTCTGCAGCCCGAGCAACTTCCTCCCCCGGTCCAAGACCATTTCCAACAGGGCCAGCACCCTCTTCTGAATCAACAACCCCCTAATGGTCCCACTGGTCAGAACCAGCGGAAGCAGAAGCAACCTCTCCACCCAGACCATGTCTCAGTGCACAACGCCTCCTCGGATTCTATGGCCTCCCATAATCCCCGAGCTTCCAACCTCCGCAGTACCGTTCTAAATCGGCAGAAGGATGAGGACCTTCGCTGCCACCTAGATGAGAAGCGGGCCCGAGAGGGAGTCTCCCGCCAACATCAAGGTGAGCAATCTCCTCATCGCCGAGAAGGTAGGAGGTCTCCGGACCGAAGAGGACGGATGGAATCTCCCGAGCGTTGTAGAAGGAGGCCACATTCCCCTGCTGATCGACATCATCCGAGGAACGATGAGGCACCCATCACTCGTGCCGAGTTCCAACAATTCCAGGCAACGGTGTTGCAGGCCCTCAACCTTCTCCCCAACAACAATAATGCCCAAAGGGTTCCAACACCCCCAAGGGTCCCAAGTCCTCGCCACCGATCCATTACTCCTCCCCCGGCTCCTAGTCATCAGCAACACAATCATAGTCCTCCCCGATCTCAGGAATATCGTCGCCGCAGTCCCCGCTCCCCTTCCTTTGAAGACGAGTCCAGGGGATCGTTTGACTACCACCGGAGGGACGATGCCCTCTACCGCCGTCTCCACGAGATGGAGAGGCACCTCGGTCGAATGGATAAGGAGGAGTCGAGAGGAAGGACCGTCCGCCCCAGCAGACCCCCCTTCTCTCGGACTATCATGGAGGCTCCCATCCCGAGGGGTTTCAAGCCTCCGCAGTTTGAAACGTACTCGGGGGAGTCGGACCCTGTTGATCATGTCGAGAGCTTCAAGACCTTGATGCTAATCCACCAAGCTTCCGACGCCATGCTCTGCAAAACCTTCCCCGCCACCCTTAAGGGCTCGGCTCGGGAATGGTACTCCCGGCTCGCTCCCTCTTCCATCTTCTCTTTTGAGCAGTTCGAAACGCTCTTCATAACCCACTTTGTGAGCAGCAGACAAACGGAGAAGACCAGCCTCTCTCTACTCCACCTCCGACAGGAGAGGGGAGAAAAGTTGAGGGACTATGTGAGGAGGTTTACTGCGGAGGTCAGGTCCATCGCCTCCCTCGACCAGTCACTGGCGACCGTTGCATTCCAATCCAACGTCCTCAACTCTAACCTTCGGTCGTCCCTCGCCAAGAAGACCCCGCACAACTTCGCCGACCTTCTCCTTAGATGCGAGAAATATATTCGGGTGGAGGAAGCCGAGTGCTTCCCGGGTTTCGGAGGATCCGCTTCCGGGTCGAAGAGAAAGACAACGGAAGAGGAAGGGGCCAAGAAGCTACAGAAGGATAATAGCGGTCAACGCCGTCCTCCTCCCAGGTTTGAAAAATTTACTCCTCTCACTACCAACGTCTCCACCATCCTGATGGAAGTCGAGAAGGAGGGAGTTATACCTCCCGCTCCGAGGATGAACACCCCAGCCAAGAAGAGGAACAAGGAGAAGTGGTGCCGTTACCACCGAGATCATGGCCACGACACCAACGACTGCCGGGCGTTGAAGAACGAGATAGAGGCCCTCATCTAGAGGGGGTAGTTGCCTAAGTTTGTGAGGACAAATGATCGGGGAGATCGTACCACCCCTCCGCCTCGGGGGGCTAACAAGCGCTCCGAGCGACGCGATGAAACCCCCGAGTTCGAGGAGGAGCGTGTTCTGCACCTTATCCACGGAGGTCCCATGGGGGGCTCTTCCAACTCCTCTCGGAAGGCCTTCATCCGAGAGGTCAATTCAGTTCACGGCGCCCCTCCCCCCAAAGGCCTCGACGTCCCAATAACTTTCTCCGATGAAGACCTCGAGGGGGTCCGCACTCCCCACTGCGACGCACTTGTTATCGACCTTCGCATGGCGAACTTCAAAGTGCAGAGGATCCTGGTAGACAACAGGAGCTCCGTGAACATCCTCTTCCTCTCAGCCTTCCGAGGGCTGCAACTATCCCGGGATCGCCTCAAACCGGCCGGCTACACGCTCCACGGGTTCACGGGGGTGCCAGTAACTGTCGAAGGGGTTATCACCCTGGACGTAACTGCTGGGAAGACCCCTACTACCCGGACAGAGCCGATGGACTTTATGGTCGTCGATATCCCGGCTGCATACAATGTCATCTTGGGCCGACCTGGCCTAGCTGCCCTGGAAGCCGTTCCTTCGGCGTACCACCTCAAGATGAAGTTTCCCACCCGGGCGGGAGTGGGAGAAGTCAAGGGCAGCCAAGAGATGGCTCGGAAATGCTACATGACTTCCATTGGGGGTCCGGTGCTCTCCCTCGAGACTCTAGAGATCCCCGAGCCGAACGTCCGACCAACGTCCGAGCCGGCGGACGAATTGGAAGAAGTACTCTTCTCGGACGAGGACCCGAGCCGAAAGTTCCTCATCAGCAAGTCCCTACCGACTGCCCTATGTTCCGACTTGGTGCACTGCATCCGGAAGAACCGCGACCTATTTGCTTGGTCCGTCGCGGATATGCCCGGGATTTCCGAGGAACTTCTAGTGCACCGCCTCAGTGTCGAACTGGGGTGCAGACCGGTTCAGCAGAAGAGGCGTAAATTCGCTCCCGAGCGACAACAAGCCATCAAGGAGGAGGTAGACAAGCTCCTAAAAGCTTGGTTCATACAAGAGGTGAACTACCCCGAGTGGCTCTCCAACGTCGTCATAGTTAAGAAGTCCAATGGTTCCTGGAGGATATGCATCGACTTTACAGACTTGAATAAGGCGTGTCCGAAGGATCCGTTCCCTCTCCCGAATATCGACACCCTCATCAATGCCACCTTAGGCCATGAGCTCCTCAGCTTCATGGACGCCTTCTCCGGCTACAACCAGATCTGAATGTTCCCCCGGACATTCCGAAGACTTCATTACCGACCAGGGCCTCTACTGTTATAGGGTTATGCCGTTCGGATTGAAGAATGCTGGAGCCACCTACCAGCGCCTCGTCAATAAAGTCATCCAAAGCCAGATAGGCCGCAACATGGAAGTATACGTCGACGACATGCTCGTGAAGAGCATCCGAGGCACCGACCACATGTCCGACCTCTAGGAGGCATTCGGCGTACTGAGAAGGCACAACATGAGGCTTAATCCGAACAAGTGTGCGTTCGGGGTCTCGTCAGGAAAGTTCCTCGGCTTCATGGTCAGCCAGCGAGGGATCGAAGCAAATCCTCAAAAAATTAAAGCCATACTGGACATGGCCCCACCCTGGAACGTTAAGGAAGTGCAGAGGCTTACGGGTTGCCTCGCCGCTATTGGGCGATTCCTTTCGAAGTCTGGGGAAAAGTGCCTTCCTTTCTTCAAGGCTCTCAGGGGAGCCAAGGGTTTTGAGTGGGGCGAACTGCAACAGGAGTCGTTCAACCAGCTGAAAGCCTACTTGGTCAATCCTCCCCTTCTCAGCAAGCCCGTTCCAGGGGAAGCCCTCTTCATCTACTTAGCTGCTTCCGAGCAGACCCTAAGTGCTGTTTTGGTGAGGGAAGAAGACCGGGCTCAGAGGCCCATCTACTATGTAAGCAAGGTGCTTCGGGATGCCGAGCTCCGCTACCCAAAGATAGAAAAGATGGCCTACGCCCTGATCATGGCGGCAAGGAAGCTCCGCCCATACTTTCAGTCCCACTCGGTGGTGGTCCTCACCGACCAACCATTGAAGCAGATCCTCCACAAGCCGGAAACCTCAGGCTGGCTCATGAAATGGTCCATCGAGCTGAGCCAACACGACAACTCGTACCAGCCCCGGATTGCGATCAAAGCTCAAGCCCTCGCGGACTTTGTCGTCGAGTCCACCATTCCTGAGGTCAGCCATGTCCCGAACAGACCCCCTATTTGGACGGTTTTTGTGGACGGTTCCTCTTACAACGAGGGAAGCGGCGCCGGTATCATCCTGACGGGTCCAGATGACTTCGTCCTCCAGTATGCCCTCCGCATGAATTTTAAGGCCTCAAACAACGAAGCAGAGTATGAGGCACTAATCGCCAGCCTCAGACTTGCCCGAAGTGCCGGGGCGCAATGCCTCCGAATCCATAGTGACTCTCAGCTGGTTGTGAACCAAGTCTTGGGCGATTACGAGGCACGAGACGAACGGATGGCGAAGTACCTCGCCAAAGTCCGAACCCTCATGGCCCGGTTCGAAGAGGCACTCATCCAATGAGTCCCTCGAGAAGAGAATTCACAAGCCAACGCCCTCTCCAAGTTAGCCTCATCCTCCCTCCAAGGTCTCGAGCAGACCATCTTGATCGAGGTCTTGTTGAAACCAAGCATCGAAGGCGAAGCCTCCGACTCAGTGGAGTCGCTGCCGATCCTGCTGCAAGACAACTGGATGAAACTGTTAGTGGAATTCCTAAGGGACGGGCTCCTCCCCGAGGACCCCAAGGAAGCGCGCCGAATAAGAACTAGGGCCGAGCGGTACGTCCTGGTCGAGGGGATCTTGTACAAGTGCTCCTTCTCGCAGATAGACGACCGACCATACCTAAGATGCCTTTCCCCGGAACAAGCCGACTATGCCTTATGGGAGCTCCACGAAGGCATCGGCGGGGCACATTCAGGGTCTAGGTCTTTAGCTCGGAAAGCTCTGAATTACGGATACTTCTGGCCGACTCTCCTCCAAGACGCCGAGCGACACGTTCGGCAATGTGGCTCTTGTCAGAGACATTCCAACATTCGTCGCCTCCCCCAAGCTAACCTCGCCTCCCTATCAAGTCCTATCCCCTTCGCAATGTGGGGGATGGATTTACTAGGGCCATTCCCTCCAGCTCCGGGCCAGTTCAAGTTCTTGGTCGTAGCCATCGACTACTTTTCGAAGTGGATTGAGGCCGAGCCCCTAGCCACTATCACCGAGAACAAGGTGCTTCAATTCTTTTGGAAGAACGTCATCTGCCGATTCGGCGTCCCCCGTGTCCTCGTAACAGACAACAGAACTCAGTTTACTAGGGTCGCGTTCCGAGCTCTATGTGAAGTCCTTGCCATCCAACAGCGCTTCTCCTCCGTCTCCCACCCACAGTCGAATGGCCAGGAGGAGAATGCTAACTGGCAGATCCTCTCTGGTATCAAGAAGAGACTAGACAAGTGTTCCAAAGGCTTATGGGTCGACCAACTTCCCAACGTGCTGTGGAACTACCGCACCAACAAACGGACCCCCACAGGAGAGTCCCCGTTCAACCTCACCTATGGGTCCGAGGCAGTGATACCTCTCGAAGTCGGAATACCTTCTCCTCGCCTCGCAGCCTACAACGAGGAACAGAACGCCAGAGACCTCCGGGCGAACTTAGACCTGGTGGACGAATTGAGAGAAAAGGCGTCAATCCGCCAACAGAACTACCGGAGGAGGATCGAATTGGCGTACAACAAGAGAGTCCGACCCACCGATCTCAAGGAGGGGGACTTAGTCATCAGAAAACTAGCCATCTCCTTCCCCAGTCAGAAGAGCAAACTAGCCCCGAATTGGGAAGGACCTTACAAGATCGCAAGGGTAGTTCGGTCCGGAGCTTATCGTCTGGAAGACCTCGAGGGCAGGGAGATTCCGAGGACCTGGAATGCCGACCACCTTTTAAAATACCAAGAAAGCGCCCCGACGCCTCTCTGAGTATCACAGGGTGTCGAACAGTTCCTCTCCTCTAACTTGTAATTCCTCTCTTAAGTTGTCATATGTAAAAATGGCTCGCCGTCAGTTATAAATAAAGAATGCTTTTTCGTACATATAAAATTGCTTGTATCTCTCCATCTTTATTCTTTATTCAATCAATGGTTCGGAGTCCAATACCCGGCTCGACTCTACTTCGCAAGCTCGCTGTTAAGCGTGCTAGAAGTAGTTCACCGCTCAGTATTGCTCCCACAATCGTTGAACAATCCTAACGATGGTTACGGAGTCCAACACTTGGCTCGATTCTACTCCGCAAGCTCGCTTCTAAGCGGGCTAGGAGTGGGTCGCCATTCGGAATTGCTTCCACGACCGTTGAACTCTATCGATGGTTCCGGAGTCCAACACTTGGCTCGATTCTACTCTGCAAGCTCGCTTCTAAGCGGGCTAGGAGTGGGTCGCCATTCGAAATTACTCCCACGACCGTTGAACTCTAACGATGGTTCCGGAGTCCAACACTTGGCTCGATTCTACTCCGCAAGCTCGCTTCTAAGCGAACTAGGAGTAGGTCGCCATTCGGAAGTGCTCCCACGACCGTTGAACTCTAACGATGGTTCCGGAGTCTAACACTTGGCTCGATTCTACTCCGCATGCTCGCTTCTAAGCGAACTAGAAGTAGGACGCCATTCGGAATTGCTCCCACAACCGTTGAACTCTCGCGATGGTCGGCGAGCCCACCATTGGTTAGGTCTTGACTCATCTCGCAAGTCCGCAAGATTAGGAGACCAAAGCGCTGCTCGGTACCACTAGCCGAGCGAGCAAGAGGTCGGCTCAGAGATCTCGGTGCGATGAACACAGTCACAAACAAAACGACTACACAAAGTTACAAGGGACATGCAAGTTCGAAAAAGAAATGTTATTAATAATTGGGATGCAGTACAAAGCGACTCTTCTGTACAACAAGGTCACAAGGCCTTAAAGTACAAAAATTACAATGCCGACCCACTACACTTCGGTGCATCGACCTCGGCCATCAGCTCGTCCCGCTCAGTCGTCAGTTTGGTCACCTCGGCCGCCAGTCCCTCTCCCTCCATCCGAAGCTCTGCCTCTACAGCCTGCAGATGACTGATCTCGGAAAGCAGATCGTCCCTCTCCGCCGTTATTTTTGACAAATTGTGCCGAACACACTGGATCCGAAGAGTGTTGCTAAAGGCGGTCGCCAAACCTTCGTCCTCTCCTACGGGGGTGATCCTGCTCTCCAGACGCCGGATCTCGATGTCCCGCTGACCTAGGACGAGCTGAAGATGGTTCCGCTCGCTTTCGGCTCGGCACAATCCCAGCTCGACTTCGTTGAGTAGCTCTCGGCACCTCCCCAAGCACGGTCTCGTCCCCCCTGAGACAGCCTCGGCTCGAGGGTTGTCATCCGAGCGAGCAGGCTCGGTGTCCTCGGCCACCACCACAAGCTGAAAAGAAGAAGAGTCAAACAACAAAATTTCAAACACTGCCGAAGCCCAACACTTCAAGAATTTTCAATCAGACTTTCAAACTTTGAGTAAGTTGTCAGAGATCGAAAGTTACACAGAAGCAAAGCAAAGGTTTTTATTCAAATAAAGTAGCCCTACATACAACTAGACCGACGCTACAACAGGGTTTTACAATAACTCAGAGAGACATAATACAACATGTTTAGCGCTTCTTCGGAAGGGGAACACTCCGGTTCAAGGAAACCCGGGGTCGGCGACGCCTGACCTCCGAGCTCGACTCCAAACCAGCGAAGCGAGATCCCCCTTCGCCACTAACTCTAACTGCGGCGCCAACTGAGGTGCCGCTAGACGAGACAGCTACACTACTCTGAGCGTCAGCAGGACTCCGCCTCACCGCAGGCAAACGAGTTGCAAGTTCGTAGAAAGTAATCCCTTTCTCGCTCTCTTTGCAAGTACACGACGTACTACGAACGTTGGCCCTCTCAGGCAGAGGCTTGAGCGACGCGATCTCTTCCTTCAGCTCGATAATCCTATCTCTCAGAACATCATCCTTCGACGACATCTTCAAACGAAGAGGTCTCGACGAGCCCGCCACATCGGCACTATCGGTCGCAAGACGTCGATAATGTGTGACCTCGATCCCCCTGTCTATCGTAATCCTCCTAAGCTTGTCGACATTCGCCAACAACTTTTGGCGCTCGGATGACAACTTCTCAAACTCGGAGGCTAACTCCGCTTCCTTCGCCAAACGTTCTTTCTCCGTTACCTCCAAGTGACGGACCTCGGCCAAGAGCTCGCTATTCTTTTGCTCGGCAACCAAAAGCTCCCTGCGAAGCCCCACTGTCTTGCCTTCGAGGCGAGAAGCTTGGGGTTGCTTCCGTAGTTGCTTCAACTCACGACAATACCCCCTCGCAGCCGCCTTTATCTCCTCCAGCTTCAAGAGCATATAAAACCGCCTATCTCGGCTACGAGAAAGCGCTCGCTTCGTCTCTTTTAGCTCCTTACGAAGATACGAGACCTCCGTGATCGGACCAAACTTCACCTGAAAAGCAGAGATAAATTCGAGGCCTAACACTTGGAGAAATTTTGCAACTAGTCAAACATAAAATCCGAGCTCCAACACTTGGAAAATTTTTGGCCAAACAAAAAGTGTTTTCATTCAAAACTCAAAACGCATTACAGGAGCGGTAGCCAGTCCGCAGTCAGGCTTACACATAAAAAGAAAAGAAAAGAGGACTAAAGACGCAACCAAGTCAGGGGTCGACATTTTTGTCGCTCGAATCTGCCGACCCCCTGACATTCCCAAGTCCTCGTCCACGTCCTCGTCCTCGGAGCTGTCCTCCTCTTCATCTTCGGCCTCGGTCTCGCCCGTGCCTTCGACACCCTCGGTCTGTCCCTCGGGGCCGAGCATTACCGAAGGGAGCTCTTCCTCGCCGTCCACAGGGTCGTAGAAGTGGTAGGAGGAGGTGTCGAACCCCGGGTTCCGAGCTGCGATATGAAGCAGGGCTCGGCCGTACGCATCCTCTATGTTCTTGAACATGTGCTCCTCGGCCTCTTGCTGGACAGCCCTCTTTGCCTTCGCCACCTTTGACTGGTGCTTCGCCCTGATCCTCTCGGTCTCCTTCCGAGCTTTCTCCGCCTCCGACCGGGCTTTGGCCAGCTCCTCCTTAAGCTCGGCATTCTCCTTCTCCGAGGCCTCAAGCTTGGCTGCCTCGTCCTTCGACCGCTGAATGGCTTCGGCCAGCTGTGCCTCCAACCCTACCACTTCGGCACCGCGTTTTGCCGAGAGGAGTTGCTCAGCATCGAGCAGCTTCACAGCTTTTACACGCTCCGACCTCTCCCAGTCGTACTGCGCCGTCAGCTCTTGTTCTTTGCTCGCGAACTCTTCGAGCAAGAAGTTGAAGTGGCAGAGGGTCTGAAAAGAGAACAAACAGTTAAGGTCCGGACCTAGAAACTTAGAAAATTTCGAAAAAATGCTTCAAGAAGAAAGTGTTCGGTCCACTTACCGACATCGTGTTCCGAGCAATCTGCATTGTGGCGTCCCCGACCTCCCTGGACTTAAGCGCTGCTCGGTCCTTTGGGGTCGGCAGGTGCTTCACCGCCTGCATACAAATGTTGCCGTCCCCCAAAAAACCGTCGACCTTCATTACTTGCCAGTCGGGGACGAAGATCTGCTTGTGCTCCTTGGTCAGAATCTTCTCCGCTTCGGCAGTGAGGGGCAGAACTTGGAGGGATAACACCTTGCTCACGTTGAACACGCCGCTCGACGAGCCGGGAGCATCGGTCTTCG
The DNA here is from genome assembly GCA_017893485.1 of Hemerocallis citrina. Lineage (NCBI taxonomy): Eukaryota > Viridiplantae > Streptophyta > Magnoliopsida > Asparagales > Asphodelaceae > Hemerocallis > Hemerocallis citrina. The sequence continues at coordinate 202,963,057 of CM030360.1, forward strand.
TCGGTGGAGTCGGCACATCCGAGGAAGGGAGATCGGAGGCCGCGACCTAGTCGTGCTCGGGATCGGCTTCCAGGACCTCGACCACCGGCAGGTCGGCTGTCTTTGGAACGGAAGGTATCTTCGGCGCTCGGCCGCCCTGAGGCCCCGTCGAAGGTCTCTTCTTCTTCTTCGCCTCCTGCTCCCTAGCAGCCTTGGCCTTCGCCATCAACGCCCTATAGTCCATCTTGGAAGACTCTGCACAAACCGAATGAAAAAAATTAGAAAAATGTTCAAGAACGTCAAGCAAAAAGTAAAAATACCAGAGGCGTACTGGGGTCGATCGGACTGAGACCACCTCGGAATAGAGCCTCCTCGGTGATGTCCTTCCAACTAAGCGTCGGCAGGCCGAGGAGTTTCTTGAGGACTTCCGTCTCCTCATCACTCAGCACTGGCTCCTTCTTCGCTCGCTTGGGCAGGCCTTCCCTCGACCAAGCTATCGGAATTGGCCAGGGTTCGGGAGCTCGGACAATGAAATATTTCTCCTTCCAATGCTTGATCGAGTCCGGGTTCTTGATCAACTTCATGCCTGTCCGCGGCGAAAGGGAGAACCTCTGCTCATTCCTGTTCGGCTGACAAGGGCGGTAGAGGCTCCGAAGGAGGAACAGACTTGGCTCAGCGCCGATCTCTTGACACTGAAGAACAAATGCCAAAACGTGCCTCCAAGTGTTCGGTATCAGCTGGGCGGGGCACAGGCCGTACCAATTGAGGACCTCGGCAATGAATGAATGCAGCGAAAAGCGAAGCCCGACGGCCAAGGAGTCGACCGGAAAAATGCACGTGTCAGCCGAAGACGACGTGTAGGCTCGGAAACCAGGCCCCGGGAGAAGCAGCCCATATTCGGCAGGGATCTGGAATCCAGTCCGGATCCGATGCAAATCAGCCTTCGTAAGAACCGAAGTGATATGGTCCACCTCGGACAACTCTCTCGGCTCGTTCTCCTCTACCGAATTGGCGGTGCCCTGGGTCACCTTCTCCAGCATCTCTTCGGAATAGCTCCGAACACCCCCCACGCTCGACAGAACGATCGGTTGCCGACCGAACTCCCCTGCCGTCTTCGGCTGCTCTATGATCGTAACCACTCCCTTACCCTTCTGGGACTTCGCCACAACCTCCTGGAGTGGCTCGGCGACCTCGCCACTCTTGCTCGGCCGAACAACGGTCTGCTCGGTCGGCTCTACCACCTCTTTTCCTTTACCCGCTCGGCTAACGACTTGGTCCGGGGCGGGGGTCTCATCCGAATAAGTAATCTTAACCATTTTTTCTAAAGAGAAAGGAGAGAGACTGACCTTGAAGTGACTGTTACGGTCGGAAAAGTTCGCCGGAGCAAAGAAACGCCTTGCCGCGACAGCTAGCAGTGCCACCCAGGAGCTAAAAACTTCGATGGTGAAAGTAAAAACTTGAGAGAGAAAGTAAAAGTAAATAATGAGATTTGGGGTGGGGGAGTGAAGATTTATAGTAAAAGAGAAAGTCTCTTGGGCTTCCTAACTAAAGGGCGCGACTCTTGAGCGGCTTTTGAAGCATTACGAAAGCCCAAACGACTTTGTACCCGAGCAGCAACGGTTGGCAAAAACGCAAAATGTTTCGATACAAGTCAAATAGCTCGGCACACACGGGATCAAAATCCGAGCGACCTGCGATCCGACCCCAACATCAAAGAGCCCGGTCGGCTACCGAACAAGAGCCCGTCTTGAGATTCGGGCTAGCATCCACTGGCTCAGATCGCGCCACATCGCCCGGATGAAGCCCTTCGGACCCGGCACCCCGCATCTGTCCCAGGAAGCAAGAGAAAATTTGGATTAAAAGTTTTAAGGCACTCGCCCTCGGCGAGTGCCCCGGGCCCCAGGACTCGGTCGGTTCCCCTCTCACTCGTGAGCAACTCGAGGCTTACGGCCTCGGAAGCTGAAACCACGAATCGTTCAAGGGTGGGAGAAAAACCACCATCGCGTGAGACCCAGTCAGAAGGCAGATCGGCCCACCTCCCATCTCTAGCTTCTTCGGGCTGACAACCATCAGAAGCCGTCAGCCCGGAAGGAAGACAGAGATCAGAGAAGACCCATCCGTCCGAGGCACCTTGTCCCCCGGGTCTGGACTCTGGTCGTCACCTCTTCTGCCCTGATCTCCCCTGACCCTGACATCCGTATCGGGGCCGTCAGAATCAGGAGAAGATCACGGCGGAAGAGTGACCACCTATCCGACGCTCTCAGGGTTAGAATTTTTCAAAAAACAGGCATCCACCCAAGGCAGACACCTCCGATGGTCGATGAACAACCATTGTTGTGACCGAAACTACAGGGGGGGTGGGGTATTTATAACCTCCCCCCAAGGACCAGCCATTATGGTCCTCGGGAGGCCAAGCGATGGAAGCCCAGCAGTCACGCCTAGGGAGCAGAAGCGCCACGCATTAATTAGAGACGTCATTCTTAATGACCCCGGGAAGTTGGAACGCCGCACAAATCCTGGGGCGCCATTAATGCTCTTGGTAACTGGGCCCGTCTCGAGATTCGTGCCACCATCCAACGGCTCAGATCGCGCCACCATGCTCGGACTGCCGAACCATTAGACCTCCGGTCGGCTAACCGAGCAAGTGCCCATCCGAGCCCCAAAACGGAGAAAATTCACTTTCTTCTCAACATTCGTGTAAGATCTCGATCAGACGGCCCAGATCTTGCCAGCGTCGCTAAACGACGAAGATAGTGTTTTCTTGAGAACTGAGCCGTCTCGAGATTCGTGACACCATCCAACGGCCCAGATCTTGCCAGCGTCGCTAAACAACAAGATAGCGTTTTCTTGGGAACTGAACCGTCTCGAGATTCGTGCCACCATCCAACGGCTCAGATCGCGCCACCACGCTCGGACTGCCGAACCATTAGACCTCCGGTCGGCTAACCGAGCAAGTGCCCATCCGAGCTCCAAAACGGAGAAAATTCACTTTCTCCTCAACATTCGTGTAAGATCTCGATCAGACGGCCCAGATCTTGCCAGCGTCGCTAAACGACAAGATAGTGTTTTCTTGGGAACTGAGCCGTCTCGAGATTCGTGCCACCATCCAACAGCCCAGATCTTGCGAGCATCGCTAAACGACAAAATAGCATTTTTTTGGGAACTGAACCGTCTTGAGATTCGTGCCACCATCCAACGGCTCAGATCGTGCCACGTCGCTCGGACAACCGAACTCTTAGACCTCCGGTCGGCTAACCGAGCAAGTGCCCATTCGAGCCCCAAAACGGAGAAAATTCACTTTCTCCTCAACATTCGTGTAAGATCTCGATCAGACAGCCCAGATCTTGCCAGCATCGCTACACGACAAGATAGCGTTTTCTTGGGAGCTGAGCCCGTCTCGAGATTTGCGCCACCATCCAACGGCTCAGATCGTACCACGTCGCTCGGACAGCCGAACCCTTAGACCTCCAGTTGGCTAATCGAGCAAGTGCCCATTCCAGCCCCAAAACGGAGAAAATTCACTTTCTCCTCAACATTCGTGTAAGATCTCGATCAGACGGCCCAGATCTTGCCAGCATCGCTACACGACAAAATAGCATTTTCTTGGGAGCTGAGCCCGTCTCGAGATTCGCGCCACCATCCAACGGCTCAGATCATGCCACGTCGCTCAGACAGCCGAACCCTTAGACGTCCGGTCGGCTAACCGAGCAAGTGCCCATCCGAGCTCCAAAACAGAGAAAAAAGCCGCCGAGCGACCACGACCGTTAGATCTTCCAGAAATTCGCGCTTCTGGTGATGAACGGTCCAGATCGTGCCACGTGCGCTAAACGACAAGATAGTATTTTCTTGGGAACTGAGCTCGTCTCGAGATTCGTGCCACCATCCAACGGCTCAGATCGCGCCACGTCGCTCGGACAGCCGAACCCTTAGACGTCCGGTCGGCTAACCGAGCAAGTGCCCATTCGAGCTCCAAAACAGAGAAAAAAGCCGCCGAGCGACCACGACCGTTGGATCTTCCAGAAATTCGTGCTTCTGGTGATGAACGGTCCAGATCGTGCCACGTGCGCTAAACGACAAGATAGCATTTTCTTGGGAACTGAGCCCGTCTCGAGATTCATGCGACCATCCAACGGCTCAGATCGCGCCACGTCGCTCGGACAGCCGAACCCTTAGACCCCCGGTCGGCCAACCGAGCAAGTGTCCATCCGAGCTCCAAAAGCGAGAAAATGGCTGCCGAGCGACTACAACCGCCAGATCTCTCAGAAATTCGTGCTCGCTCGAGATCAACGATCCAGATCAAGCCACGCCATAAATAGGTATTAAAAATCAGTTTTTATTTATTTTAATCGTTTTATTTATTTAAAAATTGCGAAAAAATTACTAAAAATTCGGAAAAATTAACTAGAAATTCTAGAAAATAATTATCAATTCGGGGGAATATTTTTGAGCCCCTGAATGAACAATTATTGCCTAGAAAGTATTGTTAAGGCCCCCAAACGACTGGTTAACACATCGCAAAATTAAATAAATAATCCGAAAAAAAAAAATAGATAAAAACCGTCGGATATTCAACAAAGCTCAGATTCAGCAGTAAAAATCACCTCGCTACCCCCTTCGAGATACAAAACCCTCCATTTGGACTCCGATACAACTCCACTAGCCACTAAAACAGTTAAACTACTCCTCAAAGGCTGATCACACTCAGTCTTTAGGAGTGGAGGGCTCGTGATATGGCTAAAAATGGGGTTTAATCGGAACCGTCCAGATCAGGCACGAATCTTGAAGCTCATGGGTAAAACGGTAATTTCACCCACCAACGGGTCTGAAGCGGGCACTGGATCTCCCCTCCACAGATCCAATAACCCGCGAACGGATCCACTCCAACTGGGTACGGTTTCCGACCCGAGACAAACCCAGACCAGCAAGAGAAAATCAGGGTCTCTGATTTGACTAAATCCACGGGCCTGATCCACAGTTATCCTCTCACCGGAAATTAGGGATCAGTTTCCAAAACTGATTATGAGGACTTTACTCCTAACAGAATCACAGGAAATCAGATCCCTAATCAACCACCCATGACGACTATAAATACCTCCAACCTACCACTGTTACAAGGTAATCACTCTTTTTCCAATTAAAGCTCTTTCTTAATCATATCACTGGTTACTGATAAGAGCGTCGGAGGGTGCGTCGCCGGGATCAACCCCGGTGTATCGCACTTCCTTGCAGGTGAACGGCGGAAATCAGCAGCCCAATTCCAACGAACAGGCTTGGATTCACTATTCAGGTTTTTCCACGAACCCACAAATTCTATCTGTTTACCCCCACACCAAATTCAGCGGTAACAGGCTCAATGAAGGAACACTTGTTTTTTTTGTTTGTTTTTTTTAATTTTTTTTTTTAAATTTTGTTGTTGTTGTTGTTGAAGAAGTTGATTATTAATTTGCTTAAGGTTTGTCCTGTGTTTTTTCTATTTTTGTCGTGTTTATGTGATGGTCTTCCACATCCCTTTTACATGTAGGGATTTAATTTACTGGATATTGTGGGTAGTAACAAGTTTAGAACTCGTGATAAGTTGCATAAATTGTAAAAAACTCAAGTTTCTTCTTTGAAGATTTTAACCTCAGTTTTTGTTAAGTTTGGAATATTACCATTTTGCATTCTTTCAAGGATAAATTTTGATGTACACTCCAATCCATCCCCATAATTTGTGCCTTTGGCAACTTACCTCCTTCAGTCAGTCCATTCTTTTAGTCGTCATATGATGCTAAGTTTAAGATTTTTTTCATACCCAGATAGCCATTCAATTTGTAATATTCTGAGAACCTAAGAAAAGAATTTTCTCATGTATATAATAATGGAGCTTCTCTAATTTCTCCCATATTATTGGACATAAAAACTAGTCACGTACTTTCTATCCCCACACAAAATTCTGTAGTTAGGCTCTAATCCAAAGGCTTTAACCAGATTCAATGCAGTTTGGGTATGGAAAAACCTTAAAATGGAGTTAGTGGTTTACAAAATGAACTGATGGGGTTAAATTGGTTAAGGGTGCGAAATATATATATAGGCGGTGGAGTGTTCATCAAAATTCCACCCAGGGAGGGAGGGAGGTTTACTGAAATTGATCCTTCTTTGAATATTACATTCATGTTTTTTTTTTAAAATTTAATTTTATTGTTTACTTACAAACATAAATTACTACAATATCGCAGCTCATCGAAAAGGACAACGAATCTGCCACTGTGTGGTTTTGGAAAGCGATTAACGCTGGAGACAGAGTAGACAGTGCCCTCAAAGACATGGCCGTGGTTATGAAGCAACAAGATCGAGGAGAAGAAGCCATCGAAGCCATCAAATCCTTCCGCCACCTCTGCTCCAAACAATCCCAAGACTCCCTCGACAACCTCCTTATCGACCTCTACAAAAAATGCGGCTATGTTGACGAACAAATCAGTCTTCTCAAACAGAAGCTACGAGCAATATACCTAGGTGAAGCCTTCAATGGCAAGCCCACAAAGACCGCACGCTCCCACGGTAAGAAATTCCAAGTTTCCATCAAACAAGAGACTGCACGAATCCTAGGGAATCTTGGGTGGGCGTACATGCAGCAGCAGAACTACGACGCAGCTGAGATAGTCTACAGAAAAGCCCAGATTGTCGAACCAGATGCTAACAAGGCTTGCAACCTCGGGCTTTGCCTTATACGGCAAGGGAAACATGACGATGCCCGGAAAGTTCTAGAGGATGTAGTGAGGAGGAGGTTCTCGGGGTTGGGGTTGGATGAGAGTAACAAGACGGTGAGTCGTGCCGAAGAACTGATGAAGGAGTTGGAAGAGGGCAGGAGGAAGGATGTAGGTGAGAGTCCTTCGGAGTTCATGGTGTTGAATATAGAGGAGGAGATTATGGAGAGATTGGATGTTTTGATGAATGAATGGGCTCCATTTAGGAGCAAGAGACTGCCAATCTTTGAGGAGATATCTGCAATATTCAGAGATCAGATTGCTTGTTGATCTCTTTTGTCGCTTTGATTTTATTTATTTATACAGTGGTTTGTTTGTGTGCATAAGCTAAGTGTAAGCGGAATAAGTTGTTTCCATAAAGAATAACTTTATCCTGTATTGTTGGTATTTTTGAATCAGAAATTGGGAGGTTGATATGGATCAACCTAAGTTTAGTATATTGTCAGTGTAGTGTAGTTCAGATAGAATTGAATTTTTGATTGATCTGGGCACTTGGAATCCTATGGATGAAGATATGGTCTTCGAACTTGGAACAAACATGAAGAAATTAACTAACAATACTTCTTTTATCTTTTGAGGAGTTCTGTTCTACCGGATCGGTTGCTCTCAACAGCATGGTGTGTCGTGTCTTGTCTGTGATTCATAGCAAAGGCTTTGAGGGAAATGCTTCATGTTGCTTCCTCGTTGTATTGTCATCCATTTTGGAGTCTGTAGCATCCGTTCTCTTTGGATCCAGGGAGTTTTCAAGATTTTTCATAGGAAGCAACATACTGGGTTATCCCATCTCTGCTGGCTTTGTTGTCAAAAATGTTAATCACCTCATTTCAAAATAGGCCATGACAGCATTTAATCTTGCATAATAACATAAGGCTGTTATATCAGACGGCATTAAGCATCACAAGAATTCATCTCCTCGGATCAGTTTATGATCTCAATTATTATAACACGAAAAAGAAATAGTCAACTAGTTATCCACAGCGAAAACTGGTTACCCATTACCATTAGTAATGCATGTAGTTGTACATGCCAAACACTGAAAGAAACATTCGGTCTCAAATCCCTGCCAATATCGACTGACTATATTCCAGTCGATTTGAATGACAACTAAATTCTTTTGTTTATCTATTAATTTTTTATAATAAAGTAATAATAACATTCGGCTTATATAGAAACAAAAACTGAGGATGCTCTAAAGGCTCTAAGCGTTAACAGCACCATACAAACTGGATTACAATCATAAGAAACTGCAAACATAAACAATAACATCAATATCACTCAGCCTGCCAAAAATCGGAAACAATATTTTATTTGGTGCTCAAATGAGCAGTGGCAGCTTACAAAGTTAAAACGAGCTGGGGTCTAATCAGAAGTCATTTAAAGACCAACCTTTAGTAATAGAAATCAAAGACATGCATTATCACATTCATGTCGGATTTGTATTATTCAAGAACACCAACCACAATTCAGACTGCATAAGAACACGCTTTTAACCAAGCAACAAGAGATTAGTAACTTGTAAGAAACAAACTTGTATATTAAACAGTGGACGCTAGCATGAAAGAATGCACTCTCTTTAGTCTATAAGTGGCGCAGCCTCACAGCCTAAATCCAGCTCTATTGCACAAGCAGCATCGACCACTACTTCCTAACCATGTCCAAGGGGTAACTCCCCAGCACGGAACTCAAACTCCTCGCGGCCTGGCATCCTGGAAACAACTTTCTTCGCTCGACAATCAATGATCACGCAGGTCTCACCCAGTCAATCCATGCCAAGAATCACATCAAACCCTAAAATGCCAATCACAATCATATCTGCTTTGAAATCAGCACTTCCAATCACCACGGGATTCTGCTTGCACTCCCAGGAACAGACGACAACACCGCCACTTGTATGATATGCCAAGCAACCGGTAACTCACTGCACACCAACTGATACTGATCCACGAAGCGGGAGGAGACGATGGAATGGGTTGTCCCGGAATAAAAAAGAACATGAGCTGGAACATAATGAACAAGAATATCACCTAAGATAGAGCCAAAACAAGGAAAAAGATGAACAAATGAAAGATAACCAAGGAATATGAAAAATGATGCAGGAAGATAACATGAAGAAAGATGCAAGAGAAATAAATGAAATAAGGAAAAAATAACAGAACAACAAAAGAAAACGCAAAAGAATACATGCAATGACATCCTCCGCGGTCTGAGCTTCCTCTGCGGTCAAGTTAAAAGCCTGACCTCTTCCTGGAGCAGCGGTCCTCTGACCGACAATCTGATGCTGAGGGGGAAGTTGCGGTCTAGCCTGACTACGGACTGGTGCGACTGCGGCCTGGTCGTGCCTCCTCCGAGGACAATCTCGAACTAAGTGGTCGGTAGCACCACAACCGAGACAATGACTGTTGGCCTTCCAGTAATCCTTGAACAAATGCCCAGGGGTCTTGCAAAAGTCGCAAACAAAATCCCTCCGTGGAGGAGCAAGACGGTAGGGAGCTGTCCTGACGACAAGGGCCGGAGCTGGCCTCCTGATCGGACCACCAGTAGGCCTGGCAGCAATAGCAGCGGGGTACTGCACAACCCGCCGAGAAGGGGTCTCACAAGCACGAGTCTGCTCTGTCGCTCGAACTGCCTTCAAGGCATCTGCATAAGTACGGAGACGACGAGTGGTCAAGTGCTCCCGAATACCCTGATCAAGAACCAAAAGGAACCTTCGAGCACGATCCTCCTCATTCGCCACCAAGGTGGTAGCGAAGCGGCTAAGTCTGGTGAACTCCGCGGCGTACTTGTCCACGGATCTAGAGCCATGTTCCAAGAAATACTTGGTGTTACAACACTGTATATACAATATGTAACTGAATATCAAAATATGGTACTAATAAATTAACCAGACAACCAACCAACCAACTTGCTTCAGAGCAAGAAATTGATGCTCCATCTCTACCCAGGTGATGCGCGGGAAGAATTTCTTCAGGAAGCTTTGAGCGAAAGTGTCCCAAGTAATAGGCCGCTCTAGCCTCTTCGATTCTGCCTTCCACCAGATGCGGGCCAAATCCACCAACTGGACGCATACCACATCCACAGGGTCGGCATCGACGACCCTAGCTTCCTTTAGCAGACTCTCCATCCGTATCAGCCACTACTCAGCCTCAGGTGGCGTCTCAGTACCAGCGAACTTATCAGGGTGCAACCTCATGAAATCCGCAACGGTACTCGGACGAGGGGGCACAACTACAGGAGCAGGCACAATGGGGGTCGGAACAACATTTTGGTCAGCAGCTTCCAAAGTGGCCTTAACCAGTTCGTTGTGCTCCTGCTGCATCTGAGCAATCTGCTGGAGCACCTGAGTTACAGCTGCCAACTCAGGATGGCCTTCTTGCGAAGACGAACCATTTCCACAAGCCATAGTCTGCACAAAACAAAAAACATTAGCAATCAAATCCAGGCAATGCATGGCCTGTCAGGAGTCAAGTAAATCTGACTGAGTCAAGCCTATCTAATGTATTAGTCAAACTAATACATTAGCCAAGCCTGAAGCTCTGATACCACTAAAAACCTTGTCATGCCCCGCTTCCCAAAAGGAATACGCAATATGGTACGTAACTAAGCCCAGTAGATAGTTTTCACCATCCATAAACTGTACGGATCTGCTTGACTCATCATAACAGTAAATATAACAGTATACTCTAACCAGGCATGCAAAAATAATCATAACTCAACTAGAATTAGTATAAATACCCGAAACCGGGACCCGATCCGGACCCGGCATTAGACCGGAACTGACCCGGCCTATCCGGGTATGGGTCCGGGCCCTAAAATGGGACCCATTGTACTTTCAGGTCTGGGTCCAGGTCCGGGTCCAGGTCCGGGTTCGGGTCCGCTCAAAAGAGACCCATCTCGGACCCGTTAAAAAAAATCCAAAAAATTAACATAAAAATAAATATTCTATCCTATCCATCCCCTCCTTCCTCCTCGATTCTAAATCTTCCTCTTCTAAACTCAAAAATAATACCTTTTCTTCTCTTCTCTATCCTAAATCCTCCACTCGCCGCTCACACTCCCGCTCCTACCCGAACGGGTAGGAATATTCTAATAGGATCCGGACCCGGAACTGGACCTGGTCCTTATGGGTCCGGGTCCGGATCCAATTTTGGACCCGTAGGGGACCGGATCCGGATCCGAGTAGTGAAGGACCCGACCCGACACCAATGCTAAACTCAACAGTATTTATTACATCAATAATAAATGTTCCAAAAAATACTAGATCCGAAACAAAATAATAATTCTGGGATAATAAGCCCAATACAAGTCTCAATACAGTTCATGAAATAAAATAGTTCATCAAAATATTTAAGCAAATTATTCCAATTTTGCAGCTCAAAACTTTTGCTCACCAACTCCAGTAGGCAATTAATCAGCAAAACCTACTCATATGACAATTACAAGGAAAATAGAAAAACAGGAAAACATAATGCCCGTTAGATGCAAATCCGGACCACAAGCAATACAAGTAGAAAAATTGGGGGGGGGGGAACTAAACAAAACAAGAAATACTAACATGGAGAAAGCAGTAATTATAACAGTCTACAGATGATAGTAAGTAGTGTAGTGATAACAGGAGAAGCATAACAGTAACAGTAAGTATCTGTTACCGCTGATTTCGGTGTGGGGGTAAACAGATAGAATTTGTGAGTCCGAGAAGAACCTGAACAGTTGACTCAGCCTTCTTGCTCCTGCCGCGACCTGCAAGGAAGTGCGAAACACCGGGATTGATTCCGGCGACGCACCTTCCGACGCTCTTGTCAGTAATCAGAAAAGATTAAGAAAGAGCTTAAGTGGTGAAAAAGTGATTAACCTCGTCATGGTGGTAGAGGGGTGCTATTTATAGTCGCCAGGGGAGCCGTTTAAGGATTTGATCTCCTGTGTAACAGCTGGGAGCAAAATCCTCTGTCTGTTTAGGAAATCTTTCCTTGATTCCCGGTGAGAGCAAATCAAGGCCATTGATTTGGCCAACTCATGGATCCTGATTTGTCTCTTGTTGATTTGGGTTGGTCTCGGGTCGGAACCCGTACCCAATAGGTGTGGATCCATTCGCGGGTTATTGGATCTGCGAGAAGGAGATTCAGTACCCGCTTTGGATCCGCTTGTATGTGAGATTACCTTTTTACCCCCGAGCATCAAGATTCGTGCCCAATCTGGACGGTTCCGATTTAACCCCATTTTTAGCCATATCACGAGTCCCCCACTCCTAAAGACTGAGTGTGATCAGCCTTTGAGGAGTAGTTTGACTGTTTTGGTGGCTAGCGGAGTTGTATCGGAGTCCATATGGAGGATTTAGAATCTCGAAGGGGGTAGTGATGTAACTTTTTGATGCTATGTGTTGTTTCCTAGCCATATCGAGCATTTGGCGTCTTTCATCTATTTTTCTCGGATTATTTATTTAAGTTTGCGATGTGTTTACTAATCGTTCGGGGGCCTTAACTGTACATTCTAGGCAATAATTGTTCGTTCAGGGGCTCAAAAATATACCCCCGAATTTTTAATTATTTTCCAGAATTTTTAGTTAATTTTCCCGAATTTTTGGCAATTTTTTCGCAATTTTTAAATAAATAAAACGAATTAAATAAATAAAAAACAATTTTTAATACTGATTTATGGCGTGGCACAATCTGGACCTTTGATCGCCGTCGGGCGTGATTTTCTGAGAGATCTGACGGTCTCCATCGCTCGGGAGATTTTTTCTCCGTTTACGAGCTCGGAAGGGCACTTGCTCGGCTGCCGACCGGAGACTAGGGGGTTCGGCGTTCCGAGCGACGTGGCGCAATCTGAGCCGTCGGATGGTGGCGCGTCTCCCAAGAAAATGCTATCTTGTCTTTTAGCGCACGTGGCGCAATCTGGACCGTTCATCATCATGAGCACGAATTTTTGGAAGATCCAACGGTTGTGAGAGCTCAGTGTCTTTTTTCTCCGTTTGCGAGCTCGGAATGGCGCTTACTCGGCCGCCGACCGAAGACGGGGGGTCTCGGGATGCCGAGTGACGTGGCGCGCTCTGAACCGTCGGATGGCGACGCGCATCTCGAAACGGGCACATTTCTCAAGAAAATACTATCTTGTCGTTTAGTGTCCTCGGCGAGATCTGGGCCGTCTGATCGAGATCAGGCGCGATTCTTGAGGAGAAAGTGAGTTTTCCCCATTTGCGAGCTCGGAAAGGCACTTGCGCGGCATCCGACCGGAGACAGGGGATTTCGGTAGGACGAGCGGCGCGGCGTGATCCGTATCGAGACGATCCTGTTCCCAAGGACATTAATGGTGCTCCGGAATTTGTGCGGCGTTCCACCTTCTTCAGGTCATTAAGGATAACTCCTTCAATTAATGTGTGGCGTTTCAACTTCCGAGGATCATAATGGCTAGGTCTTGGAGGTTAGGCTATAAGTACTCCACTTTCCTTTGTCATTTCAATCGCAATCAACATAGAGTTTCAGACCTCGGAGGTATCTGCCTTGGGTAGCTTCTCTTTTGAGGTCCGGAGGGGTGGTTGCTCTTCTGCCTGGTTTTCCCTCTGTTCCTGACGGCCCCAAAGTGGATGTCAGGAGCGGGGGGGGGGGGGGGGGAACGAGGCAGTAGTGGTGACGACCGTAGACCGGATCCGAGGGATGAGTTGCTTCAGAAGGACGGGTGGTCGCCCTATTGTCTTGTTCTTTTCCCGTTCCTCACTACTCCGAAGGGGATGTCAGGAGCGGGAGGGAATAAGGCAGTAGTGGCGACGACCATAGTCCGGACCCGGGGTGTGGGCTACTTCGGAAGGACGGGTGGTCGTTCTTCCACCAAGATCTTCTGCCTTCCCTGTTTGCTCCGCAGCGGGTGTCAGGGTCGGCAGAGATCATGGTGGGAGAGGTGATCATCCATGTCCGAATTCGAGGGGTGAGCTTGTTCAGAAGGACGAGCGGTCGTTCCTTCACCATGATTTTTTCCGGACCATCTGAGCTCGTTGTTTGCAACTGTGAAGGCGCGGTTGCCAGAGTCCTCTGCCAGGCCGAGCCTTCCAGTTGCAACCAACTAGCTCAGAATGGTGCGCTTCTTCTGATCTCTGAGTGTCGATGGGCCCTCTCCCATCTTTGTCTTCCTTCCGGGCTGATGGCTTCTGATGGATGTCAACCCGGAGGAGTTAGAGATGGGGGGAGTGCCGATCTGTTTTTGACCGGGGCCCGTGGGACGGCGGTATACCGACCGATACACGGGACCTGGGGGGTGCGCGCCGAGGGCGGTGCCTTAAGGCTTTGAATCAAAATTTTTCCTGGTTCTTCTAGACATAAGTGGGGCGTCCGAGGGTTCAATCGTTCGAGCGACGTGGTGCAACCCGAGCCGTTGGATGATGGCGCGCATCTCAAGACGGGCACATTTCTCCAGAAAACACTATCTTGTCGTCTAGTGTTCTCGGCGAGATCTGGGCCGTCTGATCGAGATCATGCGCGAAAGTCGAGGAGAAAGTGTGTTTTCTCCGTTTGCAGGCTCGGGAAGGCACTTGCTCGGATTCCGACCGGACCCTGTTGCAGACAAGTTCGGATTGCTTGTAGCTCGGATTCAGATCCCCTGGAGCCGAGCTAGTTGACTTGGTGATGGAGACAGTGGTGATGGGCCTTCGCGACGTTTCGAGAGCAGCCCAAAAGTCGCGCTTATTCGTTTGGAAGTCCAAGGGACGTTCCATTTTTACTATAAATCTTCACCCCCCCTAGACCAAGTCTCATTTTTTACTTTTACTCTCTCTCTTCAGTTCTCACTTTGCTTCGAAGTTTTTAGCTCTCTGGTGGCGGTGCTAGCTGTTGCGGTAGCGTTCCTTGCTTCCGGAGAACTTTCCGACCGTACATATCACTTCAAGGTCAGTCTCTTCCCCTTCTCTCTTAGAAAAAATGGTTAAGATCTCGGATGAGACCCCCGCCTCGGAGCAAGCCGTTGGCTGAGGGGATAGAGGAAGGAGGTAGTGGAGCCGAGCGATCAGAATGTCGTTCGACCGGACAGAGAGGGTGAAGTTGCCGAGCTGCCTAAGGAGGTTGCGGCGGTATCCCGGGAGGGCAAGGCCGTGGTCACGATCGTGGAGACGCCGAGGACGGCAGGAGCGTTCGGTCGGCAGCCCATTTCTCTGTCGAGTGTAGGGGGCGTGCGGGACTACGCCGAGGACACCTTGGAGAGAGTGACCCAGGGCACGGCGAAGTTGGTGGAAGAGAACGAGCCAAGGGAGCTATCCGAGGTGGACCATACTATCTCGTCTCTCACCGAGGGTGACCTTCGCCTGATCCGAGAGGGCTTCCGGATCCCGCTTGAGTATGCACTGCTCCTCCCCGGGCCGGGTTTCCGAGCCAACACAAAGTCCTCGTCGGACGTGTGCGTCTTCCCGGTCGACTCCCTTATTGCCGAACTCCGCTTTCCCCTCTACCCATTCGTGGTTGAAGTCCTGGTCTGGTACGGTTTGAGCCCCGCCCAGCTGATGCCGAACACATGGAGGCACGTCGTGGCGTTCGTCCTCCGATGCCAAGAAGTCGGAGGCAAGCCGACTATGTTCCCCTTTCGGAGTCTCTTCCGACCTTGCCAGCCAAGGGGAGACGAACAGAGGTTCTTCCTTTCTCCTCGGACAGGCGTGAAGTTGATCGAGAATCCGGACTCGATCAAACATTGGAAGGAGAAGTACTTCCTCGTCCGAGCCCTGACGCCGTGGGTGATACCGACGGTTTGGTCTAAGGAGGGTCTGCCCAAGCGGACCAAGAGGGAGGCGCCGCTGAGTGATGAGGAGGTGGAGGTCCAGAGGAAGCTCCTTGCCCTGCCAGCGCTAAGCTGGAAAGATATTACCGAGGAGCATCTGTTCCGTGGGGTCTCAGTCCGATCGACCCTCGTATGCTTCTGGTATTTATACTCTTTGTTTAAAGTTCATGAAAATTTCTCTAAGTTTTTTCATTCGGCTTTTGCAGGGACGATGAAGCTGGACTACAAAGCTCTGGTAGCGAAGGGCAGGTCAGAGCAGGAGAAGAAGAAGAGGCCGGCGGCAGGGACTCAGGACAGCCGAGCCCCGAAGAAGCCCTCGGTGGCGAGGCTCGCCGACCAGCCGAAGGTCATGGTCCTCGAGCAGGGGGATGTCATGATCCTCGACACTCCGACCTCGAACCCGCCGGTCCTTGACCCTCCGACCTCGGATGCGTCGGTCCTCGATCCTCCGACCTCGGATGTGCCGACACCGATCTCGAAGGGAGATACTCCCGGCTCGTCGAGCGGTGTGTTCGGCGCGAAGGAGGCGCTGTCCCTCCAAGTTCCGCCCCTTACTGCCGATGCGGAGAAGATCTTGACCGAGCGTCATAAGCAGATCTTCGTCCCCGACTGGCAGGTAATGAACGTCGACGGCTTCTTAGGCGACGGGAACATCTGCATGGAGGCGGTAAGGCACCTGCCGACCCCGAAGGATCGAGCGACCCTGAAGGCCGGGATGGCAGGGGACGCCGTGATGCAGATTGCTCGGAATACTATGTCGGTAAGTGGGCCGAGCCCTCCTTCATCCAAATTTCTTCCTTAGAATTTTTCTAAGTTCTAGGGTTCGGGTTTTAACGTGTTGTTCTCTTTCAGACTCTCTGCCACTTCAACTTCCTGGTCGAGGAGTTGGCGAACAAGGAGCGGGAGAACGAGCGGGAGAGGGCGGAGCGCGTCAAGGTCGCGCAGTAGCTTGATGCCGAGCAGCTTCTCTCGACGAAGAGAGCTGCCGCAGTGGGGGGCCTGGAGAAGCAGCTGGCCGACGCCATTCAGCTGTCGAAGGACACGGCGGCCAAGCTTAAGAAGGAGGCAGCCGAGCTGAAGGAGGAGCTGGCTAACGCTCGGTCGGGAGCGGAGAAAGAGGTTGCCGAGCTGAAGGAGGCACTTGCCAAGGCTCAGTCGGAAGCGGAGACAGCTCGGAAGAGGGCCGAGAAGATCAAGGCCAAACACCTGAAGAAGGTGAAGAAGGTGAGGAAGGCCGTGCAGGAGGAGGCCGCGCAACACATGATCCAGAACATGGAGGATGCCTACGGTCGAGCCCTGCTCCACGTAGCCGCCAAGAACCCGGGCTTCGACACGTCCTCCTATCATTTTTACGACCCTGTGGAAGGGGAGGAAGGGATTACCGAGGGTCTGCTCGGCCCCGAGGGAGAGACGGAACCTGTCGAAGGCCCTGGGGAGACCGAAGCCGAGGGCGAGGAGGAGGATGACTCCGGGGAGGAGAGTTGGAGCGAAGGCGGAGGCGAGGGCGATGGCGAGGACAAGACCGGGGGGTCGACGGACCCGAACGGCAAAAAGGTCGACCCCTGACTCGGTTGTCTTCTTTTAGTCTTTTATTGTTTTGTTTTCTTTTTGTAAGCCTCATTGCGGACTGGCCACCGCTTTTGTAAAACCTTCTCTTCGATTTTGAATGAAAAACATTTTGTTTGGCCAAAATTTGTCCAAGTGTTGAGCTTCGGGTTTGTGTGTGACTAGTCGTAGATGTTTCCGAGTGTTGGGTATCGGATTTATCTCTGCTTTTCAGGTGAAGTTCGGCCCGATCACGGAGGTTGTCTACCTTCGGAAGGAGCTGGCCAAAACGAAGCGTGAGCTCTTGGACAGCCGACAGAGGCGGTTTCTCCTGCTCGGCCAACTGGAGGAGACGAGGGCAGCTCTACGGAGGTACTGTCGCAAGCTGTGGCAACTGCGGAAGCACCCCCAAGCTCCTTGTCCCAGAGGGAAAGTCGAGCGGCTCCGTGGGGAGCTTACTGCCGCCGAGCAGAAGAATGACGACCTTTTGGCTGAGGTCCAACACTTGGAATTAGCGGAGAAGGAACGCTCGGCGGCGGAAGAGAAACTGACTGCCGAGCTGGAGAAGGCATCGACCGAGCGCAAAAGGCTATCGGCCGAAGTCGATAGGCTTAGAAGGATCAGGATAGATAGGGGGATCGAGGTCACCCACTTCCGACGGCTTGCGACCGATGGCGCCACCATCTCTGGCTCGTCAAGACCCTCTCGTCCGAAGAAGACGGCGAAGGACGACGTTTTGAGAGACAGAATTATTGAACTGGAGGAAGAGGTCGCGTCGCTCAAGCCTGCGCCGGAGAGGGCTAACGTCCGCAGCACGTCGTGCACTCGTGAAGAGAGCGAGAAGGGGATTACGTTTTACGAACTCGCGACACGCTCGCCTGGGACCAGACGGAGTCCAGCTGACGCTCAGAGCAGTGCGGCCGTCTCGTCGAGCGGGGCCTCGGTCGGTGCCGCCGTTAGAGCCAGCAGCGAAGGGGGATCGCGCTTCGTTGGTTTAGGATCGAGCTCGGAGGGCAGGCCTCGTCGTCCTCGTGTTTCCTTAAACCGAAGCGTTCCCCTTCCGAAGAGGAACTGACTATGTCGCTTCGTGTCCCTTCTGATTTGTTGTAAAACGTTGTTGTAGACTTGGTCTTGTTGTATTGGGGAACCATTATGTCTGAATATGATTGGAAAATTCTTCAAGTGTGGTGCCTCGGGAGTATATTGAAATCTTGTTGTTTGCTTTCCCCTTTTTTCAGCTCGAGGCGTCCGATTCATATGCTGATCTGTATGGCTCGGATGATGACTCTGAATCCGGAGCCTCTTCTGGGACGGCGGCTCTGAGTCCTAGGAGCGTCGAGCTGGAGTTACGCCGAGCTGAAGGTGAACGGGCTCACCTTTTGTCTGTCCTCGACCTTCGGGAAGCCGAGATCCAGCATCTGGAGAATAGGATCGCCGAGCTGAACCCTGTAGAAGGGGATGAGGACTCGCAAACCGCGTTCAGCAACGCTCTTCGGGTCAAGTGTATTCGGCACAGCCAGTCGAAGATCATAGCCGAGCGGGATGATTTGCTCTCGGAGATTTGACACTTGCAGACCGTGGTAGCGAGGCTCCGGAATGGTGCAGGGGAGCTACCAGCCGAGGAGGACGAACAATCCGCCGAACAGTCTAGTGAAGATTTTTCTATATGAGGGCTAAGTGTAGTGGGTCGGCATCGTGTATTTTGTTTCCAAACACTTTGTAACCATGTGTTTTGTATTGAGGCCTGATTGCTTAATAAAATATCTTTTGTTGCTCTGCATATTTGTCTTACTTATAACTGTGTTGGTCGCGCCGAGGTCCTTGAACCGAGCATGTTATTTCCGCCGGCGAGAGCGTTTGAACCGAACGGGTTCCCACGAGTATGGTATTTTTTCGTTTAGCGATTCTGACAAGGTACGGCGCGAAATCCTAGGCGGCTCTGTCCCCAAGAAAGTGCCATTTCGTCGTTTAGTGGAGGTGCGAATCTCGAGGCGGCTCAGTTCCCAAGAAAACGTTATCTTGTCGTTTAGCGCAGGTGGCAATATCTGAGCCGTCTGATCGAGATCATGCACGAAAGTTGAGGAGAAAGTGAGTTTTCTCCGTTTGCGAGCTCGGGAAGGCACTTGCTCGGTGGCCGACCGGAGACGTAGGGCTTCAGTCTTCGGCAAGTGGCCAAGATCGCTCGGATTAAATGGCCGAACGAAACTCCGGCATCGATCTTATGGGGAAAACACATCGATCTGCTGGGCCCTGGGACCATTTTTGTAGCTCGACGGTTGTGGGAGCAATTCCGAACGGCGATCTACCCCTGGTTCGTCCGGAGACGAGCCGAGGAGGTAAAATCGAGCCAAGTGTTGGACTCAGAACCATCGGTATAGTTCAACGGCTGTGGGAGCAATTCCGAACGGCGATCTACCCCTGGTTCGTCCGGAGACGAGCCGAGGAGGTAAAGTCGAGCCGAGTGTTGGACTCCGAACCATCGGTGTAGTTCAACGGTTGTGGGAGCAATTCCGAACGGCGATCTACCCCTAGTTCGTCCGGAGACGAGCCGAGGAGGTAAAGTCGAGCCGAGTGTTGGACTCCGAACCATCGGTGTAGTTCAACGGTTGTGGGAGCAGTTCGGAACGGCGGTCTACCTCTGGTCCGTCCGGAGACGATCCGAGGGGATGAGGCCGAGCCGAACGTGGACTCCGAACTATTGGTTGAAATCACAATTTAAAAAGCAGGTGATAAGAGGGGAGAGAAACATGCGAATTCACAAACTTAATAGAGCTTTCTTTATTGATAATTGACGGCGAACCGTTTTACATAGTACAATTTATGAAAAATGGGTTACAAGTCGGAGGACTGGAATGGCTCGATACTCCATGATACTTAGAGTGGCGCCGGAGCGCTTTCTTGGTATTTCAGGAGGTGGTCGGCATTCCAGGTCCTCGGAAGCTCCCTGCCCTCAAGGTCTTCAAGACAATATGTTCCGGGCCGAACTACCTTTGAGATCCTATACGGCCCTTCCCAGTTCGGAGCCAGCTTGCTTTTCTGACTGGGGAAGGATACGGCTAGCTTTCTCAAGACCAAATCTCCTTGCTTAAGGTTGGCGGGTCGGACCTTTTTGTTGTATGCTAGTTCAACCCTCCTTCGGTAACTCTGCTGCCGAATCGCCGCTCTTTCCCTCAGTTCATCCATCAGGTCTAAGTCTGCTCTGAGGTCTCTGGCATTCTGTGCTTCGTCATAGGCTGTGAGCCGAGGGGAAGGTACTCCGACCTCGAGAGGTATCACGGCCTCGGACCCATAGGTGAGGTTGAAAGGGGACTCGCCTGTGGGGGTCCGCTTGCTCGTGCGGTAGTTCCATAGGACGTTGGGGAGTTGGTCGACCCATAAGCCCTTGGAACTTTTGTCCAACCTTTTCTTGATGCCTGCGAGGATCTGCCGATTAGCGTTCTCGGCTTTTCCGTTCGACTGAGGGTGGGCGACGGACGAGAAGCGTTGTTGGATGGCGAGATCGTCGCACAGAGCTCGGAATGCCGCGCCAGTGAACTGAGTCCCATTGTCCGTTACGAGGACTCGGGGGATGCCGAACCTGCATATGATGCTCCTCCAGAAGAACTGTACCACTTTGTTCTCGGTTATAGTGGCGAGGGGCTCGGCCTCGACCCACTTCGAGAAGTAGTCAATGGCTACGACCAAGAACTTGAACTGACCCGGAGCCGGAGGGAAGGGTCCTAGCAAATCCATGCCCCACATTGCAAAGGGGATGTGACTTGATAAGGAGGCGAGGTTGGCCTGAGGGAGGCATCGGATGCTGGAGTGTCTTTGACAAGAGCTGCATTGCCGAACGTGTCGCTCGGCGTCTTGAAGGAGGGTCGGCCAGAAGTACCCATAATTCAAAGCTTTTCGGGCCAAGGACCTAAATCTTGAGTGTGCCCCTCCGATGCCTTCGTGGAGCTCTTGCAGGGCATATTCGGCCTGATCCGAAGAGAGGCACCTTAGGTACGGTCGGCCGTCTATTTGAGAGAAAGAGCGTTTGTATAGGATACCCTCGATCAGGACGACGACCGAGTGGGATTGAAAGTACGGCCGAAGCTTCCTCGCGGCCATGACCAGGGCGTAGGCCATCTTCTCTATTCTCGGATAGCGGAGCTCGGCGTCCCGAAGCACCTTGCTCACGTAGTAGATGGGCCTTTGGGCCCGGTCCTCTTCTCTCACCAAGACAGCACTCAGGGTCTGCTCGGAAGCAGCCAAGTAGATGAAGAGAGTCTCGCCAGGGACCGGTTTGCTGAGCAGAGGGGGGTTCACCAAGTAGGCCTTCAGCTGGTCGAACGATTCCTGCTGTGGCTGACCCCATTCAAAACCGTTAGCCCCCCTGAGTGCTTTGAAGAAGGGGAGGCACTTTTCTCCCGACTTCGAGAGGAACCGACCGATAGCGGCGAGCCGACCGGTAAGTTTCTGCACCTCTTTGATGTTCCGAGGCGGGGCCATGTCTAATATGGCCTTAATCTTCTCGGGATTTGTCACGCCCCGCTTCCCAAAACACGAGAATGCGGGCGCGAGACTAAGGCCCAGCGAATGGTGCGAACACACCATTCTTAAGCTGTACAAGTAAACTCAACAACAATATAACAGAACAAACCACGCAGGCATATAAATCACAATGTAATAATGAAAGTACAAGACATAATCCATAAAAATAACCAACAACTGGGAATTACAAATTATTACGGGTCAAACAAGCCCGGATTACAATAAAGAGTTTTATGAAATAAAATACAACTAAAGATGACATAATAATGATAAACTAGAACACTTGGTCTGCGACTCCTTCTGGTAATTCTCCATTCGGGCCTGCAAGCATATTATAATAACAGAAAAGAAAAGGAAAACAAGGAGACCCGTTAATACAAGTTACGGGCCGCAAGGGGAGTACAAGCTAAGGGAAAACAGGAACAAAAATAGAACAAAAGATAAACAGGAAAAGAGCAAGGAATCAAAAGTAAGGGAAATTGCAATAAGTAACATGGAATGAACAAGTCAATGTGAAACAAGTGGCGTGTAAAACATGTACAAGTAAACAAGTACCGAATCAACATGAACATGTAACATATAATGGATCATGAAAATGCACGTGTTATTCTTATGTCTAATGTCTTGATTCTATCTAGGTAGCACTTCATGCACCCCATATTTTTATTACATGGTTGCTACAGTCAATACAATTTCGTTTAGATTTAGTGGTGGGTTTTATAGGTCACGTACTCGGGAAAAACATGTACATTCAATATTGTATCAAAGATACGTGCAAACTTGTAACGTGAAACATGTAGAGTGTAAACTTGTAACGTGCAAACATGTAAACTTGTCATTTGCAATCTTGCAACTTGTAAGTTGCAACTTGCGTCGGGAAACCACGAGCTCCCGTCCGAGTACGCTCTTCTATATTGCCCACTACTTAAATCTTTCCCTTATACCCCGGCTTGTTACTTTTATTTATTTTTATTAACACAATCATAATGCAATGAGGACAAAGTCAAAGATATGGACATGGAACAACAAGGAATTTTTGCATGCAAATATGTTCTAAGTAATGAGATGAGAAACATATAGTTTTAATGTCATAATTGGGTCTATTTTATTAATACATATATGGGTCTAATTTATTATCACATAGATGAGTCCATAACATTTTTGGGTCATATAAAATAATATTACAACTATAAAGTGACTAATAACACATATAAAACTAATTAAAATTTTAGGGATAATATGGAACACTGAAATAATCATCAAGGGCAAAATAGTCATTTCACAACAATATGTAGAATCCCTAAAAGTTCATATGTTTGTATTTATTTATTTATTCATTTTGTTCGTGTCATGCATGGGATAACAAAATATTCACGATCTCGTGTGAATACAGGATCGACAGATTATGAATATAAACGGATATCAATTCGACTTATGAATGCGAATTGGAGTCAAAGATAATATACTTGCGGTATTTACTAGGGCTTGTACTGGAAAAACAAAGTTGTACAAGAGATACTTGCCTTGACGATGGTGAATCTGAACACGAACCAATACGGGATGCGGATCCCGAGAGACGAGGCACGAGCACGGACACACGGGCGCACGTACGGCACACGTGCAAAACAGCACATAGGGTTGGATCCGGAGCGGATCTTGATGGAAGATCAAGATCGAGACGGTCGGACGGCTGGATCTGCTTCGATCTGAGCTGATGATCACGATCGGGTGGACGGATGAGATCTGATCTGGCCCAAAAGATCAGATCTGATCAAGATCAGGTCTCGATCAAATCCAACGGTTGAGATCGAATCTCCCACCATACAATGTTTTCCACCTTCTTCTTCCCACTTTCAATGAAACAGAGAGCGGGAGGGGGAATAGCGCCGGCGGCGATGACCAAGGGGGCTGCAGGCGATCGCAACAGACGGCGAGGAGCGCCGGGGAGCAGCGACGATGGGGACTCTGTTTTGGGGGTCGAAACAGGGGAGCGACGGGCGAGGCTGACGAGGGAGAGATTTCGGGTGATGTGGCGATGCTGTCGGGGTCGCGGTAGTGGGCGGCAGCCATGGGGACGACGGCCAGGGCTGGGGGAGAGGGGCTGGCGTCGAGAAGCGACGCGACTGGGCAGCGACGGTGGATGGAGGGCTCGAGCGACGGGGAAGAGTTGAGGAGGTCGGAGGAGTAGCTTGCTCGAGAGAGGCTCGAGCGGGGGAGGACGACGACAGGGCGGAGGCGATGGGGACGTGCGGTTGTCGAGGCGAGGAAGTGGAGAGGAGAGGAAGACGATGGTGAGGCGATGGTGGAGTTCGGGAGTGGGGGACGACGGTGTGGGCGCTGTGGTGGTGGTGTCGACGAGGAGCGGGAGGAATATGGAGAAGATGAAGTTGGGTTTGGGTTTGTTTTGGTTTGTTTTTGGCTGCTTTGTTTGTTTTGTTTCGTTTTTGTCTGTTGGATTTAACAGAGAAGGGAGAGAGAGAGAGAGAGATTTAGGGGATCCAATAACTGATTGGGTGCAGATTACGAGAGAAATTTAGGGATTAAACGTAGGATCTGGTCAACACACATCTGGTAGGGAAATTGGGTTAGTGGGTATTGGGTTTAAAACCATTGGGCTTAAAATAAACATTTGTTTTTGGGCTTTAAATTAAATAAATATTACAAAATATATCAAGATCAATTTGGGCTTTAAAAATAATAATATTCAATAATGAAGATCAAGAAAATATGAGTAACAACAATATCACTAATTTTAACAATAATAATATTACTAATAATAAGAACAAATAATATTAATAAAAATGGTAAAGGTGACAATACTAAAAATAATAGATTTAACAATAAAAATAATAAAATAATAATAGCAAGGTCATATAAAGAAATTGGCTTTAACAAATAATTAAGGAAGTTCCGAATAATTTTAGTTTGGCTAAAATAAAAATAGTCGATCAATTGCAAAATAGAAAGTAAAGTAAAATACCCTCATTCAAAATAAACAAAATTTTCCGATCAGAAATATTTTAAATAGAAAAGATAAAATAAATTTAACACAACTAAATTCATAAATAATTGCAAATATAGAAAATTATTCAGAAATTATATATTTACGAAAACGAGGGTTACAGGATTAGCTTCGATTCCTCGTTGGCTTACCATGAAGCCGAGGAATTTTCCCGAGGAGACCCCGAACGAACACTTGTTCGGGTTCAGTCGCATGCTGTGCTTTCTCAACACGCCGAAGGCCTCCTGGAGGTCGGCTACATGATCGGTGCCGTGGATGCTCTTGACGAGCATGTCATCAACGTACACCTCCATGTTTCGGCCGATCTGGCTCTGGAAGACCTTGTTGACGAGGTGCTGGTAGGTGGCACCTGCGTTCTTCAAGCCGAACGGCATTACCCGGTAGCAGTAGAGGCCTTGGTCGGTGACGAAGGAGGTCTTCGGAATGTCCGGAGGGAACATTCGGATTTGATTGTACCCCGAGAAGGCATCCATGAAGCTGAGGAGTTCATGGCCCGAAGTGGCGTCGATAAGGGTGTCGATGTTCGGGAGCGGGAAGGGATCCTTCGGACACGCCTTGTTCAGGTCGGTGAAGTCAATGCATATCCTCCACGAGCCATTGGACTTCTTGACCATCACAACGTTCGACAGCCACTCGGGGTAATTTACCTCCTGTATGAATTTGGCCTTCAGAAGTTTATCAACCTCCTCCTTGATGGCCTGCTGTCGCTCGGGGGCGAACTTTCGCCTTTTCTGCTGAACCGGTTTGCACCCCGGTTCGACACTTAAGCGATGGACGAGCAGCTCCTCGGAAATGCCGGGCATGTCCGCGGCCGACCATGCAAACAGGTCACGGTTGTCCCGGATGCATTTAATCAGGTCCGAACACAGTGCGGTCGGCAAGGATTTGCTGATGAGGAATTTCCGGCTCGGATCCTCGTCCGAGAAGAGCACTTCTTCTAGCTCGTCCGCCGGTTCGGACGTTGGCCGAGCCTTCGGCTCGGGGATTTCTAGTGTCTCGAGCGAGAGCACTGGTCCCCCGGTGGAAGTCATGTAGCACTTCCGGGCTGTTTCCTGGCTTCCCCTGACTTCCCCTACTCCCGACCGAGTGGGGAACTTCATTTTCAAATGGTATGCCGAGGGGACAGCTTCCAGGGCGGCTAGGCCAGGTCGGCCCAGAATGACATTAAATGCTGCCGGGACGTCGACGACCATGAAGTCCATCGGCTCGGTCCGGGTAGTAGGGGTGCTTCCCGCAGTAACGTCTAGGGTTATCACCCCTTCGACGGTTACCGGGACCCCCGTGAACCCGTGGAGTGTGTAACCGGCCGGCTTGAGACGGTCTCGGGACAGCTGCAAGCCTCGGAAGGCCGAGAGGAAGAGGATATTGACCGAACTTCCATTGTCTACTAAAATCCTCTGCACCTTGAAGTTGGCCATGCGGAGGTCGATGACGAGGGCATCGCAGTGTGGGGTTCGGACCCCTTCGAGGTCGGCATCGGAGAAAGACACAGGAACGCCGAGACCTTTTGGGGGAGGGGCACTGTGGACCGAGTTGACCTCTCGGACGAAGGCTTTCTGGGAGGAATTAGAGGAGCCCCCCATGGGGCCTCCGTGAATCAGGTGCAGAACCGGTTCCTCCTCGAACTCGGGTGTCTCCTCGCGCCGCTCGGAGCGCTTGTTAGCCCCCCGAGGCAGAGGAGAGTTGCGATCCGTCCGATCGTTAGCCTTCATGAATTTGGCCAACTGCCCCCTCCGGATGAGGACTTCAATCTCATCTCTCAGAGCCCGGCAATCATTCGTGTCGTGGCCGTGGTCTCGGTGGTAACGACACCACTTATTCCTCCTCTTCGCTGGGGTGTGCATCCTCGGAGCCGGAGGGATGACCCCCTCCTTCTCCACCTCCATTAGGATAGTAGAGACATTAGTGGTGAGGGGAGTGAACTTCTCGAACCTAGGGGGAGGGTGGCGCTGACCGCCAATGTCCTTCTGAGCTTTCTTGGACCCCTCTTCCCCCGTCGCCTTCCTCTTCGACCCTGCTGAGGGCCCTCCGAAGCTTGGAAGGGCTTCAGCCTCCTCTGCTCGGATGTACTTCTCGCACCTCAGGAGGAGGTCGGCGAAGTCATGCGGGGGCTTCTTGGCCAGGGATGATCGGAGGTTGGCATTAAGGACGTTCGACTGGAACGCCACGGTGGCCACGGACTGGTCTAAGGAGGCGATAGACCTGACCTCTGCGGTGAATCTCTTCACATAGTCCCGCAGCTTCTCTTCCCTTTCCTGTCGCAGGTTCAGTAGGGAAAGACTTGTCTTCTCGGCTCGCCTGCTACTCACGAAGTGAGTTATGAACAGCGTCTCGAACTGCTCGAATGAGAAGATGGAGGAAGGGGCGAGCCTGGAATACCATTCCCGGGCCGACCCCCTGAGGGTGGCGGGGAAGGTCCTGCAGAGCACCGCGTCGGAAGCTTGATGGATCAGCATCAGGGTCTTGAAGCTTTCGACGTGATCGACCGGGTCGGATTCCCCAGAGTATGTTTCAAACTGTGGCGGTTTGAAACTCCTCGGTATGTGGGCCTCCATGATCGACCGTGAGAAGGGGGGTCGGCTGGGACGAAAGGTTCCTGCTCGGGATTCCTCCTCCCTGTCCATGCGGCCGATACGCCTTTCCACCTCGTGGATACGGCAGATGAGGGCGTCGTCCCTTCGCTGGTAATCGTACGACCCCCCGAACTCCTCTTCATAGGAGGGGGAGCGCGGACTCTGGCGCCGGTAGTCCTGGGATCGGCGAGGACTGTATTGCTACCGCTGGCGGCTGGGAACCGGGGAAGGACTTCGGGTTCGGCGGTGAGGACTGGGGTCCCTCGGAGGCGTCGGAGCCCTCTGAGCATTCTGGACATTCTGCCGAAGGTTGAGAGCCTGCAGAACGGTCTCCTGAAACTGGAGGAATTCGGCTCGACTGATAGGCACCTCTCGGTCCCTCGGATGACGCCGATCCCCGGGGGAATGCGGCCTCCTCCTTCGGCGCTCGGGAGACGCCGCCCGGCCTCTGCGGTCTGGGGACCTTCTACCGTCTCGGCGACGAGGGGACCGCTCACCCTGACGCTGGCGGGAGGCTCCCTCTCGGGCCCGCCTCTTGTCAAGGTGGGTGCGGAGGTCGTCGTCCTTCTGGCGGTTCAGGAGGGTGATGCGGAGGTCGGGATGATGAGAAGCCATTGAGTCCGAGGACCCATTATAGGCCGAAACATGCTCCGGATTGATTGGCTGCTTCTGTTTCCGAGCATTATGGCCGGAGGGGCCATTGTTGGGTTGCTGCTTGGGATGAGGAGGTGGGACCTGCTGGGCCGGTGGAGGAAGATCGGACTGTGGAATAGGATTGACAGGGACTTCCTCCGTAGGGTCGGCGGTGTTGGCCACACGGTTCGACCCTCTAGATCTGACCTTCTTCGGAGGCATTGCTGCAGAGGACGACGAGGAAGTAGCTAAGGCTGTTCGTGTGGTTCTTCCCACAGACGGCGCCAATCTGTTACCGCTGATTTCGGTGTGGGGGTAAATAGATAGAATTTGTGAGTCCGAGAAGAACCAGAACAGTTGACTCAGCCTTCTTGCTCCTGCCGCGACCTGCAAGGAAGTGCGAAACACCGGGATTGATTCCGGCGACGCACCCTCCGACGCTCTTGTCAGTAATAAGAAAAGATTAAGAAAGAGCTTAAGTGGTGAAAAAATGATTAACCTCGTCATGGTGGTAGAGGGGTGCTATTTATAGTCGCCAGGGGAGCCGTTTAAGGATTTGATCTCCTGTGTAACAGCTGGGAGCAAAATCCTCAGTCTGTTTAGGAAATCTTTCCTTGATTCCCGGTGAGAGCAAATCAAGGCCATTGATTTGGCCAACTCATGGATCCTGATTTGTCTCTTGTTGATTTGGGTTGGTCTCGGGTCGGAACCCGTACCCAATAGGTGTGGATCCATTCGCAGGTTATTGGATCTGCGAGAAGGAGATTCAGTACCCGCTTTGGATTCGCTTGTATGTGAGATTACCTTTTTACCCCCGAGCATCAAGATTCGTGCCCAATCTGGACGGTTCCGATTTAACCCCATTTTTAGCCATATCAGTATCAACAGTAACAGTGTGTCAACGGTAGCAGTAATCAACAGTAACAGTAAAGTCCACAGTAACCGTAACAAGATGTGACAGTGTAAACAGTTACCCTTATGTCTAATGTTCATTACTAGCTAGGTAGCACT
This sequence comes from Hemerocallis citrina, assembly GCA_017893485.1. NCBI lineage: Eukaryota > Viridiplantae > Streptophyta > Magnoliopsida > Asparagales > Asphodelaceae > Hemerocallis > Hemerocallis citrina. The sequence continues at coordinate 202,991,829 of CM030360.1, forward strand.
TCATGCATCCCAGATTTTACCACATGATTGCTACATCAAACAGTTTTGCTTTAAGATTTTGTAGCGAAATTGCTATAGGGCAATATATTCAGACAAATAGTAATAGTAACAGTAACAGTAACAGTAACAGTAACAGTAATAACAACAAACGGTGTCATGGATCATGCCCTCATGCATTCAGAGATAAACAGTAGGTACCATAGAGTACAGTGGAGAAACGAGTCCCTTCTGAATATATATTTCTATATTGTCCACTACTCGATCTTTTCCCTTAAAAACCCCGGCTTGATTTCTTTTATTATAAATAAAGATGTGTGAAAGAATACAAATAGGCTAAAGACATGGCAAGAACAGGAAATAAGTCCAAGATGAAATAGTGATTGCAACGGTTGATAAAAATAATTCATAATGGTCAAAACAACGAAATTTTCAGTTCTGGACAACACGACACTACTGTACCAAATCTGATATTTCCATTGCTACAGAATAGCAAATCCAGATCCCTTAGAAAATCTAGAAAGTAGACTTTCTTCCGATTCCATCACATATATATAAGTCATATATCAGCCACAGAAACAGAATTGAAAACAGAATTTAATACAGAATTTATGTTTAGCTAGAAAATGCAAAATCGTGTTTATAAGCATGAAAAGAGTTTAAAATCAACATAATTAAATATGAAAAAAAATCTAGAAGATTCCTTAACATATCTAGTTTTAAAATATAAAATATCATGAAATTATATTACAGATAGTATAGTCAACAAAATTGGGAAAACAGAGTAATGCAACAAAATCTTAATTCTGAAAGTTCAGACACAGCAGTACCAAAACAGAGATAATTCATAAAGTATAATTCAAAATCCAGATCCGTCAAAAGGGTAGTAAAATAGACAAATCAGACAACAATTTATATTCATAAAGTTTTCATAAAAAATGAATAGAATTAGGTTGAAAACATAATTCTTTACTGAACAACATGCATTTTCGAATATTTCCATGGGTTTCAAAAGCATAAAATGAGATACAAAAATCATTAATTAATTCCCCAAAAATTAGGGATTGCTCTCAGTTATATCCAAACATACTCAGTAAATGTAGAGTTCAAATTCTACTTTTAATATCAGTTTTAAAATAAAATTCCATACAGGACATATAGTTCAGAATCTGGAATATACGATTTGACTGCAGTAAAATGGCAATAACTCGTGCCTAAAAAATCGGAATTCAGATCAGTTGAAAGTTCTGGAAAATAGAAAACAAAGGCTACAAATCATGTTCACAAACTTATTTATTTTACTAATGTTAACAAGGTCAAAATTACTGTACAAAATAGGGCAGCAGCAAAACAAAAGTTCTTTTCGCATTCTATCAAACAAGTTGACTACAAACGGTCCAATCTAGATGTCATACAAAGCATGGTATATTTGGGTTACTCAAATCAGCATGGCATGTGGATGAACGGTCTATAATGAGATAATACATCCAACAAACATTTATGCAACAGTTATCTACAACATACGGTGTGCCACAAACAACATACAGTCAAGATGCCCACCAATCTAATTGTTTTCATGCAAGAAGTGTCAATTATTGTAACTACTCATGATCAAGAGATGATGTCAATGGTTAAACTAACAAATAGGATCATCATGAGAGTACAAATATTTTCATACTAGATTACTTACGGTATTAACTTGTATGACAAAAAGAACACATACAAGCTACTTGCCGGTTATGAAGATGACGATAACGAAGAATAGAACAACGGGAATGGATCCCGAACAACAAACACAACGAATGCATGAACAAGAACGAGATCAACACCAACTGAAATACGTGCATGAGACGTATGTACAAACCACACACAAAGAGACAGCAGCAACAAACAGCAAGAGATGCGGCAGCAACCAGAGAAGATGACGACGATAGCGACTAGGGACGGCGATAGAGGCGGCCTGGGGGTGGCACTGCTCTGCGGCGTTGCTCCACCCCAGAGAGGACGACGGTGGCTGGGGGGTGCAAGCACGAGAGAGAGAATGGAGAAGGTGTGCGGTGGGTGGTCGGGGTCTGTCGACGTCGGAGATGAACGACGACAGCGAGGAGGGGGTTCGGGAGAGAGAGAGGTGTGGGTTGAGAGAAGGTGACGGCTAGGGGATAGAAAGAGATAATTAGGGTTTGGTAATTAGGGTTAGGGTTCAATTATGGTATTTATATAGTGACAATATGAGTTTTGGGTGAACTGGTTAGTATCCAATAGAAGAAAAGAATCCAATAAGCGACAAATAGGTTATGAAATAGGTTCAAACACTAGACGAGATCAAGAATAAATTGTAGGCTAAATAAATGAGAAAAAAAAGCTGAATCAATGCAAAATGAATCACAAGAGAGAGAAGAACAACACACCATACAAAGGAAAAAAAATTAAAATACAGCCAGAAATAAAATAAATAATCAAGAATTTTATTAAATATAATTAAAAATACAAACATGAGCATTAGGGGTTACACTCATGTAGCAGACTTAAAGTGTAGTCATTTAATGGATCATGGCAAGTGTTAGAGGTAATACTAAATCTATTAAGTACTAATTTTAGTCAAATAATGTCATTATATTATTTCAATTGGTCTATTCGTAATATTTTTGATAATTTTGTTTTACGGTATTGGGTTTACAAATATACAAATTGCTGTATTCCAGTTAGAAATAGGAACATCTCTATGGAGACTCACATAGCTAATTTTTGGATCCATTCCCGTTGTATGACCGAAAATTTTGCGATGGAATAGAAAATTTTTGGATTTAGGTCGATCTGATCCTATTAGGTACAATCAATCGATGGCTCGTGATCAGTTGGAGATGCGCACTTCTTCCTCCATCATTTGGCAGCCACATAACGGGTCATCAATTAAAGACGTATATGAAATTGAAGCTGCCAAATTTATTTCACGTTATCGACATGCTTTTACGTACTGCGATCAGGTATATTAATTTTTGTCATATTTATATACAGTACTTTTATTAAATAGTTTGGTTATGCTAAAGTAAACATTTGATTGCAGGGTGTATGGTATCTTGGTGATCGTTGTATTCGCCAACTAACTGGAATAGTTGCTATCCTAAAAGACCCACCTCCTCTCATGCGTTTCATGACATCCAGTACTAATATTCATGCACCTATCGAAGCATCACCTTTCGTACGTCGTGTAGAGCAGATCACCTATGATCAGTATTGGGCAAAGGTTTCAATTGGTCCGATAATTCCAACACTCTCCCATGCAGCAAATGTCAATTTCACTTGGCCAGCATCAATTAGAGATCCTTCTGCTCAGTTGCGCTACATGCTGCACCTCCATTTTGGCTACCAACCGAGTACCCAACTCAATCTACTGTAGAGAATTCATTATTGCTTGTTCAACCTTACGTTGATGTAGTACCCCGTATTTTTAAATATAATTTTAAAGATTTATAAATGAATTAAAATGATTTTTTGGAGATTTAATAAATATTTTTCATAAGATTTACCCTTTTTACACGTGCAAATACTTTCTTGGAAAGTTCAAAAGCCAAAGTTATTTTATGAAAAATCATTATTTATTATTTGGGATTTATTTTTAATTTTTCTAGATTTTTCTGATATTAATTGGACCTATTTACAAATATTACGAAAAAGAAGGATATTTTTGCAAAATCGTCATTTTGAGGGATGAAAGTGAAAAACTATTTTTTAGACTTTTCAATTAGTACCAGCTAGAAATAAAGAGTTTATTTTACTTTTAAATCTCAATTTAATTGGTTTTTATCAAGTTTCCAAGTATAGAGATTTATTTATGTAAAGTTATATTTAAAGGGGTTATTTTGCAAATGTGTTTAAAAACCCTAATTCTCTTATTCCGGCTATTTAAAAGAAGTGGAGTGCAGCTGTCTTTCGCTGCACAACACAAAGATTTTATTGTTTTCTTGGAGAATTAAGGAGGGAATCTTGAATTTCGCAGAATAGGACTTTGCTTGTTCTCTATTAATTCGGTTGGACTTCTTCATTTAGGTGAGTGACTTGTCTTGTTTCATTTTGTTTTGTGTATGTTATATGTGGTAATTTATCTACTAGAAATCATGTTAGGGTTTTAGCATGAATATGTACATGATGGACTGGATGGAATGGATTGATGAATTAAAATTTGATCTTGTGAAACCCTAGTTGTTTATGAATTAAATTGTATATGGGTAATTCGGGATTGATGAACAACCTATTGGAGATCATGGGTAGGCTATTACTTTTGGATTAATGTTGGATTTATTGAACAGTGGATATTTTTATGCATAAACCTAATAAAGATGTGACTTTTATTACTTTTGAGTATTGGTTGAATAGAACTTGATATGGTGATGTTATAAATGGATTATGGTTGTGAGTTATAATGGTAACTCAGTTTTGAGAAATTTGAATGGAAAAGTATGAATCAATAGATCATGTCATGGAAATCGAAATTGGGAATTTAGTTGAGTTTGAGGAAATATATCCAAATTGGGGATTTCTTTGGATTTTGATATTGATATGGTTCGGATCTGAATACGAAGCTATTTCAATGAACAATTAATTTTTAAGAAACTCCATTTTTGATTATATGCACAATTTATGTTTTATTTGAAAGAAATTAACAAATCGCTATTTTTTATAAATTCAAGTAGTTTTGATTTAGTTTTTATGGACTATTATATATCCTACAAATTGTATTTGATCAAATAAGAAATATGCTTTTTGTAAAAATCATTTTCATAAAGTAAAATTATGTATCGGTTCAAATATGCACAACCAAAATCTGCAGTCTGCAGGTCGACAGTCGACTAGTGTGACTTTACAGTCGACCATCGCGACTTGGCTGCTGTGATTTCTATTTTTTCTTAAAATTTCGTTCTGAACAGTCGACTGATGACCTTTTTGAGTTGACTGCTATACTTAGAATTATTTTCTTAAAGATTATTGGATTTATCGCCCTGAACAGTCGACTGATGACCTTTTTGAGTCGACTGCTATACTTAGAATTATTTTCTTAAAGATTATTGGATTTATCGCCCTGGACAGTCGACTGATGACCTTTTTGAGTCGACTTATAACACTTAGAATTATTTCCTCAAAGCTATTGGATTTTTTCTCTGGACAGTCAACCGATGGCTTTTGTAGTCGACTGATACTGATATATCTATACATATTTTAATGTTCTTTTAAATGATTTATTCTCTAAATTTTTTAATCTATAACCTACTATTCTCTACTTTGTATGCTACTGAACATATGTTTTCAAGTGGTTTAACTGAGCAATTTATATCGGAAGATTAGTTTGGATATTGGGTGTGAGTCTCTAGAGGGTGCGTGTGACCTTAGTATACCAGCAGTTGAGATATTTATGTTTGGGCTTGTTGAGGCAATTTTAGTTGATCAGTTGTTGAGTTAAGTCCAGTAGGGTACACCAACTCTAGGAGATTTATAAAGTAATCAAATAATCTAAATGATAAGGACAGGCACCAGTGGTGATATGATGAACGAGAACGTGGGTTATGGATCTCAGTATGGCTTACGGTGTGAGATAATCCCCGAAATTATCCAGGTGTGAGTGAAACAGTCTCCAGAATTCCCTGTGGTGTGGGATTGATCTCCAGAATTATCGGGGTCGAGGCGATGCACATATGGTATTCGTGTGATGAGGTACCATTGCTTGCGGTATGGGGTATTCTCGGAGATTCCCAGGTGTGAGTGAAATAGTCTCCGGAATTATCTGTGGATAGAGTTTGACCTCCAGAATTATCGGGGCTTGGGCTAATACTCATAGTTTATCTTTATCTCATAGTAGTCATCGTAGTAGGATTAGTTGCATTGCGGGGGATTAAACCCTACAATGTGGAGACGTTAAGGGCTTGCACCGGACCTATGTAGAGTGGGATGCATGGACTCCGACAAGTACACATTAGAGAGTCAGCATATAGAATTGTGTTTTCTTGACTTGGTTTCATGCATGTGTTTTCCTGTTTTCTATACTTGACACTTAGTCTAGTTTCACTTGATGTTTCGTATTTCCTTGCTATGTCATATCTTATGTATTCTTGTTTATTTCATGTTATTTATGATTCTATGCTTTACTTATGTTGTTTGTTTTATGTCACTCACACCATTATGGCTGACTCCTTTAGTTTTGGGGGTTAGGGTTATCTCTAGCCTCATATTTTACAGGTGATTACTTGTAACTTGGGATTTGGATGCATGAGGGTGTAATAGGTTATGTAATTTGTAAAAGAAATTGTTGTAAGGAAAGAAAATTTGTAATTTAAGGTGTATTGTATTCCGCTGTGTTATATAAAGATTAATGTAATGAATGAAAAATTTTATTGGTATTTGGCTGTGTTTAATATTATATTTGAAGTTGATGTTGGAAATTGTGGTACGTATTTCTAAGATATCATATTGAAAATTCGGGGCGCTACAGTTGAAGTGCCACTTTTTTCAGACGGTACTCTTATCAAGAATTTGGACCCTAATATCAATGTCCCGTTTCATCAAAGTGGACAACCATCATATGTGAGTTACCAAAATCATATATACATTTTCATCTTTAAGAACGTTATTATGTTATAATGTATTTTACGTACTCAGATTATTTTTTATATCTTATATCTTTCCACAGGAGGAGTTATACAGTCGTTGTAAACAATTGAGCAACACCGAAGCACAACTTCGACGAATAATACTTTCAGACATGGTTTTGAGGGAATTAATTCCGTCTGAATTACCGAATGTTAGACGATCTATATCGATTAGCAAACCATCTAATTCCCAACATAGACCGTTGAATCCGAATTTAGAGGACATCAGAGCATTGACGTCCTCATTTGTGCCTGAAACATAGTATGATTATGAAGAATTGGAAATATAATACTCAAATTATTTTCTATATAGCATGAGGGTATTAATGTCAAGTTCTAAATGTCACATGCCAAGCAACACCCTTATTGGATTGTAGTAAAACTTGGGGATTGTAATTGGATTGTAGCCACATTATTAATGTCACAGTATTAACTTGGGGATTGTAGATAGTTTGAGGGTATTTTAGTCAAAGTATTAATGTCACATGCTTAGTAGGTTTATACTTGGATTGTAGTGACTTATAGGTTTTTGTATTTATTCACTTTCGTACACATTATTCACAGATTCTTTTCTACCTACGAATGATATGTTATGACTTTTTTTACACCTATTTATTAACTTTAAGTGGCATGATCAAGAAGCATGATCAGTATTTATTTGTTGCCTTCCTATGTACATTTATTTCTCGACTACACTTTGTCAACTTCAACTCCAAAATAACCCACTGCAAATTTATCTTCTACTTAACCATGGCTAATTTATATGTAGCTTCTTCCTCGGGTTCATCTTCTGATTCATCAGCGGAGGACAACGATGTTATTGCTAGGATTATTCACAACCATCTAGTAAGGATTAGCAAGGCAATCCAATCTTGTGAACAAAACAATCGTCGCCATTACATTCGTCGGGAAAGAGAAGAAGGTCATAGACGGATGTGGAAAGACTATTTTGTCGAAAATTCAGTTTACCCAGATTCAATTTTTCGTCGTCAATTCTGTATGCGCCGACAACTCTTTAATCGGGTATTGAATGCTGTCGTGGGTTACGATTAGTACTTTCTCCAGTCCCAGGATACTTGTAAACAACTTGGCTTAATTCCTCATAAAAAAATTGCAGCGGCACTACGATGTTTGGCGTACGGAGGTGCGGCTGATGCGGTTGACGAATATATACATATAGGCGAAACAACGGTATTGAAAACTCTATATCGTTTTTGTTTTGCTATTGTAACTTTATTTAGTACTCAATATATGAGAAAACCAACACCAGCAGATGTGGAAAGACTACTCGAAGAGAACAACGCTCGAGGCTTCCCTGAAATGTTGGGTAGTGTAGATTGCATGCATTGAAAGTGGATAAATTGTCCAGCAGCATGGCAGGACCAGTACACAGGACATGTTCGGGAACCGACTATTATTCTCGAAGTAGTTGCTTCTTATGATCTTTGGTTTTGGTATTCATTCTTCGGAATGCCAGGATGCAATAAGGATCTAAATGTGCTGAACCGGTCAACTTTATTTAATGAAATTCTTGATGACTGTGTACTTCCAGCTAATTTTGTCTTTAACGACCACAGTTACAATATGGACTATTATTTAGCGGATGGTATATACCCATCGTTGGCAACCATCGTCAAAACTTACACCGCACCGGATACCCAAAAGAAAAAGAAATTCGCAGAAATGCAAGAGGGTACAAGAAAAGATGTGGAATGTGCTTTTGGAGTTTTACAATCACGATTTGCAATAGTGAAGGGTCCAGCACGTATGTGAGATGCAGATAGTTTGTCATATATTATGAAAATATGTATCATCTTACACAACATGATTGTTGAGGATGAACGTAACGAAGGTATTCTTGATTATGATTATGATCAAATTCCTGACTCGATATGGATCGAACCAAGCACAGGTGGACCAACTGATCAAGAAGGCTGAATCGTTCACAATGTCATTCTACATGATCGAAAAAAACACCATGCACTTCTTCAAGATCTGGTGGAGTATATTTGGTCACAATATGGAGATGAGTAACTGCACTTAGCATGTATTACTAAGTATTCCCATTGTCATGTAATGTACTACTTTGTATTGGGTAATAATTAAAAATGTAGTTAATGTACTACTTTGAACTATGATATAATATTTTAAGTGTATTATAAGCCGACAATTATGGATATTAACTATCGAGCCATATTATGAACACATTGATTCTTAGTTTTGCCATTTTCTAATATTCACAAGCACATAAACATTCCAAATTTTCCTTCTTAATTTCAATTAATAACGTATGATACATTTGCAATTAAAATTGCATGCTAACATTATATGAAGATAAAATACAAATTTTGGGTTAATGTTGTTTACCCACTATTGTAACCTCATTTTTGTAGAATTTTATTCTGCCTACACATAAAAAAATATCGTTGATTACTAGGTAACGTGTTGAGATCGATACTCATAATGCGATCTTCCTCGGCATGTTCTTTAATATCGCATTCTCAGTTTTTTATCACATTCCTCATTTCTTGCGATTCTTTGTACACAGATGTAAATTTTTTTGTTTCTTCGGCAATTTCTTTGTATTCTGATGTTTCGACCATTCTTTTTCCTTCTCTCTTAGCAGCTTTGCTACCTGGTGGTCGAGTAAGGGGTGTAGGTGATTCCATATCAACGGGTATATCTGAATTCCAGTTGTTTATTGTGCGAGAGTTTTGGCTACCACTTCCTTCACTCGATTGGGTACTCTGTACTCGATCAGACACTTATGTAGTACGCAATGAAAACTTCGGCTGATCTTTAAGTATCTCATAACACTCATCATATTTGAAAGCTTTCCCAGAAGTTGCCATATATTCTACTCTGCCTTCGCGAATCTAAAACAACATTGAAAATCCAAACGTTATTATGTACACAAATAATACAAATTATGACTTTAAATTCAATTTCTTTTACGTACCTTATCTGCCTCAGTTGTTCTACTACCGGCCCTAGTAGTTGCACTGCTCAATTTCGCTATAAAAATGGCTACTTCTTTCAAAATAAGTTGAAATCGACTAGTAAGTGAGCTAACCGTTCTGTCGGTCGGAGTCCCTAATAATACCTCAAACGTAGAAGAAATTCGCTCCCAAAACTATGCCCCGGGTTGATCGTTACCGATCAATGGATCTTGCGTTATACTAATCCAACTTTGGCAGATAAGAACATCTTCCTGAGCCGTATATGCTCCCCCCCTTGCACCTCGGCTCGCCATTTGTTTCCTTTCACAAAAAACTTAGTACAAGACATAGAGGTAATAGATGTTACTGGAGGATATTTTTTTAGACAATTGTGATGCTTGTATTGGGTTCTGGATGGGTACTATATATAACAAACTTTTAGTGAGCTGTTCAGATAGAGAAAGAGCCGTTGGATTAATCTGAGAAAGCGCAAAAAGCCGTTGAATGAAGAGGGGGCAAAATGGTCATTCATTTTTTTAAAAAAATCACCAGCGACGGAAATACTAGGTCTGTCCGAAAATTGCGGAATGGACGGACAGATCTTCTTGATCCGTCCGAGGGTTTTTGTATTTTTTGGGGTTTTTTATTACGAAAAAATAATTTTTTTTGAAGGGACGGACTTTGAAGGTCCTTCTGAGAATTAAAAATAATAATAATTTAGTGGGCCGAAAATATTTCTTCTAGATCCGTCCCTTTATAATATGCATTTTTCGTATATCGTCTTTCATTTATAGCAATTAATCTACTGTTGCGTATTCATCAAAAAATACATAAATAGCAAACGACTGCAGCGTGTCCTTTACTATAAAATGCATATAATGGATAAATAGTAAACGACTGTGGATGCTCTTAGTAAGTGATGTGCCACATATTTGAAGCAGTGGTGAGCATATTCTGAAATAATTCATCAAGATTCAGTATATGGAATTCGGCAAAAATCTGGCATATTCAGAAAAAATTCTGCAAAAATTCAGAAATAAAGAAATAAAAAATTTAATACATCTCAGTGTCTATCATCTAAGTAAATATATATTTAAATTCATAAATATAAAAAATAGTAATAAATTTAACGATTAATTTGTTTAATTCACAAATTATTCATAAATAATCGCTTTTTCATGAATAATTTGTGGAACGCCGTAATTTAAATGAAAAATAGTGATTAAATCACGATTTGATTCCGCAGATGAGTTCTTCACAAATAATTTTTGCCAAATTCGTATACTTTCTTACTGTGGACTCGTCAGTCGACACATAATTGTAGTCCAGAACAGAAACCGATCCAGCCGTAATAAAAACTCTTAACCAATTGAAATTCTCACGGTTGCCACGTCAGCCTCATCTTATTGTCGCCACGTGGACCAGGGTTATGTTTTCGGACACCCCCACGAAAATGTACCTGGCCTCGTTCTCATCCACTTTCGTGTCTCCTCTCTCCTTTATATAATTGCTTCTTTCTCTCTCTTCTCTCTCTTACCCTCTAAAAAGTCTTAACTTCAACAGCTCAGTACCATTTCTAGAGAGAGAAAGTGAAGACCGATGGAGAGCAACAAGAAGAAGGAAACCTCTCATGTCATTCATAAAGTCCCAGTTGGAAATAGCCCATATGTTAAAGCCAAACATTTTCAGGTATATCTAGGGTTTAATTTGTTGCAGTCTTCAAGTCTTGCTTTTGAATTTATTTATGTGTATGTGTAGATCTCAACTCTTAATGGTATGTTAGATTAGATATAGATATACATATTTATGGAGATATATATAGTAATTAATTAAGCAGGAATTCTCATTTAGTTCTAGGTTAATTATTATTACCAGTGATTAACAGCATACTAAACTGCTATCTAAAAGTTACCTTTTCTTCTTCTTCTTCTTCTTCTTCTTCTTCTTCTTATTATTATTGCATATCTGAACTTGGAGCTAGCTCTTCAAATTCGAACCCTAATGTTTTTTTGAGGAAATTCGAACCCTAATATTAGAGCGAGGCTATATAGATATTTTCATTTGTTGGTTTCTTATTATTGCACGCATCGAACTACTCTCTTTAAAGTAGTTTGATGTCTTTTCACTTTATTTATGATGAGGCAGGAAAGCGATTATTCCTTGAGTTTGCTTGTAAGGAAAGCTTATTAAAAGTATTTTTGGTTCTATATTTGGTAATTATGGTAGTATTAGTATGTAGACCCTTTTTGCATGATTATAAATATATATACCCTTTTTGGATGTAGCAATAAAGATTAAAAATCAAGTAAATAAAAACACAACAAACTTCGAGAACACATTAGTGCAAACATCTGTAACAGATGGGATCGATGTATAAGGATTTCGAGATAAGTCTTGCAAGATTTTTGATGTTTTCGGTAATTCGATCTCATCTTAATTTCCAGATCTTAGACTAGTATGTATAATGAAGAGATCTAGAAGTAAAGGAGGAACCGAGGGTTGAAGAGGATAGATATATAGTATGCAGAACCAATTCCATTAACTATATCATTTACGGAGGTAATTCGATATTTATGTGTTCCTCTTAACCTAATTATTTGTCATGCAAGATTACCGCAACTTGATTTATATCAACTGTGGTCTATATGAGTTGACTGATCTATAGTGACCTTCATCACTATCCTCTTCTATATATCTCTAGTCTCGTTGTTAGATCAAAGTGGTTCTTCATGGATTCCTAGGAGTTTGACCCTCATCTTTGTTAGGATTGTGTCTTCAAATACACGTAGGCACGGGAGTTCTTGAAGTTGGAGCTGAAGAAGAGAAGAAACGAAGCAGTGAGGAGAAAGCAGTTAGTTGGCAGACTTGCGGTCGACCGCACACCCGATCGACTGTATAGGGTTCCAACAGAGAGTGGGACGGTCGATCGTCTAGTGTTCGGCTCTTGGCGAAACTAGTTGTAGCAGACCGCAATTGAGTGCGATTGACCGACAACGGTGCTGTATGTTATTTTTGCTGACAGATTTTGGGTCCAATAAGCTGTATTTGTGTTTATTTTTTAGGGTTTGCTTGGGATCTATAAATATAGCAATAGATGTGAACTCTAGGGTGTATCAAGGTGACTTGTTATCATTGTACAACTTCAAGAGAGGTGAGTGTCGAGTGTTTCAAAGGTGTGAGAGATTGTGAGTTTGATCTCTTTGTAATCTTTGTATTTCTTGGGGAATAAGAAGTATTGGTTATCTCTGCATATTATTATGTTTGTGTACTTGCGAGATCTTGCCATTATTATGGTGGCTTGTTCTTGGTGCATCTAGTTCTTGAGCTTTTCTGTTTTTTGTGGTGTGTTCCACAATTAGCACTACAAGTGATATCAAGTTCTCTACAAGTGGCACAGAGCAAAGGTTTTGTGAGGACCGATAGCAAGTCAAAAATCAAGAGGCTCGATGAGAGTTACTTCGCAAAGTGGAAGATTCAGATTATAGTGTATCTTCGTCAGAAAGATCTCAATAGTCCATTGTTTGATGAGAAGCCGGAAGGTGCAAACAATGATGCGAAGATCTTGGCAGATTGGAATCATTTGGATCAGAAGACGCTATGGCAGATTCAGTCGGGACTGAGCAGGAAGGCGTTATTTCATATCTCGAAGACAAAGACGACAAAGAAGGCTATGAAGATTTTCACGGATATGTATAAGAAACCGTCGGCATCTAATCAAATTCTTCATATGAAAAAATTAGTTAATATGAAGTTGAGGGAAGGGGGGTCAGGAGCAGAACATGTGAATAATTACTGTATGGTTTATAACCAGATGGAAGCTGTAGGATTGAATTTTTCAGAGAGGGGACAGTCATTGTTACTTCCATTTACTTTGTCTGATGGTTATGGTATGGCGGTACAGACTATTACAAGCACTATAACAAATTCGATGACTTTACAGGATGTGGTGAGTATCATTCTGAATAAGGAGATGAGAAGGGTGAGAAACAGAGGATTTTCATCATCATCTTCTAAGGATTTCTCAATGCCGGTTGAAAAGATACGTGGGAGATGTAAGAGTAGTTGCACAAGAAAAAATCAGAGTAGTTCGTCTGAGAGTGGGTCTGATGATACAGACTGAGGACATGGACCTGAGTGTTGGTATTGTCACAAGAAGGGTCACATGATGTGCAGTTGTAAGGCCTATGTGAAGAAGAAGCATGAAAAATCGAAGCAAGCAAAACCAAAAGAAGCCAATGTGGTGTCTAATGAAATTGGCGAGATATGCTTATTAGCCAAGGAGGAGTTAAACACACAATATTGATGTATTGATTCGGGAGCTTCTTTTCATTGCACTTCAAGGAGGGAAGTGTTTAAGGACTACAGAGATTGCTCTTTCGGAGATGTGATCATGGGGAGAGATCAGATGTGTAGCGCCCCGATTTCCGATACTGGGAAACCGTGATACGAGCCAAGACATTTTCTTCAATTAGTCACAATACACAGAAAAACAGGAGAATTTAAAACTTTTTATTCAATACACAATGTGTTACAAGTCTGAATATTGTACAACTGTAATACCTTACAATAGAGTTACAATATTACCTTTACATTTCTAAGTATTACAACCTTCAACATCTTACATCAGAGTACCTCTCAACTAACAGATAATCAATACATATACTGCAGCGGAACTAAACATAACACTGACTCCTTGCTTTCCTTGCCTTGAGTCCTCCTGAATTTTGCCTTTGTACTTCGGCGATCCAGTACCTATGAAAGTGGGGACGTCAGTATTCACTGACGCTTAAAGGCTGATCATATAGCAGCGAATCTTCCAAACAATATACAAAATATAGCAATGGTGTTGGTGTAGTTTAAGTGTTTGTGAGTGCTAGGACTAGACTCTAATGCAACATTTAAATAGAACTAGGACGCTCCTATTCTAATATCAGCAAGTCTCCGAAAGCAACATGCAGCCCATACTACATGCGACTCCATCTCAAGCCGTTTCTCCATATATAGGGATTGAACCCGCGTTTAAGAATTCTAATTGTACTCAATCTGTTCCTGACACCTACACATGGCTAATGAGGTTGCAGACGTGGTCAAGTCCCATTATTGCATTTCGCCAGTGGTGTCTATGTTCGCCACTGCGACCCGGCCAACCGGACCTCTCTCAAATAGATGAACCCAATGTATCGGGCGTCACAACAAAATCAAACTATAGGGTTTCGCAAGCGCAGGGTAGCACGAAGCCTACCCTGTGGCACCCTCTGGGGTATCGCAAGCGCAGGACTGCCCAATGCATCCTGTGGCACCCCCAGCCACTGTATCTCAGGAATTAACAGCGCGAGATACGCAACCCGTGTCCTCAACTTGTGAGACGGCACCGTACGTATCCCTTTGACAGGAAGGTACAACCCAATACACCACCTATGATCTGCCTCGAGGGACGAGTTAGTGTCGGGCCCCCTACAACTGACTCCTCTCTCCCGGCAAAAGGGTTTAAGTAAACTGATCCTTGTAAGTCACTATCCTAGTGATGTCCCTGACTCGAACAATCCTAGGGATGACGATATTATAAATACAACATGCTGGGCCTTAAATTAGGCTTCGCAAGACAACTCTACTAGGCCGCTCAACCTAGACTTACCAGAATCCCTCAGGACCCGGTTCGTGGCTCATCGATCCAAGACTTTGGCCGTGCGAATATACACGCATGCCGCTACCCTAGACTTGGATTCTGTCTATACTCCGGTCCTCGATTAACCTACTCTGGTTAAGATTCGACGGTACACAAGGAGTGACTCCTCCACAGTTCCTTAGGGTAGAAATCATATGTCTTGACGGTCGATAGCCCTTAGGGTGGTAACATCACCCTAGACGAGCGCAATGAACTGTGTACTAGCTAACAAGCTATACTCGAGTAACAACCACATACGAGCCAATTAAGCTACGTATGAAACAATAACTACCTACGAGCCCGGCGGGCCTCGTAGGAGATAACCACGTACATACCAGCCAAATAAGCCGCGTATGAGACCAACAGCTACGCACGGGCTGGTCGGGCCGCGTACGAGACAACAAGCTTCATACGAGCCAACTAAGCTACGTATGAGACCCACGGCTACGTACGGGCCAGTCGAGCCACGTACGAGCACGACCATGTGCAAACAACCATACAGGTAATCAATCTTAAAAGCAACCAAACGTGCTTACTAACAAACTTAATCTTCTATTGTTAGAAGCAACAGAAGAATCTACTAGTAGTCTATGATCGGTATTCTACTAAGGAAGAACCGAAGGCGACAAAACGGCCTTTATCAACTAGCTATTACTAGTGGTCTTCCCACTCTTACTACTTCGACCTATAGCCTTAAGCATGACATACACTCGTAAGCATCTTCCTACGGTAATCCAATTACAAAACAGAACTACTCATCATCACACTCCTAAGTATGAATGTGATTTCGCTTGTGCTTACATCGAGCTTAAGCATAAAAATCACTACGACCTAGACATAGAGTCTACTATAGTCAAGCGAGCGTGAAAGCTTACTACTTATCTTGACTAATCACCATAACCCAAGCATGGATAGATAACTAATATAACATACAATATTTCAAGGTATAGTAGGTATTCTAACACTACTCCTACAATATTTTAAGCAAGTATTTGAACTTTAGCATGGTATAGAACACAACATAAAGTCACTACAACTAACCATGGGTAGTTCCTTTACTCTAAGCATGAATATCATAGTATGGATGTCATTAACTTAACATGATCAATAATTAGTATGATACCTACTTACTTAGCATGAATCATGATCATCTACTGACATAGCATGAACAACCACTTATCTAAGCATGGGTACCACGTAAACATGAGTATTCATATAACCTAGCATGGTATACAACTTACTCACAATCTGAACTAGCATGGTATATCTCTTACATACAATTAAACTAACATGGTAGGTGATTTTATTATGGATCCTACAACATTCCTAGCATAATAAAATTAATCCAAGTATGGTAGGAACTCTTAGATTGCATCTTACAACATTCTAAACATAAAGCATGATAGGGTATTTTTTTTTTTATAGAAACAATCCTACAACATGTTAAACATAAAGCATGCTAGGATATTTTTAGAAATAATCCTACAACTAACTAAGCATGAAACATGATAGGATATTTTGAGAAGAAATCCTACAACATTCTAACATGATATGATATTCTTAGAAGAAATCCTACAACTTGTTGAACATAAAAGCATGATAGAATATTGATATGGCTAAAAATGGGGTTAAATCGGAACCGTCCAGATGGGGCACGAATCTTGAAGCTCAGGGATAAAACGGTAATTTCACCTGCTGACGGGTCTGAAGCGGGTACCGGATATCTTCCCCAAAGACCCTCTTACCCGCGAACGGATCCACCTCGACTGGGTGCGGGTTCCAACCCGCAGCAAACCCGGTCCAGAAGGGATAGAATTAGGGTTTCTGATTAATATTAATCAACGGCCCTGATTCGTGTCTATCCTTTCACTGGGGATTAGGGATCACATTCCTTATCTGTATACACAGGAATAACATGCCTAATCTGTTCTCTGAGACGCCTATAAATACCCCCCATCTATCTCCATTAAGAGGTATTCAATCTTTCGCCAGTTTTTGCGCTCTTTCATAGTCTGCCAGATTACTGACTTGAGCGTCGGAGGGTGCGTCGCCGGGAACAACCCCGGTGTCTTGCACTTTTTGCAGGTGCACGGCGGGAACGACGATCGAGGCCCGACGGAACAGGTACAAAAGTTTTTCTATTCAGTTTCCCCAAGAATCCACAAGTTCTATCTGTTTGCCCCCACACCAAATTTAGCGGCAACAGATTGGCGCCGTCTGTGGGAAACTAACGAATAGGGACCTCTCCTCTTCCCGGTGAACAGGTTTTCTCCAGCCATGCCGCCTCGCAAAGTTAGGTCAAGAGGGTCTAATCGAGTGGTCAACCCTGACCAGCAAGAAGTCCTTCCTGATCCCGCTCAGCAACAAGGGCAACTCCCCCCTACCATGGAAGAGCCACTCCAAAGGAACCCTCCACCTCCTGATCCAAAGGGTCCTAACCCTCAGAAACAGCCTCTTCACCAAGAGAACCTCTCCATCCACAACACCTCCAGTGCCTCCATGGCCTCCCATCATCCCCGAGCCTCTGGTCGCCACAATGCCCCTCCCAAACGTCCGGAAGATGATGACCTCCGTCGTCATCTGGATGAAAAGCGGGCTCGGGGGAAGCCTCCCGCCAGCAAGAGTGATCCCCCCGTCGCCGAGAGTACAGGAGGTCCCCCATCCGAAGAGGGAGGAAGGACTCCCCCGATCATTACCGAAGGAGGCACTCTCCCGCAGGTCGGCAGCAGCCTAGGAACAATGAGGCACCAATCACCCGTGCCGAGTTCCAGCAGTTCCAAGCAATGGTGCAACAGGCACTCAACCTCCGTCAAAACCCTAATGAGCCGAAGGCCTCGTCCCCTCCTCCAGTCCGAAGCCCTCGCCGACGGTCCCCCTCTCCTCGTCCCGCTCCTACCAACTCCCGGCGTACCCCAAGTCCTCGTCGCTCCCGAAGTTACCATCGCCGCAGCCCTCGCTCGCCCTCATACGAAGACGAGTCCCGTGGCTCGGCAGATTACCGTCGGAGAGATGACACAATGAACCGCCGTCTAAACGAGGTGGAAAAACTCTTGGGACAGATAAACCGAGAAGAGGAGCTTAGGGGGAGGACCCTACGTCCTAGCCGACCCCCATTCTCCCGGACCATAGTAGATGCCCCTGTGCCGTTTGGTTTCAAACCTCCCCAGTTCGAGAACTACACTGGGGAGACCGATCCAGTTGACCACATCGAAAGCTTTAAGACTTTGATGCTCCTCCATCAAGCTTCCGATGCCCTCCTCTGCAAAACATTCCCTGCAACTCTCAAAGGCCCAGCTCGAGAATGGTACTCTCGCCTTGCCCCAGCATCGATATTCTCCTTCGAACAGTTCGAAATCCTGTTCATCACCCATTTTGTCAGCAGCCGAAGGGCCGAGAAGACCAGCATCTCACTATTGCACCTCCGTCAACAGAAGGGGGAGAAATTGAGGGACTACGTGAAGAGGTTCACAGCTGAAGCCAGAACCATTGCATCCCTCGACCAATCGGTCGCTACCGCGGCGTTCCAATCCAATATCCTCAATTCCAACCTCCACTCCTCCCTCGCCAAGAAACCACCGCATGACTTTTCTGACCTCCTCCTCCGCACTGAAAAGTACATCCGAGCTGAAGAGGCCGAGGAACAGCCCAACTGGGAAGGAACTGCCTCCGGGTCTAAGAGGAAGGGAACGGAAGAAGAAGGAGCAAAGAAGTTCCAGAAGGATAATGCTGGCCAGCGCCGACCTCCCCCTAGATTTGAGAAGTTTACTCCCCTCACCACAAACATCTCCGCCATTTTCATGGAAGTCGAAAAAGAAGGGGTCTTACCTCCTGCTCCGAAGATGAACACCCCTGCCAAGAGAAGAGATAGAGAAAAATGGTGCCGCTATCACCGGGACCATGTGCACGACACCAACGATTGCCGTGCACTAAGAAATGAAATCGAAGCCCTTATCCAGAGGGGGCAGTTGGCAAAATTCGTGAGAAAGGACCAAGCCGAGCTTCCTCCCCAGCCTCGGGGAGCTAACAAACGTCCGGAACGAGAAGAGACACCAGAGTTTGAGGAAGAACGAGTCCTCCACCTCATCCATGGGGGTCCAATGGGGGGCTCCTCGAACTCTTCTCGCAAAGCTTTTATCAGAGAAGTGAACTCGGTCCGAACCACCCCTCCTCCCAAAGGCCTTGGAGTGCCCGTCACCTTCTCTGACGAAGATCTCGAGGGTGTCCGCACCCCTCATTGTGACGCACTCGTCATCAGTCTTCACATGGCCAATTTCAAAGTCGAGAGAATCTTAGTGGATAACGGTAGCTCCGTTAACATCCTCTTTCTCGACGCCTTCAAGGGGCTGAAGCTCTCCCGAGACAGACTCAAGCCCGCCGGCTACACGCTCCATGGGTTCACGGGAGTGCCGGTGACAATTGAAGGGGTAATCACCCTCGATGTCACAGCAGGCAAAACTCCTACTACCCGCACGGAGTCGATGGATTTCATGGTCGTAGATGTCCCAGCAGCCTACAACGTCATTTTGGGTCGGCCCGGCCTAGCCGCCCTTGAAGCCGTCCCTTCTGCCTATCATCTCAAAATGAAATTCCCCACCCGGGCCGGAGTAGGGGAAGTGAGAGGCAATCAGGAGCAGGCCCGCAAGTGTTATATGACCTCCACCCTCGGGCCCGTTCTCTCATTAGAAACACTGGAAATTCCCCAAGATGCCGCTCGGCCCACCTCCGAGCCGATGGACGAATTGGAGGAAGTACTCTTCTCGGAGGAAGAGCCGGCCCACAAGTTCTTCGTTAGCAAGACCCTCCCGTCCGCCCTATACTCGGACATCGTAAAGTGCATCCGAGCCAACCAAGACCTCTTCGCATGGTCAGCTGCAGACATGCCCGGTATCTCCGAAGAACTCTTGGTCCACCGCCTAAGTGTTGATCCGGGGTCCAAACCGGTTCAGCAGAAGAGGCGCAAGTTCGCCCCCGAGCGTCAGCTCGCTATCAAAGAAGAGGTAGACAAACTGTTGAAGGCCCGATTCATACAGGAGGTAAATTATCCTGAGTGGTTGTCAAACGTAGTAATGGTGAAGAAGTCCAACAGGACATGGAGAATTTGTATTGATTTCACCGACCTCAACAAGGCCTGCCCCAAAGATCCCTTCCCTCTGCCGAGCATCGACACTCTGATTGATGCAACCTCGGGACATGAGCTCCTCAGCTTCATGGACGCTTTCTCGGGTTACAATCAGATAAGAATGTTCCCCCCGGATATCCCTAAGACATCCTTTGTAACCGATCAAGGCCTTTATTGCTACAGAGTCATGCCATTCGGACTAAAGAATGCGGGGGCAACGTACCAGCGCCTCGTCAACAAAGTATTCCAGGCCCAGATTGGCCGGAATATGGAAGTGTACGTAGATGACATGCTTGTGAAAAGCATCCGAGGCATTGATCATGTGGCCGACCTCCAAGAAGCATTTGATGTTTTGAGAAAGCACAATATGAGACTCAACCCGAACAAGTGTGCGTTCGGCGTCTCATCAGGGAAGTTCCTCGGCTTCATGGTTAGCCAACGAGGAATAGAGGCAAACCCGGAAAAGATCAAAGCCATATTGGACATGGCCCCCCCCTAGAAATGTCAAGGAAGTTCAAAGATTGACTGGTCGCCTAGCCGCCATTGGGCGCTTTCTGTCGAAGTCCGGGGAGAAGTGCCTCCCGTTCTTCAAAGCCCTCAGGGGGGCTAAAGGATTCGAATGGGGGCAGCAACAACAAGACTCCTTCGACCAGCTTAAGGCTTATGTCGTCAATCCACCTCTCCTCAGCAAACCCATACTGGGCGAACCACTCTACCTCTACTTGGCAGCTTCCGAACAGACGCTTAGTGCGGTCCTAGTCAGAGAAGAAGAAAGAACTCAGAAGCCCATTTACTACGTCAGCAAAGTGCTCCGGGACGCCGAGCTCCGGTACCCGAAAATTGAGAAAATAGCCTACGCCCCGATAATGGCTGCGAGAAAGCTTCGGCCCTACTTCCAGTCCCATTCGATGGTCGTCCTTACCGACCAGCCGCTGAAACAGATCCTTCACAAGCCAGAGACTTCCGGCCGCCTCATGAAGTGGTCGATCGAGCTGAGCCAACATGATATAACTTACCAGCCTCGGACCGCAATCAAGGCGCAGGCGCTGGCCGAATTCATAGTTGAAACAACTATCCCCGACTCCGAGCAAACTATGAAGGGACCGCCTGTCTGGTCGGTCTATGTCGATGGATCCTCTTGCAATGAGGGGAGCGGGGCAGGGGTCATCCTCGTGGGCCCGGACGACTTTGTCCTCCAATATTCCCTCCGTATAACCTTCAAAGCCTCGAACAACGAAGCCGAATACGAGGCACTCATAGCCGGCCTTGGAATGGCCCGAAATGCAGGGGCGCAACGCCTGCGGATCTTCAGCGACTCTCAGTTGGTCGTCAACCAGGTCCTCGGCGAATATGAAGCCCGTGATGACAGGATGGTAAAGTACTTGGCTAAAGTAAAGAGCCTCATGGCGCTCTTCGAGGGGGCCCTCATCCGAAGAATCCCCAGAGAAGAAAATGCCCAGGCCGACGCCCTGTCCAAATTAGCTTCCTCATCCCTTCAAGGCCTCGAACAAACTGTTCTGATAGAAGTCCTCCTAAAACCGAGCATAGAGGACGAGGCTCTCAACTCCGTCGAAACACTGCCAGTCCTCCTCGAAGACAATTGGATGAAGCCCCTCGTCGAGTTTTTAAGAGACGAACTCCTCCCCCAGGATCCGAAGGAAGCCCGAAGGATAAGGACCCGAGCCGAGCGTTACATATTGGTCGAAGGCATTCTATATAAGCGCTCCTTCACCCAGGTGGATGGTCGGCCCTACTTAAGGTGCCTCTTCCCCGGACAAGCCGACTACGCCCTGTAAGAACTCCATGAGGGCATCGGCGGAGCCCACTCCGGCTCCAGAGCCTTGGCGTGCAAAGTGTTGAACTACGGGTATTACTGGCCCACTCTCCTACGGGACGCCGAACAACACGTTCGGCAATGCACCTCCTGCCAGAAGTATTCTGACATTCGACGCCTTCCACAAGCACCACTCTCCTCCCTATCAAGTCCGATCTCCTTCGCAATGTGGGGGATGGATTTACTGGAGCCGTTTCCGCCAGCCCCCGGACAATTAAAGTTCCTAGTCGTGGCAGTCGACTATTTCTCGAAATGGATAGAGGCCGAGCCCCTGGCTACAATCACCGAACATAGAGTTGTCCAATTCTTTTGGAAAAATGTGATCTGCCGATTTGGCGTTCCTCGGGTCATAGTTACAGATAACGGTACGCAGTTCGCAGGAGCTGCCTTCCGAGCCTTATGTGGAGACCTGGCCATACAACACCGCTTCTCCTCTGTTTCTCATTCCCAGTCAAATGGCCAGGCCGAGAATGCCAACCGACAGATCCTCTTCGGCATCAAGAAGAGACTGGACAAGTGCTCCAAGGGTTTGTGGGTTGATCAGCTGCCCAATGTGTTGTGGAATTACCGCACCACGAAGCGGACCCCAACAGGCGAGAGTCCGTTTAATCTCACCTATGGGTCCGAGGCCCTCATCCCACTAGAAGTTGGGATACCCTCTCCTCGTTTGATAGCTTTTGAAGAAGAACAGAATGCCAGGGAGCTCAGAGCAAGCCTAGACTTGATAGACGAAATCCGGGAAAGAGCAGCCATATGGCAACAAAGTTACCGGAGAAGAATCGAACTCGCCTACAACAAACGGGTCCGCCCAACAGACCTCAAAGAAGGGGATCTGGTCCTCCGAAAATTGGCCATCTCGTTCCCCGGACAGAAAAGCAAACTGACCCCGAATTGGGAGGGACCATACAAAATCTCCAAAGTGATCCGCCCCGGTGCATACAAGCTAGAAGATCCTGAAGGCAGAGAAATTCCCAGGACTTGGAACGCCGACCATCTTTTGAAATACCAAGAGAAGGCAACTACGCCTATCTAAGTAACTCGAGATGTCGGACCACTCCTCTCCTGCTACTAGTAGTAATTTTTTCTTTGTTCTTTTTTCATTGTAATAACGGCTCGCAACTTTAGAAGCAGCCGACCATTAGATATTAATAAATAAAGTTTTTCATATTTTTGATACTATCGCATACCTCAGCCTTTATTTTTCTAACCACACGATGGTTCGGAGTCCAGCACTCGGCTCGACTCTTCCTCCTCGGCTCGTCTATAGACGAACCGGGAGTAGATCGCCGTTCGAAATTGCTCCTGCAGCCGTTGAATGGATCGGAGTCTAACACTTGGCTCGATTTTGCTTCGCAAGTTCGCTCAGCGGACTAGAAGTAGCTCGCCATTCGAAACTGCTCCTGCATCCCTTAAACTACCCACACGATGGTTCGGAGTCCAGCACTCGGCTCGACTCTTCCTCCTCGGCTCGTCTATAGACGAGCCGGGAGTAGATCGCCGTTCGAAATTGCTCCTGCAGCCGTTGAATGGATCGGAGTCCAACACTTGGCTCGATTTTGCTTCGCAAATTCGCTCCTAGGCGGACTAGAAGTAGCTCGCCATTCGAAACTGCTCCTGCATCCCTTAAACTACCCACACGATGGTTCGGAGTCCAGCACTCGGCTCGACTCTTCCTCCTCGGCTCGTCTATAGACGAGCCGGGAGTAGATCGCCGTTCGAAATTGCTCCTGCAGCCGTCGAATGGATCGGAGTCCAACACTTGGCTCGATTTTGCTTCGCAAATTCGCTCCTAAGCGGACTAGAAGTAGCTCGCCATTCGAAACTGCTCGTGCATCCCTTAAACTACCCACACGATGGTTCGGAGTCCAGCACCCGGCTCGACTCTTCCTCCTCGACTCGTCTATAGACGAGCCGGAAGTAGATCGCCGTTCGAGATTGCTCCTGCAGCCGTTGAATAAATCGGGGTCCAACACTTGGCTCGATTCCGCTTCGCAAGCTCGCCCCTAAGCGGACTAGAAGTAGCTCGCCATTCAAAACTGCTCCTGCATCCCTTAAACTAATCTAACGATCGGATCTCTCCGACGACTCGACCCAATCTTTCCGACTCACCCTCAGTCGGGCCAGAATTAGGTACAAATCACAGTCCTCACGCGCCGAGCCGAGGTACCGGGGTACCGACCCTCGTATATGGCAAAAAATCACTCCGAGGCGAAGCCACCGTCAGATCGCCTCAGAAAGTGCGCTAGGGCGTGATGAGCGGATCTCATTCAGCCACGTATCCACAAAATGACAAGATAGTGTTTTCTTGGAAACTGGACCCGCCTCGAGATCCGTGCAAACATCAGACGTCCCTGATCAGGCCACGTTGGCGCAGTCGGGAAGCAACTACGCCTTAACAGCCAAACCGAGCCTATGGCTCAGAAGCGCAGCAAAAAGGAAAGTTCGGGGCCAAGGAGTTCGGCGAAGCGAACACCAGCCTCGTAGTTCGTCTCAAGCCTACTCTAGTTGACACAACAATAGCACAAATAAGGAGACAGCCGAGGATAGTTCGGATAAAACAACTCCAATTCCATTAACAAGTTGGATAAAGTTACAAAGCGGATTACAACGGCAAAAACTTGCAAGTAGGTTACAACACAAAGACACGACCCGTCCGCTACTTCCGAGGAAGGGGAATGCTCCGCTTCAGAGACACTTTGGGTCGACGCCTCTTGACCTCCGAGCTCGAATCCAGGCCGACGAACCGAGACGCCTCCTCACCACTGACCCTGACGGTTGCTCCTACCGAAGCACCGCTTGAAGACACCGCCACACCGCTTTGGGCATCGGCGGCTGGCCTGCCTACAATAGGAGTCCGGCTCGCTGCTTGATAGAACGTGATCCCTCGCTCGATCTCTTCGCGGGTGCACGAGGTGCTCCGGACGTTAGCCCTCACCGGCTGAGGCTTGAGCCGAGCAACTTCTTCCTCCAGTTCGACGATGCGGTCCTTCAAAGTGTCATCCTTCACTATCACTTTAAACCGAGGAAGTTTCGCCGAACCGGGGTATTCGGCGCTGTCGGAGATAACACGACGCAAGTGGGTCACTTCGATACTCTTGTCGACAGTCACCCTCTGCAACTCTTCCACCTTCCTCGCCAAGCCATCCCGTTCGGCTGCAACTCGAGCCAGTTCCTCTTCCCTAGCAGATAGCTCGGCCTCGACTATCCGTAGGTGGTGCAGTTCAACTAAAGCATCGCTATGCCTAATCTCCAAGTTATGAAGTATTCTCCTCGTCAGGTGAACCTCACCCTCGAGACGATCCTCCCGAGATCGCTTAAACAACTCGGCTTGGCGCTGTTCAGCCGAGGTGTTACGAGTCGGCTCGGCAATCTGAAATAAGAAAGAGAGCATTGAAATACCCCACTACCGAGCCAAACACTTAGACAAATTCCGGAGTCAAAATACTTTTCATTCATTGAAAGGCGGTGGCCAGTCCGCAAAAGGCATTACAACGATCAAAAAAAAAAAAAAAAAAACTACAAAAACTTAGTGAGGGGATCAAGGGTCCACCTTCGTCGCCGCGTCGGCCACGGGTGCATCGGCGGAGGGTTCTTTCACCTGGCTGTCCGCCACAATCTCTCCATCCCGACCTCCCTCGCCTTCGCCTTCGGCCTCGTCATCTTCGCCTTCCTCCCCTTCATCGTCCGAGGTCGGCGTTGGAAACAATTGGTAGCCGACCCGCTCGAAGCCGGGGACCCGTTCCTGAGCATGGTCGAGGGCCATCTGATAGGACATCTCCATGTTTTCGGCCATGTGCTTCTTCGCCTCTTCCTCGATCTCCTTCTCCACCTCGGCCCGGATCTTCGTCGCCAGGGCCTCCTTCTCTGCCCTCTCTTCGGCCAAGGACTTCAGCGCCGCAGCTAAGTCCTCGGTGGCCTTGGCGGCCTTGGCAGACTCCGCGTCGAGCCGCTGCTTAGCCTTCTCCAAGTCCGACCCAAGATCCGCGACCCGAACTTCCAAGGCCTCAGCCCGCCTCTGCTCGGCCTCAAGTTCTTTGACCGCCCTGACCTTCGCCAACCTGTCCTTGTCACTGGCAGACCTCAGCTCCTTCTCCTGCTCGGCAAATGTCTCGAGGAGGTGGCCGAAGTGGCAAGTGGCCTACAGAGACAACAATCAGTAATGCACAAGCCGAGTTGCAGACTTAGAGAAATTTGCAATACACCTACCGAAACAAGTGACCGGGCGACTTCGTAGGTGTCGTCGCCGACCGTCCCCGCCCTCAGTGCGGCCCTGTCCTTCGGGGTCGCCAAGTGTTTGACGACCTGCACGGACATCTGCGAATTGCCGAGGAACCCGTCATGGTTCTTCACTCGCCAATTCGGCACGAACAGCTGCTTGTGCTGCTCTGTCAGAATCTCTTCGGCGGCCTGGGTTAGCGGTGGTGCCTCGATCGACAGCGCCGCGTTCACGTCAAAGGTCCCCTCGATCACGCCAGGGACCGAAGAAGACGGGGGCTCCTCAGTGACGACAACTTCCGAGGGCACCTCCACGGCTGGAGGGGGCGGAGAGATGGTCGAGGCAACGGCAGGTGCAGGGGTCGACGAGACAGTCGCGGCCGCCCTCTTCCTCTTCTTCCCCCCGGCCAACTTAGACCTGTCGGCCATCATGGAGTTGAAGTCAATCTTCATTGATTCTGCAACGAGCCACAAAAAAAAAGGGGACGAGTTAGCAGTCCGAACCAAAAACTTAGAAAAAAAAATGAAAAACGAGATGTCAGGAGCATACTCGGGTCGATGGGGCTTAGGCCGTACCCAAACAACACCTCCTCCGTCAAATCCCTTCAACTCAGTATCGGAAGGGCCATTATCTTCCTCGCCACCTCTTCCTCGGCATCAGACAAAACAGGGTCGGCGCGCGCGAAATTCGGCACCTCCACCTTCCAACGGGTCGGAATGGGCCTAATCGCCTCGCCCCTTACTATAAAATACTTTTCCTTCCAACCCTTAATCGAGTCAGGGTTTTCTACAATCTTGACACCCTTCCTCGGCCCCAAGTAGTATCGATACTCCGTCTTGTGCTGCCGGTTTACTCGATACATTCCTCGGAAGACCGTGAGATCCGGCTGCACCTCGGCTCGGTAGCACTGAAGCATAAAGGCGTTCACATGGCGCCATGTGTTCGGCATGAACTGGGTCGGCGCGAGGCAATACCAGCCGAGGATCTCGAGGATGAATGGGTGCAGAGGGAAGCGTAACCCGGCATGAAAGGAGTCAACGTCGAACATACACATGTCCGAAGACGGCAGCTTGGCATTCGCTCGTATCCCAGGACCTGGGAGAATCAGTTTGTACTCCAGAGGGATAGCGAAAGCCCTTCTAACCCGGAGCAGATCCTCCTCGGATACCAACGTGATGAGCTCATCTGCTTCGGTGGCAAGGGCCGGGTTAAGTTCTTCGACGATCTTGGACTTCCCATAGATCGCCTTCTCCAGCAAGTCGCCCAGGTACTGCCTGACCCCCGAATGACCGGACAGGACGGAAGGATACCGTCCTATCTCGGGTGCTTGCTTCGGATTCTCCACGATCACCTCCACAATGGGGGATTGGGTCTCCACCCTCCTCTTCTTCTTCCCCTTCTTCGTCTCGACTACAGACGGTTCAGCAGCTTGCTTACCCTTCCTCCTAATCTCCGACCTCCTCCTCTCCTCGGCACTCTCGTCGCCCGAAGACGAGGCCCCACTCCCCGAGTCTACTCGAGACATCTCTAGAAAAATTATTCAGACTAAGTAAACTGACCTTTTGAAGTGATGTCCACGGTCGGAGTGCTCTCGCCGGAAATCGCCTGGCCCACGCGACAGCTAACGGAAACACCTTAGAGAGAAAATCGCCGCTAGCAGAGAACTTGGAGATCGAAAGTAAAAAACTTGAGTAAAAAGTGAGAAATGAGCTTTGAGAGTAAGGGTGAGAGCTTTTAACCCCTAGCAAGTTGGGCCTCCTTGGGAAATGCAAAAAGCCCATTAGGGAGCCAAAGCGACAGGCGGAAAAGATACGAAGCTTGCTCAAAGCAAGAGACTCTTCAAAATACCAAGTCAACGCCTCGGCCACCTACGAGAAAGCCATAGGACGCCCCGGTTACATAACTCAGTACCTCGGCCAATCAGCTCTGATGCGCCGAGTCGAGATACCGGGGTACCGACCCTCGTATATGGCAAAAAATCGCTTCGAGGCGAAGTCACCGTCGGATCTCCTTAAAGTTCGCGACAGAATCTGATGGACGGTTCAGATCGTGCCACGCCCACAAAATGACAAGATAGCATTTTCTCGTGATCTGAACCCCATCCTCGAGATGCGCGCCAAGATGGACCGCCCAGATCCAGCCACGCGTCCCCCTTTGCTGCCTGCCATCGGTTCGCCCAGCCGAGCTACCGAACAGCTCAGCCGAGCCACCGAGCCACTAAGCACCGAGGAGGGGAGCCCTTAGCAGGCTCTTCCTCCAAAACACCCAACTTAGTACCTCGGCCAATCAGCCCCGATGCGCCGAGCCGAGATACCGGGGTACCGACCCTCGTATATGGCAAAAAATCGCTCCGAGGCGAAGCCACCGTCGGATCTCCTTAAAGTTCGCGACAGAATCTGATGGACGGTTCAGATCGTGCCACGCCCACAAAACGACAAGATAGCGTTTCCTCGTGATCTGAACCCCATCCTCGAGATGCGTGCCAAGATGGACCGCCCAGATCCAGCCATGCATCCCCCTTTGCTGCCTGCCATCGGTTCGCCCAGCCGAGCTACCGAACAGCTCAGCCGAGCCACCGAGCCACTAAGCGCCGAGGAGGGGAGCCCTCAGCAGGCTCTTCCTCCAAAACACCCAACTTAGTACCTCGGCCAATCAGCCCCGATGTGCCGAGCCGAGATACCGGGGTACCGACCCTTCGTATATGGCAAAAAATCGCTCCGAGGCGAAGTCATCGTCGGATCTCCTTAAAGTTCGCGACAGAATCTGATGGACGGTTCAGATCATGCCACGCCCACAAAACGACAAGATAGCGTTTTCTCGTGATCTGAACCCCATCCTCGAGATGCGCGCCAAGATGGACCGCCCAGATCCAGCCACGCGTCCCTCCTTGCTGCCTGCCATCGGCTCGCCCGGCCGAGCTACCGAACAGCTCAGCCGAGCCACCGAGCCACTACGCGCCGAGGAGGGGAGCCCTCACGAGGCTCTTCCTCCAAAACGCCCAACTTAGCACCTCGGAACCGTCGAGCCGAAGCACCGACCCAACGAACCGAGGCACCGACCCTCCGAGCCGGGGTACCGGGGTACCGACCCTCGTATATGGCAAAAAATCACTTCGGCCCATATCAGCCGTTGGATCTTGTGAAAAAGCGCGCTCGTCATGATGGACGGTCCAGATTTGGCCACGTCCACTAAACGACAAGATAACGTTTTACGGGGATTCGCGCTGAGATGGACGGCTCAGATGATGCCACGTACCTCGGAACCGTCGAGCCGAAGCACCGACCCAACGAACCGAGGCACCGACCCTCCGAGCCGGGGTACCGGGGTACCGACCCTCGTATATGGCGAAAAAATTCGCTCCGACCCATATCAGCCGTTGGATCTTGTGAAAAAGCGCGCTCGTCATGATGGACGGTCCAGATTTGGCCACGTCCACTAAACGACAAGATAGCGCTCTACGGGGATCCGCACTGAGATAGACGGCTCAGATGATGCCACGTACCTCGGAACCGTCGAGCCGAGGCACTGGTCATCCGAACCGAAGTGCCGAGACGCCGAGCCGGGGTACCGGGGTACCGAACCTCACATGCGGCGAAAAAACGAGCCGAAGAACAGGGACCACACGATCTCTCCGAAAATCGCGCTCCGCTCCGATCAAGGGCTCTGATGACGCCACGTCATAAATAAGTATTAAAAATCAGTTTTTATTTATTTTAATCGTATTATTTATTTAAAAATTGCGAAAAAATTACTAAAAATTTGGGAAAATTCACTAGAAATTCTAGAAAATAATTATAAATTCGGGGTGATATTTTCGAATGCCTGAACGAACAATTATTGTCTAGAATGTATTGTGAGGGCCCCCGAACGACTGGTTAACACATCGCAAAATTAAATGAATAATCCGAAAAAATAGACAAAGACCGTCGGACATTCAGAGATGCTTAAGAACAGATTGTAACTTCAAAAAACACCTTACTACCCCCTTCAAGATTCAAAACCCTCCATTCGGACTCCGATACAACTCCGCTAGCCATTAAAACAGTTAAACTACTCCTCAAAGGCTGATCAAACTCAGTCTTTAGGAGTGGGGGGCTCGTGATATGGCTAAAAATAGGGTTAAATCGGAACCGTCCAGATGGGGCACGAATCTTGAAGCTCAGGGGTAAAACGGTAATTTCACCTGCTGACGGGTCTGAAGCGGGTACCGGATATCTTCCCCAAAGACCCTCTTACCCGCGAACGGATCCACCTCGACTGGGTGCGGGTTCCAATCCGCAGCAAACCCGGTCCAGAAGGGATAGAATTAGGGTTTCTGATTAATATTAATCAACGGCCCTGATTCGTGTCTATCCTTTCACTGGGGATTAGGGATCACATTCCTTATCTGTATACACAGGAATAACATGCCTAATCTGTTCCCTGAGATGCCTATAAATACCCCCCATCTATCTCCATTAAGAGGTAATCAATCTTTCGCCAGTTTTTGCGCTCTTTCATAGTCTGCCAGATTACTGACTTGAGCGTCGGAGGGTGCGTCGCCGGGAACAACCCCGGTGTCTCGCACTTTTTGCAGGTGCACAGCGGGAACGACGATCGAGGCCCGACAGAACAGGTACACAGGTTTTTCTATTCAGTTTCCCTAAGAATCCACAAGTTCTATCTGTTTGCCCCCACACCAAATTTAGCGGCAACAAATATTTTTGGGAAACATCCTACAATAATTAAGCATAAAAATATGGTAGGATATTTCTATTAAGCATCCTACAACATTCTAACATGGAATAGCATGATAGGATATTTATAGAAACAATCCTACAACATTCTAAACATAAAGCATGGTAGGATATATTTTTAGAAATAATCCTACAACTAACTAAGCATGAAACATGATAGGATATTTTGAGAAGAAATCCTACAACATTCTAACATGATTGGATATTCTTAGAAGAAATCCTACAACTTGTTGAACATAAAAGCATGATAGAATATCTTTAGGAAACATCCTACAATAATTAAGCATAAAAACATGGTAGGATATTTTTATTAAGCATCCTACAACCTTCTAACATGGAATAGCATGATAGGATATTTATAGAAACAATCCTACAACATGTTAAACATAAAGCATGGTAGGATATATTTTTAGAAATAATCCTACAACTAACTAAGCATGAAAATATGGTAGGATATTTTTAGAAGTAATCCTACAACTAACTAAACATGGAAACATGGTAGGATATTTTTTAGAAGTAATCCTACAACTAATTAAGCATAAAAACATGGTAGGATATTTTTATTAAGCATCCTACAACATTCTAACATGGAATAGCATGATAGGATATTTATAGAAACAATCCTACAACATTCTAAACATAAAGCATGGTAGGATATATTTTTAGAAATAATCCTACAACTAACTAAGCATGAAAATGTGGTAGGATATTTTTAAAAATAATCCTACAACTAACTAAACATGGAAACATGGTAGGATATTTTTAAAAGTAATCCTACAACTAATTAAGCATAAAAACATGGTAGGATATTTTTATTAAGCATCCTGCAACATTCTAACTATGGGTATTGCTTCTAAACATTTTTAGAAGTGATCCTACAACATTTGAAGCATGGAGATTACTTCTAAATATTTTTAGAAGTGATCCTACAACATTTGAAGCATGGAGATTACTTCTAAATATTTTTAGAAGTGATCCTACAATATTTTACTACTACTACTACTCCTATTTCAATCAAAACATAACACACAATTATCTACTACTACTCCTACTTCATTCTTATCAAGAACATAACATACAACTTACTACTACTACTACTACATACTACTACTTTATTTAACCAACCATACTACTACTACCTTATTAATCAACATACCTTTACTACTTTATTTAATCAACATGCTACTACTACCTCATTTTAGCATACTACTACTTAGTTGCTTACTAGTCTTTATTACTAGTGATAAAAAGAAAAGATCATTTTTTTATTTTATTTTACTTTACAACTATGAAAGAAAAGATCTCTTTTTATTATTTCTACAACTAGTGATTAAAAGGAAAGATCTTTTTAATATTTCTACAACTAGTGATTAAAAGAAAGATCTTTTTAATAGCTACAACTAGTGCTTAATAAAAAAAGAAGATCTTTTTAATATTTCTTTAACTAGTGATTAATAAAAAGAAAAGATCTCTTTAATCTACAACTAGTGATTAATAAAAAGAAAGATCTTTTTAATCAATAAACATACCCTTATTATTATTAGTCCAATGTTTAATCAAAGTCCTACAACCAACAATGGTTGTAAAATGTTCATGTGCTCATGTATGCCAAGTCCTACAAGTCCTACAACCAACAATGGTTGTATGTTCAATGTCATATGCCATATGTGAATTTTAGTCCAATCAATAAACATAAACAACAACTACTATAATAAAGGTGTGATCTTTATGTGTTAGTAGTCACTACTACTACTTTTTTTTTCTTTTACTTACTACTACATTCACACACAACTACACACCCATCAAAATCCAAAGAAAACAAAACAAGAAGATGAGAAGAAGAAGTCAAACAACAAAACAAACAAACAAACAAAGAAAGAAGCATGAAGAAACCCCCACCTTAGTATCTATAGGAAGGACTTGCTTGCTAATCCTTCTCCTTCCCCTAGCTTTCTTTTAGAAGGCTTCTAATAATCCTACAAAACAAAACTCTCAAGTTAACTTTGTTCTCTCTTTCTTTTCCTTCCTTTCTTTCCTTCTTTCTTTCCTTTTGTTTTCTAAAATGAGAGAAGGAGGAGAATGAGGGGGTGTTTAAGAGAGACTAGAGGTGGTAAGTGCACCACATTGACACAAAATAACCCCAAGGGATGGCCGGCCATGCTTCTACGGGGGGGGAGGGGGGGAGGGGTATGGTGTAGGGTGGTGAGGTGGAGGGATAAGGGTTCTAGAAGGTTTTAACACTTCTCATGCATACAAACCCTAAATTAAACCTCCTAATCAAACCTTAACCTTCTAATTAAGTAGCCATGACAAGAGTAAGTACATTGACCAAAAGTATACATTACATACTTGTATGATGTACTAAGTACCATACAATTTTATGTATGTGTACATGTATGTGTATACAAAAATTTTCTTCTAAAATCCTCATAAAATTCCCAAAAATAGTTTAATTTAGAAAATAATAATAAAATAAATTTTATCATTAATTCGGAGGCTCGTGCTATCAATTTGATGCGCTTCGGATGCACACTGACCGATAGATGCGCGTAGACACTGTTTGTGGGCAACCCGGCGAAAAATCACCAAAATGATCTGATTTTGGAATTTAAAATAAAATAATAATAAAATAGTAATTTCTATGAGTTAATATCCGTCCGGGATATTACAAGATGTATCCTGTACGAGGGGTTGGTACTGTTTGCGTGAAAGCCAATGATGATCAGTGTTACCGCTGAATCTGGTGTGGGGGCAAACAGATAGTATTTGTGGATTCTTGGGGAAACTGAATAGTCATGTAATGCCCTGATTTTTCATTTAATGAAAAATTATTTATTTTGCACGTAGTGTGCACGTGCAATATTTTTGTAAATATTTTCATCAAGATGAGTAAAAGATATTTAATATGTGCCTTTAATTATTTTTCTATAAGCCTTCTTTCAATTAGACAAAAAGCATTTTCTTTTAAAAACCCAAAGTTAATTTAATTTATTATTTTTATAATAAGTATTTTGGCCCATAAACTAAAGCCCATGGATTAATCTATTTTTATACAACTTGTTATGTAGAATACCATTTAAAGACTATTTTATTTTTATACAAAAATTTAATGTACAATTTTTTGGGCCTAGTTGCATGCACGTGCACTACACGTACACGTGCAATATGCACTTTTTCAACTAGGCCGGTTGTAATCTTTTTGGAGGGAAATAAAAATTGTAATGGTGATCATGGTGTGGTGGTTACTTGGTTGTGGGTAGTTATTGCAACTCCTACTTTCATCTTGACCCTCCATCTTACAACCAACCAATTGATCCTAGCCCTCCATTCTCCTTAATTTTTAGTATAAATACCCCCCCCCCCCCCCCCCCCCCGGCTAGTTATTCTTGTGTAAAATTATTCTCTTCCAAACCTATAGTTCAATTATATTATCTAGTGGTGATTTTGTGAGTTAAAAGATTGAGAGGGTGTGAGATTGTGCTTGCAACACCAAGGAGAAGAAGGGCCGGCTCGGTGGGCTTGTGTGGTGCTCGGGTTTGGTGCTTTTGGAGACTCGAGTGCGCGCTTCTAGGAGGAGGATCGTTCGTGTGCAAGGACTTTTGTTGCTAATTGTGTTTGTCTCTCCATTTGAGGTGGGTAAATTTTCTGTATTTCTAATTAGGAATACATGCTAGATGTGAATTGAAAGAATGATGCATGAAAATAAGAGTACACTTAAATTAGAAAATGGCTTGTTGATTGATGAAAATATTGGGTTGTGGTTCTTTCGTTAAATTTAAGTTGTGAGTAAATTGATTATAGCCATGGATTCATTATTTCTAAACACCAAGAATTATATGCAAGAATTAGTAGATTGACCATATTACTTTATGTGCTTAAATGGACTTTTGTGATAATGTTGTGTTGGGTGAGTTAAAATATAGATTTGTATGTTTGGTAAAAGAGCAAGAATAGAGAATTAATATGAAGATCGCTAATGAAGAGATTAGTGATGTTAATTTGTTAAGAAATGTCGAAAAAGAAGAAATGTGGTAGTAATGGAAGGATTGCTAAATTGATATTTTCCATGCTGTATATAGTATAGAAAATATGAAAAAGGACTTTAACAAGTAGAGAATTGGAAATGACCTGTACAGTCGACTGGTCGAGGGAGCAGTCGACTGGTATATTAAAATAAAATATATACACTTTAGATTTCCATGGAACGATGTATTTTAATTGTTAACTTGATGTTCTAGCGTGCTAAATTGGGATCAATATTCATCTCCGTAAGTAAATGATGAGTAAAAGAAAAATGTATGTTTGTCATTTCTTTCGAGAAAAGAAAACACTAGTTATGTGAAAGTTACATTTATTCGAAAACTATGTTGTGATGTTAATAAACATATAAGAATTTCATGTTTGGGTTGGCATGAGCATATTGTAGTGTGACCAAGAAAGATGTGTGCATAGAATGAAGGAATGATTCCTTAATTTGAGATTTTAACCTGTTCAGTCGACCGAATGTGTATAACAGTCGACTGTACTGGACTTGAAAAAATTACATAGTTGATCTATGCAGAACAGTCGACTGGATTGAATGACAGTCGACTGCCCTGTAAAGGATATTTTAATATTGAACGCTGCGGAACAGCCGACTGGCCATGTGCAGCAGTCGACTCTTCCGAGCAGCTTATTGAAGGACCGTGTTTGGCTGAACAAGTCGACTGGATAAGCTCTAAGTCGACTGTTCAGATTACTTTTGGCATATCAGGAATTCTATGATTTTATTTTATGATAAAGATTGCGAATCTTATGTTGAATGATTACTGGATGTGACAGTTAAGTAAACTCTGTTTGCCTTTGCATGAATTTTTATACCAGAAATGAAGTGAATCATTTATTTGAATTTATGAAAGTTATATAATTGTGGAACTATGGACATGAAAAAGAAAATCTATGGTGATTATGAAAAATGAACTCATGAGCTGGAAGTGCTCAGATTATTTTAG
Organism: Hemerocallis citrina; assembly: GCA_017893485.1. Classification (NCBI taxonomy): domain Eukaryota; kingdom Viridiplantae; phylum Streptophyta; class Magnoliopsida; order Asparagales; family Asphodelaceae; genus Hemerocallis; species Hemerocallis citrina. The sequence continues at coordinate 203,027,964 of CM030360.1, forward strand.
TAATTGTGAATTGGAATTGAAACAAAAGAGTAGCTAAGTCTCCCTCGGCATTTGGAAAGAAATAAAATGAAATATTGAAATGAAAGACCAAGGTTGGTCATGTTTGAATGAATGAATAAGTCCGGTTTAGTGGAGAGGCTAACTCTAGAGCTTTGATTTTGTTCATGATTCTAATAAAAACTAAGGATTAGTGCATAGTGAAGACATGATGAAAGTGAGAGAAAAATACGAGTATGAGAACTAGAGTTACGGTGCGAGTGTGTGGGCCACAGAATGCATGCTTGATGAGTCAAGACATGGCGTGGGCACAACTCAGTAATGATCGGACTTTAGCCACGCTTGTGGAATGTTTGGTGACTGCAAGAGGATCGTGTGCCATGAAGTGAGGCTGAATTGCCACAGAATGCATGCTTGATGAGTCAAGACATGGCGTGGGATTCCCCTCCAGAATTTTCTGTACACGAGCTTGTATTCATAGATCATCTAGGATACTCACCGTAGTTACAGTAGTAGATTAAGTCATGGCGAGGGATTGAACACTACAAAGATGAAGAACGATTAAGAGGCTTGCCCTCGGACCTATATAGTATGAGATGCATAGAATCCGAACAAGTGCGCATTAGTGTCATCTAATATAAATAATTGCATTAAGGACTAAGTGCACAATCACAACACGACATCAATAGGGTAGTCCCTTTAGTTTGATATGTGACAAGTTGTGTTTGCTAAATATGGAAAATAAGTTATACTATTTCCGGCATAGAGAGGATGGCCGTGTATAATGATCGTTGGTTGAATAAACTGACGTACCCACAGTCTTATATGCAGGTAAATGGCTTGATACAGATTAAAGAGGAACAAATGCTTAGAGATTATTCAATATTGTGTACATTTGTTTCATTGTTGTAAAGTTTATTTCCGCTGTGCAATGTAAATTGTAAATGTATTCATGTAAACTTTGATGTAAAGTGAAAAGTTCAAATTTCCTTGTAAAATTGTACTAAAGAAAGCGGAAAGATCCTGTAGAACATCTCGAATTCAGTGTATTTGGGATTCGGAGCGTTACAAGTCAAACCTTAACTTCTTCCACCGGGGTTTGACCACTGACTCCCGCCGCTCACCTGCAAAAAGTGTGAAACACTGGGATTGATCCTGGCGACGCACCCTCCGACGCTCAAGTCAGTAATCAGGAAAGATTATGAGAGAACGTAAATTGGCAAAAGATTGATTACCTCTTAATGGTGGTGGATGGGGGGTATTTATAGCTGCCTTTGGGATCAGATTAGGAATGTAATCCCTATGACCAGATAAGGAATGTAATCCCTAATTCCCAGTGAAAGGATAGATGTGAATCAGGGCCGTTGATTAGGATTAATCAGAAATCCTAATTCTATCATGCTGGACCGGGTTTGCTGCGGGTTGGAACCCGCACCCAGTCGAGATGGATCTGTTCGTGGGTTATTGGGTCTTTGGGAAGAAGACCCAGTACCCACTTTAGATCCGTTTGTCAAGTGAAATTACCATTTTATCCCTAGGCTTTAAGATTCGCGTCCGATTTGAACGGTTCCGATTTAACTCCATTTTTAGCCATATCACGAGCCCCCCACTCCCGAAGACTGAGTTGGATCAGCCTTCGAGGAGTAGTTTCACTGTTTTAATGGCTTGCGGAGTTGTATCGAAGTCCAAATGAGGGGTGTCGAATCTTTATATGGAGTATTACAGTAATTTTTGAGTTAGTAGCGTGCTCTATATTGTTCTTGAGCTCTTCTGGACACATGGAGATTTTTCTTACTTTTTATCTATTTTTTTCGGATCACTTATTTAATCTTGCGAAGTGTCGATTCATTGTTCGGAGGTCTTAATCGACTGTTCTAAGCAATAATCACTTACCCAGGGGTCCAAAAATGTTTCCCTGAATTTATAATTATTTTTTAGAATTTTTAATTAATTTTCCCGAATTTTTAATCATTTTTCACAATTTTTAAATAAATAAAATGATTTTAATAAATAAAAATTAATTTTAACTACCGAATTATGACATGGCGCGATCTGCACCCTTCATCATCGTCGAGCGCGATAATCTGGAGGATCGGACGATCTGGGTAGCTCGGCAAGTACTTTCTTTGTATGTGAGGGTCGGCACCTCGGCACTTCGGCTCGGCACGTAGAGATCTGCCGAACTACGTGGCGCGATCCTGAGCGTCCACTATGGTGCAAATCCCAAAAAATGCTATCTTGTCATTTTGTGGACGTGGCATGATCGGGGCCGTCTATCATGTTCTAGCACGTTTTTTGAGAAGATCCAACGGTTGAGGTGGGTCGGCTTCATTTTTCTTCAAATGTGAGGGTCGGTACCTCGTCACTTCGGCTCGGTAGCTCGGTGAGGCACTCTGGTGGCTTGGCAGCTCGCCCTCTGCTCCAGTAGCTCGGTTGCTCAGCCAAGCTGTTCGGTAGCTCGGCTATGCACTCCAGTGGCTGGCAGCTCGGGAGGAACACGTGGAGCGTTCATCACGAGGACGGGGTTCAGATCACGAGAAAATGTTATCTTGTCGTTTTGTGGGCGTGGCGTGATCTGAGCCGTCCATCAAGTTTTGACGCGAATTTTGGGACGATCCGAAGGTGACACTGGTTCGGCTGAATTTTTCTCCATATGTGGAGGTCGGTACCTCGTCACTTCGGCTTGGTAGCTCGGTGAGGCACTCTGGTGGCTTGGCAGCTCGCCCTCTCCCCCAGTAGCTCGGTTGCTCAGCCAAGCTGTTCGGTAGCTCGGCTATGCACTCTGGTGGCTGGCAGCTCGGGAGGAACACGTGGCTTAATCTGGAGCGTTCATCACGGTGCGAATCACGAGGATGGGGTTCAGATCATGAGAAAACGTTATCTTGTTGTTTTGTGGGCATGGCGTGATCTGAGCCGTCCATCAAGTTTTGACGTGAATTTTGGGACGATCCGACGGTGACACTGGTTCGGCTGAATTTTTCTCCATATGTGGAGGTCGGTACCTCGTCACTTCGGCTCGGTAGCTCGGTGAGGCACTCTGGTGGCTTGGCAGTTCGCCCTCTCCCCCAGTAGCTCGGTTGCTTAGCCAAGCTATTCGGTAGCTCGGCTATGAACTCCGGCGGCTGGCAGCTCAGGAGGAACACGTGGCTTAATCTGGAGCATTCATCACGGCGCGAATCACGAGGACGAGGTTCAGATCACGAGAAAATGTTATCTTGTCGTTTTGTGGGCATGGCATGATCTGAGCCGTCCATCATGTTTTAGCACGTTTTTTGGGACGATCCGACGGTGACACTGGCTCGGCTGAATTTTTCTCCATATGTGGAGGTCGGTACCTCGTCACCTCGGCTCGGTAGGGTGGTGGCTTGGTGGTTTCGACGAATGCTCCGGTGAATCAGGAGCTCGGATCGAGTCTTCGAACCACTTGATGAGATCTGAGACGTTCATCGCTGTGCACATCACAAAGTTAGAGGTTCAGATCATGAGAAAATGTTATCTTGTCGTTTTGTGGGCGTGGCGTGATCTGAGCCGTCCATCATGTTCTGTCGCAAATTTTGAGGCGATCCGACGTTGAAACTGGCTCGGCGGTATTTTTCTCCATATGTGGAGGTCGGTACCTCGTCACCTCGGCTCGTTTGGATGGTGGCTCGGTGGTTTCGAGGAACGCTCCGGTGAATCAGGAGCTCGGATCGAGTCTTCGAACCACTTGATGAGATCTGAGACGTTCATCGCGGCGCACATCACGAAGTTGGAGGTTCAGATCACGAGAAAACGTTATCTTGTCGTTTTGTGGGCGTGGCATGATCTGAGCTGTCCATTAAGTTTTGACGCGAATTTTGGGACGATCCGACGGTGACACTGGTTCGGCTGAATTTTTTTCCATATGTGGAGGTCGGTACCTTGTCACCTCGGTTCGGTGGCTCAGCGTTCGCTGTTTGGTAGCTTGGCTAAGCACTTCGGTGGTTCGGCTCATCGTCCTCTGCAATTAGTGGCTCGGTGCCTCGTGGTTCGGTGGGCCACGAGTCGTTGAGGGGTGATGTTTAAGCAAAACGACGAGCCTTTTCCCTGAAACGTCGCAACTTTGTCGTTTTACCTTCCCTTAGTGGGCCCTCAGACGTTTCGAAAGCTCAACAGTCGCTTTTTGGCTATAAGTTCTTACCCCCCCTCACCCCTTGGCTCATTTCCTACTTTTACTCCCAAGCTTTTACTTTCGCTCTAAGTTTTCTATGCTAACGGCAATTTTGTTCTAAGGTGGTTGCGCTAGCTGTTGCGAGGGCCAGGCAATTTCCGGCGAACTATTTCCGATCGTGAACGTCACTTGAAGGTTACGTCACATCAAGGTCAGTCCTCTTTGCCTTAGATTATTTTGTTGGATCCTGTAGGCAAGGCAACAAACACTAGAGGAGGGGGGGTGAATAGTGTTTATAAAAATTAAATTGCGGAATAAAGATTTTTCTGCTGTGCAGTCGACTTAAGGAGTAAACCAGTCGACTAAAATAACCAAATAAAAGGTAATTCAAACAAGTCTGTGAAGTCGACTTAGAGTTGAGACAGTCGACTTATCATACAGATAACTTTCAGAGTATACGAGTCTGACCAGTCGACTTATAAAGTATTCAGTCGACTGTACAGACAAGTTTCACAGTAACAACACAAACTGAGAAAATATAAATGCAAGTTAGAGAGATACAACCACAGAGTGCACACGATGTATCCTGGTTCGGTCCTCCCGACCTACATCCAGTCCCCAAGCAACCCACTTGAGATTTCCACTATTCTTGAAAAAGTTTACAAGAATAGCCCTACGACGTTCAGACAACAACCTTGTCTAACCCGTAGTCCTTTCTCTCAACCAGAGAAAGCAACCCACTCTTCCACCAAGAGTGACAAACCTGACTCTACAACCTAGAGTCCTACTCTCCAACCGAGAGGAAAAGAAAAACAATAAAATTGTTTACAATCAACCTATAGCCTTTTTTGTGATTTGTGATATAGTATGTGGCTAAATGGTTGACTTCTATATCCAGTCCAGAACGAAATCAAATGTTATACTGGACTGAAGACAGAGAACCAAGTCTTAGTGAGTTGAAAGCTTTTGTCTCTTGAAAAATATAAAACTTAAGATCTCAAAGAAATGCTTGGAGTATTGTTATGTTTAACAGTGGATTCTAACCTCTATTTATAGAGTTAGATGCACTGGACGTTGGAAATCAGTTGTTCCAACTGTCAACCAACGGATCTAAAAAAGATTTGAATTTGAAAAACGATTTTAAAAATAGAAAACTGTCAAACGCACTTGAACAGTCGACTGGGTTGCCATAATAAGTCGACTGATCAGAGTTTGAATAAGATTAGGCAGTTTTGTACCAACTCAGTCGACTGGAGCAAGTAGCAGTCGACTGGTACGCAACAACTGATCTAGTTCAAGCTGTTTTGACTTTTGGTTTTGAAAAATCACACATTTAAAAGAGTTATATGTGAGTGTATGTGTGTATGACAAGGCTGTACATCATTCTAAGACTCAAATAAAACAAAATATTACATTTGTTTTTAAGACATAAAAAATATATGACACTTGAAGCATAGGTCTTGACTTGAGTCTTGAGTGAAGCCATTGTCTTTATCCAGAGCGTGTGCTTGTTCATTTGTTCAGCTGTATAGTAATGAGGCTTTTGTGTATACAACCTGCAATTATATAGTATAGCACAGATAAATGTTGCAGTGTGTTGTAATCATCAAAATCAAGAATCAACATTCTCCCCCTTTTTGATGATGACAACACAATAGCTGATAATAACAAAAATAATACAAGCATACAATCATTGATATGCTCCCCTATTAAAAGCACATAATGCATACATATTGTATCAGTCGACTTAAGAAAGAATCAGTCGACTTAACAGAACTTCTTGAAAAGAACAGAACTTGAAAAACATACACAACATAACACAACAAGTGTTCTCCCCCTTTGTCATCAACAAAAAAAAAGGACACAAGATAATGTCTTACAAAAATAAGGAAAGCTTACAAAAGTAAAAAAATGCAAGAAAGGAAATACATAGTAAAGAAAAACAACAAAAAAAATAAATCAGCAATCTTCGTCTTCGTCGTCGTCATCAACACCCTGAGACGGAGGTGAAAATTGAGTCGTAAATAACTGAGTCAGATGTGAGATTTTGGAATCAAGGGAATCAATATGGGAAGCAAGGGTATCTTGACGATCCATGAGATAGTTAACAGCAAGATATAGACTACGTGGATCATCAAAATCAGCACGGGGACGAGAAGAGCTGGAGGCTGAAGATGGTCTAGCAGAAGTTGCTAAAGGAACTTAGGTGCGGGGAGTAGGTCTAGGGGAATGTCTAAGGGAAGGATCAAGAAGCTTCATACGTGCTAAACTGATACGATCAAAGCACTCACAATGCTTAACAACATTGGTCTCGGAGTCGAGATCAATATCATAAGCAAGAAAGACACTAGTAAGGAGACCACCAAAGGGCAAAAAGTGAGTATGAGACTTGTGGAGTCTCGAAAAGATGACACGACCCCAATTGATATTTATTCTACCAAAAATTGCATAAACCGCTTGTTGCAATTCCATAGAATACTGATCAAAACTTCCTGTTTTGGGAAGAATATTATATGATAGTATTCTTGCAACTAGTTTTGCAATAGGTGTGATAGATTTACTAGACATGGGGGGTCCATGATTTGGCAAAAAGATTTTAGACAAGATAGATGCATCATCTAAAATGATCTCACCTAAATCAAGTTCCTCATCATCAATACCCATAATAAGATTAATTCGCTCGGATGTGAGTTTAATCTTCTTATTTTTGACCGAAGAATAAACAATAATTTCTCCATCATCCGTTTGAACTACTCTCATATTGGTATAAAATTGATAGATGAGTTGTGGGTAGTAGTTAGGTTGATTTTCCAAGGATAAAAACTCATATAGACTACAATTTTGAAAAAGAGAAATAAGATTGAACCTATCTAAATCATTGAAGTTTACAAATCTACCTGGAAAAATCACAATGTTACAAATAAGATACCATTTTTCCAAGAGATCAGGACTCCTAAGATACTGAGAATAGTCTTTTGACGAAGAACTATCATCAACATGAGATGTCTTAGATCTTTTCGGAGCCATTTTAAGAAATGTGAGTGAATCAAACAAAGAGAAGTGAGATTGGAAAAAGATTATACCAACAAGGAGAATGGAATCAAACAGCAAAGGGAGCGGAAAATCAGCAGCTCCAAACAGAAGATTCGGCAGTCGACTTCTGGATCTATCTCTTTTCTCCTTAGGGTTTCAGATCTGGAATTGGGGTAAAAGTACAAGTGAAAAATTGAGGCAGTGAAGAGGGTTTTTAACTGAAGCCAATGGCTGAGATTGAATAGAAACGAGATCAACGGCTCACAAAGAAGTCACGGGCGAGTCAAAGGATAAAAATTTGTCTCAAAAAACTGTGTGAGATGCCTTTAATATATCTCACACAGTTAAGGAGACCATAATCAGATGTGCCTTTAATATATCTTAAAATTCGTTTCACAGTTTTTAAATGAGATTCTTTAGGACTAGACTGATATCTAGCACACAAACATACGCTGAACATAATATCTGGTCTACTTGCGGTAATATATAAGAATGAACCAATCATACCTCGATAGAGTTTCTGATCGACACTCTTACCTAATATATCTTTGTCAAGGGTAGTGGTAGTAGCCATAGGTGTGGATTTACTACTTGTACTATCCATGTTAAACCGTTTGAGTAATTCCTTTGCATATTTTTCTTGATTAATAAATATGCCATTTGAAGACTGTTTAATTTGTAGTCCAAGGAAATAATTGAGTTCACCCATGTAACTCATCTCAAACTCGTTTTTCATGGTGTTAGCAAACTCTTGACAAAGATTATTATTAGTAGAACCAAAGATTATATCATCAACATATATTTGTATGATTAAAATATCATTCTTAATTCTTTTGATAAATAAGGTAGTATCTACTTTACCTATCTCAAATTCTGTTTCGAAAAGAAAAGTTTTCAAACGATCATACCAAGCACGTGGTGCTTGTTTAAGACCGTATAAAACCTTTTTCAATTTAAAAACATGGTTTGGAAATTGTTCATGTTCAAAACCTGGTAGTTGTTTAACATAAACATTCTCTTTAATAATCCCATTAAGAAAAGCACTTTTAACATCCATTTGATAAAGTATAAAATTCATGAAACAAGCAAAAGATAATAAAATACGAATTGATTCTAATCTAGCAACATGAGCATATGTTTCATCAAAATCTATGCCTTCTTCTTGATTATATCCTTGAGCAACTAGTCTAGCTTTGTTCCTAACAACTTGTCCTGATTCATCTAACTTATTTTTAAATACCCATTTGGTACCAATAATAGTATGATCAGGAGGTCGTGGAACTAAATCCCAAACATCATTTCTTATGAATTGGTTTAACTCATCTTGCATGGCATTCATCCAAAATTCATTCTCACATGCTTCTTGTATATTTTTCAGTTCAAAATCCGACAAGAAGGCTGTATGAGATATCATATTAATATGTGATCGTGTCTGAATACCATGGGAGATGTCACTAATTATTAAGTCATGAGGATGATCTCTAACTTCAACAAAAGATTTTGGTAAAGTTGAAGATATCACAATAGGATCATTCGACTTGACAGGTTCTTCAGTCGACTGCTTTTCATTAGTCGACTTGATGTCCTTATCGGTCGACTTATCCGCAAGGCTAGTTTGTCTTAAAGATGTAATTACTTTATTTAAAGGTGATGAGTCAGTTTCATCATCTTTAATTACATTTGATGAAGGCAGAGATTCATCGAATGTAAAATGCATTGACTCTTCAATAGTCATTGTTGACTTGTTGAAGATTCTATATGCTTTACTCCTATTTGAGTATCCTATGAAGATACCCTCATTAGATCTAGGATCAAATTTATCCAAATTATCTTTAGTGTTCAGAATAAAACACTTAGAACTAAATGTCTTAAAATAAGAGACTTTAGGAATTTTGTTAAAAAATAACTCATAACAAGTCTTCTTTAGCTTAGGTCTTCTTAGAATCCTGTTTAAAACATAACAAGTTGTAGCAACGGCTTCAGTCCAAAAATACTTAGGTAAATTGCTTTCAACAAGCATGGTACGTGCGCATTCTTGCAAAATCCTATTTTTCCTTTCAACCACTCCATTTTGTGGTGAAGCTCTAGGAAATGCAAATGAATGTGTTATACCATTCTTGTTGCAATATTCTGTAAACGTTTCATTTTCAAATTCTCCACCATGATCACTTCTAATAGTGACTATGGTTAGAGATCTTTGATTTTGAATTCGTTTACAAAAATTTGCAAATTCATCAAAAGCATCATTTTTATGTTTTAAAAAGAATGTCCAAGTGAATCGTGAAAAATTATCTACTAAAACAAATACATATCTACTTTTATTCAAAGAAGCAACTCTAGTAGGGCCAAATAAATCCATAAGAATTAATTCGAGTGGTCTACTAGTAGAAATTACTTCTTTTGTTTTAAAGGTGGATTTGATTTGTTTTCCTACTTTACATGCATCACATAACTTATCCTTTTTAAAGGATAGTTTTAACAGTCCTTTAACTATGTTATACTTAGATATTTTAGAGAGATTTTTCATATTCACATGACCAAATCGTCTATGCCAAAGCCAAGAATCATTATTAGAAGCTATTAAACAAAAATCATTTGAAAACTCATTTGTATTCAAACATAATTCATAAATGTTGTTTTTGCGAAAACCTTGAAAAATAATGTTTTGCATAGTAGAATCATAAATTATGCAAGCATCTTTTTCAAAAATAATTTTATAACCTTTATCACATAGTTGACTAATACTTAACAAATTATGTTTTAGTCCACTAACTAACAAAACATTTTCTATAGTAGGATTAGTATTTTTACCAACCATGCCGATTCCTATGACTTTTCCTTTGTTGTTATCACCAAAGGTAACTGTTCCTCCATCGATGCTTTGTATGGTGGATAGGAGATTGGCATGACCAGTCATATGCTTTGAACACCCACTGTCAAGTATCCAACGATCTTTCTTTGGTATCTATAAAATATTCAATGTGAATATGGTACCCTTTTCATTGGGTCCAAAACATATTAGTTTGGGGAAAACCAAACCCATAATGAGTTTGATTTTCCTCCATAAGCAGGAATAAAATTAACAGAATTACATACATTTAACATATATGAATTGATATACGCAGTTCTATCATTCAGATTCAAGTTAACTGGAACCCATACAAGTTTGTTCTGTCCAGTCGACTTTATAGCATCCTTCAGTCGACTTCTACTGCAAGTCAGTCGACTGGATGATAATATAGGTCGACTTATATGAGATTTTGGTCTTGTTAAATAAGACTCAGTTCCTCTGAACAGACGACTGGTGGATGGACTCAGTCGACTTGACTGAACTTTAGACTTGCTTTTATCACTAAAATTTATGAGCTTAGGCTTTTCAAAGAATTCATACAGTTTATGTTTAACACTAGAAATAGATTTAGGTTTATTTCTACTAGTGTTTTTAGAGGAAAGATCTTTTACAATAGATTTTTTAAAACCAAGACCAAACTTTTGACTAGATTTCACTTGATTTTGAAGAACATTGTTTAAATTCTCTTTTCCTTTATTGAACTTAGATACGTTCTTGGATATCTCTTCATAATTCTTTTTTAGAGATTCAAGATCCATATCTAAACTTGAAATACGAGAATTTAAAGATTTTACTTCTTTATCAAGGTTAAGATTCTCTTGAGAAAGCGTTTGATTAACTTTCTCTAGGTTCTTAACTCTAATCTTTTCCTTTTCAATTCTTGAAAATTTTCATTGAAAGCATCAAGTAAATCTTCTGAATCATAATCATTACTTACTTGATTCTGTGAAGCCATAAAACACATGTTTGCAACCTCGCTGGTTTCATCAGTTTCTTCTTCTGACGAAGAATCGCTGTCATCCCAAGTTGCTTGATATGCCTTTTTATTTTTGGCAAACTTGTTCTTTGTGTACTTATCCTTCTTGAGTTGGATGTCTTTCCCTTAGGCTTTGTATTTTCTAGGGGACAATCCTTCTTCATATGGCCTATTTTATTACACCTGAAACAAGTTGGAGGATCATTAGAATCTCTAAATTTAGAATTGAACTTATCTTTCTTTAGAAATTTTTTGTATCTCCTTGTGAACATGGCTATCTCCTCTTCATCTTCTTCTTCATCTTCTGAGTCTGTCATGGCTTTAAAAGCTAATTATTTCTTCTTTGACTGTTGTGGTTCTGCATCCTTCTTCCGTTCTTCAATTTGAACCTCATAAGCCATTAGATTTTCCACAAGATTCTCAAGAGAAAGTTGTGATAAATCATTTGCTTCTTCTATTGCAGTGGTCTTCTTTTCCCATTCAGGAATGAGTGCATGAAGAACTTTTCTCACCATTTCTGCTTGAGTGTATATCTTTCCAAGTGCCACAAGTGAGTTTGTAATGTCAGTAAATCTGGTAATCATTTCGGACACACTTTCATTTTCCTTCATGCGGAACATTTCAAACCTGTGAACAAGAACAGATATTTTAGATTCTTTCACTTTGTTTGTTCCTTCATGAGTTACCTCGAGTGTATGCCAGATTTAATGTGCGGTTGTTGAATTTGACACACGGTTGAACTCCTCTTTTGTAAGAGCACAGAATAATGCATTCATCGCTTTTGCATTATTCATTGTTTAGTTCTTCATGTCATCATTCCATTGTGCATATGGAATAGTAGGAGCAGTGTATTCTGTTTCAGTCATGTTCCTTATTTCATAATTGATGGATTGGAGGTAGATCTTCATTCTGCACTTCCAATAATTGTAATTTGTTCCATCGAAGAGAGATGGCCTTTGTGTAGATTGGCCTTCATGGTACTGATTTGCATTTGACGTAGTTGCCACAGCCTTTAACCTTGCTCTGATACCAAGTGTTGGATCCTGTAGGCGAGGCAACAAACACTAGAGGGGGGGGGGTGAATAGTGTTTATAAAAATTAAATTGCGGAATAAAGATTTTTCTGCTTTGCAGTCGACTTAAGGAGTAAACCAGTCGACTGAAATAACCAAATAAAAGGTAATTCAAACAAGTCTGTGAAGTCGACTTAGAGTTGAGACAGTCGACTTATCATACAGATAACTTTCAGAGTATACGAGTCTGACCAGTCGACTTATAAAGTATTCAATCGACTGTACAGACAAGTTTCACAGTAACAACACAAACTGAAAAAATATAAATGCAAGTTAGAGAGATACAACCACAGAGTGCACATGATGTATCCTGGTTCGGTCCTCCCGACCTACATCCAGTCCCTAAGCAACCCACTTGAGATTTCCACTATTCTTGAAAAAGTTTACAAGAATACCCTACGACGTTCAGACAACAACCTTGTCTAACCCATAGTCCTTTCTCTCAACCAGAGAAAGCAACTCACTCTTCCACCAAGAGTAACAAACCTGACTCTACAACCTAGAGTCCTACTTTCTAACCGAGAGGAAAAGAAAAATAATAAAATTGTTTACAATCACCCTATAGCCTTGTTTGTGATTTGTGATATAGTATGTGGCTAAATGGTTGACTTCTATATCCAGTCCAGAACAAAATCAAATGTTATACTGGACTGAAGACAGAGAACCAAGTCTTAGTGAGTTGAAAGCTTTTGTCTCTTGAAAAATGTAAAACTTAAGATCTCAAAGAAATGCTTGGAGTATTGTTATGTTTAACAGTGGATTCTAACCTCTATTTATAGAGTTAGATGCACTGGACATTGGGAATCAGTTGTTCCAACTGTCAACCAACGGATCTAAAAAAGATTTGAATTTGAAAAACGATTTTAAAAACAGAAAACTGTCAAACGCACTTGAACAGTCGACTGGGATGCCATAATAAGTCGACTGATCAGAGTTTGAATAAGATTAGGCAGTTTTGTACCAACTCAGTCGACTGGAGCATGTAGCAGTCGACTGGTACGCAACAGCTGATCTAGTTCAAGCTGTTTTGACTTTTGGTTTTGAAAAATCACACATTTAAAAGAGTTATATGTGAGTGTATATGTGTGTAACAAGGCTGTACATCATTCTAAGACTCAAATAAAACAAAATATTACATTTGTTTACAAGACATAAAAAATATATGACACTTGAAGCATAGGTCTTGACTTGAGTCTTGAGTGAAGCCATTGTCTTTATCCAGTGCGTGTGCTTGTTCATTTGTTCAGCTGTATAGTAATGAGGCTTTTGTGTATACAACCTGCAATTATATAGTATAGCACAGATACATGTTGCAGTGTGTTGTAATCATCAAAATCAAGAATCAACATATTTATTCGAGATGTCAAGAGTGAGCTCGGGGAGTGAGGCATCATCCTCGGGAGATAGAAGCGCCGAGGAGGCGAGGCAAGTAGTGAGCCGTAGGAAGGGAAAGGGGGTAGTAGGGTCGTCCGTGGCCGAGAAGAAGAAGAAGAGAATAGTGGCCCGGTCTTCGATAGTGGAGGAGATCGTGGAGCCTGAAAGGCGAGCCCCCGAGTCGGGTCGGTACCCCGGCGTGCTGTCCGGTCACGCCGGGACTAGGCAGTACAGCGACGATTTGCTGGAGAAGGCGATCGTTGGTCGCTCGGCGACTTACGAGGAGAACGCCCCGAGGGAGGTCACCGAGGTGGATGATCTTGCTTCGGTATTATCCGAGTGGGATCTTCTCCGGATCAGAAAGGGGTTCGCCATCCCTCCGGAGTATCGGCTGATCCTCCCCGGCCCAGGGATGTGAGCAAACACCGATCTGTCACCGGACACGTGCGTCTTCGACTTCGACTCCTTAAACGCTGGTCTGCGCTTCCCTCTCCACCCTTTCGTCATGAAGGTCCTTCATTGGTACTGTCTTGCTTCGGTGCAATTCATGCCGAATACTTGGCGCCACGTGCTCGCCTTCTTGCTTCAATGCCGTATTGCCGAGGTTGAGTCGGACATCGTCATCCTCCGGAGTTTGTATTGAATCAATCGGATGACGAAGCTCGAGCCTCGCTATTACTTGTCACCCCGGCGAGGCGTTAAGTTAATTGAAAATCCGGATTCAATAAAGAATTGGAAGGAGAAGTTCTTTCTGTTAAAGGGGCCCTCGCCATTGGGCATCCCGACTCGATGGAAGGTAGAGGTGCCAAAGTTCGCGAGGGTCGACCCGGTGTTGACGGCTGCCGAGGAGGAGGTGGCGGCCAAACTAATTGCTCTCCCGATGTTGAGCTGGAGAGAGATGACCGAGGAGATGCTACACGGGTCGGGCCTTAGTCCGATCGACCCGAGTACACTCCTGACATCTCACTGTAAATTATTTTCTTCAAATGCCTTGTACATTCTTTTAACTTTTTCTTTCGTCGCTCTGAACAGAGGCGCCAAAGATGGATTTCATGGGCATGATGACCGAGCGAAGCAAGGTCACCGATGGCAGGAAAAGGAAGAAGCCGAGCACTGGTCTCACGTCCGGCCGACCCACCAAGGCCCCCTCGGTAGCTGTCGAGCCAACTCAGGCACCGTCTCCGTCGGTGGCCGTCCTCCCCGACCCTTCTGCCCTTGCCCCATCTGCCCCAGAAAGTGAAGGCCTTCTCTATTTCGGCGGCTTTGGCGTTGCAGGCTCCGCCCTTGACGCCTCAGGCCGAGCAGATCTTGACCGAGGCCCACAAGAAGCTGTTCGTCCCCAACTGGTGGGTGAAGAACCACGACGGCTTTTTGGACGACTTGCAGATGTGCATGCAGGACGTCAAGCATCTTGCAACCCCAAAGGACCGAGCCGCCCTGAAGGAGGGGACAACCGGTGACGATACATACGAAATCGCTCGGTCGCTTATGTCGGTAAGTCTTGATTCCTCCTAAAAATTTCTTAAGTCCACAGCTCGGCTTTCGTTGCGATATAACTCAACTTTTTGTAGGCCACCTATCACTTCGGCCACCTCGTCCAAGAATTCACCGAGTAGGAGAGGGAGTTGAAGGCCCTCTGTGACAAGGACCGGGCAGAAAGGGCGAGGGCTATGAATCAGCTCGACGCGGAACAGCGCCGCTCGGAGGCCTTGGAGTCTCGAGTCGCCGACCTCGAGGCGGCCCTGGAGCGAGCAAAGGAGGAGCTCGCTGTGGAGGTCGCTAAGGCTGACGAGGAGAGGGCCACAGCGGCGAAGGCCTTGGAGGCGGCGAAGGCAGGACAGGTCGAGGCGGTGGAGAAGGCAAGGAAAGAGATCGAAACCGAGGCGAAGAGCCACATGGCCAAGAATATGAAGCTTTCTTACGCGAGAGTACTCGACCATGTGGAGGCTTGGGTCCCTGGCTTCGAGAGGGTGGGGTACCCGCTATGGCCCGACAGCGAGGTAGAAGGCGACGAAGAGGAGGCAGGAGAAGAGGAGGGCGAGCAGCGGGGTGGCGAGGTGCCTGACATTTCGGAGACCGTGGCGGCCGACCCTCAAGCAGGGGCGACGGAGGGCGAGGGGCCATCTGCCGTGGCGCCTGTGCCCGAGCTGCCGCCCCAGGTGGACCTTTGATCCCCTCGCCTTCGTAGTAAATTTTTTTTTCTCTTTTTCTTTCATTGTAATGCCTTATAGCGGACTGGCCACCGCTTTTTTGCCATGAATAAAATTTCGTCCGAACTCGAGTTTTGACCAAGTGTGGGACAGCTTTTTTTTTGGAATTTGGCCAAGTGTTGGGCTCCAAACTCGTCGTTAGAGTTTGTTTCAACGGTTGTGGGAGCAATTCCGAATGGCGAACCGCTTCCAGCTTGCTTAAGAGTGAGCTTGCGAAGCAGAGTCGAGCCAAGTGTTGGACTCCGAACTCGTCGTTAGAGTTTGTTTCAACAGTTGCGGGAACAATTCCGAATGGCAAACCGCTTCTAGCTTGCTTAAGAGCGAGCTTGCGAAGCAGAGTCGAGCCAAGTGTTGGACTCCGAACTCGTCGTTAGAGTTTGTTTCAACAGTTGTGTGGGAGCAATTCCGAATGGCGAACCACTTTTACCTCGCTTAAGAGCAAACTTGCGAGGCAGAGTCGAGCCAAGTGTTGGACTCCGAACTCGTCGTTAGAGTATAAAGAAGGTAAAAACAGAGAGATACAAGAAATTCACAAGTAAGATATGAAGAAAAATGTTCTTTATTGAAAACTAATAGTCGGCTGCTTCTAAGTTGCGAGCCGTTATTACATTGGAGAAATAAAGGAGCAAAAGTAAAATTACAAGTGAAGGGAAAGGATCGGTTCGACATCTGATGGTACTCGGAGAGGCATTCATGCGCTCTCTTGGTACTTCAAGAGATGGTCGGCATTCCAAGTCCTGGGAATCTCTCTTCCTTCGAGGTCTTCTAGACGGTAAGTTCCGGGCCGAACCACCTTGGTGATCTTGTAAGGTCCCTCCCAATTTAGAGCCAGCTTACTCTTCTGACTGGGGAATGAGATAGCTAACTTTCTGAGGACCAAGTCCCCTTCTTTGAGGTCGGTAGGACGAACTCTCTTATTGTAGGGTCAGCTCGATCCTCCTTCGGTAGCTTTGCTGGCGGATCGAAGCTCTTTCACGGAGCTCATCAATCAGATCCAAATTTGCCCGAAGCTCCCTGACATTCTGCTCTTCTTCATAGGTAATTAGGTGAGGAGAGGGTACACCGACTTCCAGGGGATCACAGCTTCGGACCCATAGGTGAGATTGAACGGCGACTCTCCTGTGGAGGTCTGTTTCGTAGTGCGGTAATTCCACAGTATGTTAGGGAGCTGATCAACCCATAAGCCCTTAGCGGACTTATCCAGCCTCTTCTTAATACCAGAGAGGATTTATCGGTTGGTATTTTCTACTTGACCATTCGACTGTGGGTGGGAGACGGAGGAGAAGCGTTGTTGGATGGCAAGGTCTTCACATAGAGCTCGGAATGCGGCCCCTGAAAATTGTGTTCCATTATCGGTTATGAGGACCCGAGGGACACCGAACCTACAGATGACGCTCTTCCAGAAGAACTGAAGGACTTTTTTCTCGGTGATTGTAGCCAAGGGCTCGGCCTCTATCCACTTCGAGAAGTAGTCGATTGCCACGACTAAAAATTTGAGTTGGCCAGGAGCTGGTGGAAACGGCCCTAGTAAATCCATCCCCCACATTGCGAAAGGGATCGGACTTGATAGGGAAGCGAGGTGAGCTTGGGGTAGGCGACGAATGTTGGAGTACTTTTGACAAGAGTTGTATTGCCGAACATGTCGCTCAGCATCTTGTAGGAGGGTAGGCCAGAAATATCCATAATTCAACACCTTCGGGCAAGGGATCTTGACCCTGAATGTGCTCCGCCTATGCCTTCGTGAAGCTCTTGCAAGGCGTATGTGGCTTGTTCGGGGAGAGGCACCTCAGATAAGGTTTACCGTCAACTTGTGTGAAGGAGCATTTGTACAAAATTCCCTCAACAAGGGTATACCGCTCCGCTCTGGTTCTGACTCGACGAGCTTCCTTAGGATCTTCGGGGAGGAGCCCATCCCTTAGAAATTCTACCAGGGGTTTCATCCAATCATCTTGAAGTTGAACCGGCAGTGACTCCATCGAATCGGAGGTTTCTTCTTCTATGCTCGGCCTCAGGAGCACTTCAATCAGGACGGTCTGCTCGAGACCTTGGAGGGAGAAAGTGGCTAACTTGAAGAGGGCATCTGCTTGGGCATTTTCCTCTCTGGAGATTCGCCGAATAAGTGCCTCTTCGAATAAAGCCATGAGATTTTGGACCTTGGCTAGATACTTTGCCATTCGGCCATCTCGCGTTTCGTACTCGCCCAAGACTTGGTTCACGACCAGCTGAGAGTTACTAAATATACGAAGGCGTTGTGCCCCCGTTTTGTGGGCCATTCCGAGGTCGGCTATAAGGGCTTCATACTCCGCTTCATTGTTGGAGGCCTTGAAGTTGATGCGGAGGGAGTATTGGAGAACGAAGTCATCTGGGCCTGCCAGAATGACCCCGGCTCTGCTCCCTTCGGTGCAAGAGGATCCATCTACATATACCGTCCAAATGGAAGGTCCGTTTGTCACTTGATTGACCTCGGAAATGGTGCTCTCAACTATGAATTCGGCTAGGGCCTGAACTTTGATTGTGGTCCGAGGCTGGTATGATATATCATGCTGGCTCAGCTCGATCGACAACTTCATGAGACGGCCAGAGGTCTCCGGCTTGTGCAGAACTTGTTTCAGCGGTTGGTCGGTAAGAACGACCACCGAGTGAGATTGAAAATATGGGCGAAGCTTCCTAGCTGCCATAACCAAGGCATATGCCATCTTCTCTAGCCTTGGATAACGAAGCTCGGCATCCCGAAGTACCTTGCTTACGTAATAGATGGGCTTCTGAGCCTTGTCTTCTTTCCTCACCAAGACAGCACTGAGGATTTGTTCGGAGACAGCTAAGTAGAGGTAGAGTGTTTCCCCGGGGATAGGCTTGCTGAGGAGAGGGGGGTTGACTAGATAGGCTTTAAGCTGATCGAACGACTCCTGCTGTTGTTGACCCCATCCGAAGCCCTTAGCCCCCCTGAGAACCTTAAAGAAGGGAAGACACTTCTCCCTTGACTTGGAAAGGAAGTGACCTATAGCTGCGAGGCGCCTGGTTAGCTTCTGAACTTCTTTCACATTTTTGGGAGGAGCCATATCCAGTATTGCTTTGATCTTCTCGGGGTTGGCTTCGATCCCTCTTTGGCTGACCATGAAGCCTAGGAATTTTCCCGATGAGACTCCGAACGCACACTTGTTCGGATTGAGCCTCATATCATGTTTCCTTAATACATCGAATGCCTCCTGCAGATCGGTGACATGGTCGGCCCCACGGATGCTCTTCACAAGCATATCTTCAACATACACCTCCATGTTGCGGCCGATCTGATTTTGGAAGACTTTGTTGACGAGGCATTGATAGGTGGCGCCTGCATTCTTCAACCCGAAAGGCATCACCCTGTAGCAGTAGAGGCTCTGATCGGTAACAAAGGAGGTCTTCGGGATATCCAGGGGGAACATGCGGATTTGATTGTATCCGGAGAAAGCGTCCATGAAGCTGAGAAGCTCATGGGCCGAAGTGGCATCAATCAGGGTGTCGATGCTTGGAAGAGGGAATGGATCTTTAGGGCATGCTTTATTCAGGTCGGTAAAATTGATGCAGATTCTCCAGCTCCCATTGGCCTTCTTTTTCATCACAACATTTGAGAGCCATTCAGGATAATTGACCTCCTGTATGAACTGAGCCTTAAGGAGCTTGTCCATCTCTTCTTTTATAGCTTGTTGGCGCTCGGAAGCAAATTTGCGCCTCTTATGTTGAACCGGTTTGGACCCCGGTGCAACACTCAGGTGGTGGACGAGGAGCTCTTCGGAGATTCCTGGCATGTCGGCAGCCGACCATGTGAAGAGGTCACGGTTCTTTCTAATACATTGGACTATGTCCGAGCTTAGGGCAGAGGGGAGGTTCATGCTGATAAAGAACTTGTGGTTCTGATCTTGCTCATAGAAGAGCACTTCCTCCAATTCATCCACTGGCTCAGACGTTAGTCGGACATCATCTTGGGGGATTTCAAGAGTTTCGAGGGAGAGGACTGGTAGAGGTCATGTAGCATTTGCGGGCCATTTCCTGACTGCCTCTGACTTTCCCTACTCCTGCCCGGGTGGGAAACTTCATCTTGAGGTGATAAGCGGAAGGGACGGCTTCGAGAGCAGCTAGGTCGGGCCGGCCTAGGATGACATTATAAGCTGCGGGGACATCAACGACCATAAAGTCCATCGGCTCCGTTCGGGTAGTGTGAGTTTTGCCAGCGGTTACGTCGAAGGTGATCACCCCTTCGATAGTCACTGGCACTCCCGTAAACCCATGGAGCGTGTAGCCGGAGGGCTTAAGCCTGTTCCGGGGTAGCTTGAGTCCTTTGAAAGCATCGAGGAAGAGGATGTTAACGGAGCTGCCATTGTCCACCAGTATCCTTTCCGCCTTAAAATTCGCCATATGGAGGTTCATCACAAGTGCGTCGCAGTGGGGGGTTCGGACGCCCACCAGGTCTTCATCTGAGAATGTGATGGGTACTCCGAGGCCTTTAGGGGGAGGTGTGCCGTGAACCGAATTAACTTATCTTATGAACGCCTTTCGAGAGGAGTTGGAGGAGCCCCCCATTGGGCTCCCATGAATGAGGTATAGGACACGCTCCTCTTCGAATTCGGGTGTCTCATCGCATCGTTCAGGACGCTTGTTAGCCCCCCGAGGAGGAGGAGGCAGAAGGTCGGTTCGGTCTTTTCTCATGAATTTTTCCAGTTGCCCCCTCTGAATGAGGGCCTCAATCTCGTTCTTCAAGGCCCGGCAATCATTGGTATCGTGGCCATGGTCCCGGTGATAGCGGCACCACTTCTCTTTGTCCCTCTTCTTGCCGGGGGTGTTCATCTTCGGGGCAGGAGGTATCACCCTTTCCTTCTCAACTTCCATGAGAATAGTAGAAATGTTGGCGTTAAGAGGAGTGGATTTTTCGAATCTGGGGAGAGGGCGGCGCTGTCCTCCATTGTCCTTCTGGAGATTCTTGGCTCCCTCTTCTTCACTTGCCTTTCTTTTGGTTCCGGAGAAAGTCCCTTCAAAGGTAGGGCGATGCTCAGCTTCCTCGGCCCGGATATACTTCTCACTTCGGAGAAGGACGTCGGAGAAGTTCTGCGGGGGCTTCTTGGCGAGGGAGGACCGAAGGCTGGAGTTAAGGACATTCGACTGGAATACTGCTGCAGCGACCAACTGGTCGAGGGAAGCGATGGACCTGGCTTCCGCGGTGAACCTTTTCACAGTCTCTTATCTTCTCACCCTTCTTCTGGTTAAGGTAGAGTAGCGAGATGCTGGTCTTCTCAGTTCGGTGGCTACTCATGAAGTGGGTGACGAAGAGGGTCTCGAATTGCTCGAAGGAGAATATTGAGGATGGGGCGAGGTGAGAGTACCATTTCCGGGCCGGACCCTTGAGTGTAGCGGGGAAAGTCTTACAGAGCAGGGCGTCGGAAGCTTGGTGGATTAGCATGAGGGTCTTAAAGCTTTCGATGTCGTCGACGGGATCGGATTCCCCGGAATAAGTCTCGAATTGGGGAGGCTTGAAGCCTATTGGAACGGGCGCCTTCATGATGGTTCGAGAGAAAGGAGGTCGGCTGGGACGGAGAGTCCTTCCTCTAAGCTCCTCTTCCCGGTCTAGCTGACCCAAGCGCCTCTCCATCTCGTGGAGACGATGGTAGATGGCATCATCCCTTCGATGGTAGCCGAATGAGTCTTTGGACTCGTCTTCATATGAAGGGGAGCGGGGACTACGACGGCGGTAGCTCCGGGAGTAGCGAGGGCTAGGAATGTGTTGGTGATTGCTAGGAGCTGGGAGAGGAGTTAAGGACCGATGGCGAGGACTTTGGACCGGGGGAGGAGTAGGAACCCTCTGAGCATTGTTGTTGTTGGGGCAGAGATTAAGGGCCTGCAATATGGTGTCTTGGAACTGCTGGAACTCGGCACGGGTGATGGGTGCCTCATTGTTCCTCGGAGGTTGCTGACCAGCAGGAGACTGGGGTCTTCTCCTATGGGGGCCTGGGGACTCTTTCCGCCCTCTGTAAGGGGGGACCTTCTGTATTCTCGGCGATGAGGAGATCGCTCATTCGGACGGTGTTGGCAGGAGGCTCCCTCTCGGGCCCGCCTTTCATCCAAACGGCGGCAAAGATCCTCTTCTTTGCGCCGGTTGTCGAGAGTGTTGCGGAGGTCGTCGGTTGCTCGGGGATTGTGAGATGGCATGGAATCAGTAGAGGGGTTGTGCACGGAAACATGGTCATGTTGGAGAGGTTGTTTCTGAGGATTGGGACGGAAGCCCCCCGGGCCGGCATTCTGGAGGTCGGTTTGGTTGCGAGGGGGATGAAGATTCTGAGGAGGAAGTTGGTCTTGCTGCGGGGCCTGGTTAGGTGGAGGAGTAGGTCCTGTTGGCTGGATGGTCTGGAGGGGGATCCTCTGTTGTGGTTGAGGAGGAGTGGGTCCACGGTTGGATCCTCTGGATCTTAGCTTTCGGGGAGGCATGGCTGGGTAGATCTGACCAACGGAAAGAGGAAGGGCTGCTATTTGTTGTTTCTCACAGACGGCACCAATCTGTTACTGCTGAATCTGGAGTGGGGGCAAACAGATAGTATGTGTGGATTCTTGGGGAAACTGAATAGTCAAACCTTAACTTCTTCCACCGGAGTTTGACCACTGACTCCCGCCGCTCACCTGCAAAAAGTGCAAAACATCGGTGTTGATCCCGGCGATGCATCCTCCGACGCTCAAGTCAGTAATCAGGAAAGATTATGAGAGAGCGTAAATTGGCAAAAGATTGATTACCTCTTAATGGTGGTGGATGGGGCGTATTTATAGCCGCCTTTGGGATCAGATTAGGAATGTAATCCCTATGACCAGATAAGGAATGTAATCCCTAATTTCCACTGAAAGGATAGATGTGAATTAGGGCCGTTGATTAGGATTAATCAGAAACCCTAATTCTATCATGCTGGATCGGGTTTGCTGCGGGTTGGAACCCGCACCCAGTCGAGATGGATCCGTTCGTGGGTTATTGGGTCTTTGGGGAGAAGACCCAGTACCCACTTCAGACCCGTTTGTCAAGTGAAATTACCATTTTACCCCGAGGCTTTAAGATTCGGGTCCGATTTGGACGGTTCCGATTTAACCCCATTTTTAGACATATCAATCAGAGTATTGTCTTGTGGGAGATAAGATATGTTTCAGACCTGAAGAAATATCTTATCTAGGTAGGAAGGTTAGACAAAGAGGGTATGTCTACTACAATTGGTAGTGGGAAGTGGCGTATAGCTCCAGGTTCAAGGATGATAGCAAGAAGGAAGCACGAGGGAACGTTGTATCTGCTTAGTTGACTCTCAGTTGGAATCGAGTAGTAGGTTGTGTGGGATACAAGAAAGTTTTTTCAATTGTGAGGTGAAGAAGGTTGCAAATTTAATGGGAGATGTTGACTATGAGAAGGATCCTAGATAGCAAGATATTGCTACGGTGAGGGTTCTTTGTGATATGGCAGAAGAAGCTTCAAGTCGTTCTTATGAGGTAGAGAGCATTCTTATTGATATACGGGGTGATGTCGATGAGGGTTACTAAAATGAGGTTGTAGGGGTTGAGCAGTCTGTGGATTTTGTGGAGGTGTCGTCTATGGAGACTTTTAGTGCAGAGAGTGCATGAAGAGGCTTTGAACAATGTCAGGTGTTAATGAAGATTCTGCGAATTTGAGAGTTTTGTGACATGGAATCCGACACGGGAGGTTGTTTCTCTGTTATTCGTGCCCTATGTGATTGGTGAGACACATCCTTCATAGCTTATGAGGGGTGGTTAGTGCACTCCACGTGATGGAGTGGTGGAGGTGTTCTTCATAAGAGTGAAAAGTACTTGGGTCTTTCATGAGAGTGGGAGATGTAAATCACCCTAGAAGGGTGAATAGGGTGATCGTGCGGAATTAAAAATAATAAAATAAAGTAAAGTAAAAGCAAGAGTGATAAGAAAAGCAAATACAGATGACGCAGCGATATAACATGGTTCGACTCCCAGGTCTACATCCACACCACCTACTTGTAGCAATTCTCTGCCACAAGTGTTCCACTATACTCAAAACCCTTGTATAGTGATTCTCGGATTCAGGTCGAGAGACCTATTACACCCACAAGACTTCTAATCCAAGTCCCGTCAATCTTACCGAAGTGGAAAAGAAATGAAAAGAAAACTCAAGATCGTTAATGATCTTGACTGAAGAATACAACCAAATAAACGCTCACACTCAGATTGATTAAATGAAGGATTAGTTCAGAAATTTTCTAAGAAGTAATTCGGTTCAGAATACACAGTGGATTCGTCAATATTAATAGACGGGGAAGTGTATCGATCAAAAATAGAAACGATACTTTCCAAGAATAAATACATAGCAAAGTGCAGTCGACCGTTCAGCTCTCTGACGTAAAGTAGAGAGGTAAAAGATTGACTGCTTCTCAAGCAACTCAAGGTTGCAGTCGACTGCAATGCGGTCGACCGGTCATAAAGTACGGTCGACCGGTATCGCGCTGTATATTCCGAATCCATCTTGTTTTCTTACCATAAACTAATCCATCTTTAATCAATCTTATACATTTAAAAACTCATGAAAATAGAAAGAAAAATTCAGGTCTTTGATATCTTCCTCTTTGCTTGTAGACCAATTAATCATGAACTCTTTTTGAATATCTTCCTCTTTTGCTTGTATATGCAATCTTCCTTTATTACTTTCCTTGTTGTATATTTGTGAATCTCTCTTGGATCTCTTTTTGATGTTATTTGATCCTGAAAATCTGACACACTAAATTCAAACTTATTAGTATGAGTGAGCACGTTTTTTGCACACCAAACTAAGAGTCAACAATCTCCCCCTTTTGGTGTGAACAAAACATGCATGAATGTTTGAAAATTTGAAACACAACATATGAATACTCTCCCTGAATGTAGCACATTAATACAGATTTTCATATAGATAAAGCTTTTAAGGAAGTGAGTACTCCCCCTTAATATAATGTTACCTGTAATACAGAACTTAAAGAACAAATATAAGAGAGAGGTGAGTAATATACATAGTTGTTCATGAAATAATTTGAAAATTTATGAAATAAGGAGAAAACATTTGAAAACATTCTAAGAATAATTCTCCCCCTTTTTGGAACACACCAAGAGGGGATAAATAGAGGAGACATAAGTAAAATAAGCCTTGGAAAGTTCGTAGAATAAATCATCAATGAAAACACCAAAGAGAAAACATTTTATGATATTACAATGATTACAATCTTGTAAAAAAAATGGAAGAGAATCTTCTTACATGATACCATTGATAGCGAGACTCTTTGCTATACAGTGAGAGCTCTTCATAATATCATAAATTTGAGATTCTCCCCAATACACATGAAAGCAACAAAAAATCAAAATTTTGAGAAAGGAACATTAATTTTATAAGACTTTGAAAATATAGGCGAGATTCTCCCCAATACACATGAAAGCAACAAAAAATCAAAATTTTGAGAAAGGAACATTAATTTTATAAGACTTTGAAAATATAGGCCAGAGAGAGAACTGGTCGACCTCAAGGTTGACCGCAAAAAGAGATTTTTAATAGAATCATCCAGAACGTACACCGGTCGACCGCACACTGCGGTTTTTCAAAAAAAAATTCAGATAGCATGCCGGTCGACCGCAAAATCAACAGAACCCATAGAGGCGAACCGGTCGACCGTAATAAGCAAAAGTTAATCGAGACAAAAAATAATCAAAAACCGAGACTGAGCTTGTCACGCCCCGCTTCCCAAAAATACGAAATACGGATACGCGACAAAAGCCCAGCGAATGATTATTATCATCCTTAAGCTGTTTCAGAAATCTTTGCAACACATCACAGGCAATATATCAGAGTCGGAAGCAAAAAGTGGAACCAACATGCAACATTGAAACAAATTTACCAACAAAAGTTACTTGAAATCAAATATCATGTTCTCAAATAAAACAGAGTCTGGAAAAACAATTATTCTGGGTCACATCGCCCAATACAAATAATACTCAAGTCTCAAAATACAAATATTGTTCTAGCATGTAGCAGAAATAATAATAATAGTAAAATTTTAGCCTCTAGCCCCTCATCTTGCCAATACCTTTAGGAACCTGTCCTCCAAAATCTGCAATTCATAGAATGCAGGAAAAAGGAAAAGAGAAAACACAGTACCCGTCAATGGCAAGTCCGGGTCACAAATAGAGTAGGATACAA
The DNA here is from genome assembly GCA_017893485.1 of Hemerocallis citrina. Classification (NCBI taxonomy): domain Eukaryota; kingdom Viridiplantae; phylum Streptophyta; class Magnoliopsida; order Asparagales; family Asphodelaceae; genus Hemerocallis; species Hemerocallis citrina. Next base: position 203,053,810 of record CM030360.1, read on the forward strand.
GCACATGGGGAAACTAATTAATAACAGGTCATAATGCATTAACAGTAATATCTAGCATGGTATCCTAATAGTACAGTTGTTTTATGTCAAAGGCAGTGTCATAAGGTATCTAACAGTCTCTAGTAATAGTATCTCAGTATCTTGGTGAATCAGGATAACAGTATATTAGTATCAGTCCAATAGTCTTAGTGTATCAGTCTCAGTCTAACCGTATTCAGTTCTACAGTATCAGTGTATCAGTCTCAGTATAACAGTATCAGTCTAACAGTCTCAGTTTATGTTCTTTCAGTCTTATGTGTATTACTAGTTAGGTAGCACTTCATGCATCCCATACTACATGGTTGCTACAACAAACAGTTTCGCTTAGTAAGATATCATAGGGGACCATGATGGGGCAGTGTACTCAAGTATCAGTAACAGAAGCAGTAACAGTAACAGTCAGAACCAAGAGGTCCTCTTCTACTCTACACCTTCTTACAGAAGAAGCAATGTAGACAGGGTCAGTAAACAGTAACAGTATCAGTATGGAACACTAGTTCCCTTCCAAGTACACGTTTCCATATTATCCACTACTCGATCTTCCCTTAACCCCGGCTTGATTACTTTTAGTTATTAATGTCCAACATGCATGTTTACGTGTAAACTAGTGTCAAATAAGCATGGTAGGATCAGGTATAAGTTCAGGTTATCAAATCAGCATGCAAGAGTAATATAGATTCACATATACGAGCATAATGTACTAGGGTCATAATCAGGACAGCAAGACTAGTCAGCACTAAATCAATGATTCAGAGAGCTACAGACATGCAAATCATGATCCGTCAAAGGATCTGGAAACTAGACTTCCACACGCTTCTAATGAGTATAATAAAGATCTATACTAGTTCACAACATCTCAGCTTAAAAGTCATTTCAACACAGATTTCATGTACAGCCAGAAAACAGGGGAATAACTTCCAACACATATAAACAGCATGCAAAGTCATCAAATAAATCCACAAAAATTTCTGGGGTAATCCTCTATATATATAGACTCAAAATAATAATTTTCATAATTTTCCAGAAAGTATAGATATGTTATCAAAAATGAAAAGTAACACAAAACATGATTTTGATGGATCTGGAATTTCTCAACACTGCCGTACAAAAACAAACATATCTCGCAAACAGCGCATCGAAATCCAGTACCGCCAAAACAGAGTGAAAGTAGATAAAATTCTCCAACTTTCTTATCCCACATAATATTTCCATACAGTAAACGAAAATATGGTGAACACGGCATTCAACATAGAGCAACACGCAGTTTACAGCAACAGTACATTCTAGAAAAGGGTACAAGACATCGCTCAAAACTTATCTTTAAAATACCACATAAATCTGGGAACTACCTAACATCATGGTGAAACACTGGATGAAATATTGTGGCATGATATCATGTATAACTTGGATCTTGAAAATAAATAGGTAATAAAATCTACCCCGAACTGAATCTGGAAACTACCGATATACAGTCACTAAAATAATCATAACTAATTCATACAAACTACAAACGGAATGAAACCAGTGGGGTTAAAAAATAGATTCAGTTCTCTACAAATTACTCAGAAATGTTCATGTTGAGATTCGGACTCTAACCCAGGCAAAAACAGCAATCTATTCAGTACAACCCGAATTTCCAGATTTCTCACATCATCTTAGAATCGTCATAACTTCTTCAAAAATGAACCAAACTCAACCAAACTCGAAACGCAGCCTACCCATTGTCTAAATATAATGTCTAAGGGTTTCTAACATGTTAAAACCTAATATTTTCCTATGGGCAATCCAACAAATATGTTTCATGCGCTATTTGACCTACGCGATCAAGTCGCACTTTGGGTGAAACCTACGGCATAAACTTATCAAAACTCATGTTCTAAGTCATCTATGGCCTGTTTTGAACAATAGAGACGAAACCCACAAATAAAAACATGATCTTTGGCCGTCTCTAGTCTCAAACTACCCTATAGGTGAACTTTCGACTTGTATCATACAAATGACGTTAAGTACAAGTTACTTGCCTCTTTTTGACGATGAACGCAACGCTACGAAGTCTAGCAATGAAAACCCACGAGCGAGACGCCTTCTTACGCGATTCCAAGCGAAACCCACGAACGAAACGTGCCGACGATTGATCTCCTTGATGCACGAACCAAAGTGGGAGATGCCCACTTCACAAATCAGCGAGGGGAGATGAAAGGGGGCTGTTTTGAATGGTTGGGTGCTGGCCGGCCACAAAAAGGAGAGGAGAGACGAGTTTTTGCGTATGTGGAGTTGTATAAAGGAGGATGGGATGATATATGTGGTCGGCAATGGCTTGGAGCTATGAGGGGGTGTCGGCTTGGGTATAGGAGATGCAGGTCGGGATGATGGAAGGAAGGGGGGAGGCCGGGTTACAATAGGAGAGGGAAAGAAAGATTAGGGTTAGGGTTAATTAGATATTAGGGATATATATAGGGGATCAAATGTGGGTTAATGGGTAGTGGATATCAATAGGAATTAATAGGTATACAATTGGGTAATGGATATTGGGTAGATTTCAAATGGGGATACAAAATGCAATGAATCCTATGGCTCCTAAAAATCTCCTTAAGGGCCAAAAAATCTCAAATTGACCAAAACACTTCTAAAACTCCATCATGAACCAAAAATAATTATTAAATATGAACGGGACTAGGAAAATGAGAAAAAGATCTCAAAATGGCGAAAAACGGACGATCGGCGCACAAACAGCACACGGAGGTCAAAAATGCAAGAAAAATAATATAAAATGAAAATAATCCAATGAGAAAATTAATACAATAATTAATAAATATAATTTATGAAATAATCTAATTTTAACAATAAAAATAATTATGCAAATAACCGCACAAGCAAAAAAAATAATACGGATAGTAACAATATTAATAATAATAAAATGATAAAAATAATAAAGGTAATAATAAAAATAATAAGAACTGTATTAAATACAAAAATCATAGAAAATTAGTTACAGCTAAAATTATGGATCAATAAATAGATTTTAAATGGAAAATCCAATAATGCATTTTGACAAAAGAATTTGAAAACCGGAAAAATAATTTGCGATTTTTTTTAAAATACAGAAAATACACAAATATATATTTTTTGGAAAAACAGGGGTTACAGAGCCGGTCGACCGCGCTTGACACCCATACTTTAAATAGGGTAGGGGGGCTTCGCCACAAAATAGGCCATAAGAGCAAATGAGCGATAGATTTTTGTGTTACAGTCGACCGACCAACACAAAAAGTTTTTAGGCGGAAAAATCAATAACATTTAATGCTCATCTCAAGAAGTAAAAATGTTTTTCATCTAAAGGTTTTGTAAAAATATCAGCAAGTTGCTACTTAGTGGAAATATACTCAAGTAAAATATCCTCCTTTTGAAAGTGATCTTTAATGAAATGATACCTAATATCAATGTGTTTCGTGCGACTATGTTGGTCATATGAACGGTGCTAGTGTTGTCACATTTTATTGGAATATGATCAAAGAATACCTTATAATCCTCGAGAGTATGTTTCATCCATAATACCTGCGCACAACAGGATCCTGCCGCAATATACTCAGCTTCGGCAGTAGAGAGAGTAACAAAATTTTTCTTCTTGGATGCCCACGAGACAAGGCAGTCGCCCAAGAAGTGACATGTACTACTCGTGCTCTTTCTATCTGTCAAGCTTCCGACATAATCTGCATCAGAGTATCCTACAAGAGAAAAATTTCTATTTTTCGGATACCGAAGACCAGTATTTGTGTGCCTTTGAGATATCGAATGATATGCTTAACGGAAACCAAATGTGATTCTTTGGAACACGATTGAAAACATGCACATAAACAGACACTAAACATAATATCAGGACGGGATGCAGTAATATAAAGTAAACTACTGATCATACCTCTGTAAGTAGAAATATCAACATTGTTACCAGACTCGTCTTTGGATAGCTTAGTGGTAGTGGCCATCGAAGTTTTGTAAGCATTAGCATTTTCAAGTCTGAACTTCTTGACAAGTTCTTTTGCGTACTTGGATTGGTTTATAAATATGCCATCCTTTCTTTGTTGTATTTGAAGTCCAAGAAAATACGTTAGTTCTCCCATCATACTCATTTCGAACTCATCCTGCATTTGCTTTGAAAACTTCTTGCAAAGATTTTCATTAGTGGATCCAAATATAATATCATCAACATAAATTTGAACGATTAAAATATCTTTAAAAGCATGCTTTATAAATAGTGTAGTGTCTACTGTTCCTTTAGAAAAGCCTATGTGAAGAAGAAACGAACTCAGCCGTTCATACCAAGCACGAGGGGTTTGCTTCAAACCATAAAGAGCTTTATGAAGCTAAAAAACATGGTTTGGGTGTGTGGGATCAGTGAATTCTGGTGGTTGTGCCACATAAACTTCTTCCGAAATAAATCCATTTAAAAATGCACTTTTAACATCCATTTGAAAAAGTAAAATCCATATATGCAACAAAAGCAAGTAAAATACGAATGGCTTCAAGCCTAGCAACTGGTGCAAAAGTTTCATCAAAATCTACACCCTCTTGTTGATTATAACCTTGTGCAACAAGACGGGCCTTATTCCTAGTGATTGAACCAGATTCATCTAACTTGTTCCTAAACACCCACTTGGTGTCAAGTATAGTCCTATTGTGAGGTCGAGGAACAAGTCTCCATACTTAATTCCATTCGAATTGATTAAGTTCTTCTTGCATTGCAATAATCCAATCATTATCTTGCAAAGCCTCCTTAATGTTCTTAGGTTCAAGTATGGAAACGAAAGCGGTAAAACACATAAAATTTTGAGCTTGAGTGCGAGTAGTTACTCCTTTGGACATATCACTTCGTATAAGAGATGGTGGATGATTAGACATGATTTTCCATGCAGGACGTCTCTCACTTGTGGAGCCTTGATGTTGTATATTTTCATCTTCCATGACATCATTTTGTTGTGTAGGAATCTCATTGATTTGGTTTTTAGGTTTATCTTTGTCTTGAAGCACCACTTGATTTTGATCATTTGCTTGTGGTTCTTCTTCAATATGAACCTGTTTCTTTTCAACACGGACCCCTGTCTCATCATCATCAACAACATGTAATATTTCTTTGGAGTAGGGATTAGTTTCATCAAAAACAACGTCAATAAATTTCTGAATTGTGCATCTTCTTTTGTTGAATACACGATATGCTTTGCTACTAAGAGAATATCCTAGGAAAACACCTTCATAACTTTTACGATCAAACTTCCCCAAGTTATCAAGGGTATTTAAAATGAATATTTTACCTCCGAAGACACGAAAGTAGCTTAGGTTGGAAATTTTGCCATAATATAGTTCAAAAGGAGTTTTCTCAAGATATTTTCTAATGATTACTTGGTTTATGGTATAGCATGCAACCGCTGCCCAAAATAATTTAGGTAAATCTTTTTCACTAAGCATGGTACGAGTCATTTTTTGAAGAGATCGATTCTTCCTTTCAACAACCTCATTTTGTTGGGGAGTGCGAGGACATGTGAACTCATGTTTTATTTCCTTTTTGTCACAAAATGATGTGAAGAGTTCGTTTTGAAATTCCCCACCATGATCACTACGAATAATAACAATGGTGAGGCTTTTTTCATTTTCCACTCTACGACAGAATTTTTGAAATACATATACTGTCATCTTTTTGTGGCAAAAAGGCAATCCAAGTAAATCTACTATAATCATCATCAATTACAAAGCATATCGTGCACCACCATTACTACGTGTTCGTGATGGACCAAAAAGATCCATGTGTAAGAGTTCAAGGGGTGTAGAAGTTGATACCATTTTCTTTGATTTCTGTGAACTTTTAGTTTGCTTACCAAATTGGCATGACTCACACGGTTTGTCTTTTTCAAATTTGATTTTGGTAATTTCTCTCACAAGCTCCTTGCTTACAAGTTTGTTGAGATTGTCCATGGCCCTATGACCAAGCCTTCGATGCCATAGCCATCCATCCTCATTTCGTGCGACAAAGCATCTCATACTTTCCTGTGCTAATTCATTTGAATTTATGACATATACATTGTTGCATCTGTTAGCAAAAAGTAAACAGGATTTATTGTTATCTAGTACAGTGCATGTATTTTTATCAAAAGTAACAGTGTACCCTTTATCACATAGTTGGCTAACACTAATTTAGTTATGCTTTAGATCTCTTACCAATAGAACATCTTCAATGGAGCATGAGGAACCAAAGTTAATTTTACCTTTACTAATGGTTTGACCAGTACTATTATCTCCAAAGATGATGTCCTTCCCCTTTTCCCTTGATAGTGATGATAAATGTCTACTGTCACCAGTCATGTGATTTGAGCATCTATTATCAAGGTACCACCAATCTTTAGTCTTGATGTGTTGAGGTACCCATATCAAGATTAGCAGGTATAATTTTGTGTGCCCAAGTTTGTTTTGAACCCGCATTTGTATCCTTTCTCATCCACACAAGATTAGTATTCCCTTTTAGTGAACAGTTATAAGAAATATGCCCTAGTCTACAGCAAAAATGACGTGATTCGACTATGCCTTGGGTCATGCACACTTGTATGATTTATATTTGTTTTGTGATTGTGTTGATTTTTATACAAGTGTGTATGATTGATGGTTTTTGATGAGGTATTGGCTCTTCGTAATCAAGTCCTCGATTATCATGATAGGATCTTGAATCTTTTGTAATAAAGTAACTAGGCCCTTCATGCTTTTCAATAATTTTTCAAGCTCAATTACGCTTTTACACGGTTTTTTTCTAGTTATCTCATCGTCTTTTATATTCCAACGAAGAGTATCTAGTGTGGCATCAAAAATCCTATTTTGTTTAAGGGCTTCATTACATCCTTCTACTACTTCATCATTTTTTTTTTACATTCATCTAAATCATTTGTGAGCTTGGCAATATAAACAGATTTCTCCTGAATCTCTCTTAAGTAATCATCATGTTTTGCTAGCGATTCACAAATTTGTTGTTTTAAAATCTCATTTTCTTCTAACAAAACAACACGATCTTTTCGACATGACTCAAGTTTTTCCAAAATTAGGGCATTCTTATTTTTCAGTTTGTGATTTTTTTTTATGCAAGCGTCATGTATTTCATTAGAATTTTGTTTAAATTGCCTAAGTTCACGACTTAGTTTCTTAGCATAGTCTTTCAAACCATTACACATATCTACAAGTTCATCATAAGTTGGTTTTTCTTTTACCTCTTCTTGAGAAGGTGATTGCACCTCACCACTCCCAAGAGCCATGAAGCTGACGTTGTCATAATCTTGCTCTTCCTCACTTGAATCCGAGTCTTAGCGCCTTCTTTTTCTGACATGAATTTGAGCGATAGTGGTCCCTGTTTCTGTCTTGTTGAATAGGACAGTTTGCACGGATGTATCCGGGCTTCTTGCACTTGTAGCACACATCCTCCTTCTCCTTTTTCCTTTCTTCTTGATACCTGCCATATTTTTTGTGTTTGAGGTACTTACAAAATTGTCTTGTTAATAGAGCAATGTCCTCGTCTGACTCCTCATGATCTGAATCAGCTTTTGATGGTCGGCCCTTTTCTGCCTTTAGTGCAATGGTTTTCTCCTCAGTCTTTGGCTCAATTCAGATATTTTACCTGTATCTTTTTGTTTCTAACATTTTCATTTCGTACGTCTTTAGCTTTCCTTGAAATGTATAGTAGTCGAATGCCTTCTCTTCGAGAGTCTCTCATTGCCGCGGTCTTAACGTCCCACTCTGGCGTGAGACAACTTATGAGCTTTCCAACATTTCGGTCATCATCAAGCCCCTTACCCAAGCTCTTAAGTTCGTGGGCAATGATATCGAAGCGGGCGAGCATTTGGTCCACATTTTCTCTTGACAACATGCGAAACACATCAAACTTATAGAAACACAAATTCACTTTAGCTTTTACCTCGGAAGCGGTTCCTTCATGCCGCCTTAGCATGTTGTTCCAGATTTCGTAGGCTGTTTTGCAGTTATGCCCGCATCGCATTAGCTTTTCATTGTTCAATCCTGCATAAAGAGCCGTCATGGCTTTGGAATTTGCTGTCTTGAGGGATAACTCCGCCTTTGTGAATTCCGTTTTTCCATCACTGACTGGGATTTTTGTTTTGTTGATACATACATTCCATACCTCTTCTCCAAGTATTTGTAAAAAATGAGACACACGAACTTTACAGACGTCATAGCATTTTTCATCAAAAAATGGTAATCGTGTAAGACTTGTCCCATTGGAGACAAAAGGCTCCGATGAGTACAAGTTTTCGGGAGGAGGGATTTTGGCCATTAGACCTTTTGCTTAAGCTTTTAAGCCTTTTATAAGCACCTCGCTCTGATACCACTGTAAATCACCCTAGGGGGGTGAATAGGGTGATCGTGCAGAATTAAAAACAATAAAATAAAGTAAAGTAAATGCAAGAGAGATAAGAAAAGCAAATACAGATGACGCAGCGATATAACGTGGTTCGACTACCAGGTCTACGTCCATACTACCTACTTGTAGCAATTCTCCGCCATAAGCGTTCCACTATACTCAAAATCCCTGTACAGTGATTCTCGGATTCAGGCCGAGAGACCTATTACACACACAGGATTTCTAATCCAATTCTTGTCAATCTTACCGAAGTGGAAAAGAAATGAAAAGAAAACTCAAGATCGTTAATGATCTTGACTGAAGAATACAACCAAATAAACGTTCACACTCGAATTGATTAAATGAAGGATTAGTTCAGAAATTTTCTCAGAAGTAATTCGGTTCAGAATACACAGTGGATTCGTCAATATTAATAGACAGGGAAGTGTATCGATCAAAAATAGAAACAATACTTTCTAAGAATATACACAGCGCAAAGTGCGGTCAACCGTCATTTGGTGCGGTCGACCGTTCAGCTCTCTGACGTAAAGTAGACGTGAAAGGTCGACTGCGATGCGGTCGACCGGTCATGAAGTACGGTCGACCGGTATTGCGCTGTATATTCCGAATCCACCCTGTTTTCTTACCATAAACTAATCCATCTTTAATCAATCTTATACATTTAAAAACTTGCGAAAATAGAAAAAAAAATTTAGGTCTTTGATATCTTCCTCTTTTGCTTGTAGACCAATTAATCATGAACTCTTTTTGAATATCTTCCTCTTTTGCTTGTATATGCAATCTTCCTTTATTACTTTCCTTGTTTGTATATTTGTAAATCTCTCTTGGATCTCTTTTTGATGTTATTTGATCCTGAAAATTTGACACACTAAATTCAAACTTATTAGTATGAGTGAGCATGTTGTGTGCACACCAAACTAAGAGTCAACAGAAGACTGGTAGAGATAATGAGAGGTAACGATACAATAATTTTGAAGCATTGTGTATTTGGTCCAAGTGAAAGATTGTTAGGAGTGTGACCTCAAATATACATAGGCAAGGGAGTTCTTGAAGTTGGAGAAGAAGAAGAGAAGACACGAAGCAGTAAGGAGAAAATAACCATCAGTTGCGGTCGATCGCACACCCAACCGCACACCCGATCGCACACCCGACTAACTGTATAAGGTACCCACAGAGAGTGGGACAGTCGACCGTCCAGTGTTCGGGTCTTGGCGAGACTAGCTGCAGTCGACCGCAACTGGGTGCGGTCAACCGACAGTGACGCTGTATATTATTTGGGCTGACGAATTTTGGATCTGATAAGTTGATTTGTGTTTATAGATTTAGGGTTTTCTTGGGGCTATAAATATAACAATAGATGTGAACTCTAGGGTGTATCAAGGTGAGTCGTTATCGTTGTACAACTTCAAGAGGAGTGAGTGTCGAGTGTTTCAAAGGTGAGAGGGAGAGATTGTGAGTTTGATCTCTCTGTAATATTTGTATTTCTTGGAGAATAAGAAGTATTGGTTATCTCTGTATGTTATTGTGTTCGTATACTTGTGAGATCTTACGATTATTGTGGCGGCTTGTTCTTGGTGCATCTAGTTCTTTGGCATTTTTGTTTCTTGTAGTGTGTGTTCCGCAATTAGTACTATAAGTGGTATCAGATTCTCTACAATTTTGACAAATTAGTTACTCCTTGATGAGAACTACATCAAAATGGTTATCAGTCTCATATTTGTGTAGATCTCAGACATTTGTGTTAAAATATTTCCTTCTAATTAGAGATCAATGTACCTTATCCGAGAGATGAGAGATTTCTCCATTGAAAACAACAATGGGTTCTAGTTAGGCTTGAGAGATGGTCGTGGTGAGAATTGTTATATTCTTGTATCTTCTCTAGCTGAATAACATCTTGGTTCTTCCCCCGGATTAAAGTGAAAGCCCAAACCGGGATAATTCTTGTGTGCTTTATGTAATTGGTGTGATCTAGTATTTGCTTGGTGGTTTGTTTTGATCGTGTCGAAGAATCAATAAGATCTTCTAGAGAGAATAATTTCCTAACATATTATAGCTACTTGATAAATCACTATTAGTATTTATTTAACTTCAAATCGTAAGCTTCGCATGAATATAAGACCGTAATTAGGGGTGGTATACCGTACCGTATCGTATCATCATTACTCTACCGTCTACCGTACCGGAATACTTGGTACACAAAATTTTCTACTATTACCGTGCCAAGAGTTTGGTACTACCGAGTTCGGTACTATTGGAATATTGGTATGGTATTGGTAATACCATGTACTACCGGACATCAATTAGCTTAAAAAATTAACATTCATATAAATGTCAAAAGAAGGATAAATAAGCTCAACTTCTATTTAATAAAACACAAAGAAAGCTATCAAGTGGCTCACCTTCAATCCCCCCAAAATCAAAGATCCAGATCTAACCTCACAAAACACATTTTCCCTCTCAAATTTTCAAACCCCAAAACCAAAATTTTTCCCTCAAAACTAAAAAACTCATTACATTATTACTATCTCTCTCTTTTTCTATTCACTTTTTCATATTTCTCTCTTTCTCTCTCTCCCATTCTTTCTTTATTTACTTAAAAAATTAGATTTTTAAGATTTCATGTTTGTAAATTTTCAGAATTTTTATGTTTTTTATTGCACATATTATATTGAAAATAGCAAACATCTTTTCAACAGTTAAATTTCATCATTTTCCAGACTTAAATATCTAAGAAGTTAGATTTTACAACCCCATTTATAATTATTTTTCAACATATACTAATGGAAACTTGGACTTTTATTTACAACTAATTATTGTCATACTATTCAAACTTGAGCTACATAATTGTTGTTTTACTGTTTACAGGGTTTTTCGTGTTTTGTATCGTTCCGAAGACGTGTCGTAGGCACGTGTCCACGGGCAAATCTAGTAAATATATATATAAAGAAGTTTTAACATACATAATTAAATATATATATATGAAGAAGTTCCAATAATCGGCCAATGTCAATTCTCAAACAAGACTCAGCTAACGGTCCATAATTTAGTCTAACCAATCACCAGTAATACCAAATAATATAAGTTTCTGTTTAACAATGAAGGAAGAAATCATCACAAAACTCCATTGAAATAACTAATATCTTCAGACCTGTTCCTTTCAAAGAGTTCTAGAATTCTCACTCAAAACAAGTTAAACACATACAGGAACAGAGAAACACCAGCACGAATAGTAAGCAGAAATCTACAGTTCAACTGATTAACTGAAAACAGATTCACATAAAAATTTATCCTCACAAACAAACATACGTCACCTCATATAGTGATAAAGAATCGACACAAAATTTAAGATCATGGATAAAAAAAACATCAACATCGGCTTCTCATCCCCTAAATAGTTTAGCCCTCAATAAAAGAATTAGTTAAAGACCTTTTCTGCCCAATCCTTAATCCACCCAGGCCAAACAACAAATCAGGGTTGTAGACTTTATTATTGTAATTCAGAGATGTATAAGTTTCAATATAATGTATCTTTATGTATGAAAATTAGTTTCAGCATTCTGCAGTATGATTGATTCAATATGCTACTCTATTAGATTCAGCATTCTGCAATATGCTTGATTAGATATAATTGGATAGCTTCAGCATATAGAGAAAGAATGACAATAATACATGAAATTAAGAAGAATCATATATAAAGAATGACAATAGTATTGTTATTTTCCTTTCATAACATTCATGATATTTGATGGTTCTTTCATTTATGTGTATTTTTAAACTCCTTTTTTTTCAGTATGTATCTCATTTAGAAGATTCATATAAAAATAAATTTCAGGATTATGATACAAATATAATACATAAATAAGATTTCACCTATATTAACTCCTAAAAAAACACAAAAATTAATTTGATAAATCAAATCAGAAGATCTTTTACATCCTAAATTCCTAATTACTTGTAAATAATAATACCCAAGATCTCAAGAAAACCCAACAAGAACAAGAAGAACATGGATCTTATATTAATACACCAACTAAACTTTAAAATTTCCCTAATTACTCAAAAAAAATCTCCAAAAATACCGTACCGATGGGGGCTGAAGAAGGTAGGCGGCGTCGCGACAGCGTGGTGCTTCGGCAGCATAGTGCGTTGGTCAATCAGTGCGTGTGACCTAGATTCAAAGAAGAAAAAAGGAAGAATGAAGAAAGGAAGAATAATTGAAGTAGTAGTATAATTGGGGTGAAAAATTGAAAAAGAAAATAAGAAAAATGGGTCTGGATAGGTCTGGGCCTGGGTTTTTAAATATAAAAATTAAATTAAATATATATTAATTACTTGGTATGGTACGGTATACCATGGTATCAGTATTGGGTACCAGTACCATATCATATAATTTCGGTATGGTACAATACCGAGATTTTGGTATGGTATTACCAAGATTTCAATAACATATGGTATGGTACGGTAATATGGTATTTTTTGACATACCCCTAACCGTAATAAACAAAGGTTTTTGGAATTGATGTAATTAACCATCTTCAGAACATCGAGAATTGTAGATCAAAGCGTACAAAAACATATCAGTTTTGTGGCAACTCGCAGCAACTTATCCTTCAAAAAAGCAAAACTCGCAATGAACTTTACTGTCGAGTGCCTGCAGCTGCCAGAGATTTTGAAAGAGATGTGACAGTTCGTTGTGAATCTCCTTAATTCATTCCAAAAGCTTATGCAGTACTTGTGCTTCTTTATCAAAACAACAATATATATTATGGCATCTTTTGATAAAATCTGCAACATGCTCTCGAGTCAATCGTGAGCCTGGACCCGGAAGTTTTTGAGCCTATGGCTCAATGAAGGAACACTTGATTATATGGTTTTGTTTGTTTGTTTGTTTGTTTGTTTTTGTTTTTTTTGTTTTTTTTGGTGTGTGTGTAGTTGTTGAAGAAGTTGATTATTAATTTGCTTAAGGTTTGTCCTCTGTTTTTTCTATTTTTGTCGTGTTTATGTGATGGTCTTCCACATCCCTTTTACATGTAGGGATTTAATTTACTGGATATTGTGGGTAGTAACAAGTTTAGAACTCGTGATAAGTTGCATAAATTGTAAAAAACTCAAGTTTCTTCTTTGAAGATTTTAACCTCAGTTTTTGTTTAAGTTTGGAATATTACCATTTTGCATTCTTTCAAGGATAAATTTTGATGTACACTCCAATCCATCCCCATAATTTGTGCCTTTGGCAACTTGCCTCCTTCCGTCGGTCCATTTTTTTGGTCGTCATATGATGCTAAGTTTAAGATTTTTTCATACCCAGATAGCCATTGAATTTGTAATATTCTAAGAACATAAGAAAAGAATTTTCTCATGTATATAATAATGGAGCTTCTCTTCTAATTTCTGCCATATTGTTGGACACAAAAAAAAACTAGTCACGTACTTTCTATCCACACCCAGCAATTCATGTATAAAGTGACAAAATTCTGTAGTAAGTTCTAATCCAAAGGCTTTTACCAAGATTCAACGCAGTTTGGGTATGGAAAAACCTTAAAATGGAGTTAGTGGTTTACAAAATGAACAGATGGGGTTAAATTGGTTAAGGGTGCGAAATATATATATAGGCGGTGGAGTGTTCATCAAAATTCCACCCAGGGAGGGAGGGAGGTTTAATGAAATTGATCCTTCTTTGAATATTACATTCATGTTTTTTATTTTATTTTATTTTATTTTTTACTTACAAACATAAATTACTACAATATCGCAGCTCATCGAAAAGGACAACGAATCTGCCACTGTGTGGTTTTGGAAAGCGATTAACGCTGGAGACAGAGTAGACAGTGCCCTCAAAGACATGGCCGTGGTTATGAAGCAACAAGATCGAGGAGAAGAAGCCATCGAAGCCATCAAATCCTTCCGCCACCTCTGCTCCAAACAATCCCAAGACTCCCTCGACAACCTCCTTATCGACCTCTACAAAAAATGCGGCTATGTTGACGAACAAATCAGTCTTCTCAAACAGAAGCTACGAGCAATATACCTAGGTGAAGCCTTCAATGGCAAGCCCACAAAGACCGCACGCTCCCACGGTAAGAAATTCCAAGTTTCCATCAAACAAGAGACTGCACGAATCCTAGGGAATCTTGGGTGGGCGTACATGCAGCAGCAGAACTACGACGCAGCTGAGATAGTCTACAGAAAAGCCCAGATTGTCGAACCAGATGCTAACAAGGCTTGCAACCTCGGGCTTTGCCTTATACGGCAAGGGAAACATGATGATGCCCGGAAAGTTCTAGAGGATGTAGTGAAGAGGAGGTTCTCGGGGTTGGGGTTGGGGTTGGATGAGAGTAACAAGACGGTGAGTCGGGCCGAAGAACTGATGAAGGAGTTGGAAGAGGGCAGGAGGAAGGATGTAGGTGAGAGTCCTTCGGAGTTCATGGTGTTGAATATAGAGGAGGAGATTATGGAGAGATTGGATGTTTTGATGAATGAATGGGCTCCATTTAGGAGCAAGAGACTGCCAATCTTTGAGGAGATATCTGCATTATTCAGAGATCAGATTGCTTGTTGATCTCTTTTTGTTGCTTTGATTTTATTTATTTTTACAGTGGTTGTTTGTGTGCATAAGCTAAGTGTAAGCGGAATAAGTTGTTTGAGTCATAAAGAATAACTTTATCCTGTGGTGCTGGTATTTTTGAATCAGAAATTTGGAGGTTCATATGGATCAACCTAAGTATATTGTCAGTGTAGTGTTAGTTCAGATAGAATTGAATTTTTGATTTATATTGTCCGCTGTAGTGAGTCTGTAGTGTGTGTTTTTTGTTTGTTTTTACGTGCATTGTGCACTTAATTGAATAGGTAGTAATAGTGTGCTTTGCACGTGTCTTGTAATTGGGTTGTCCTATAAATCCCAACCTGTAATATGTTTTTGGACAATCAATGAAAAATCAATCTAGTTCTTCCCCAAATCTTCTCTTTCTCAACCCTAGTTCTTCCAACCTTCCCTTTAATGGCTACTTTCAGCATCGTCGGGAAACGAATCCCTTCCCTCTAATGGCTACTTTCAGCATCGTCGGGAAACGAATCCCTGACATTATCCACAGCGAAAACTGGTTACCCATTAGTAATGCATGTAGTTGTACATGCCAAACACTGAAAGAAACATTCGGTCTCAAATCCCTGCCAATATCGACTGACTATATTCCAGTCGATTTGCATGAAAAATAATGACAACTAAATTCTTTTGTTTATCTATTAATTTTTTATAATAAAATAATAATAACATTCGACTTATATAGAAACAAAAACTGAGGATGCTCGAAGGCTCTAAGCGTTAACAGCACCATACAAACTGGATTACAATCATAAGAAACTGCAAACATAAACAATAACATCAATATCACTAGGCCTGCCAAAAATCGGAAACAATATTTTATTTGGTGCTCAAATGAGCAGTGGCAGCTTACAAAGTTAAAACGAGCTGGGGTCCAACCAGAAGTCATTTAAAGATCAAGCTTTAGTAATAGAAATCAAAGACATGCATTATCATATTCATGTCGGATTTGTATTATTCAAGAACACCAACCACAATTCAGACCGCATAAGAACACACTTTTAACCAAGCAACAAGAGATTAGTAACTCGTAAGAAACAAACTTACTTGTATATTAAACAGTGGACGCTAGCATGAAAGAATGCACTCTCTTTAGTCTATAAAGACAGCACATCCAAATTACATCGGTCCACAAATCCAGTTGGCTAAGATAAAGAAACCTGTTCTTAAAATATAATGATTCGTCAATCGTAAAATATACTAAACCACAATCAATAAGGGATCAGTTCCCTCTTAGTATGTAAATGACATATAAAAGCTATACTTGATATTTCATTACTACTCTCTAAATCTAGTCTAGCACTTGAAGCCATGGCAAACAGATAAGACAATGATGAGGATTAAAGCAATGATGATGCCCAATACTATCAGTTTTATCTTCATGTTCTGAAACCACATCTTCCTCCTCATCTGCGTTCCCTGCTGCCTGAAATCTTGTGCCTGCACAATGACCATCCCACATTTAAAGAGTCAAAGATGAAGAAGATGGCTAAATAGTTGACTGAACTGATAAAAGTGAACTGATACCTGAGAGCGAAGGTTCTCTGTTTTGTCAACAAGGAGCTCAATCTTCTCACCACGATCAAGAACCTGCAGAGAAAGTAAAAACCATTTTATCAGGTTTTCTATTTGCTCCATCACACAGCTTGGAACTGTGAAGTTCCAGCACAAGTTCAAGTTCCTAATGAGTTGATAACATCTGGGTATCAAATTCTAAAGAAAATTTACCTTCTCAATGTTTTCCATCATAACACCTTTCACTTCTGAAACTTGAGCCTTCACTTTTGCAAGCTTGCTGATCTCCTCAGGATGGTCCACACAATACTGCATGTGCTCTTTCAGTTTTGACCTGATTTAACAATAAATATTTCAGAAGTTACTAAATAATTTGATAGTTACTTTTACCAAAAAGACGTTAGGTTTTCTGAAAAGGTTATTCATCTAGAACAATAAATACTTTACCCGAACTCCTTGTTTAGGCTATTGGCAGCGGCAGCTGCAGCTTTTCCTCCAGCGTATCTTTTGTTGAAGTCTTCATGAACCCTCTCAAGGAATGCAATGGGTACTTGTCTACCAGCTGATTCAACAGCAACAACACAGTATGCTGCAAAAGCCAAAGAAGGAAGGAAAAAATGATAATTTTGTACGAGAATTTGCTGCAGTAAAGTAGCAAATTCTCTTTAAAATAATGCAAACCAGAAAAATCAAAAAATGCTCTTTAAAATAAAACAAAAACAGTGATATGGATGGATATGACTAAAGATCACTCCAGGATAGAAAGCTAACCTTTTTCCAAAAAGAAACTATACAGAAGTAACAAGTCAGTAACACCCAAGGTTTGAAAACTCAGTATTGAGAGCGGAATTGGGTTTTTCCAAATATTCGGATCGGGATTGGTATCAGCCGGATATGTAGTATCGGATGAGTGTATCGGGTTTTTTTGGATCGGGCATTGTTTTAAAATTAATAAAATTACATAATCTGTATCTGAAATTAAATTATTTTGAAAAATGATAATTAATTGTTAAAAGAATGAATTGATGAATTTAAATAAACTTTTTTACAAATCTAATTTCCAGTTACAGACTTGAATATTTTAATTATTTCAGAGAATTATTAATGTGGAATAAAACTTGTAGGATTGGATGTGTATCGGGTTTTTTGGATCGGGCATTGTTTTAAAATTAATAAAATTACATAATCTGTATCTGAAATTAAATTATTTTAAAAAATGATAATTAATTGTTAAAAGAATGAATTGATGAATTTAAATAAACTTTTTTACAAATCTAATTTCCAGTTGCAGACTTGAATATTTTAATTATTTCAGAGAATTATTAATGTGAAATAAAACTAGAACAATAGAAACAGGTAGACCAAATAATACAAATTTTATTTACATACAAGAAAAAAAAAAGCTAGACATGGAATCATTAATTGAATCCATATTGATTGGATCAGCAAAATTCAAATATTTGAATTTTTTAATCATAGGATCGGAGGATTCAAGTTTGGATCGGGCCGATCCATCTGATCCAATTGCCAACTCGGTCGATCCCCAAGTTATATTGCCGATCCCGAGATTTAGGGGTTGTATCGGATCAACCCCTGGAAACATGATCCGGATCGGATCAGATCGGGATCAACAGATTTTTAAAACCATAGTAATGCCTACTAGTTAAATAAAAACAAGATAATAAACAAACTACGAAGGAAAAACCCATCCTTATCAATAAACTTATGAAGTTAGGCCCATAAAAAACGTTAAAACTAAAAACAAACAAGAATAAACATGGATGCAAGAGTTCCAATGACCACCACTTCGATAATCAGGATGAAAAAAATAAAAGTCGAGATGTTTTTAGCCTTGCTAGCTCGCTAGATGTTTGAAATGCTTCCCAGATCAAAAGACCCTTGCCACGCATGTTCAACTCCCACAAATATAATATGCACACATCTTTAAAACACAAACTTCTTATTTGCATCCTTATAACCTAGTCAAAAAGCTAAATGGAGCTGAAAGCACTTAATGACCTTAACATATAACAGTGGAAGTTATAACATGCTCATCCAAAAATATAGGGGGAAAGAGAGAGGTGGAAGATGGAGGGTGTGATTCATTTGTCTTCCTAGTTACAGACATAGTAAAAGGTATCTACTCTTCTTTTCTTTTATCAACCTACACTGCAAAAGGAAGCACACAACAGTGCACAACCACATTCAACAAGAGATCGCTTCAGCTATCATTTTTGTATGGCCTAAGATTGTCTGAAGACTCTAAAGTCTAAACACTAGCAACAATATGATTATGTATAAACATCACAAATTTTTTTTTTAAAAAAAAACTTATCTGAATAGCGTAATCAGAAATAACTACCTAAAAGGAAAATGTAAATGCGCAACGTTTACAGAATCAGTGTGAAAAATGGTAACATTTACAGCAGTAACAGGAATAATGAGCTTATGTTGGGAACAGATCTATACAATGGAAACATGCCAAAAGAAGTGGGTTGCAAATATACCTAAGATGATAATGAACACAGCCTGATCCTCACAACAATAGAACTCAGTAAGCACACACGTGAACATTATATAAAGGAACAAAAGAAGGTAGATGTATCTCACAGCATACCATTTTCAATCAGAAAGTTAAAATATAATATAAACCCACCTATTTCTACTGTCAAATAGTTATGTTATGTCATCCTTATTAATGCAATATTGAGCCTCCTGCAGCAAGCTTATATAACCTAAAATTGATTCAATGCTCTTTACCAGGAACACACCAATTAGCTGACATGAACAAGAGTGTATAAATCTAAGAATCAACTGGTACTGAACCATGAGTGCAAATGAATGACCATATATATAATAGGGGTTTGTGATTTGTCTCTTACTCTGAAGAACAGCCATGCTAGACTACTGGAATGCAAAAGTCATGTTTGATCCCAAAACATATAGGAATTGTCTCAATAACCTCAAATTAATTTTTTTGAAATAAATTTACTATATCCTTTGCCTAATTGTAGAGAAAGCAAAAACATAGCATTAAGCATATCAAGAATATTGATTTGACCCTTAGAAACTGATGGGCTTTTTTTAAAAAAATTATAATATTTTTTAATTTGTTTTTATTTATTTTTTTCTTTTGCATACTTTGTTCAGCAGAAGGAAATGAGGTAAATCTGCAAACAGAGTTCCACAAAAGAACAAACTAGATTAGCAAATGTAACTCAGTTTCTCTTGACATTAAGCCATGTGGCTTGTACTTCCCACACTGGCAAGAAAAAGTAACATTTTCTCATCATTCATCAGCCACTTCTAAATTTAATGATATGACAATGTTTCTTTTAATTCCATTCCTTTTACAATCAATCTTTTGACCATATTTTACTTAAGTACATCTCTAAATATCAAGTTGACTAGCCAAGTAGTTAAATGATTATAGGCACAAGTTTCATGAAATTTATTGCACAAATGATAACATCGAGAACAACAACAAAGAATGTATCCCAAAATTTTGGGTTACATGAATCCTTCTCCACTCAACTCTATAGGGCCACCTCTTCAGTCAAATTAAGACTATTCAAATCCCTATTAATAGCTTCAACCGAAGTTCATTTTGGCCCACCCCAAGTTTTTTTCATCCCCTAGTTGCCATCTAACAATACTAACTGGTAATCGGTCTTTGTTGTATGATTGCAGATATGACTATGAGGCACAAATTAGATCTGAATGTCATGCCTCATACTGCACTTTTTTTGTTAGGCATGCGATTGATTCACAAACTAACCAAACAAATGGGGGTTAAAGTTTTTTCTTAACCAAGTTGGCTATGAAAGTGTAAAAAAACCAAATATAACAAACTTCTTTAATAGTAAAGGTAATTGTATAACTTCATTAATTCACTTTTCACGTACTTTGTATTTGGGTGTGTTTAGTTCCTTGCAAATAGGAGTTGCAAGTGCAAGTGCAACTAAGAATACAAAATTATTAGTCATTGGAGGTTTGTTTGATATCCAAAAATTGCTTAGCAACAGTCGGACAAGTGGGTAATGTTGGGGTGAACCAAAAAAGTTTGGGTAGAGCCGGATCGAAGTGTTGGCTAGGTAAGCGTCCTATAGTAAGAGTAGTTATGAACCCTGTAGACCATCCCCATGGGGGCGGTGAAGGGAGAGCCCCAATTGGTAGAAAAGCATCCAATCACTACCCTCACATTTTTAGATTCAAATACCATTTCCCTCCAAAATTAATGTGTATAATTTGGAGGGAAACAATATTTGAATTCAAAAGTATTGAGGATAATGGTTTAATGCAATGATGATAAGTAATTTTTTAAACTCGCACTTGCAGGGAAACACACTAAAATTGGAATATCCATGAAGTTCACACCTCACATCTAAAGATAGCCTATACTGAATAGCACCCATAGGAAGGTATAAATGTATAATGCTAACCTCATTAATACACCACAAAACATAAATATAACCTAAATAACTATTTCTAATTATTAAGAATATGTGGATTGTCCCATCCCAGCATTTCTCCTCATATCACATCTTAATGAAAGACAAATCCAACAATCATGGTTTTGACTTGAGATCTAGTTTGAACAATATATGCAGTCCTTCGTAAGTTACATACAAAAGAAAGAATGGAAAGAAGATATCATGAAAACCTATAAATCCATACAGCTAAAACACAAATGAACCTAACATTCAAACGGTTGAAGTGCACAAGGGAAAACTTAAACAGCCCCTTCGCATTTTGATTTTCAAACATCAAACATATAAAATTCACTATTTCCTTCCAGGAATATCCCTCCTTCATTGGAGAGCAGTATATTTGATATAATCAATGTATTGGCAAAGTAGGAGAGTTTAGAAACTATCTCATTATAACTACTAACTTTACAAGAAAGGTATTGTCTCAACCCAGTTACTTTCTTTTCTTATAGTGAGCATGACAATTAATGAAAATTACTAGATCCCCCCCCCCCCCCCCCCCCCCCTCTAAAATCTGAAAAAAATAATATATCTCCGAAAATGTAAAAAACCTATTATAATATCCTTTTTAACTGCATTACCTCTCAAAATCGCCAAAAATGATATTATAATCCATAAAAAATTGCGTAATAGGACAATTTATAATTTCTCGAAATCAGCAAAAAACGGTGTATATCTCCGAAAATGTAAAAAACCTATTATAATATCTTTTAAAACTGCATTACCTCTCAAAATCGACCAAAAATGATATTATAATCCATAAAAATTTGCGAAATAGGACAATTTTTAATTTCTCGAAATCAGCAAAAAACGGTGGACTATCAGTCTATACGAGCATCGACAGTCGTTGTGTATTTTGCCATTTTTGTCCTTTTTGATAAAAACGGCGCTGCAGTCGTCATGTATTTTGTCATTTTCCCTATTTTTTGAACACTTAATTGTATATTTGAGAAAGGATTTGGCAATTCCCATATTATAGGCATCCCTATAATTTTAATAATTTTTCAATTCGTCGGACGAAACACCGATCAAATTTGTGAATTTTTTTTAAAAAAATAGTCCCCATAAATTTATGGAAAAAATGCCTGGACGAATGATGTTTCGTCCAAGCAATTAGAAGCCCATTCCTTTTTGTATGGGCTTGGATTTCATGGGCAAAGAAACAAATCCTTAGAGGGGGAGGGATTCTATGGGCTTGGATCGTATAGGATTTTGTATGGATGAATGATTTGTATGTTTGGATGGAGGAGATAGGTGGGGGGGGGGGGGGGGGGGGGGGGGGGGGGGGATAGCTTTGAGATGCGTGTTGTACGTTTGGATGGATTGAAAAACTTTTAATAAAATGGGGTTGTTGATGTTTTGTCCAAACATAAATTTTTTTGCGATGGACAAAACATAATTTTGTCTACGAAATTGCCATATTTTGCATTTAACGGCTGCAACAAACTTAGACAAATGTAAAATTCTATTTTTCCATTTTTGCCACCAACAACTGTGGATGCCCTAACCCACTGAACTTGGCCAAATTAGTGAAATTTAGAAGCTCTCAAAATTGGTAAAGATGGTAGGCCACAGCCTACACCAGCTAGCTAAAATAATGAAAATTTTAATTTCTCAAAATCGGTCAAAAAACAATGGACCATTACAACCTGCAAAAGTTCTCCAATGCAACAAAACTCAAAATATCTCAAAATTGACCAAAAACGATGGATCACAGCCCACAAAACTTGGCTAAAAACAAAGAAATTTAAAAGTCCTCAAAATCGACAACAATTAATGGACTACATGTTCCTTTCCGTCTATACCCTTAGTTCTAAAACAACAATGACATCCCTATAATAACACATTATTTGATCCATCTCAATTCAAATGCATAAATCACCTCAAATCATTTCTACCCCAAATCTCTTCCACTTCACCATCAATCAAACCCCCTATAACTTTCCATACACACTCATTCCCACTCTTCCAACTACATCCAACCACATTTTCCAACTAAAACTCCCAGATCCAACAAAACCAAAACGATCCAACTCCACCAAAACCCTAAACCAACAGATCTACTAAAATCGTAAACGGATCAAGAAAAGGAGAGAGACTCACTGTAACCATCTTGGACGAGGTAGTTGAAGGTGTGGCCGTCGCAGTTGTAGGTGAAGCGATTGTTGGTCGTCGGTAACTTCTGGAGGCACTGAGATGCGATGCTCGTGAAGTTGCCGGTGAACTCCGTGTACTCCGCCAGAATCACCGCGCCGCGCGCCACGAAGCTGTAGATCAGAGTCTGTTGCCCCATTTTCAGAAACCCTAACCCTAGATTCTAGAAGGGAGAAATGGGGAATAATTGAGGAGGAAGAGGAAAGTGGAAGACGAGGGTCTTTACTCCTTCGTTTCGATTCGAAAGGGGTCAAATTAAATCTCTCTTTTAATTTGGAGGTACCTACCGTGCCCTCGGTTTTTAATAAAATCACGGAAGCGCCATTCTGATTTTCTTTTTGCAAAATATATATATTTTTTTCGCCTCATTTTTTTAGGAATAATAATTATTTTTTTTACCACGTCCCTTTGCTATAGCCTTTTGGAAACAGATTTTATTTAATTTTTTAAAATTTGGCAATCGATTTTTCTATTAGATTTGGCAACACAAATTTTTAGAAATTTATATATTTGGGTTGGTTTTTTAAATTTTGAATTATGGTATTTTTATCCGTTCATGCGGTAACCTGTTAGTTGTGTTAGAACCTGAATATAAAATAATAAGAAATTCCAACAAAGTTGTGAAGAAATCAAATACAGAAAGGAAAACAGTAAACAATAAACTTGTACAGAGTCGAGATTTTGAAGAATCTATGTCCTTAAAGCAGAATTTGCCCTGTAGTGTGACGGTTACCGGCAAATCGCTTCCCAGGATACAACTGTACCTTCTCTGAAGATGCAGCACCCTTGCTTCAGAGACAACGAACTGCTGTCTGTGTGTACTCTCAGTTGACAGATATTGGACTCAGAGCAGAGGAAGAAGAAGAGGAAGACTCAAGTGGAAAAAAAAAATTTGTCTCTGTTTGGGAGCTGATGTCTGGGTATAAGAGTTGGACTGGAGACTGTTCAGCAGCCATTACTCTGTAACAGCAGAGTAATGGGGACTCTTCAGCTTAGTAACTGGTGAGCCATTACTCTGTAACAGCAGAGTAATGGGGACTCTTCAGCTTAGTAACTGGTGAGCCATTACTCTGCTGTTACAGAGTAATGACCCCAGTTACTGAATCTGAAAAGTCTTTTCAGTTCAGTAGGGGAAGATGCTGTCTGGGCAAAAAGGTAAAATAAAATTTAAGCCAGACCAAACCAAACCAAACCAAGCCGAGCCGAGCCGAGCCGAGCCGAGCCGAGCCGAGCCGAGCCGAACCGAGCCGAACCGAACCGAACCGAACCGAGCCGGGCGCGCGCGCGTGCGCGTGCGCGTGTGTGTTTGTCATTTTGGCTAAGTCCTCTCTCCACTACACGTTAGTGGTAACCCCCGGGCCACGCCCTCTAGTCCAGTTTTCTAGTATATATACTAGTAACAATCTTTCCCAATTTCCGATATGGGACTATCCATTTGTTAAGTTGGTACCTTTCAAGTACCCAACTTTGGATCAACATTTCTCATTCATACGGAATTCGTTTTTGGCAATTGAGTATACTACGGAATAGTACTCGACGAGAGGATTGCAATCCACTCATTTTCCGGTGCCGCCGGTGGCCGGAGCTTGCCGGAATCCGGCCCGGAAAACTGCAAAAATTAATTCCAACAATCCCCCACATGAATGGAAATTACCAGACCATGTAATCCAGACACGACAGAAAAACAAAAAACATGACAGAAAGACTCTGAGAGTACAATCGGAAAATCACTGCATCAGGAATGGTAGTAATTTTTCAACTTTGAACCACCCTTAGTAATTAGCTATCGGATTCACTTGACCAGGTAGTGATCATGATGTCTTGAACTACCCGGGCGTTCATGTGAACCTAGACAATAACTATCACACGGTTTCATCTCCTCACAGAACTAAGTTCTCTTGTTGTGTTCATTTTGGCCTTGAACATCCCTGGTTAATCATGAGTGAACTTGGAGAATGTAGCCTCTCTTCATTCTCCTAGAAACGGCCCCATTTCACACTCACAAGGTGATTTCCCATAAAGAGTATCCTGCTATAGCCCACTTTTATTTCAAAGCTATGGGAATCATTAAAAGCCAAGCTTATCCTAACTATTTGCAGGCAGCACTTGTTTTATCATCCTAAGAATGGGTATGAGATGTTAATCTCTCAGTGCTTTCGTCGATTCAACAAGATTTAGTTGTCCCTTTGAACCTAGATCTTGGGATCTCCAATTTCTAAGTAGGGTTTCCATCAAGTATCCTCTTTCGTCATAGGCTTTAAACCCATTCCTCTTGATGATCTCACAACCTGCTCTCGCGACAGACCTTTAGTAAATGGATCCGCTAGGTTGTCGGCCGATTTTATATATTCTATAGAGATTACTCCATTTGAGAGCAGGTGTCTAATGGTTTTGTGTCGCCTTCTGATATGACGAGACTTACCATTATACATGCAATTCAGTGCCCGTGCTATAGCCGATTGGCTGTCACAGTGTACACATAAGGCAGGCACTGGTTTTTCCCACATAGGAATATCCTCTAAAAAGTTGCGAAGCCATTCTGCTTCTTCTGCCGCTTTGTCTAAAGCAATGAACTCAGATTCCATGGTGGATCTGGCTAATAGCGTTTGTTTAGAGGATTTCCATGACACAGCTGCACCACCAAGTGTGAAAACATATCCACTTGTGGATTTTGAGTTCTTTGAGTCCGATATCCAGTTGGCATCACTGTAGCCTTCCAGTACTGCTGGATATCTGGTATAATGCAGCGCATAACTCTGAGTATGTCGCAAGTAGTTCAATACTCCTGTTATTCCTTTCCAGTGACTTCGTCCTGGATTACTCGTGTATCGGCTCAGTACGTTTACCGAATGTGCTAGGTCCGGTCTTGTACAATTTGTTAGGTACATCAGACTACCAATTACACGTGCATATTCCAGTTGTGATATGCTTTCGCCTGTATTTTTGAACAGGTGAAGACTTGGATCGACGGGACTTTTTGCTGTCCCATTGGAATAATTCTTGAATCTTTCAAGTACTTTCTCAGCATAATGAGCTTGAGACAAAGTAATCCCCTCAGATGTCCTGGAGACTTTGATTCCTAGTATGACATCTGCAACTCCCAAGTCTTTCATGTCAAACTTGCCACTAAGCATGCTCTTAGTTTGTTTGATAATGTCGTTATTGCTTCCAATAATGAGCATGTCGTCTACGTATAGACAGACCAGAATGTATCCATTTGGAGTATCTTTGATGTAGATACATTTATCACATTCATTTATTTTGAAACCATTTGACATCATAACATTGTCAAATTTTGCATGCCATTGCTTTGGAGCTTGTTTCAGGCCGTACAATGATTTTACAAGCCTGCACACTTTATTTTCCTGTCCAGGAACTACGTAACCCTCAGGTTGTTTCATGTATATTTCTTCTTCTAAGTCCCCATTTAGAAATGCAGTTTTAACATCCATTTGATGTATTTCCAGGTTACGTAGAGCTGCAATAGCTATCAACATTCTTATGGATGTTATTCTTGTAACTGGGGAATATGTATCGAAGAAATCTAAGCCCTCTTTTTGCCTAAATCCTTGTACCACAAGTCTAGCCTTATGCTTCTCTATTGAACCATCTGGTTTCAATTTTTGTTTGAAAATCCATTTGCATCCTAGAGCTTTACATCCAGAAGGAAAATCGACTAACTCCCATGTATGATTTTGCATAATGGAGTCTATTTCACTTTTGATTGCTTCCTTCCACATAGGAGCATCAGGCATAGACATGACTTCCTTGAACGTTCTGGGCTCATTCTCTAACAGAAAGGCCGTCACAAAGTCAGGACCAAATGATTTTGATGTTCTAGCCCGTTTACTTCATCTAGGCTCATCGGTATCCTGTTCTGGTTCATCAACTGAAGTGCTTGCAGTCCCTTGTTCACGTGTACGTTTAGGGTACGTAGTATCCTTGCACGGAAACACGTGTTCAAAGAATGAAGCATTTCTTGATTCCATTATTGTATTTACATGGATATCCGGTATATCCGATTTGTATACCAAGAACCGATATGCACTACTGTTGTGTGCGTAGCCTATGAATATGCAATCAATCGTCTTAGGTCCGATGGTGACCTGTTTCGGGTTAGCTACTGCCACTTTTGCTAGACACCCCCACACTTTGAGGTATTTATACGAAGGTAAGTTACCTTTCCACAATTCGTATGGTGTCTTGTCGGTTTTCTTGTGAGGTATTTTGTTGAGAATGTAGTTGGCAGTCAGCAACGCTTCCCCCCACATGTTTTGGGGTAAGCCAGAATTCAACAACAAGGCATTCATCATCTCCTTTAGAGTTCGGTTTTTGCGCTCGGCTGTACCGTTTGATTCGGGTGAGTAGGGAGCAGTTGTCTGATGAACTATTCCATGTTCCGAGCAGAACATGTTAAATGGTGCATCATATTCTCCTCCTCTATCACTTCTGACGATTTTAATCGTTTTGCCAAGTTGATTCTCAACCTCAAGTTTATATTCTTTGAATTTATCCAAAGCCTCATTTTTGCTATGTAACAAATATACATAACAGAATTTTGTGCAATCGTCTATGAAAGTCACAAAGTACTTTTTGCCACCTCTGGTCTGCACATATTTTAAGTCACACAGATCTGTGTGAATGAGACCTAGAGTTTCTGTGTTTCTTTCTACAGAACGTGATGGAGTTTTAGTGAGTTTGGCCTCCGTGCAAACTTCACATTTTTCTGAGTTATCTACCTTAAACTTTGGTAGCAAATTCATGTTAACTAATCTACGCATAGAATTTACATTAACACGGCCTAGTCTTTCATGCCAAACAGAAGAAGACTCAACAACATAGGCAATAGGAGTTATTTCATTAACTTTGGGAACAGCAGGAACAATAGTTTTAGGGATGACTGTCATTACATTAAACTTGAACAGTCCATCCTTTACATATCCTTTACCCAAATATACCCCATTCTTGGACAGTACAAAATTATCAGAAACAAGTACAACTTTGAACCCATTCTTACTTAGCAAAGAACCTGATATCAAGTTCTTTCTAATGTCTAGGACATGCAGCACATTTGTGAGTGTTAGCTCTTTGCCTGAAGTCATTTTCAGCACTATCTTCCCTGTTCCTTCAATTTTGGAGGTGGAAGAGTTTCCCATGAACAGTTGTTCATCTTTGTTGCACTTCTGATAGGAAGTGAACATTTCCTTGTCCGAGCAGATATGCTTGGTGGCCTCAGTATCGTACCACCATTCGCGGGGATTGCTCCCCACAAGATTTACCTCCGAAACAACAGCACAGAGGTCCAGGTCAGAGAGACCAGTGGACAAGTTCTCAGCTATGTGTACATTAGATTTTTCATTCCCTTTTACATGTCCTGTTTTTGAATAATTACTGTCCTTACTGCGACACTCAGAAATTTTGTGCCCCAACTTACCACACTTGTGGCATTTCCCAGCAAACCTCTTTGCAAGAGGTTTTTTGTTGGAGGCTTGTGGCAGAAACTTCCTCTTCTTGCCCTTCTGTTCATGCTCCACCACATTAGCCTTTTCTATAGACTGATTTCCATAGGACCTCTCAGCCTTGCGATTCTCTTCTTCAATCCGCAACCTGATAATTAGATCTTCAAGAGACATCTCCTTTCGTTTGTGTTTGAGATAGTTCTTGAAGTCTTTCCACCCAGGTGGAAGTTTTTCTATGAACGCTGCAACCTGGAATGGTTCGCACAGCGTCATATTCTCTGCAGCAATGTCGTGCATTATAACCTGCAGTTCTTGGACTTGACTCACCACAGTTTTGGAGTCAATCATCTTGTAGTCCAGAAATTTGCCGACAACAAATTTCTTGGACCCGGCGTCTTCTGTTTTGTACTTCTTTTCCAGGGACCCCCACAGGAGTTTGGATGTCTTGAAGACACAGTAGACGTTGTACAGAGAGTCTACCAGGCCATTCAGGTTGTAGTTCCTGCAAAGGTAGTCCCCCTGTGTCCACGCGTCAACTGCTGCAACAGAGTGTGCTTCCATTGGCGCCAGCATCGGGGCAGATTCATTGAGGAATCTGTCCAGCTTCAATGTGGTCAGGTAGAACTGCATCTTCCCCTGCCACTTTTTGAACCCAGTTCCATTGAACTTCTCCGGTTTTTCTCCCATGCTTATGTGCGTGGGCAGAACGACCGAATGTGCCGCAACCGATTGTGCAGTCACATTCTGGGTCACCGGAGTTTGGGTACTGATAAGCCCAGCAGCAACTTCAGTTTGTGTGTTTTCCATGTTTTGATTTTGTTCTCTGAAATTGGGTGAAACAGAAACTATTAGTTATTTTTCCGAACAGAACCTGTAAACAAACTTCACAAAATTGTTAGAATCTGTGAGGAAAAATTCTGCTTTAAGATTGTTAGAACCTGAATATAAAATAATAAGAAATTCCAACAAAGTTGTGAAGAAATCAAATACAGAAAGGAAAACAGTAAACAATAAACTTGTACAGAGTCGAGATTTTGAAGAATCTCTGTCCTTAAAGCAGAATTTGCCCCGTAGTGTGACGGTTACCGGCAAATCGCTTCCCAGGATACAGCTGTACCTTCTCTGAAGATGCAGCACCCTTGCTTCAGAGACAACGAACTGCTGTCTGTGTGTACTCTCAGTTGACAGATATTGGACTCAGAGCAGAGGAAGAAGAAGAGGAAGACTCAAGTGGAAAAAAAATTTTTGTCTCTGTTTGGGAGCTGATGTCTGGGTATAAGAGTTGGACTGGAGACTGTTCAGCAGCCATTACTCTGTAACAGCAGAGTAATGGGGACTCTTCAGCTTAGTAACTGGTGAGCCATTACTCTGCTGTTACAGAGTAATGACCCCAGTTACTGAATCTGAAAAGTCTTTTCAGTTCAGTAGGGGAAGAGGCTGTCTGCCAAACCAAACCAAACCAAGCCGAGCCGAGCCGAGCCAAGCCGAGCCGGAGCCGGGGCCGGGGCCGGGGCCGGAGCTGGGCCGGGCGCGCGCGCGCGCGCGCGTGTGTGTTTGTCATTTTGGCTAAGTCCTCTCTCCACTACACGTTAGTGGTAACCCCCGGGCCACGCCCTCTAGTCCAGTTTTCTAGTATATATACTAGTAACAATCTTTCCCAATTTCCGATATGGGACTATCCATTTGTTAAGTTGGTACCTTTCAAGTACCCAACTTTGGATCAACATTTCTCATTCATACGGAATTCGTTTTTGGCAATTGAGTATACTACGGAATAGTACTCGACGAGAGGATTGCAATCCACTCATTTTCCGGTGCCGCCGGTGGCCGGAGCTTGCCGGAATCCGGCCCGGAAAACTGCAAAAATTAATTCCAACAAGTTGTAGGTAGCCACAACTGCTCCTGCTTAGTTTTGATTGGTATTTACCTTCTTATGTTATTATATCTCTAATCTCTAATCTCTAATCTCTAATATTATAATGGGAGAAGGGCTTAGTGTCATTTGTCATTGTGTCATTTTGTCAACACGTGCAGCGCACGTGTTGGTATTTTTTTGTCCTTTTCATTCCCCTCCCCATTTTCCCCACGTGCAACGTACGTGTATAATACTAGATTTTTTTTGTCCTTTTCATTCTCCTTCTCATTTTCCCCACGTGCAACGCACGTGTATAATACTAGTTTTGGATATAATCGAATAGTCTGAGAAGACTTGTAAGAAGCATAGCTATTTAGAGTGGATAGTGGAATGACCCTATTCTAATTTTCATCTTCTAGTTCTTTTACGCAATTGAGAGATGAACATACTTTTTTGGAACAATTATTTTTGTTCCTTGGGCAGCAATACTTGGATTTAAGTTCACTTTCCGAAAAATTAAAATAAAGTGATAGTTTTAAAATAAAAGAGAGAGAGAGTTTTTTTCATACAAAGTGAATACTTACTTGATGAGACACCTATGAAAGATCCGCTCAGTCCATCATGTTTATTATGTTAATGGATATATATTTGGAGATCATTCATCCATACATTATGTGGTTAAAAAATGAACGATTTCAACAGTAATATAAATCGAAGCACAAATTGGACCTATATGATGCATGGTGAATGGCCTCCAAACCACTTGATTTTTTTTTCTAAATATACATCTATTGGCATGATAAACATGCATGGACGGAGAGAATCATTTATGAGATCCCACCAAGTGAGTATAATCATTTTGTATGAAAAAAAAATTTCTTGTACAAATATGAGGCTCACATTAATATTATATATATATAGAGAGAGAGAGAGAGAGAGAGAGAGAGAGAGAGAGAGAGAGAGGGAGGCAGAGAGAACATTTGTATTGTTGTACATAGATCAGACAAAAGATAGTGGCAAAATAGGGATCCAAAGCTATTGTTGGCTGCTTTTGAGACACCATGTTGAGATGTTGAAATATACAGTAGTAGCTCACCAATTTCATCTTCTACTCTTTTTTTTTTTGTAAAGGGAGTGGTATTAAAAACAAGGTTGGGCCAACCAAATGTTTGTTAAAGAGATAAAGTAGAAGGTGGAGACTAAAAATAATAATAACAAGGTTTTTTATTTTAATCAAAGATGATGAGAGATGAAAGAGACCATCGTATTTCATTTTTAGTAAGCATATAATACAACAAAGATATATCACATCCAGGGCCGGCCCTACCCTAGAGGCGGGTAAGGCGGCCGCCTTGGACCCCCGGAGATTTTGCGATTTTAGGGGCCACAAATTTGAACTTCCCTTATAAATATAGGCACGTATTTTGCGCGGAAAAAAATATGTATGCTATTAGGGGCCCCCATTTCGGAAGTTCGCCTAGGGCCCCCGGAAACTCAGGGCCGGCCCTGATCACATCAATAATGATAGTAAGTAGTTGAATAGAATATATGTTTAAAAAGTTGTTACTTCTTCACACCTAACATTAAAATAGAAAAGGTTATATATCTCATAATAGTTGAGGAAGAGCTAAAAGATGATCAAATCGAATATAGTAAGAGGTTTAAGGTTGCTTGCAATTGTATTTCATGCAAGACAAATTGAATACTGGAGTAATCCTTGCTGTAATCATTTGGTTGAAACCGTAATTGCAATGTCCAAAGTAACATCCAAAATACAGAAAGAGAAGGGGAAAAGGGACATCAACATTTTGATTTTTTCGTTTATAAAAAAAAAAAAAAAGGTTATGAAGGTATAGCTATTCATCGACCAAGAAAGAATGCTAAAACCACAATCAGCAACAAGGATTTGGTTTTCTTCTATCTACTAATAGGAAAAGAAATGCCAAAATTTCTATTATGTACAGCAGCAGCAGCAGCAGGAGCAATAGCAGATCCATAGGCAAAAAAGAGATTGGTGTGTTACATCCACAGTTAACCCATGCACCTGAAGCCAGGGCAAATAGACAGGATGATGATGAGGATAAGAGCCACTACAATGCCGGCCACAACCAGTTTGATCTTCATGTTCTCGAACCACATTTTCCTCCGGATCTTTGTTCCCTGCTGCCGGAAGTCTTGTGCCTGCAAACATGTCTATTACGAACCAAAGTTTTGCAAGGGCCAACTAGTTAAGACATTAAGTTAATGAAAAATGCAGGGTGTATGCATAAAAACACACTACAGTTTCACCAACTTCGTATATATAGCGATTTTATCGTGATGTTAATATCCCCTAAGTCTCTGTTACATTCACCCACCTTATTTTCACTCTTATGGATTTGACATCTTTTTCCTCTAATCTTCAACGGGAACTTGCTTCTTCTACTCTAAATATCAAGTCAGTATAGGGTATACAATAAGGCGTGATGGGCAAGGTCCTCTTCTTGAGTAGGGATGGAGGAGCTTGACCTCAATAAGAAGATTGTTTAAGGGTTAACATTTTGGAAGCGATGGGTAGAGGGGGTCAGGAAAAGAGTTAGAGCTAGAGGGAGAAAAGGAAGATCAAAAAAAGAAATTTATTCAGTCACCAAATGAAGAGTAAAATCAACCAAAACAACATTAAAATTTTAACAAATTGGAGCATTAGCATATTGAAATTTTCGGTTAGAATGCAGTTGAAGGGATCAAATCACTAGAAAGGAAAAACTTAAGGAGATGTACATGTAGTGAAACATCAATGAAACTTCAGTTTCCTTTAATTGAAAAAGATCCCAAAAATAAATATATGAAACCTGAGAGCGAAGGTTCTCTGTTTTGTCAACAAGGAGCTCGATTTTCTCCCCACGATCAAGAACCTGGAGAAGGCATTCATTGTTTAAAATTGCAGGACATAAAAACAACAAAAAATCAGTTAATCACCATATGATCATCACTGAGAAACATTTGGAATATTCACCTTCTCAATATTTTCCATCATAACTCCTTTGACTTCGGAGACCTGTGCCTTCACTTTAGCAAGCTTATTGATCTCCTCAGGGTGGTCCGCACAGTACTGCATGTGTGCTTTAATTTTTGACCTGAATTGTTGTTGGTTGAGTTAGCCTTTGAAACCAAAATACATGCACAGCAGAAGTATCTTTTAAGGTATTAGCTCGAGAAACCATAATTACCCAAAATCTCGACTAAGGCTGTTAGGACCAGCTGTTGCAGCTTTCCCTCCTCCATATCTCTTGACGAAATCGTCCCTAACCCTCTCGATGAAAGCAATTGGAAGTTGTCTACCCGCCGATTCAATAGCAACAACACAATATGCTGCAATCAGATAATAAGAACAGAATAAGCAAACTTCAGTTTACATGGAAGAGAACATGCATCACAAGAAGAAAGGCTCGACCCAACAAAAAGAAAAAGAAAAAGATGATTTGTTTGTGGGTGAAGAAGAACGAGGAGAGGGGTGAAAGAATCCTGATCCATGTAAACCAAGGACCTTATATTTATTGAATTGAACAGATGAAATAACCATATAGAAGATTAGAAGCAAATAGAGAACTATACTGGGGAAACATACTAACCAAGTAACCATTGCATAATTTTGTTTCAAGTTGATCTAAGAATATAGATTTGGTACCAATTGTTAGTGCTTTTTACTGAACAGCAATAACTTGGTGCCTATATGGTCTGTAATTCATTGACCACACAGTCAACTACACACTGAGAAAGCCATTTGAAATTGTCAGTGATGCTTCATACTACCAAATTGGCAGGAAAATTGGCATTCTCATGGAGTTCTATTTAACATTCACCTGGGAAATATTCCCTGATAAGAGAAGAGCAATAAAAATGGGGAACTCATTTCATAGTACTCTAATCAACTAATCAAGTCAAAAACACCATAACCAAATGGTTCTGTTTTCCATTTATATAGCCCAATTCAACAAAATCCACATAACACCAATTTGTGCTGATAGGAGGTACTATGGTATAACCACCAAAATGAAAAGTTTGCGAAATAATACATTATACATGTTATATCATCAAGTCATGACCATAATGGAAATATTGTACATTTTCTTGGTACTCTAGGTTTAAAATGACTGAATTTTTTTTGCTTAATAAATTAGCGGGTAGTTCATGAATGTCCTAAAGGAAGGCACTTTTAATGCAAGATTCAGACTTGCAAAATTGTCTATATAAACATCAAGTTGAATAAGTACAAAAAGGAGCAAATATGAAGAATATCCTCGAGGAAGGCATTTCATTACAAGTGCTTGTAAACAAAAGTTCTGAAAAAATTCCCCTTTTATAACCTATTACAGCGCAAAAAAATACATGGGAGTTCAGGAAGAATATAGGAGGACCAGATGAAAGAATGAAACAATGATGAAAAGTACAAAACAAGCGAGCCAATCAGGAAATTTTAAATTGTTAAATGAACTGCAATTAATTAATAACTTCCGCTAAAAGGGGGAATAGAACGAGAGATCACAAGATGACATCAAGAACCCATAAGGTTAGCAATTTATTTCAAATACTTAACTGAATTAAACATAAAAAGTAAATAAAATAGGTGTCACATCTGTGTAGGTTGGATACATTTGGTGTTTTTCTTCTTTTCATTCTGCGTTGGGAGTGTTTTTTTATATTTAGAATAACTGCCTTGGGAGTGTTAATCATAGGCAGAATGGAGCTCAAGATACCTAGTCAATCTCTTGTTGTTTTCATCAACTTTCGGCTTTTCTATCTCAAAAACTCATAGGAAGGTATGGATGAGGAGGCAGCATTTTTGTAGTTTCCGTATACTTCTTAGTTCTTACTAGCAGTGGATCTCTAGTCATTTCTTGAATGTGCGTTGAAATCATGAGTTGATAGTATTTTATCTTTTGTTTTTATCCCTATAAATTTGGAATGTTGTATTTCTAATTAACAAAAGGTTGGCGGGTTCTACTGGTTTCTCTCAAAAATATAATAAAACAAATACCTATCAAAGCTTTGAGAATACAGCTTGATAAAACATGAAAAGACACTTCTTAAAATAGCTTATTCTTAAAATAGAAACTTCAAACTGAACTGTCATAAATATACTATATCTTAAGCTAATAGGCTTACCCTCAAAAGTAGGAATTCGCCCTTACCTTAACACGAAAGTAGGAATTCACCCTTACCTTAACACGTGCATAACTGATATGATTAGATTGAGATGAATAACTCTAATTCATTTGGATTAGTTAATTGAAAAATCGGTTTATTTCTACTGATCTATAAAAAAACCCAAACAAAAACCCTATGTTATTTTTTTACAAGATGAACAAACCCTCTGTTTCCCTAACCCTAACTTGTGTTAATTCTCAATCTACTGACTGACGCAAGTCCGTTTGCCGTCGTCATGGTGTCTGCACTGCCGCCGTCGTCGCCGCGTCCGCCCCGCCCAAATCACCCCAGTATTATGTAATGGCACCCGGCTAAGAGATTAGGTGATAAAGTTAATGAAGAAAAAATAATGTCTTCAGTTGACAAAAAATAAAATAAAAAACTAAAACCCCCCAACTCTTCCTCTCCCAAATCCCGGGATGGCATTCGGGTTGACCTGGCCGGGCCGGGCCCAATCCATTCGGGTTGGCCTGTGTTTTGGGCAGGATCGGGTCGAGTTGGGGTATTAATCGGGTCGGGGTGGGAAGAGAAAAACTCGACCTGGGTCGACCCGTGAATCCGTACGCGTTGAACCTGTATTGGGCCGGGCCGGGTCACAGGTTGGCCCGCGAAATTCATTAGTTAATTTTTTTTTTAACTCCAAAAAATTTAAACAAAAAAATTATGAGTTAAATTCATGAGTCAAATGGGTGTGAAGTGTGAACAAAAATTTTAATTGCCCACTACTCAATTGGCCCACCTCGCCCTAGCTATTTATAGCCAACTCCACCTCCTCACTTCTCTCAATTCACCAATGTGGGACTAAATGCAATTGAATTTTAAACTTCGAAAACTTTTAGTCCCACATTGGTGAGATGAGAGAAGTGAGGAGGTGGAGTTGGCTATAAATAGCTAGGGTGGGGGTTGTTTAATTGAGTAGTGGGTAGTAATCAATTAATTTTGATGTTCACACTCATTTTTATAAAAATTTGAAATATTTTAGAGTATATCTATATGCACATATACATATATATACATATATGTTTGCAATATATATATATATATATATATATATATATATATATATATATATATATATATATATATATATATATATATATATATATGGGGAAAAGGGGTATGAGTAATTTGCTCATTTAGTAAACGAGCAAGTGATGAGGTGGCATGCATGTGATTGGAAAATCCTAAAAGTTGTTAGATACTCAATGTATTTGTAACTCCCTGTCCCAGTTGTACGTATTTTATTACGTGAATTTTTGTACTTCAATTTTCAGATCAGTTTTATTTTTCTTTTGGGACTCTTTATCTAAAACCAGAATATTTTTCTGATCAATTCCATAATTTTGTGATTTTTCGACCGGAGTTTAAATACAAATTTTAAATCCTGATTAATCCTAATCCTAATCCTAATCCTGCCTAATTCTACGCCTAACTCCACGACTTCTCCTCCTTGTTCTCATTTTTCCACACCTATGTTCTGATTTTTCCACCCTATACTCTCATTTTTCCTAACCTATGCTCGTATTTTTCTACACCTCTAATTATACACATGCAGCACACTCCTATGCCTTTCTTTCTATATATATGCATGCACTCACACACATGCATAACACATCAACCTCTCATTCTTCACTTCTCCTTCTCTTTCTCTGCCTTCTTCACACCCGAGAGCTCAAGTAATACCCGAGCTCCACTTTACCTTCCACCTTCGAGCCAACGACTCCGCTTTTATGATCCCGTGAACCCCGAAAAACAACCCGACGCCGCGCCACCTTGTTGTTGTTGTCACTCGCCGTTGCTATCGTTATTCACTCGTTGCCGTCTTGCTGCCATTCTTACCGCCGTTGTGTCGCCGTCCGTTGCCGATGTCGCTTCTTCTTTCCGTGGTTAACACCACCACCGAAATCGTCACGTTATAAGGCAAGTATCTTGTACACTCTTTTTGTTCTCGTACAAGCATTTTTCTTAGACTCGTGGAAAGTAGTCTAGTTATCATCATATTTTATTGTCAAACTCCATTCTAGTCACTGATTCCATGCTATATCAACTCAAGAGTGAACCGTTAACACACTTCGAATCGTGTTATCAAATTTCGAATATTCAACCTTACTGGATTGAAGATTTTCTACGTGGAAATCGTAGTCCATCGAGTCCCAAATCCAGAACATCTGACAGTTTCTCAATCGGATGTATAGATTGTGAGATATCGCGATTTTAGTACTGGCATATTGTGAATTTCTGAACCTGCACGGGATTACTAACCTGTCTCTTATACTGAGAATTTGACCATGTCCCCGATACTGGATCGAAAAATTTTCTACATGAAAATCGTAGCCCTTCGAGTCTAGATATCCGAAACATATTACGGTTTCTCAATCTGATGTATAGATTGTGAGATATCGCAATTTTAGTATTGTGACTCCGAATTTCCAGAATGCGCGCGAAACATCGAAACCAGCGAAAAATAAATTTGTACGCATAACTACTGTCTCTAGAATGTATCGTGTGAATATGCGTTAGAACCGAAAGAGAGTCTACTTTCTAGAATCTCTGACGGAATTGGATTTGTTTTTCTGTAACAACGGAAAAGTGAATTTGAATGCAGATATGTCAAGTTGTCTAAAAATTTATCTCTACGTTTTTGCATATAAACCCATTACTTTTCATATTTAATGAACTGAATGTATTATTGTTCTTGTAATAATAGCTTGCATAGATATAATAGGTTGATAGAATGCATTTTATACCACTTGATAATTCTATAATAACGACTCTCGATACATTTACTCGTTTTACGTCTCATGTCCATGATTACTGCCCTTGATATTTTTCTTGACTAAACTATTTGATTACACCGTTCCACTAGTCGTACCAACTGCATTTTCATAATTAATTATAAAAGAATAACAAGTCGGAGTTATAAGGGTACGGTTTAATAGTGGACAATATAGGGGAGTATACTCGGAAGGGGGCCCGTGTTTTCTGAAATAGTGATTCTTGATTCTTGATTCTTGATTCTTGATTACACAATTCTTGATTACATAATTCTCGATTACATGATTCATGATTACATGTCTTGATACTATCACTGGAAGACCCGAGTACATAATCCTAAAGAATTCACTACTTAAGTCTAAACGCCACATGATTGATATGCACCGAACTTGTGGTATGGGACACAGGATTGTGTGCATTAGATAATTTAATAAAACAGATGAACTTGAGATCTTCACTAAGCATGATTCTTGATTACATGACCCTCGATCCTTAATTACATGATTCTTGATTACATGACTTTTCATTACACGACTCTTGATTCTTGATTACATGACTCTTGATTACATGACGCTCGATCATTGATTACATGATTATCGATTAACTGAGCCTAGGTTATCAATTGCTTAAATCTTGAAGTCCAGAATACACTAGTTACAGTTATTACTTATATGATCATATTGTCCCAGTTCTTTGATTACTTCCATATTGTATTTGTACTTCTACTTCTTATTTCTTCCATGTTATATCTTGTTATATTACCCCTTTTACTGCTTGTTGCTACTTGCTGCCCAAAACTTGCTTTAACGGGAACTTTTCTATTTTTCTTTGAGTTAATAATCATACAGGTACTGATGGACCCGACGAGCAGACTCACTAGACGATCGTTGCTGCTTCCTTACTACTTCATGTTGTTTTTCTTTCAGTCGCTATCTTATCTATTTGTTATAGTGAACTGCTTATCGTACTGTTTTAATTTTGGCACCTTGTATTCCCGGGCATCTTGACCCGATGATGATGTATTATCCAAATGATGATTATTTAATTTTCAGCTCATGTGATTATTATATTTGCCTGCGTGAATGTGTTATAAAGATCTTGTTGAGCTTATAATTGTACAGCTTATGGATGATGTATATCATTCGTTGGACCTCAGTTGCGTGCCTGTATTTCCGTATAGTGGGAAGCGGGGCGTGACAGTATCACATGCATACCACCTCATCAATTGCTCATTTATTAAATGAGCAAGTTGCTCATATCCCTTTTACCCTATATATATATATATATAATTGCAATAAATATATATATATATATTTTGTAGCAAAAAAAAAGATTAAAAAAAATAAACAGCAAAAAAAATTCAAAAAAAAATCCAAACGAGTACGGGTGAAATCCAAAATTTTAATGGATCGAAACCCGCAGGACAACCTGCAGGTTGGCGGGCGGGTTTGACTTGGTCAACGGGTTCGAGGTTTGGATCGAGCGGGTTGGGTTTACAAATTTGTTGACCAAGGGTCGACCCGTGGGTTCGACCTGGACCCGAACCGCTTAATTGCGGGCCGGGTTAGAGTGGACGGGTCGCGGGTCAACTCGGCCTGGTTGCCATCCCTACTAAATCCCAATCCCCCCGCCTCTGTGCCTTTCTCTCCCAAATCCCAAATCCCACGTATTCCCTTCACCTCTCGCCTCCCTGTCGCCGCCCACCGATTGCCTCGCAGGCTATGCACATCGTTCGCCACCGCCCGCCGCCATAGTCACGCCGCTCCCCACCCATGCCGCATCCCATGTCACCTTCCTCGTCGTCTCCCTAGCCAACCTCACTCTTTGCCTCTCACGCTCGGATTCTTTATGTATGATTTGCATAATCATGTTATGTTTAGTTTCAATTTATTGATTGATTCTTTATACAACGTACTTCTGTAGATATTGACTTTGGGAAGTTTTGTATTTATCAGCATTCATTTCGTTGTTCTCCATTTGCATAGGCACTAAGAAGTCCATAGTTGGTGAGAAATCATTTCGTTTCTTACTTTTTGTAAGTTTGTATTTTTAATTTTAATTTTATTTCATCTAATTTAATGAGATTAAAAATGAATTTGTCTGTTTGGTAGATGAACGACTACAGTGTCAATTTATACTCTTAACCGGTGACTAAGCATTAGGTAAAACAATTTTCTATACTTATGTTTTAATTTTCATTTTAAGAATTCAATTGGGATTGCATTCCAGTTGCTTTTGCATAATTTTTTTTAAAGGATTAAGAATCGAGTCAAAACATCATGGTGCAACAAGTAT
The DNA here is from genome assembly GCA_017893485.1 of Hemerocallis citrina. Taxonomy (NCBI): domain Eukaryota; kingdom Viridiplantae; phylum Streptophyta; class Magnoliopsida; order Asparagales; family Asphodelaceae; genus Hemerocallis; species Hemerocallis citrina. Next base: position 203,094,584 of record CM030360.1, read on the forward strand.
TAGATTCAACATTATTCTGAATCATTTTTGTCACTTACGAACATAGGGTTTAGAATAGGAATTAGATCTTTCTCTTATTTTTAATGAATTTGATAGGGGAGTTCGAGAATCAGATTGAAGATGATTTTATTTTATTTTTAAAACTCTGTTAGTAGGAGAATAGTTAAGTTTAGGAGGAATCATGTATGGTTATGACTAATCATCTACTTTAGTTTCACTTTTGGGTTTTCAAATTGTTTGATTAATTTGTTGTTCTCAGATATTTTGCTCTGTGATATTTAAACTAATAAAAAAGGTTTCAAAGGAATGAAGGATGAATGTTCCCAAGCATCCATTTGGTTACTGTCTTTACGTTAATGTATTGCATGGATACTTAGACTACAAAAACCACTCTATATATCTTTTAAATTTTGCATTTGAGGGATTGATACATGATTCTGACATTGAGTTGGTTGTAAAGACCAACGATTTAGATTGATATGTATGATTAGCTACAAACTTTGCTCAAAGCTCATAAAACTTGATGGGCTTCAAGCAATTAATATTGAATTTGAGTGGCATGTAGTTATTTAGGATTTAGATGTGGATAAAAATAATATATTTTATGAAATTTGATGGTTTAGATATACAATATCAAATGTTAGTATTAGGAAAAAACCTTCATGAATAGATGAGACAATGCAATGAAGATTGTGCCACTTCTGATCGTGAAAGAAATGTCGTACACATATGTAGTGGACGTAGCTAAGAAGCACAAACACTGGCACCTTGACACAGACCAATTCAATACGAACACTCTGCCACGGAGAAGATTCCCACAAACAGCATCAAAATAGCTAGTGTTATGTCGGATTCGTATGTGCGACACAACAGGGCTACCAAGTAGAAGTTTTTGTATCTCATCATGCCAAGTATACGTGTTTGCTTCCAAAAACATAATAATATGAATTCATCTAGGAAAAGTCAGACCAAATCTTTACTATTGCTAGAGAGTTATCGTTGTCATTGACACAACATTAGCTACGAGGCCTCACATGTGTATTGCAAGTTCGCAGCAACAAATTCGGTTCTACAAAGGCAAAAACCACGTCCACTATACGTATTAAATCATCCACAACACTACAATCTCCATTTCATGAGTCAAATGGTTTACATGTACAACATTCCACATGCACAAACAATCCCCCGAATTAAACGGTTCACAGATTAATCAAAAATTTCATCCTAATCAAATAATCCCATGATCGACAAACCCTATATCTAATAACAAACCAATCAAATCAGCATTCTTTTGATCCAAACATATTCAAAAAGAGCGCGAGAAATGGGGGAGAGAGAGACTCACTGAATCCGTCCTGAACGAGGTAGTTGAAGGTATGCCCGTCGCAATTGTACGTAAACCGATTGTTGGTGGAGGGAAGCTTTTGGAGGCATTGGGTGGCAATGGCGTTGAAATTGCCGCTGAATTCGGTGTACTCCGCCAACACCACCGTGCCTCGAGCCACGAAGCTGTAGATTAGGTTTTGCTGCCCCATTTTCTTTCCCTAACCCTAACCCTAACCCTAGAAAATTTCTTCTTTTTTCCTATTCTTGGAAACTGGAATGAAACAGAAGAGGATGAGGAGGAGGAAGAAGAAGATGATGATGATGAAGAAGAAAGAAGAAAATATTGTTTTTTGTTTTTTTTTTTGTTTTTTTTTTCTTCTAAAATTAGATGATTTTTTTTTTTTGAATTTTTTGCTGTCATAGGCCAATTTTTAAAAATATTTGCTATTATGACCAGTTTCGAAACTATTAGGAAACATATGTTAAAAAATGGCAGCTACAGTAGTAGCAAATAGCGATATTTGCTGCAGTGGTCGTTTGCTATATGTTTCTCATTTTTTAGAAAATAATGCGCGGGATGGTAGAACATTTTTCATCTCATTTGAAATAAGCGAGCGACGGTATATGTTATACCGTCCCATCGTTTAAAAATAAATTAAAAAAAGTTAATTACATATTAACTATTAAACTATATTAATTAAATAAATTAAATAATATCTCTACTTCTCTACTATATTAATGGGAGAGTTGGGGTTGTAAACAAATAAACAATTTTTTATTATTTCTTAGTGTGTGTCAACACGTGCAGCGCACGTGTTGGTAGATTTTTTTTTTGTCCTTTTCATTCCCCCACCCCATTTTCCCCACGTGCAACGCACGTGTATAATACGTAGATTTTTTTGTCCTTTTCATTCCCCTCCCCATTTTCCCCACGTGCAACGCACGTGTATAAGACATATTTTTAAAAAATACATCGCGCGTGCATTATACTAGTAATAATAACTGATATGGCTGAAAATGAAGTTAAATCGGAACCGTCCAGATTAGGAACGAATCTTGAAGCTCAGGGGTAAAATGGTAATTTCGCATATAGATGGACCCGAAGCGGGCACTGGATCTCCCCTTCACAGATCCAATAACCCGCGAAACGGATCCACTCCAGCTGGGTACGGGTCCCGACCCAAGACAAACCCAGACTAGCAAGAGGAAATCAGGGTCACTGATTTGACTAAATCAACGGGCCTGATTTGCAGTTATCCTCTCACCGGGAATCAGGGATCAGTTTCCTAAACTAATTGTGAGGATTTTACTCCTAACGGTTTCACAGGAAATCAGGTTCCTAATCAGACTCCCATGACGACTATAAATACCTCCCACCTACCACAGTGACCGGGTAATCACTCTTTTGCCAACTTAAGCTCTTTTTAAATCATCACTGGTTACTGACAAGAGCGTCGGAGGGTGCGTCGCCGGGATCAACCCCGGTGTATCGCACTTCCTTGCAGGTGAGCGACGGGAGTCAGCAGCCCAATTCTGACGAACAGGCTTGGATCCGCTATTCAGATTTTTCCACGAACTCACAAATCTCATTTGTTTTACCCCCACACCAGAATCAGCGGTAACAGATTGGCATCGTCTGTGGGAAACCATACGAATAGCAGCCTCTCCTCTTCCCGTCGACTGGCTCTTCTCCAGTCATGCCTCCCAGAAAGGTCAGGTCTAGGGGGTCCAACCGTGGACCCAACACCGCCGATCAACAAGAGGAAGTCCCCGTGCATCCTGCTCTGCAGCCCGAACAACTTCCTCCCCCGGTCCAAGACCATTTCCAACAGGGCCAGCCCCCTCTTCTGAATCAACAACCCCCTAATGGTCCCACTGGTCTGAACCAGCGGAGGCTGAAGCAACCTCTCCACCTAGACCATGTCTCAGTACACAATGCCTCCTCGGATTCTATGGCCTCCCATAATCCCCGAGCTTCCGACCTCCGTAACACCGTTCTAAATCGCCAGAAGGATGAGGACCTTCGCAACCGCCTAGATGAGAAGCGGGCCCGAGAGGGAGTCTCCCGCCAACATCAAAGTGAGCGATCTCATCGCCGAGATGGCAGGAGGTCTCCGGACCGAAGAGGATGGGGAGAATCTCCCGAGCGTCGTAGGAGGAGGCCACATTCCCCTGCTGATCGACATCATCCGAGGAACGATGAGGCACCCATCACTCGTGCCGAGTTCCAACAATTCCAGGCAACGGTGTTGCAGGCCCTCAACCTTCGCCCCAACAACAATAATGCCCAGAGGGTTCCAACACCCCCACGGGTCCCAAGTCCTCGCCACCGATCCCTAAGTCCTCTCCCGGCTCCTAGTCACCAGCAACACCATCATAGTCCTCGCCGATCCCAGGACTATCGACGACGTAGTCCCCACTCCCCCTCCTATGAAGACGAGTCCAGGGGATCGTTTAACTACCACTGGAGGGACGATGCCCTCTACCGTCGTCTCCACGAGATGGAGAGGCGCATCGGTCGAATCGACAAGGAGGAGGAGTCGAGAGGAAGGACCGTCTGCCCCAGCAGACCCCCCTTCTCTTGGACTATCATGGAGGCTCCCATCCCGAGGGGTTTCAAGCCTCCGCAGTGAAACGTACTCAGGGGAGTCGGACCCTGTTGATCATGTCGAGAGCTTCAAGACCTTGATGCTGATCCACCAAGCTTTCGACGCCATGCTTTGCAAAACCTTCCCCGCCACTCTCAAGGGTTCGGCTCGGGAATGGTACTCCCAGCTCACTCCCTCTTCCATCTTCTCTTTTGAGCAGTTCGAAACGCTCTTCATAACCCACTTTGTGAGCAGCAGACGAACGGAGAAGACCAGCCTCTCTCTGCTCCACCTCCGACAGGAGAGGGGAGAAAAGTTGAGAGACTATGTGAGGAGATTTACTGCGGAGGTCAGGTCCATCGCCTCCCTCGACCAGTCTGTGGCGACCGTCGCATTCCAATCCAACGTCCTCAACTCCAACCTTCGGTCGTCCCTCGCCAAAAAGCCCCCACACAACTTCGCCGACCTTCTCCTTAGATGCGAGAAATATATTCGGGCGGAGGAGGCCAAGTGCCTCCCGGGTTTCGGAGGCTCTGCTTCCGGGTCAAAGAGAAAGACAACGGAAGAGGAAGGGGCCAAGAAACTACAAAAGGATAATAGCGGTCAGCGCCGTCCTCCTCCCAGGTTCGAGAAGTTTACTCCCCTCACTACAAACATCTCCACCATCCTGATGGAAGTCGAGAAGGAGGGAGTTATACCTCCCGCTCCGAGGATGAACACCCCGGCCAAGAAGAGGAACAAGGAGAAGTGGTGCTGTTACCACCGGGATCATGACCACGACACCAACGACTGCCAGGCGCTGAAGAATGAAATAGAGGCCCTCATCCAGAGGGGGCAGTTGACTAAGTTTGTAAGAACAAATAATCGGGAAGATCGCACCACTCCTCCGCCTCGGGGGGTTAACAAGCGCTCCGAGCGACGCGATGAAACCCCCGAGTTCGAGGAAGAACGCGTTCTGCACCTTATCCACGGAGGCCCCATGGGGGGCTCTTCCAACTCCTCTCGGAAGGCCTTCGTTCGAGAGGTCAATTCAGTTCACGGCGCCCCTCCCCCCAAAGGCCTCGGCGTTCCAGTAACCTTCTCCGATGAAGACCTCGAGGGGGTCCGAACTCCCCACTGCGACGCACTTGTTATCGACCTCTGCATGGCGAACTTCAAAGTGCAGAGGATCCTGGTAGACAACGGGAGCTCTGTGAACATCCTCTTCCTCTCAGCCTTTCGAGGGCTGCAACTATCCCGGGATCGCCTCAAACCGGCCGGCTACACACTCCACGGGTTCACGGGGGTACCAGTAACTGTCGAAGGGGTTATCACCCTGGACATAACTGCTGGGAAGACCCCTACCACCCGGACAGAACCGATGGACTTCATGGTCGTCGATGTCCCGGCTGCATACAATGTCATCTTGGGCCGACCTGGCCTAGTTGCCCTGGAAGCCGTTCCTTCGGCGTACCACCTCAAGATGAAGTTCCCCACCCGGGCGGAAGTGGGAGAAGTTAGGGGCAGCCAAGAGACGGCTTGAAAGTGCTACATGACTTCCACTGGGGGTCCGGTGCTCTCCCTCGAGACTCTAAAGATCCTCGAGCCGAACGACCGACCCACGTCCGAGCCGGCGGACGAATTGGAAGAAGTGCTCTTCTCGGACGAGGACCCGAGCCGAAAGTTCCTCATCAGCAAGTCCCTACCGACTGCCCTATGTTCCGACTTGGTGCAGTACATCCGGAAGAACCGCGACCTATTTGCTTGGTCCGCCGCGGATATGCCCGGGATTTCCGAGGAGCTTCTAGTGCACTGCCTCAACGTCGAACCGGGGTGCAGACTGGTTCAGCAGAAGAGGCGTAAATTCGCTCCCGAGCGACAACAAGCCATCAAGAAGGAGGTGGACAAGCTCCTAAAAGCTCGGTTCATACAGAAGGTGAACTACCACGAATGGCTCTCTAATGTCGTCATGGTTAAGAAGTCCAATGGTTCCTGGAGAATCTGCATCGACTTCACAGACTTGGATAAGGCATGTCCGAAGGATCCTTTCCCTCTCCCGAATATCGACACCCTCATTGACGCCACCTCGGGCCATGAGCTCCTCAGCTTCATGGACGCCTTCTCCGGCTACAACCAGATTCGAATGTTCCCCCCAGACATTCCGAAGACTTCCTTCATTACCGACCAGGGCCTCTACTGTTATAGAGTTATGCCGTTCGGATTGAAGGATGCTGGAGCCACCTACCAGCACCTCGTCAATAAAGTCTTCCAAAGCCAGATAGGCCGCAACATGGAAGTATACGTCGATGACATGCTCGTGAAGAGCATATGAGGTACCGACCACGTGACCGACCTCCAGGAGGCATTCGGCATACTGAGAAGGCACAACATGAGGCTTAATCCGAACAAGTGTGCGTTCGGGGTCTCGTCAGGAAAGTTCCTCGGCTTCATGGTCAGCCAGCGAGGGATCGAAGCAAATCCTGAAAAGATTAAAGCCATACTGGACATGGCCCCACCCCGGAACGTCAAGGAAGTGTAGAAGCTTACGGGTCGCCTCGCCGCTATTGGGCGATTCCTTTCGAAGTCTGGGAAAAAGTGCCTCCCTTTATTCAAGGCTCTCAGGGGGGCCAAGGGTTTCGAGTGGGGCGAACTGCAGCAGGAGTCGTTCAACCAGCTGAAAGCCTACTTGGTCAATCCTCCCCTGCCCAGCAAACCCGTTCCAGGGAAAACCCTCTTCATCTACTTAGCTACTTCCGAGCAGACCCTAAGTGCCGTCTTGGTGAGGGAAGAAGACCGGGCTCAGAGGCCCATTTACTATGTGATCAAGGTGCTTTGGGACGCCGAGCTCCGCTACCCGAAGGTAGAAAAGATGGCCTACGCCCTGGTTATGGCGGCAAGGAAGCTCCGCCCATACTTTCAGTCCCACTCGGTTGTGGTCCTCACCGACCAACCGCTGAAGCAGGTCCTCCACAAGCCGGAAACCTCAGGTCGGCTTATGAAATGGTCCATCGAGTTGAGCCAACACGACATCTCCTACCAGCCCCGGACTGCGATCAAAGCTCAGGCCCTTGCGGACTTCATCGTCGAGACCACCATTCCCGACGTCAGCCATGTCCCGAACGGACCCCCTATTTGGACGGTTTTTGTGGACGGTTTCTCCTGCAACGAGGGAAGCGGCGCCGGTATCATCCTGACCAGCCCAGATGACTTCGTCCTCCAGTATGCCCTCCGCATGAATTTCAAGGCCTCAAACAACGAAGCAGAGTATGAGGCACTAATCGCTGGCCTCGGACTTGCCCGGAGTGCCGGGGCGCAGCGCCTCCGAATCCATAGTGACTCTCAGCTGGTTGTGAACCAAGTCTTGGGCGATTATGAGGCACGAGACGAGCGGATGGCGAAGTACCTCGCCATAGTCCGAACCCTCATGGCCCGGTTCGAAGAGGCACTCATACAACGAATCCCTCGAGAAGAGAATTCGCAAGCCGACGCCCTCTCCAAGTTGGCCTCATCCTCCTTCTAAGGTCTCGAGCAGACCGTCTTGATCGAGGTCCTCTTGAAACCGAGCATAGAAGACGAGACCCTCGACTCAGTGGAGTCATTGCCGGTCCTACTGCAAGATAATTGGATGAAACCGTTAGTGAAATTCCTAAGGGACGGACTCCTCCCCGAGGACCCCAAGGAAGCACGCCGAGTAAGAACCAGGGCCGAGCGGTACATCCTGATCGAGGGGATCTTGTACAAGCGCTCCTTCTCGCAGATAGACGGCCGACCGTACCTGAGATGCCTTTCCCCAGAACAGGCCGACTACGCCTTACAGGAGCTCCACGAAGGCATCGGCGGGGCACATTCAGGGTCTAGGTCTTTGGCTCGGAAAGCTCTAAATTACGGATACTTCTGGCCGACTCTCCTCCAAGACGCCGAGCGACACGTTCGGTAATGTGGCTCTTGTCAGAGACATTCCAACATTCGTCGCCTCCCCCAAGCTAACCTCACCTCCCTATCAAGTCCTATCCCCTCGCAATGTGGGGGATGGATTTACTAGGGCCATTCCCTCCAGCTCCGGGCCAGTTCAAGTTCTTGGTTATAGCCATCGACTACTTTTCGAAGTGGATTGAGGCCGAGCCCCTAGCCACTATCACCGAGAACAAGGTGCTTCAATTCTTCTGGAAGAGCGTTATCTGCCGATTTGGCGTCCCCCGTGTACTCGTAACAGACAACGGGACTCAGTTTACTGGGGCCGCATTCCGAGCTCTGTGTGAAGACCTTGCCATCCAACAGCGCTTCTCTTCAGTCTCCCACCCACAGTCAAATGGCCAGGCAGAGAACGCTAACCGGCAGATCCTCTCTGGTATCAAGAAGAGACTGGGCAAGTGTTCTAGAGGCTTATGGGTCGACCAACTCCCCAACGTGCTGTGGAACTACCGCACCAACAAACGGACCCCCACAGGAGAGTCCTCGTTCAACCTCACCTATGGGTCCGAGGCAGTGATACCTCTCGAAGTCGGAATACCTTCTCCTCGCCTCGCAGCCTACAACGAGGAACAGAACGCCAGAGACCTCCGGGCGAACTTAGACCTGGTGGACGAGCTGAGGGAAAAAGCATCAATACGACAACAGAACTATCGGAGGAGGGTCGAGTTGGCGTACAACAAGAAAGTCCGACCCACCGATCTCAAGGAAGGGGACTTGGTCCTCAGAAAACTAGCCATCTCCTTCCCCAATCAGAAGAGCAAGTTGGCTCCGAATTGGGAAGGACCTTACAAGATCACAAAAGTAGTTCGGCCCGGGGCTTATCGTCTAGAAGACCTTGAAGGCAGGGAGATTCCGAGGACCTGGAATGCCGACCACCTTTTAAAATACCAAGAAAGCGTCCCGGCGCCTCTCTGAGTATCCTAGGGTGTCGAACCGTTCCTCTCCTCTAACTTGTAATTCCTCTTAAGTTGTCATATGTAAAAACGGCTCGCCGTCAATTATCAATAAAGGATGCTTTTTTCGTACTTAAATTTGCTTGTATCTCTCCGCCTTAATTTTTTATTCAACCAATGGTTCGGAGTCCAATGCCTGGCTCAACTCTACTTCACAAGCTCGCTCATAAGCGAGCTAGAAGTAGGTCGCCATTCGGAACTGCTCTTACAACCGTTGAACAACCATACCATGGTTCGGAGTCCAACACTCGGCTCGACTCTACTTCGCAAGCTCGCTCATAAGCGAGCTAGAAGTAGGTCGCCGTTTGGAACTGCTCCCACAACCGTTGAACAACCATACCGATGGTTTGGAGTCCAACACTCGGCTAGACTCTACTTCGCAAGCTCGCTCATAAGCGAGCTAGAAGTAGGTCACCGTTCGGAACTGCTCCCACAACCGTTGAACAACCATACCGATGGTTCGGAGTCCAACACTCGGCTCGACTCTACTTCGCAAGCTCGCTCATAAGCGAGCTAGAAGTAGGTCGCCGTTCGGAACTGCTCCCACAACCGTTGAACAACCATACCGATGGTTCGGAGTCCAACACTTGGCTCGAATCTGCTTCGCAAGCTCGCTCCTCGGCGAGCAAGAAGTAGGTCGCCATTCGAAACTGCTCCCACAACTGTCGGCAACTCTAACGGTGGTTCAGAGACCTTCGTTCGGCTCAGCTGCGCTCATTCAAAACCCCGAGCCGAGCGGACGAGGAACCGACCCTCGTACATGGAGAAAAATTCTGCCGAACCAATTTCGCCGTAGGATCATCTCAAAATGCGTGGTAGAACATGATGGACGGATCTGATCGTGCCACGTATCCACAAAACGACAAGATATTGTTTTCTTGGAATTCGTGCCTCCCACCTCGTGATACGTACCACGATCATGATCGACCTTTGGATGTTGCCATGTGGCCGGAATCTGATGTCCGAGCTGCCGCACCTCGGACGCGCACAGTCACCTCGGAATACTCCGAGCGAAAAACCAAAGCTCTGCGGCTAATACCTACAAAGAAGAACTAAGGGTCCTTTTGGTTTGGCCTAAAGAATAAGGCGACCACGGCACGACTATGAATAAAGCAACCTTGATTTTATTAAGACACTTGGTAAATTTACATGGCAAAACCATTACAACGGGAAAGCAACTAAATAAATTACAAGTAAAAGGCTCAACGCCATTCGTTCAATGCCTCCTCGGAACAGGGACGTTCCGATTCAGAGACAAACGTGGTTTCCGCCTTTTCACCCCCGAGCTTGTCTCTAGGCCGATGAACTGGGACGCCGCCTCGCCACTAACCCTAACGGTTGCTCCGCTCGAGCTAATAGCTACTCCACTTTGTGCGTCGGCCGCTGTCCGACCAATAACTTGGCCACGAGTCGCTAGCTCGTAGAAGGTGATCCCCCGATCTCTCTCCTCGCAAGTGCAAGAAGTGCTGCGGACATTAGCTCTCACAGGCTGAGGCTTCAGTTGAGCCACCTCCTCCTCGAGCTCGACGATCCTATCCTTCAGAGTGTCGTCCTTCACCATTATCTTGAACCGAGGGAGCTTTGTCGAACCAGGGTGCTCAGCACTATCGGATATAATACGACGCAGGTTGGCCACCTTGATGCTCTTATCAACCGTGACCCTTTGCAACTGTTCGACCTTACTCCCGAGCTCATCTCGCTCGGCCAAAGTCAGGGCCAATTCTTCCTCCTTCGCAGAGAGTTCGGCCTCAACTAGCCGCAGGTGGTGCAACTCGGCCAACAACTCGCTATTTCTCCTCTCTACGTTATACAGTATTCTCCTCGTCAGATGAACCTCGCCCTCAAGGCGAGCCTCACGGGACTGCTGAAACAACTCCGCACGGCGCCGAGCTGCCGCGGTGACATGAGTTTGCTCGACGATCTGAAATAGGAAAGCACCACATTGAAGAACTACATGGCCGAACTAAACACTTAGACGAATTCGAAGCCAAAACAATCTTTTTCATTTATCATAAAGGCGGTGGCCAGTCCGCAAAAAGGCGTTACATTGTTTTTGAAAAAAAAAAGAACAAAAACTACAAAAAGACAATCTTTTTCATTTATCATAAAAGCGATGGCCAGTCCGCAAAAAGGCGTTACATTGTTTTTGAAAAAAAAAGAAGAACAAAAACTACAAAAAGATGAGAAGATCAGGGGTCCACCTGCGTCGCCAGTTCATTCACAGGCGGCTCGTCAGATGGCCCCTCATCTCTCACCCCGATCTGGGGGTTGGCCACATTCACCCTGGCATCGCCGTCGCCTTCACCTTCCTCCTCTTCTTCTTCTTCTTCCTCGCCTTCCTCCCCCTCACCGTCTGAGGCAGATCCGGGCCACAGCCTGTAGCCGACCCGCTCGAAGCCAGGGACACGGTCCTGAACATGGTCGAGCGCCCTCTGGTAGGACTTCTCCATGTTCGTGGCCATGTGTTTCTTCGCCTCGGCCTCTACCTCGGCTCTGATCTTCATTGCCAAGGCCTCCTTCTCCGCCTTCACCTCAGCCAACGCCTTCGCTGCCGTCGCCAGCTCTTCGGCAGCCTTGGCAGCTTTGGCAGACTCCTCAGTGAGCCGCCCCCTTACTCGGTCCAGGTCGGCCACAAGGTCGGCAACCTGGACCTCCACGCCATCGGCTCGCCTCTGCTCAGCCTCGAGCTGCCGAACCGCCTTCACTTTATCTGCCCTATCCTTGTCGCTGGCGGCCTTCAGCTCCTTCTCCTGCTCGGCAAACGCTTCGAGGAGATGGTTAAAGTGACAAGTGGCCTACCAAAATTAAAAAAAATAGTGAGGACACAGTAACAGCCGAACGGTGAACTTAAAGGAATTCTCGCAAAACGTAACACTTACCGACACGAGCGACCGAGCGACCTCATAAGTATCATCTCCGACTGTCCCTGCTATCAGTGCGGCTCGGTCCTTCAGGGTCGCCAAGTGTTTGACGACTTGCATCGACATCTGCGAGTTCCCGAGGAATCATCGTGATTCTTGACTAGCCAGTTCGGCACAAACAGCTGCTTGTGCTGTTCGGTCAGAATCACCTCGGCATCAGCCGTCAACGGCGGAGCCTCAAGTGACAACGCAGCCGAGACATCGAATGCCTCGCCGACTGGGGTGGAGGTGGCAGGAACTGAGGGATCATCCACGACAAGCGTCGTCGGCGAAGGGACCTCACGAGGAGGAGGCGGTGTAACCACCGAAGCAACTTTGGGAGGCCGACCTGTCGAGGCGGTCGCGCTCAGCCTCTTCCTCTTCCTCCCATCGGCCACCTTTCCCCTCTCGTTCATCATGGCCGTGAAATCCATCTTTGGCGCTTCTGCACCAAACAACAAACAAATCAAGAATTAGCAAAACGAGCCCAAGACTTAGAGAAAATTAAAAACTCGAGATGTCAGGAGCGTACTCGGGTCGATCGGACTCAGGCCTGACCCGTACAGCACCTCTTCGGTCATCTCCCTCCAACTTAACATCGGGAGGGTCACTATCTTCCTCGCCACTTCCTCCTCGGCCTCGGTCAGTTCCGGATCGGCCCTCGCGAACTTCGGCACCTCGGGCTTCCAATGGCTCGGTATATGTAGCATCTCTGGCTCCCTCAATATGAAGAACTTCTTCTTCCACCCCTTGATCGAATCCGGGTTCTCTATGATCCGAACGCCTTTCCTCGGCGCCAAGTAGTACCGATGCTCAATCTTGTGCATTCGGTTTATCCGATACATGCTTCGGAAGATCGTCAGATCCGGCTCGACCTCGGTGTTGCGGCACTGGAGCAGGAAGGCGTTCACATGGCGCCACGTGTTCGGCATGAATTGGGTTGGCGCGAGGCAGTACCATCTGAGGACCGCACGGATGAAGGGGTGTAGTGGGAAGCGCAGTCCGGCATTCAGAGAGTCGTAGTCAAACATGCACATATCCGACGACGACAGCTGCGAGTTCGCTCGCATCCTGGGGCCGGGGAGAATCAACTTATACTCCGGAGGAATGGCGAACCCTTTCCTAATCCGAAGCAGGTCCCTCTCGGATAGCACCGACACAATCTCGTCCGCCTCGGTGGTCAGGACCGGATTGTTCTCTACGTATACTTCCAACTGACCGAAGACCGCCTTCTTCAAGAGGTCCCCCTCGTACTGCCTGACCCCAGCGTGCCCGGACAGCACGCAAGGGTACCGGCCTGACTCGGGGGCTTGCCTCGGATTCTCCACGATCACCTCGACCACATGAGATCGTTCCGCTACCCTCCTCTTCTTCTTCTCCTTCCTCGTCTCGGCGATAGACGACTCGGCTACTTGCTTCCCCTTCCTTTGGATCTCCGCCTGCCTCCTCTCCTCGGCGCCACCATCGCCCGAGGACGAGGCCTCACTCCCCGAGTTCACTCTTGAAATCTCTATAAAAAAGCTAAGGCAAATAGACTGACCTTGAAGTAACGTTCACGGTCGGAATGAGCTCACCGGAAATCGCCTGGCCCACGCGACAGCTAGCGCAACCGACTTGGAGCAAAGATCGCCGCTAGCAGAGAGCACATAGAGTAAAAGTGAAATCTTGGAGTGAAAAGTGAGAAATGAGCTTGGGGGTGGGGGAGTGGAAACTTATAACCCCAAAAGCGACGTTTGGGCTGCCTTGGGAATCTAAAAAGCCCATTAAGGAGCCAAAGCGCCAAAGCGCCAAAGCGGAGCGTTGCGACGTTTCAGTTTCAACAACAGAGAATCCTCAAATCACCAAGTCCACGACTCGGCCACCGATGTGCTTAGCCGAGTTATCGAACAGCTTGGCTGGGCAACCGAGCTACTGAGTCTCTTCAAAACAGTCCGAGCTACTGAGTCTCCATACTTCGGCCAACTGCACCGAGCCTCCGAGCCGAGAGGACGAGGGACCGACCCTCATATATGGAGAAAAAACCTTCGGAGGACAAATCACCGTCAGATTTCCCCAAATTTCGTGTCAATACACGACGGGCGGTTCAGATTGCGCCACGCTCACAAAACGACAAGATAACGTTTTCTCGTGATCTGGACCTACTTCTCGTGATTCACGCAATGATGGACATTCCAGATCTGACCACGTGTACCTTCCGAGCTGGGTGCCACCGGTTCGCCTGGCCAAGCTACCGAACAGCCTGGCGAAGCAGCCGAGCTGTCGAGCCGGAGGACGATGAGCCTCAAATCCAAGACTCTTCAAAACGTCCAACTCCATACCTCGGCTGACTGCGCCGATCTTCCGAACGAGTGGACGAGGAACCGACCCTCGTATATGAAGAAAAATCCTTCCGAGGACAAACCACCATCGGATCTCTCCAAAATTCGTGCCCAGACACGATGGACGGTTCAGATCATGCCACGCCTACAAAACAACAAAATCACGTTCTTCTCGTGATCTGAACCCAGTCCTCGTGATCCACGCATTGATGGACGCTCCAGATCTGGCCACGTGTACCATCCGAGCTGCCTGCCACCGTCCTACTTAGTCGAGCTACCGAACAGCTTGGCTAAGCAGCCGTGCCACTGAGCCGGAAGGGGGAGACGCTTCAGAACCGAGATGCTTCCAACTCCATACCTCGGCGGACTGCGCCGATCTTCCGAACCGAGCGGACGAGGAACCGACCCTCGTATATGGAGAAAAATCCTTCCGAGGACAAACCACCATCCGATCTCTCCAAAATTCGTGCCCAGACACGATGGACGGTTCAGATCATGCCACGCCCACAAAACGACAAAATCACGTTTTCTCGTGATCTGAACCCAGTCCTCGTGATCCACGCATTAATGGACGCTCCAGATCTGGCCACGTGTACCATCCAAACTGCCCGCCACCGTCTGCCTAGCCGAGCTACCGAACAGCTTGGCTAAGCATCCGAGCCACTGAGCGGGAAGCGGGAGACGCTTAAAAACCCGGATGCGTCAAAATGTCTAACTCCCTACCTCGGCTAACAGCACCGACCTGCCGAGCCGAGGAGACGAGGAACCGACCCTCGTATATGGCAAAAAAATCTGCCGACCCATCTCAGCCGTTGGATCCTGTCAAAAAGCGCGCTCGTCATGATGGACAGCTCAGATCTCGCTACGTCCACTAAACGACAAAATAGTGTTTTTTGGGGATCCGCGCTGAGATGGACGCTCAGGATCACGCCACGTACTTCGGCTGATTCCGAGCTACGTGTGCCGACCTGCCGAGCCGAGGGGACGAGGAACCGACCCTCGTATATGGAGAAAATATCTACCGACCATCCTCAGCCGCTGGATCCTGTCAAAAAGCGCGCTCGTCATGATGGATGGCTCAGATCTCGCCACGTCCACTAAACGACAAGATAGCATTTTTTGGGGATACGTGCTGTGATGGACGCTCAGGATTACGCCACGTAGCACGGCTGATTCCGAGCCGTGAGCCGACCTGCCGAGCCAAGGAGACGAGGAACCGACCCTCGTATATGGAGAAAATATCTGTCGACCATCCTCAGCCGCTGGATCCTGTCAAAAAGCACGCTCGTCATGATGGACGGCTCAGATATCGCCACGTCCACTAAACGACAAGATAGCATTTTTTGGGGATACGCGCTGTGATGGACGCTCAGGATTACGCCACGTAGCACGGCTGATTCCGAGCCGTGAGCCGACCTGCCGAGCCGAGGAGACGAGGAACTGACCCTCGTATATGGAGAAAATATCTGCCGACCATCCTCAGCCGCTGGATCCTGTCAAAAAGCGCGCTCGTCATGATGGACGGCTCAGATCTCGCCACGTCCACTAAACGACAAGATAGCATTTTTTGGGGATACGCGCTGTGATGAACGCTCAGGATTACGCCACGTAGCTCGGCTGATTTCGAGCCGTGAGCCGACCTGCCGAGCTGAGGAGACGAGGAACCGACCCTCGTATATGGCAAAAAAATCCGCCGACCCATCTCAGCCGTTGGATCTTGTCAAAAAGCGCGCTCGTCATGATGAACGACTCAGATCTTGCCACGTTCACTAAACGACAAGATAGTGTTTTTTGGGGATACGCGCTGTGATGGACGCTCAGGATCACGCCACGTAGCTCGACTGATTCCGAGCCGTTGGCCGATCTGCCGAGCCGAGGAGCCGACCCTCGTTAAGGAAGAAACTATCTGCCGAGGAATAGGGATCGTCTGATCGCCCTGAAAATTGCGCTCGGCGCTGATCAAAGGTCCAGATTGCACCACGCCATAAATCAGTATTTAAAAATTAATTTTTATTTATTTAAATCATTTTATTTATTTAAAAATTACGAAAAATTGCTAAAAAATCGGAAAAATTAACTAAAAATTCTAGAAAATAATTATAAATTCGGGGGAATATTTTTGAGCCCCTGAACGAACAATTATTACCTAGAAAGTACTGTTAAGGCCCCCGAACGATTGGTTAACACATCGCAAAATTAAATAAATAATCCGAAAAAATAGATAAAAACCGTCGAATACTCAACAAGGCTTCGAAACAGCTTATAGTTTCAAAAATCACCTCACTACCCCCTTTGAGATTCAAAACCCTCCATTCGGACTCCGATACAACTCCACTAGCCACTGAAACAGTTAAACTACTCCTCAAAGGCTGATCACACTCGGTCTTTAGGAGTGGGGGGCTCGTGATATGGCTGAAAATGGGGTTAAATCGGAACCGTCCAGATTGGAAATGAATCTTGAAGATCAGGGGTAAAACGGTAATTTCGCATATATATGGACCCGAAGCGGGCACTGGATCTCCCCTTCACAGATCCAATAACCCGCGAAACGGATCCACTCCAGCTGGGTACGGGTCCCGACCCAAGACAAACCCAGACCAGCAAGAGGAAATCAGGGTCACTGATTTGACTAAATCAATGGGCCTGATTTGCAGTTATCCTCTCACCGAGAATCAGGGATCAGTTTCCTAAACTAATTGTGAGGATTTTAATCTTAACGGTTTCACAGGAAATCAGGTCCCTAATCAGACTCCCATGGCGACTATAAATACCTCCCACCTACCACAGTGACCGGGTAATCACTCTTTTGCCAACTTAAGCTCTTTTTTAATCATCACTGGTTACTGACAAGAGCGTCGGAGGGTGCGTCGCCGGGATCAACCCCGGTGTATCGGGTGAGCGGCGGGAGTCAGCAGCCCAATTCTGACGAACAGGCTTGGATCCGCTATTCAGGTTTTTCTACGAACTCACAAATCTCATCTGTTTTACCCCCACACTAGAATCAGCGGTAACAATAACTAAACCTAATTAAAAACTAACTAAACCTATTTAACTACACTTAACATACCACAGTTTGGCCCTACCCATTAATTGCCCCCAGATTCAAGGACGGTACATGTTGTACCGTCCGAGAATTTGGGTTTTTTTTTATATTTTTATATTTTAAGGCAAAATCTGGACCGTTGGATTGGAATTTTTTTAAAAAAAAAAAGTAATAATAAAAATGGGACGGTATAACATATACCAGACGGTATATGTTATACCGTCCGACCCACTTTAAAAAAAAAGGGACGGTATAACATATACCAAACGGTATATGTTGTACCGTCCCTCATAATTTGAGAATCCCTATTCTTTTTCTCATATATAAGAAACGAATATAGCATATTTGCCAAAAAATGGCAAAATAGAAAACCACTGCAGCGATGTATTTGCTATAAAATGACAATTTGCCAAATATAAGAAACCACTGTGGATGCTCTTAGCGTTCGTAGACTAACTTGTGCCACATCAGCAGCGACCGGTATTCTCATTAGCGACCTATTCATTTTGAATGTTGCTAATGGGAATAGCGGCCTATGTTTTAAATGTTTTTGAATTTTTTATTTGTTGTCGCTATTCCCACTAGCGACCTTAGTATATATGAGGTCGTTGATGGGATTAGCGACCTCGAATGAATGTAGTGAGACACGCTAGCGATTCCTAAAGAGCTTTCCCCAAAAAATTAAACTGAGGTCGCTATTGTATAAGGTCGCTATTCCCAATAGCGACCTCAGTAGGAAACACAATCTCTTTATTCTTTGTAAAGTTTACAAAATAGTCATACAAGTAAGACCTCTATTCGGAATAGCAATCTTAGTACAATAAAGACATCTATTCTGAATAGCGACCTTAGTTTTAAAAATAAATTGATTGTCATTTTTCAGAGAGCAAAAACTCTCTAGATTTTGCTAAGTGTTAGAATACAGCTCATTAAAGGTCGTTAATCCCATTAGCGACTTCATATATACTAAGGTCGCTAGTGGGAATAGCGGCGGCAAAAAAAATTCAAAAGAAATTAAAACATAGGTCGCTATTCTCATTAGTGACATCGAAAATGAAGATGCCGCTATTGAGAATAGCGGTCGCTACTGACGTGGCACAAAGTAGCCTAAAAGCATTAATAGTTGGGAAGCTGGCCCAAAATACAAATATTTTCAAAAAGTGGCCTATGTAGGCAAGAAACTCAAGTATTTTGGAGGGCAATTGAGAAAAGGCAATGTTAGTTCAAAGGGTCTGAGTATGGAAAGTATTACGAGAATGCCATTAGTTGTAAAGATTGGGCTTGCAATGTAATGGGCTGGGTTTGACATGAAGCCAAACTGACCCACCTTATCAATGTGACTTTATGGAAGGTTGGAAATTCTAACTATCAACCTTTGACATTAAATGGCTTACCTAGTATAATGTACGTGTGTTGCACGCTTTCTAAAAGTATAGTCATTAAATTATTTGAATATATATCGAATAAAAAAAAGTTTATATTTGAATGTTTTGATTTGGATGACACATGCGGTATACATATATATTGTTGAATTTAGTGTGGATGTGTATTGTACGGGTTTATTTAGTTACAAAGTTAGGGTTTGTTTGGTTTCAAACCCCAACTCTCCCATCAAAATAGTACTAGTAATTTACACGTGCAATGCACGTTTTAGTAATTTTAAAAAATAAAAATAAAAACTTTGACGTAAAGAGTACTCGAATTTGAAACCTCATTTATATTAGTTATGTATGTCTGTTGCATATGTTGGTAGATTTACAAATGACACTAAGGTCTTCTCCCATTATAATATTAGAAATATATATATTAAAGTGAAGGAAAAATCAAGATAAGATTAAAATATTTTTTTAAAAAAAGACCGGTCCGACTCATGGAACTTGCCCGCCGAACTAACTTGAACTAACTTGAAATTGAAAAACACCAATAGCAAATACATTCAAACTACAAGTGTTATCACCATATAACCTTTAAAAATAAAAATAGAAGAAGAAGAAGAAGAAAATAGTGTAGAAGAAGAAAATAGTGTAATAATGAACTGTTGTTCTATACTATATATATAATAAGCACACTACAAGTAATACAAAGAATTGAACAAACAGGCAGCTTGCTTTCTCTGCAAGGGTATGGCTGTCAGTTGCTTGACCTATTCTTGCTCTAACATGGATGAAATCTTGCTTAGGTTTCTGAGAGCCGAGTATATTTTGGTCTGCTGAAGATGTTTTAATTTACATAATCCTGAACTTAATTTCCTCTGCCTCTGCTTTTGAATCATCATTCTCAGACTTCACTGCATTAAGACGGTTAGCTTCACTCTCTGCCAACTAAAATCAAATGTCTAGATCACTAACGACAGTCATTAACAGAGAAAATGCATCACATCGAGGTAATGAGTTTATAACTATATCTGGCATTTGAGTTGTGGAGGGGTGTTCTTCGTAATAAGGACATTTTTCTTGCAAGGTCGTCTTTTGATCGGAGACGGCTCAACGATTTGCTTTTGGAATGATAGGTGGTGAGGCTACTTAATCCTACAACACAAGTTCCCGGATATATTCCAAGTAGCGAAGGACGATTGCAACACGGACTCTACCTAATGACGGCAGGGACAATGGAAACTAAGAACTATGGGGAGGCTTAGTCCCGAAGCAAGAGGATATAAATGGTTATCACTTCAGTTTTTGGAAGACGAGAAACCCAACAACCTCGGGGCTCAGGATGAGGTGAACTAGTGGCCAGATAAAATGGGGCAGTTTTATGTCTCTTCCACTTACTTCATACTGAATGATGGAGGAATCAGGTATGACAATGTCATATGGAGAGCGAAAGCGTCTCTTAAGGTTCGAATCTTCAACTTGCTGATACAAAAGAAAGCAGCCATAACCAGGGATAACCTAGCTAAAGAAACTGAACATGACCATGAATATGCATCACTTGCAACCGGGAGGATGAAACCGTTGATCATCTACTTCTGTAGTGTGCATTGTTAGAGAATTATCGCCTTACAATCTTGTTGAGTTATACGACAAAATCAATACAAACCACCAAGCAAATAGAATATCACACCAAACACACAAAGCACACAATTTTTTGCCGGTTTGGACAAGTCCCAATCTAGGAGGAGAAGAAACCGAGATATTATTCAACTAGAGAATATACAAGAATATTACAATTCTCACCACGATCCTTTCTTTAGCCTCACCAGAAAATACTAGTTGTTTACAAAAGGAAAACCTCTCAAACTCTCTTCAATAAAGTACTCTCTCTCTTGACTCTCAATAGAGGTCAATTACAATAATATATAGAGATCTACAGAAACACTAGTTTGATATATCGATAAAATAGTCGTTAGATATTCCTGATGAGATAACCCTACGATAAGAGTTTTACGATCTAACATGAAGAGTAAGTTCAGACTTCCAACGAATCCCCAAACCCACACCCGAAAAACACTTACAGCCGTGCGAGGTCGACTGCCTAACTTGCAGTCGTCTGCATTGACATCTCGCCAATTCCGGAGAGGGTGTCGGTCTACTGTATAGTGGACCACACATGCCTCTGTTGCAGCAGTTACTGTTTGGCTTGCTTCCACCCTGCTTTGATTGCCTCAATTCCTCGATCACTTCATCGTCTTTGTATCTAACTTAGTATGCAAGACATAAACACACCACACATTGGAAAAATAAAATTGGGAATGGGTATTGCATGTTTCATGTTCCGTCACCAGACAACATTAAAGAACTCTGGGAGAGTGGAGGCGGGCCCACATGCGCGTTGCCAACTATGAACTTTGGGATATAGTCGTTGAGACGACATGCTGGGTATCTAGAATGCTGGGAGTCACTACATATTCAAACACAAGCAAATTCACAGCATGCATTTTTCAGTGGTATCAAGTCTAACATCCTATTTTTGTCTAATAAAGCAGGTACTTCCATCAGAAGAATGATTCTCGCCACTAGTGCCCATTCTACCGATGAGACACTCCCATAAGAGGATCAGGTCCATGACTAGAATATGGATGCAGGACAGGAATGATCGCGACATGCACCTCTACTACAACTACTACCTCAAGTTCTAGGTTTTTGCTTTGGTTAGAGTATCTTTTGGGGGCATTTTTCCTAGGCGAGTAACCACTTGTTTTCTGGAAGTAGCTTGAAGTTTTGTATGTATTTTAGTCGGTTATTACTGTTATAGATACATATCTATATAGTGATGATTGTATTTTGGAATGAATTTCATGCACCCAGGATGTTAGAAGGTATGAATATCATTCATTCTTTGATTGTACTTCGTTAAATTTTGTTCAATGAGGGGGGGGGGGGGTTGCACTCATCACCATTTTATGATATATAACAATTAAAAAAAAACTATATCTGGCATTTTCGCTGATGACATTGTGATAACAAAATTAATCTTTGGAAATGAGCTATATGTGTAAAGAAGTATAAAATTATAGAAATTACAAAAAAAATGATACCATAAAGAGAATGCTAGAAAGATAGGATTATGACATACAAAAAAAGGTTAAGTTTATGTACATAAATTACATCAATTGAATAAAGTTGAAATATATAGACATACGGGAAGGTGAAGGTCAAGAGTCTAGAATATGAAAGGTCCCTGATCTATGGAAGATCAAGAGTTAGAATAGGAAGGGTCAAGAATATGAAGGGTTGATTGGGTATAGAAAAGGTTGATTGTACCCATATCTTTATCATGCCCCCTGCAAGATGGAGCACCGTGAGGTGATTACAATCTTGTGTGCTAATTGTTGGAGGCGAGAACAGTGATGTAGGGATGGTGCTCGATGATGCAGAGACAATTCAGCTCTTATATCTGGGAAGTGTTGAAGTAGTGACGCTCAGTGACGGTGCAAGGGACAGCGCACGATGATGCAAGGGATGCCACACAATGGCGAAAGGACGATGCTCAGTAGTGGCGCATGGGATGGCGTACAGTGGCGCAAGGACATCATTCGGTAGTGGCGCATGGGACAACGCACAATGGCACAGGGACGTCGCTCGGTAGTGGTGCATGAGACAACGCACTGTGGCACAAGAACTGCGCTCGATACTTGTCACGCCCCGCTTCCCAAAACATGAAATACGAGCGCGTGACGAAGCCCAGCGAATGATTTTAACATCATCCATAAGCTGTAGGATCAACTCAGCATCACAACAAGAATATAACAAGATATATATATGTCACCAAGCATGCATGAATAATTCATTAAGCAACAGGAAACAATTTAAACATAATAATATTCAAATAGTTTTCAAGTCTGGAACAAAAGGAAAAACTCGGGAACATCAGCCCGTTACAAGTTCTTAAACAGAAAGAATAATAATTCAAGAAACAAATAATCTACACAAGTCATTTCTTCACTTGAAGACTAAAACCTTTGCTCACCAATCCCAGCAGGTAGCTCATCTCCAAAGTCTGCTTAAAAAAAATATAAAAGGAAAACATAGGGAAAACAAGAGAAAACGCCCTTAGTGCAAGTTAGGACCACAAATAGTAAAAACGAGTACAAGTAATGTGGAACAAGAATTGGAATCAAGAATGTAACAGGGATTCAACAAGTAGTGGAAAACCAAGAACTAGCTAGCAAGGAGGACGACTCAAGTGAACAGGCTGGATAACAAATACTATTGGTGAAGCAAGTGACAAGTGTACATGTAGGGGTATCTAACCTCAAGTGACAAGCATCTAGTAAGTATCGGGTGTCAAGTCTCAAGTCTAGTGTCAAGTTGTCAAGTACAAGTATCAAGTGAACAAGTATCGAGTTCAAGTTTCATGTATCAAGTTTCATGTATCAAGTAGTCAAATATCGAGTAAGCATGTATCAAGTTCAAGTCTTGTAGTTATTACTATCTAGGTAGCACTTCATGCATCCATACTTTTACTACATGGTTGCAACAGTCAAATCAGTTATGTTTAGACCTAATAATGGAGTCTATAGGGCGGCGTACTCAGGTATCAAGTATCAAGTATCAAGCAAGTCATGCTCATGAATCGGATAATCATATAACTAGTTCATGTGTCGAGTCATAGCAAGACAAGTCATATATATATACTAGTTCATGGATCAATAATACACTAGTCCATGAATCAATTTATAATATGCTAGTTCATGAGACATGTATCAAGTGGGAAACACGGGCCCCCTACCGAGTTCACTTACCTATATTGTCCACTACTATGGTCTTTTCCTTAAACTCCGGCTTGTTACATTTATTAATTTTTATCAAACAAGCATGCAAGTGTGTGAAACAAGTCAAATCAGCGAACTACACTGCTAATGTGTTCAGACAGAATTTGTGTATTTGAGTTTAAACATGTGAAACAGTATTGAAATATTGTTAGTTAATTCTAAGAAAATTTGGGAAGGTTCTCTAGGGTGTCCAACAACAACATATAGAATTTCAAGTCAAACGCTTACTGCTAACATAGTTAAATTAATATGCAAACTAAAGGTGTGCAGCAGTTTTGCGAATCTGCGATTAACAATGCAGCTGCAGTAAAACTGCGATAACTCCTAGACCGTAACTCAGAATTCAAAAATTCCAGAGGCTGTCGACATCTAGACATCTAGATCTACATTTACTATTCAGGGTTCGGGTTCAGATTCTAATGTTAAAGGGGTCAAAACAGCATAACAAGATTCAGGATAGCAACATGTGGAAATATCTTACTAGTATAGGTTACCTGAAAATTGGTTATTAGGCGTCTAGGTTAATGTGTGATATAAATACAGGATAATTTTTGTCAAAACAGCAAGTAATAATTGTTCCTCAACCCAAAAGGGTGCAAGTTCATCACATACAAGATATAACATATGCCTACAAATCTAGGGTCCCTTAATTTCTTGTGTTCAGGGGATAAGATGAGTCCAAGTAGTTGTAATATAATACAATGAAATTATTGTGACTCTTAAGATTATGAAATTGATGAGGATAAAATTTGATCAACAACGACGAGTCAAGGAGGAGTCACAATTTCTAACTATTTGCAGTATTTCAAATTAACGCTTGTACTAGAACAAAAATATGCGTACTAGAACAAAAATATGTACAAGAGGAATACTTGCCTTGATTAACGACGAATAGATCCGTTAGTTGAAGAAAACGAGATCGAAAAACCCCTGGAAAAATCTCCCAAAAGCACGTGTGAAGCACGTGCAAGAATCAAAGGATCGGCTGCGCCAAAACACGGAATGCCAAAACCCTCCAATCAGATCGCTTCCTACGCAGCAGATCTGGGCCAGAACAGGGGACGGCGAAATGGGGATCTATTGTGGCAAAATTGCGAACAACATTCTCGTCCAATGGCAAGGCATCTTCTTCCTCGCGACAGCAACGAACGGGAGAGACGACACGGAACTGCCGACGACTGGCGACATGTTTGGCGGTGCGACGTCGAGAAGCGATGCAGCGATGAGCGGCGCACGTCGAGAAGAAGGCAATGCTCTGTTCTTCACGCTCGAAACAGGGGAGCGATGGCGGGGGAATTGTTCGGAGGTGTTGGTGACGATGGTGGTCGCGAGGCGAGGAGGATGAGAGGGTGACTGCGATGGCAATGGCGATGGGGTGGTCGAGAGCTTGGGTAATGGCAGAGTCGGTTAATGGCGGAGGATGGATTGGGTTCGGGAGTTTTGGTGATGGCGGTGTGGTGGTTGACGATGGGATGATGGTTGAAGGTGATGGTGAGTGGAGGTTCGATGGTGATCGGAGGAGGCGACGGCGTAGGGAAATGGGTCTGGGCATGGACGCAGGGATCGAAGGAATAGGGAAGAAACGGAGGAAGAAGAAGATTAGCGGCGGGGGGGTTTGGGGTTAAACAGTATAGGGTAGGGGTTAGGGTTAGGGGTGTTTAGGTTTATATAGTTAGGGTTTCGGGTTGATATAGGGTATAGGGTCTAATAATCAAATAGGTTAAAGGGTTTAAAAATACAATAGGCAAATAAAATAGCTAATAGAACGTAGGATTATATATCAAGACACATGTCGTACTACAATATGAAAATTATTTAAAATTGCTACAAATACAAAAATCAATATAAATAGATTTTTAAATCAACATTCAAGATAATAATATTAATGACAACAATAATAATTTTGATATACATATCGAAATGAGATTTGAGATAAACAAGTTTATGGAAACCCAAATAGTGATAAAATAAGATACGAATAGCCAATCACTTAGAAAATAAACATTAAAGTTGGAATATACTATTATTCGAAGAAAAATACAATTTTCGGTTCGAAAGGATTTTAAATAGAAGGTACAATTCGAGTTTAAAATAATACTGAATTTATAATAAATCAAAATACGAAAAATAATCAAAAAATACGTATTTAGGGAAACAGGGATTACAAATCCTATCCACCTTACACAAAAATTTTGTCCTCAAAATTTGCTTAGGCGGCACATAGGATAGGGCTAAAGCAACTTATGGGGGTAATAAAGCAGGAGATCCAAGGAAGAAGTCAAAACGGTGGCAACACCAGAAAAGAAGGAAGTGGATAACAACGATGTCAAATCGGAAGGCATGGAAGAGAATAAACAGTATCAAAAGGAATGAAATAACACAAGATTAACAAATATGATACAGGAGTAGGTAGAACTGGAATCAAAGAGAAAAAGACAGAGAAGGATTGAATCAAATAATGAATTGGTGAATGATGGCAAAATGGAATGCAAGAAGGAAGTAACCGGTATCAAAAATAAAGAAGAAGCAATACAAGAGTTGCAAGATAACAAAGCAAGGAGATGAAGAAATAGAAAGAACCGGAATCTAAGAAAGGTTGGACAAGGAAAAGGTGAACCAAGCATGAGTCAACGGATGAGAACAAATGCAAGAGATAGGAGATAACAAACAATGCAAGGAAGGAGAAGCAACAATAGGATCCTGTGACCAGTGGGTTATGGGCCCACCACGCTTCCGTTGCGCCACACTGATGGTGACGTTCCAAGCTCCAGACATGTCGTTGTAGACCACGTGACACCAGGCGACGAACCGAGCAAGAAGATAAGACTGAGACACCAGAATCAAGGGGAGTATGGGCTCAAGATAGATATAATAAATAATGCAAAATGAATATAGAGTTTGGCTTTAATTTAAATAATTTCAAGATATAATATAGATAAAAACTAATGGCTTTAACATAAATAATAATAATAACAACAAATATTAATGATAATAACATCAATAGTAATAGAATAATAGTAACAACAATAAAAATAAATATAACAATAATAATAATAATAATAGTAATAATAATAACAATAATATTAAAGTTATCAATAACAACAATGATACAAGTAATAAAGACCACAATGAAAATAATAATAATAACAACAATAATAACAACAATAGTAACAGTAATCAAAATCTTCATAATCATACAGGTAATAATAATATAATAAAATAAAAATATCAATAATACTAATAATAATGATAATACATACTCATATAATAGAATTCAACACACTCATAAAAATAATGCAATAATAATAATAATGATAGCATTAAAAATAATATCAATAATGATAATAAATAATAATGATAATAGCAATAATAAAAATAATATCAATAAAGTAACAGTAATAATAATAATAATAATAACAGTAATAAAGGTGATGGAAACAATAATAATAACATCAACTGAAATAACAATAATAATAATAATACCAATAATAACGAAAATATTCCTTTACCATCAGTTTCATTATATAAGTAAAGAGTCTTGAAATATCAATTAGCAATAGGTAGAAAATTTTGCCTCCTTAACATCAAGTTGCATGTTTGCCTTCACGACATCAGGTTGCAGGTTGCCGTCTGGATATTCGGTTGCACATTTTGCCTCCCCGACATCCAGTTGCAATTTGCTTCCATTGACATCGAGTTGCATATTTGCCATCTCGACATTAGGTTGCACCGAAATGGTGAAATGCGTATAAAATTGAGCATGCTCAGGCTCAAAACAAATTAATAATAATAATAATAGTAACGATAAAAATAACAATACCAATAACAATAATAACAACAAAATATCGATACTAATGACAATAAGAATCTCAATGATAATATAACAATGATCATAACAATAATAATAACACTAATCGCAAAAAGAATGATAACAATAATAATAATATCAACAATAATATTAAAATATTAACAACCCTAGTAAAAGTAATAATCCAAGGCAAGATATAGTTTGGGCCCAACATTTTTGTGGAAGTAATTCAACATTAACAACAACAATAAAATAATGGAAACAACAATATATAAGAATATCAATAGTAGTAACAATAATAATAATACCAGTAATGATAAAGAAAACAATAGGAATAATAATAATGGTAGCAATAATAGCATTATACAACAAAATAAGAATTTGCCTTATCAAAATAATCCAGTAGGAATATATTGTCGATCAAAAATGAAAAGTGAAGTTAAAATACACCATCGTTCAAAATAACAAAATCTTTGTTGAGAAACATTTTTTATAGAGATCCAAATTAAATATAACAAATAATAATCGAAATACAGAAAGTATTCAGGAAAAAATAATTATAACGAGA
This sequence comes from Hemerocallis citrina, assembly GCA_017893485.1. NCBI lineage: Eukaryota > Viridiplantae > Streptophyta > Magnoliopsida > Asparagales > Asphodelaceae > Hemerocallis > Hemerocallis citrina. The sequence continues at coordinate 203,122,253 of CM030360.1, forward strand.
AAATAGGTAGGAGAAAAATGTATCCATACCCAATAAAGAGTTAAAGAGGAGGATGACTAGAAGGGACAAGAGGAAGTCAAAGAATTGAATGTGGATGGAGAGGAATAAGGGCGAAATCGGAATCGAAGAGAATATGGCAGAGAAGGAATAACTAGCATGATACTCAAAGTTAGTCAACAGTTGAAGATGAATGCAAGGCACGAAAAGCAATGAACGACACACGAACTGGAATAAGAAGGGATCAACGAGGCAAGCAGAAATAAGAGATTGCTTGCACCGGAATTCAAAAGAATATGGGTACGGAAAGAATAAACTTGCACCCAATAAGGAATCAATAGATCAGGACGAATGCAAGAGATGGAAGGAAACAAGGAATCAACAAGGAATCAAGAATTGAATATGAAGGAACCAAAATGGATGGGATAAGACTTATGTCCAGATCAAGTTGATTATCAAATTATTCATGTGGTTGCATGGTTTGTTTAATATTGAGTTAATCCTGACTGAGTCAAGCCTGTCTAATGTATTAGTCAAACTAACACATTAGCCAAACCTGAGCTCTGATACCACTAAAAACCTTGTCACGCCCCGCTTCCCAAAAACATAGAATACGAGCGCGTGATGAAGCCCAGCGAATAATTTTAATATCCATAAGCTGTAGGATCAACTCAGCATCACAACAAGAATATAACAAGATATATATATATATATATATATATATATATATATATATATATATATATATATATATATGTATATCACCAAGCATGCATGAATAATTCATTAAGCAACAGGAAATAATTTAAACATAATAATATTCAAATAGTTTTCAAGTCTGGAACAAAAGGAAAAACTCGAGAACATCAGCCCGTTACAAGTTCTTAAACAGAAAGAATAATGTAACCCCTGTTTTCATTAATACGTATTTTTAAAGTTTTTTTTTTTTCGTATTTAAATTCTCAGTATTTTATAACTATTTCCCCATAACTGATTTTATTGTTTAAACCATTTTTAGAGTCCAATTCTTTATTGTAAACCCAAGTTGTATTTTTGGTTTTATTAATTGTTAATATGAGCCCAAGTTTACATTTTGATTTTACTATCTAATTAATGTGAGCCCAAACTGTATTTTTATTTTATTATGTATTAATTCGAAGCCCAACTATTTACTTGTTATTTTAAGCCCAATCCTGTTTTATTTTATTATTATATTTAATTTGAGCCCAAAAGATCAGCCCAAAATCCTAATTATTTTATTTAAACATCTCGAGCCCATTTATTAAAGCCCACTAGACCCAGAACCCATTTGTTGTACAGACTTATTATCCTATTCCTACCCGTATAGAATTTATTCTTTTCCCCACTATTCTGTCCCGTTCTCCAACTCCTCCCCACTCCTCAATACCCGTACCAGCACTTTCCCCATACTCTCGTAACTACCTCCCACTTCTAACCCCATTACTTTTATCATTTTTAAAACCCCACCCCTACCCCGTTCTCCATCCCTCTCTCTGTTCTCTACAAACCAAAACAGATCAAACCCAACTCCATCTCTCCCGCTCGTCTTCTCCGTCTTCAACCTCGAAACTCCCTCGACATTGCCGTCCGCTCAAGCTCCACTTCGACCTTCCCTCGCTCGCCTCCAGCTCCGTCGCCATCCCCTGCCCCAGTCGGAGCTCTGCCTCCACTCGCGCCCATCTCCATCTTCCTTCGCTCAAGCTGCCGAGCTCTTCGTCGTCGACTCCATCGAAGCCCCCAACCTCTGTCGCATCGACCACCTCCCTCCGCGAAGCTCCACAGTGCCGTCGCCCTCTCGCTCAGCACCGGTGCCGCCCCCTCGACATCACATCACCACTGCTCGCTCGCACCGTTGCATCTCCACCTCGTCGACATCCCTTCCTTCAACCACCGAAGAACCCACCCCCGTCGACTTTGCCAGCGTCTCTATCGTCGACATCCGTCTCCGCTCGTCGAGCGCTCACCGCCCGCCGCCCGCCATTGCTGCCGCTCATCTCCACCACGCCATTGCCGCCTTCAAGCCTCCCCGCTGCTCCATTTTGCCTCATCGTCACTCATCTCCTTCACCACCCGCTCAGCCGTCCAGTCGACTTCCACTCCCTCCCGTCGGTGCTATCGCTCAGTCGCCACCCAGTCGCGCGTCGCAGCCATTGTCGAAGAACCCATCGCTGCCTCGTCGTCATCTTCCTCCGCTCAAGCTCGAACACCTCGCTGCTCTCGCTCGACTCCCGTTCGAACCCACCGCTCACTCCTCCGCCTGCCACCTGTGCCGAAATCGCTGCACCTTTGCGCCGCTCGCCGATGCTGCTCCCACTCTCGCTCAGCCTCAGCCACCAGTCGTCGACTTCGTCCGCTCTCCCTCCATTGCCGTCTTCCCCGAGCTTTAGAACCCCTCGCCAGCGTCTTCCTCCTCCATCAGTCACCGCAGAGCCTCCCCACTTCCCATCGCTGTTCAACCAGTCGCTCGCCGTCCCTGTCGCCGAGCTTGCCACTCCCGCCAGTCGCCGCTGTCGCCGAGCTAGTCGCTGCCCCCATCGCTCTCGCACTCAGTTCTCTTTCGCTCTCTCTCTCTTTTTCTATCTCTCACTCTCTCTGTTCTGAGATCGAAGAAGAAGAAGTAAAGAAGAGGAAAACAGCTTTGCTGTCAGTGTTGAATTGCTTGGGTACATTGGTACTGTTGGTGTTTGATGTTGGGTTGTGTTGGGGATTGTGTGGAGTATTATACTGGTGTTTGAGTTGCTCTGTCTTGGAGTTGCTTTGTGAAGTTGTAGTTGGGAGTTGTTGCTTTTTGAAGTTGTTGGAGGTATCTACTGTCTTGGAAATTGTGAAGGAGTTGACTCATATCTTGGAGTTTGCTTTTAGAGTTGCTTTGTGGAGTTGTTGTTGCTGATTGGCGTGGCTGCCATATACATATTTCGCACGTGTTCTGCTGCCCGGGATACTGATCCCGTTATTCTCTCTCAAATTTCATCGTCGTCAAATACAGGCAGGTGTCTCTTGTACAATTTTATTTATTCTAGTACAAGCCTTTGTAAAAATACCGCAAGTATATTATTTTTGACTCCAATTCGCATTCATAAGTCGAATTGATAACCGTTTTCATACATAATCCGTATCCCGTATTCGTACAAGATCACGAATACTTTGTTGCCTTGTCCGTTGCATGAACACGATACACACATATACTATTATACATGATATTGTGCATGAATTGTTTGTTAGTAGGTTGCATGTTGTTATAATATATTTTATTTTTGATTAAGTGTTAGGCATGCCATTAGTTGCATCATATGTTATAAGTCCTAAAATATGTTTTCTTGCCTCGTATAAGTCTTTGATACTTGATCTTGTCATGTTACCTTTGCCATGTTACCCGTCCATGTTGTTGCATGTAGTTATTGTTCATGTTTAATTGTAATTAAAAAGATAACAAGCCGGGGTATAAAGGAAAAAGATTTAGTAGTGGATAATATAGAAGAGCGTACTCGGTCGGGGGCTCGTGGTTCCTCACTGCAAAATTGTAAGTTATAAGTTACAAGTTTGCTAAATTACAGGTTTACATGTTCACGTTACAAGACACACTAACTACATGTTCCACATTGCACGTATCTTGATACAAGATATACTTGACTTGACTCGACTTGACATGACATGACATGATTCCCGAGTACGTGACCTATAGAATCCACCACGGTCTAAACGTTCACTTGTTTGTGGATAGCAACCATGTGGTATGGGACGCATGAAGTGCTACCTAGTTAGATTAATAAAAGACATGACATGACACGTACACTTGCATAATCCGTTTACATGTTACATGGTTATGATGACTTGTTTACTTGTTTACATGTTACTAGTTCATGTTGACACGTTTACTTGCTTACTCGTTCACATGTTACATGTTCTTATGGATTATTTACTTGTTCACATGCACGTTATTTGTTCCATGAGGTCTTATTCTTGATTCTGTCACATGTTGTATTTGCTCTATTATATGATTCTTGATTCTCTGTTCTTTCCTGCTTTTGTTCATTCTATTCTTGTCCTGTTGCTTGTATCACTTGCGGCCCGTGACTTGCATTAACGGGTACCACTTGTTTCTTTCCTTGTAATAATATACTTGCAGGTCCAGATGGAGAACTACCCGAAGGTGTTGCCGAGCAGAGATTCTAGTCTTGTTTAGTTTCATGTTATTTTAATTCATGTTTATTCATGTAATCTTGTTGTAACCGGGCGTGTTTGACCCGTAACTATGTTTCTTTCCAGTTGTTGGTTCATGTAATATTCATGTACTTGTTATCCTGTTGTGATTTTATATGTTATCGTGGTTGAAATTATTATCTTGTTGTTGAGTTAAATTTACAGCTTATGAATGATGTATCTGCATCATTCGCTGGGCCTCAGTTACGTGCCCGTATTTTCCCGTATTCTGGGAAGCAGGGCGTGACAAATAATAATTCAAGAAACAAATAATCTACACAAGTCTTTTCTTCACTTGAAGACTAAAACCTTTGCTCACCAATCCTAGCAGGTAGCTCGTCTCCAAAGTCTGCTTTAAAAAAAATATAAAAGGAAAACATAGGGAAAACAAGAGAAAACGCCCTTAGTGCAAGTTAGGACCACAAATAGTAAAAACGAGTACAAGTAATGTGGAACAAGAATTGGAATCAAGAATGTAACAGGGATTCAGCAAGTAGTGGAAAACCAAGAACTAGCTAGCAAGGAGGACGACTCAAGTGAACAGGCTGGATAACAAATACTATTGGAGAAACAAGTGACAAGTGTACATGTAGGGGTATCAAACCTCAAGTGACAAGCATCTAGTAAGTGTCGAGTGTCAAGTCTCAAGTCTAGTGTCAAGTTGTCAAGTACAAGTATCAAGTGAACAAGTATCGAGTGCAAGTTTCATGTATCAAGTTTCATGTATCAAGTAGTCAAATATCGAGTAAGCATGTATCGAGTTCAAGTCTTGTAGTTATTACTATCTGGGCAGCACTTCATGAATCCATACTTTTACTACATGGTTGCTACAGTCAAATCAGTTACGTTTAGACCTAATAATGGAGTCTATAGGGCGGCGTACTCAGGCATCAAGTATCAAGTATCAAGCAAGTCATGCTCATGAATCAGATAATCATATAACTACTTCATGTGACGAGTCATAGCAAGACAAGTCATGAATCACATATATATATACTAGTTCATGGATCAATAATACACTAGTTCATGAATCGATTTATAATATGCTAGTTCATGAGACATGTTATGTTATGACCCAAATTGCTCTTAGGGCCCATTGGGCTTAGTATCTTCATATATGTAATACTTAGAATCTAATGAATACTAATCAACATTTTGTGACTCTCTCTAAACAGCAGTCGGCTCTCCTCTTCTTCTCCTCTCTTCCTCATCTTCTCAAAACCCTAACAATCCACAACCCATTCAAATCCTAACAAATTGGTATCAGAGCCACTTTACTCCTACCCCAAATCCACAACATCAACCTTCCGTTCCGCTCGTCTCCTCCGGCCATCGATCTCCTCCGGCCAGATCGATCTTTCCACAACATCGATCTTTTGAAGGTGGAAGCTGCGACGACCGCAACGAACACAGAGCATGTGCGTCTTGTTTCGACGCATACCGAAGCTCTCCAGATCCATCGTCGAGCACCCTAGCCGTCCTGGTCGCCGTTGTGTGGTGGTTTGGTGCTGGCTTCCTCAGCCCTCATCGACTCTCGTAGTGGCTACAAGCTCTAACATCACTAGAGGAGAAAGATATCAAGAAGGAAGGTTTGATTTTTGTGATTTAAGTAATCAATTTTTGGGGGGAAAATTTGGTGTTTTGTTGATTTGGGTTCAAGAAATTTGTATGGATATGTCGGAGAAGTATGATATTGAGAAGTATGATGGGAAGACGATTTTTGCATTATGGCAAGTGCGTATGGCAGCGATTTTGTCGAGCCAAGGCGTTAAGGATGCCATTTTTAGTCGAGAAAAATTGAATGATGCGGTGGCGGATAAGAGATGGAGAGAGATGGATGATAAAGCACTCTCTATTATCCAATTGTATTTGAGCGATTCGACATTGCAAGAGGTCCTATCGGAGAAGACCGCTAAGGCTTTGTGGGAGAAATTGGAGAACATCTACATGAAGAAGTCCCACACCAATCGACTGCGGTTGAAGTTGCGCCTCTACACTCTTCGCATGGTTGAAGGTACATCAATTTCCGATCATATTACGGAGTTTGCATCTATTTTGAATGATTTAAGTAAGATTGATGTTAAGGTGGAGGATGAGGACCAAGCCCTTTTGTTATTATGCTCATTACCCGCATCATACAAGGCTTTTAGAGACATGTTGATTTATAGTAGAGATAAAATTTCTTTAGAGGATGTTAAGAGCAATTTGCAAGCCAAGTTGCACATTGATAGTGAGATGACCAATAATGAGAAAGGGAGCCAAGGTGTTGGTTTAGTTGTTGATCGAGGTAGGTCATGGGACCGAAACTCGAAAGATACAAGGACCGTTCGAAGTCTAGGCACAAGAATTTGACGTGCAACTATTGTAAGAAGAAGGGACACATTAAGGCCGATTGTTTCAAGCTCAAAAATAAACAAAAGGCGGATAGTAAAGGTTCTTCTTCGGAGGAGGCCAATGTGGCCGAATGTGACACGGTTGATACTCTTTGTGTGATAGATACTAATGTTGATGATATACATTGTTGGGTGATGGATACGGGTGCTTCTCAACACATGACTCCGAATAGAGATTGGTTTGAGACTTATGAGCCTACGGATGGTAAGGTTCTCATGGGGAACAACAATAAGTGTAAGGTTGCCGGGATCAGTTCGGTGACAATTAAGTTCTATGATGGAAAGGTCTGAAGGTTGACGGGTGTGAGGCATTTACCCGATTTGTCTAAGAATTTGATTTCTTTGGGGTCTCTTGAAGAAAAGGGGTGTAAGTTCCAAAGTGAAGGTGGAGTCCTTAGAGTCTCTAAAGGGGCTCTCACAATCATGAAGGCGAAGAGAATTGGAGCTCTTTATTTCTTACAAGGTTCCACGGTTACGGGCTCGGCCGCCATTGCACGTTCGGGTACTATGTCGGATGAGGATACTACTAGGCTCTGGCATATGAGATTGGGGCATATGAGCGAGCGAGGAATGACCATTTTGAGCAAGAGAGGCTTGTTGTGTGGCCAATGCACAGGCAACTTGGAGTTTTGTGAGCATTGTGTATTTGGCAAGTATAAGAGGTTGAGCTTCTCCACAGCCATTCATTTGACCAAGGGAACACTTGACTACATCCATTCGGATCTTTGGGGACCTTCTCGTGAGCCTTCCAAAGATAATGGTTCTCGTTACATGCTTACTCTCATTGATGATTTCTCAAGAAAGGTTTGGGTTTATTTCTTGAAAGAGAAAAGTGATGTGTTTCGCACCTTCAAAGAATGGAAGTCACTTTTGGAGAACCAAACAGGAAGGAAAGTTAAGAGGTTGAGAACCGATAACGGTTTGGAGTTTTACAACCGTGAGTTTGATAATTTTTGCAAGGCTGAAGGGATTGTTCGGCACAAGACGGTGGTCAACACTCCACAACAAAATGGTGTTGCAGAAAGGATGAATAGGACATTACTTGAAAGATCTAGAAGTATGCTTTCAAATGCGGGTTTGGGTAAGGAGTTTTGGGCGGAAGCCGTTAACACATCCTACTATTTGGTGAATCGATCTCCCACCACTTCAATTGAGTTGAAGACACCCGAAGTGTGGTCGGGTAAGACGGCCGATTATTCGAATTTGAGGGTGTTTGGTTGTCCCGCTTATGCACATGTGAATGAAGGAAAGTTGGAGCCTAGATCGAAGAAGTGTATTTTTGTTGGGTATCCCGCAAATGTGAAGGGATATAAGTTGTGGTGTCCCGAATCATCCAAGTTTCTTATTTCAAGAGATGTCATTTTCAATGAGTCGGCCATGTTGAAGGCAAATGATGTTGCACCCGAGCCGACTATTAAGGAGAATGAGAAGGTTGAGAAGAAGGTGGAGTTTGAGGTGCCGGTCCAAGAAGGTGATGATTTGATCTCACATGATGATGTCAATTTGGAGGAAGCCCAAGAAGAAGCACAACCATATGCATTGGCAAGGGACGGAGCTAGAAGAGAAACAAGACCACCTACATGGTATGGATACTCCGACTTTGCTTATTGTTTGGCAATTGCAGAGGATGTGGAGTATTGTGAGCCATCTTCCTACAAGGAAGTCATTTCTTCTAAAGATGCGGCCAATTGGGTTGCCGCTATGAATGAAGAGTTACAATCTTTGCAACAAAATGAGACTTGGTCTCTTGTGAAGCCTCCGAGTGGTAAGAGGATTGTGGGTTGCAAGTGGGTGTTTAAGAGGAAGATTGATGGCTCAAATCCTGCGGATTTTCGATACAAGGCAAGGCTAGTGGCTAAAGGGTATAGTCAAGTCCAAGGTGTGGACTTCAATGATGTGTTCTCTCCCGTAGTTAAGCACACTTCCATTCGAGTTTAGCTCTCTTTGGTGGCAATGAAGGATTTGGAATTGGAGCAAATGGATGTGAAAATTGCCTTCTTGCATGGTGATTTGGTGGAGCAAATTTACATGAGCCAACTGGAGGGTTTTGAGGTTGCGGAAAAGAAGGACCGTGTGTGTCTTTTGAAGAAGTCCCTTTATGGCCTTAAGCAATCACTGCGGTAATGGTATAAAAAGTTCGACTCATTCAAGGTGAGTATTAATTTCCATCGTTCCAATTATGATAGTTGTGTTTATTTCAAGAAGTTGGATGGTGAGGATTTCATTTACTTGTTGCTCTATGTGGATGACATGTTGATTGCATCCTCAAACTTGAAAGAGGTTAGGAGGTTGAAAGAGCAACTAAGTTCGGCATTTGAGATGAAAGATTTGGGGGCCGCCAAAAGGATTCTCGAGATGGAGATCACAAGGGATAGGTCCAAGAGAAAGTTATTTCTTTCACAAAAGAGCTTTGCCGAGAAAGTGCTACGCCGTTTTGGCATGGAGAAAGCGAAAGTTGTTTCAACACCTCTTGCAGCGCATTTCAAGCTTTCGGCCGCTTTAAGCCCAAAATCCGATGATGAGAAGAAATATATGAAAAAGGTTCCATATTCGAGTGCGGTCAGGAGTCTCATGTACTTGATGGTGTGTACTCGACCCGACATTGCTCAAGCCGTTAGTGTGGTAAGTAGATATCTCTCTTATCCGGGGAAAGGGCATTGGGAAGCGGTGAAGTGGATCTTCCGCTATTTGAGAGGTACTATTGATGCTCGTTTGGAGTTTGGTAATGGCAAGAAACTAACGGGTTATGTGGATGCGGATTTTGCTGGTGATTTGGACAAGAGGCGTTCTTTGACGGGTTATGTTTTTACCCTTGGAGATTGTGCATTTAGTTGGAAGTCTACACTTCAAGCCACCGTTGCACTCTCAAGTACTGAGGCCGAATATATGGCAATTACTGAGGCTATTAAGGAGGCTATTTGGCTCAAGGAGTTTGTTGGTGAGATGTCTTCACTTGAGGGTCCTATTACGGTGTTTTGTGACAACCAAAGCGCGATCCATTTGACTAAGGACCGCATGTACCATGAGAAGACGAAGCACATTGACATTCGATACCATTTTGTTCGAGATGTGATCTCGGAAGGCATGGTTGCCGTGAAGAAGATTGGTACCGAATCGAATCCGGCCGATATGCTCACAAAGCCTCTTCCAATTGCAAAGTTCAAGCTTTGTTCAAGTTTGATGTCGGTTTTTTTCTAGCTAGTTTGAGCTAGTTTTGTTTCTAGCATGTTGCTAGTATATCTTTATGTTTACATTTGTTTAGGTTATGTTTGTTGTGTGTTTTTAGTTTGTTTTAGATGCAATTTGGTTCATGGTGGAGATTGTTATGTTATGACCCAAATTGCTCTTAGGGCCCATTGGGCTTAGTATCTTCATATATGTAATACTTAGAATCTATTGAATACTAATCAACATTTTGTGACTCTCTCTAAACAGCAGCCGGCTCTCCTCTTCTTCTCCTCTCTTCTTCATCTTCTCGAAACCCTAACAATCCACAACCCATTCAAATCCTAACAAGACATGTATTAAGTGGGAAACACGGGCCCCCTTCCAAGTACACTTACCTATATTGTCCACTACTATGGTCTTTCCCTTAAACTCCGGCTTGTTACATTTATTAATTTTTATCAAGCAAGCATGCAAGTGTGTGAAACAAGTCAAATTAGCGAACTACACTGCTAATGTGTTCAGACAGAATTTGTGTATTTGAGTTTAAACATGTGAAACAGTATTGAAATATTGTTAGTTAATTCTAAGAAAATTTGGGAAGGTTCTCTAGGGTGTCCAGCAACAACATATAGAATTTTAAGTCAAACGCTTACTGCTAACATAGTTAAATTAATATGCAAACTAAAGGTGTGCAACAGTTTTGCGAATCTGCGATTAACGACGCAGCTGCAGTAAAACTACAATAACTCCTAGACCGTACCTCGGAATTCAAAAATTTCAGAGGCTATCGACTTCTAGACATCTAGAGCTACATTTACTATTCAGGGTTCGGATTCAGATTCTAATGTTAAAGGTGTCAAAACAGCATAACAAGATTCAGGATAGCAACATGTGGAAATATCTTACTAGTATAGGTTACCTGAAAATTGGTTATTAGGCGTCTAGGTTAATGTGTGATATAAATACAGGATAATTGTTGTCAAAACAGCAAGTAATAATTATTTCTCAACCCAAAACGGTGCAAGTTCATCACATACAAGATATAACATATGCCTACAAATCTAGGGTCCCTTAATTTCTTGTGTTCAGGGGATAAAATGAGTCCAAATAATTGTAATATAATACAATGAAATTATTGTGACTCTTAAGATTATGAAATTGATGAGGATAAAATTTGATCAACAACGACGAGTCAAGGAGGAGTCACAATTTCTAACTATTTGCAGTATTTCAAATTAACGCTTGTACTAGAACAAAAATATGTACAAGAGGAATACTTGCCTTGATTGACGACAAATAGATCCGTTAGTTGAAGAAAACGAGATAAAAAATCCCAGGAAAAATCTCCTAAAAGCACGTGTGAAGCACGTGCAAGAATCAACCGTAAAGGGGGAAATCCCACACCGGATCAGCCCAGAACAGCGGACAGCATTTTGGGATCGGCTGCGCCAAAACACGGAACGCCAAAACCCTCCAATGAGATCGCTTCCTGCGCAGCGAATCTGGGCTAGAACAGGGGACGGCGAAATGGGGATCTACTGTGGCAAAACAGCGAACAGCGTTCTCGTCCAATGGCGAGGCGTCTTCTTCCTCGCGGCAGTAGCGAACGGGAGAGACGGCGAGGAACTGGCGACGACTGCGGCAACGACTGGCGGTGTGCTTGGTGGTGCGACGTCGAGAAGCGACGCAGCGACGAGCGGCGCGCTTCGAGAAGAAGGCGATGCTCTGTTCTTCGTGCTCGAAACTGGGGAGCGATGGCTGGGGAATTGTTCGGAGGTGTTGGCGACGATGGTGGTCGCGAGGCGAGGAGGATGAGAGGGTGAGTGCGATGGCAATGGCGATGGGGTGGTCGAGAGCTTGGGTAATGGCGGAGTCGGTTAATGGCAGAGGATGGATTGGGTTCGGGAGTTTTGGTGATGGCGAATGGTGATGGCGGTGTGGTGGTTGACGATGGGATGATGGTTGAAGGTGATGGTGAGCGGAGGTTCGATGGTGATCAGAGGAGGCGACGGCATAGGGAAATGGGTCTGGGCGTGGACGCAGGGATCGAAGGAATAGGGAAGAAACAGAGGAAGAAGAAGATTAGCGGCGGGGGGTTTGGGGTTAAACAGTATAGGGTAGGGGTTAGGGTTAGGGGTGTTTAGGTTTATATAGTTAGGGTTTCAGGTTGATATAGGGTATAGGGTCTAATAATCAAATAGGTTAAAGGGTTTAAAAATACAATAGGCAAATAAAATAGCTAATAGAACGTAGGATTATATATCAAGATACATGTAGTACTTCAATATGAAAATTATTTAAAATTTCTACAAATACAAAAATCAATATAAATAGATTTTTAAATCAACATTCAAGATAATAATATTAATGACAACAATAATAATTTTGATATACATATCGAAATGAGATTTGAGATAAACAAGTTTATGGAAACCCAAATAGTGATAAAATAAGATACGAATAGCCGATCACATAGAAAATAAACATTAAAGTTGGAATATACTATTATTCGAAGAAAAACACAATTTTCGGTTTGAAAGGATTTTAAATAGAAGGTACAATTCGAGTTTAAAATAATACTGAATTTATAATAAATCAAAATACGAAAAATAATCAAAAAATACGTATTTAGGGAAACAGGGATTACAGTACTGGCGCAGGGATGGCGCTCGGTGGTAGCAGACGACGCTTGGTGACGCAAGAATGATCCAGTTCTTGAATCTAGAAAGTGTAGAAGTAGTGCTCTTCGGTAGGAAATACTAGAAGTAGTGCTCTTCGGCGGAAAGTAGAAAGAAGTAGCACTCTTTGACAGTAAGCAGTAGAAGTAGTGGTGGGATGGCCCTGGGCAGATGGGATGAACGTTGGAATTTCTCAGGATCGGCACGACGACTGTACAAACAGAGAAACCATTCAATCCATTCTTCTTCTTCTTTTACCCAAATAGCAGAGAGAGAAAACAATGGGAGTCGGAAACAGCGGGAGGTGGCCAGAAGTGGTCAGAATTTGGCGGATCTGGGGAAATCGACGGCGAAGGTTTCAGATATGGCGTCGGAATTGGGTTTAGAGGAAGGAAGTGGGTGGATTGCGTGGTTGGAGGTTGACATTGAGATTTGGATTTTTTATTTTGTTCATGCCTGCAAGACTAGTGTTTGGATTAGAGCTCTGATACCATGTAGAGAAGTATAAAATTATAGAAATTATAAAGAGAATGATACCATACAGAGAATAATAGAAAGATAGGATTATGGCATTCAAAGAAGGTTAAGTTTTATGTACATAGAGCACATCAATTGAATCAAATTGAAATATATAGATATATGGGAAGGTCAAGAGTCTAGAATATGAAAGGTCTCTAATCTATGGAAGATCAAGAGTTAGAATAGGAAGGTTAAGAATAGGAAGGGTTGGTTGGGAATTGGAAAGGTTGGATATAGGAATGATTGATTGTACACATATCTTTATCAATATGTACTCTATATGGCAAAAGATACATAACACATTTTCTGTGAGGAGTAAAATGATAACTCCAAAATAATACCGGCCGTATTTACATTTTTAATTTTTAATAGATAGAAAAGAAAAAACATATATTAAACAATTAATGAAATTGATACCCACCACAAAACTATTGAGATTCAAGAAGATATGGTGTTGCTCCACCCATCTTAACATCATCTAACATAAGTTTCTTTTAGGAGAATCAGGACTTAACGAAAAAGTTTCATCTGATAAATTTCCAAAAATACAGTGGGCAAAACCAGAACTACTCACTCTGTGTCGGTCAGGAATTCTAGAATCAAATCCCAAAGAAATCCTAAGAAATATGATCTTCAGCATGCAGATAATCTAAACAAATATGTGTGTTGGTAACAGATGCACACACATAGTAGATAGAAATGGAGAGTAGAGTTGTGCTGCTGAAAAATATAGGAGACAACTTCCTACTATTTTTCCATCCAAATTTTGAACTGTGAAATCTTATTATTTATTAATCAAGTCTTAAACATCATACAATACTGTATATATATACTATAAAAGGAATTTTTCAAAAATGGTTTTGTTATTTTTCATTTTTCAAAAATTTTGTGCAGTATTGCACAAGATTATACTAGTTAAATATTATGAGAAAGTTGTAAACAGCCATTTTGATACAAAAGAAATATTTATGTTTACGCGTGGAAGGTCCTTAAATAATTTCCTAACTCCCTGGGAATAATTTTTGAAGATATTAGACTGTATCTATAATTATTCTGCCAGTGAACACTGACCGAGGAGGTGCTCTTCAAGGGGGTCTCAGCCATATAAACCCTAGCATGTGGTTTATTTTTAGCCTCGCGTTCCCCTTCTTCTTCGGTCTGGCATTACTTGTGCTTAACCCTTTTTTTCTTTTTTGTTGTTGCAGAATCTATGGACTTCAAGGACATGTTGGCACAGCGTGGGGTCTTAAGCAGCAAGGCCCTGAGAAAGAGGAAGTTGGTGGTCTCCAAAGTATCCTCATCGAGGGTGAAGGCAGTCGCCGCTGCCGTGGAGCAGGCGGCGGTGCAGGTCGCAGTTATTCAGCGGCTGCCGACCCCCGTAGCGACGTCGGCTTCGGCAGAGGCAGGGGCCTTTCCCTCAGCAACGGCCTTGGGTTTGGAGGCCCCGCCATTGACAGCCGAGGCCGAGGTGTTCATGACCGAGGAGCACAAGAAGACTTTTGTCCCAGACTGGCAAGTCCGCAAGCTCGATTGTTTTCTTGAGGACTCGTCGTCCAGTATGCAAGCCGTTCGGCACCTTGCTACGCCGAAGGACAGGGCCGCCATGGACGTCGGCGGCGTTGGTGACAACGCGCTCGAGATCGCACGAGCGGTGGTATCGGTAAGTATTATTGACTTGTGATTTTGAACTTTTATAAACTATTCTTTCCGAGTTCGTCATGGTGCTCCGCCTTTCTTTTCGCAGATAATTTGCCACTTTAGTCATCTGATGAAAAAGATGACCGAACTAGAGAAAGATCTGAAGTAGGAGACCGACCGAGCTCGGGCAGAGAAGGCTCAGATTGCCAAGCACCTCGAGCAGTTGAAGGTCGAAACCGAGGTGAAGGCTGCAAGGTTGGAGTATCTCGAAAGTGCTGTGGCGAAGCTCGAAGCCGACAATGCTCTGCTGCTCCAACAAAAAGAGCTGGCGGCGAAGGATAAGGAGGATGCCGTTGTCGCCGCTAGGGTCGCCGCGGCTAAGGAGGCCGAGGCCGAAGCGATGGAGAAGGCGAAAGGGAACCTCGCCATCAATATGGTGAAGGCCTATACCTGTGCAATTGCGCAGGTGAAGTAGGCCTACCCGGAGGTAGACTTCGCCGGATGGCGCCTATTCCCCGACCCCGTCCGTAAGTTCGACAATGCCTCCGAGGGGGATGAAGAAGATGACGAGGTCGAGGTGGTCGAGGAAGGGGTCAACGAGGCAGAGGTGGAGGCCGATGCGGAGGCCATGCCCCTGGCGATCGTTGCCGCCACACAAGGGTCGGAGCCCTCGGTGACCGGGGATCACGCTAAAGAGGTCCGCCCTTGACCTTGTTGTAGTTCATATCTGTTTTGAATGTCATGAAATGTTGCCTGTTACTGCTAAATCTGGTGTGGGGGTAAACAGATAGTATTTGTGGATTCTTGGAAAACTTGAATAGCAAACCTGAAATCTGCCTTCCTCGAGGTGGTTGAGGAAGGGGTCGATGGGGCAGAAGTAGAGGCCGATGCGGAGGCCATGCCCCTGGCGATCGTTGCCGCCACACAAGGGTCGGAGCCCTCGGTGACCGGGGATCACGCTAAAGAGGTCCGCCCTTGACCTTGTTGTAGTTCATATCTGTTTTGAATGTCATGAAATGTTGCCTGTTACTGCTAAATCTGGTGTGGGGGTAAACAGATAGTATTTGTGGATTCTTGGAAAACTTGAATAGCAAACCTGAAACCTGTTCCACCGGAGTTTGACAGTTGACTTCCACCGTTCACCTACAAAAAGTGTGAGACACCGGGGTTGATCCCTCCGACGCACCCTCCGACGCTCAAGTCAATAATCAGGAATGATTATGAGAGAGAGTAAATTGGCAAAAGATTGATTACCTCTTAATAGTGGTGGATGGGGGCTATTTATAGTCGTCTTAGGGATTAGATTAGGAATGTAATTCCTGTGATCAGATAAGGAATGTAATCCCTAATTCCCAGTGAAAGGATAGATATGAATCAGGGCTGTTGATTAGAACTAATCAGGAACCCTAATTCTATCATGCTGGACCGGGTTTATTTCGGGTTGGGACCCGTACCCAGTTGAGTTGGATCCGTTCGTGGGTTATTGGATCGTGAAGAAAGACCCAGTTCACATTTCAGACCTGTTAGTAGGTGAAATTACCGTTTTATCCCTGAGCTTTAAGATTCGTGTCCGATTTGAACGGTCCCAATTTAATCCTATTTTTAGCCATATCACGAGCCCCCCACTCCCGAAGACTGAGTTTGATCAGCCTTTGAGGGGTAGTTTTACTGTTCTAATGGCGTACAGGATTTTATCGGTGTTCTTAAGGGAGTTTGGATCTTGCTCGGGGTGTAACAGTGTTATTCTGGGCTCGTAAAATACCCAAAAATATTCTCAGAATTTTCTGGATTTTTGGTGATTTTTCCATATTTTCTGAATTTTTCTCATTTTTTTGAATTTTTTATTTATTTTCCGAATTAAATAATTAATTATCGAAAATATTAATTAATTATTCTAATTAAATAATTATATTTTTCAAAATTTTAAAATAATTTTTCTGAATTAATAATTATTTTTAGAATTTTTAATTAATTTTTTTCGATTTTTAATTATTTTTTTGAATTTTTTAAATAATTAAAATAAATAAATTAATTAATTAATTAATTAAATATTACCTGTATACGTGGCACATTTCTGGACGTCGATCGTGATCAGATGGCGCGCATCGCAAAGCAGATCATGCTCTGGACATGTGGCGCGTTTCTGAGCGTCGATCATGATCAGATGTGCGCGCATCGCAAAGCAGATCACGTTCTGGACACGTGACGTGTTTCTGTGCGTCGATCGTGTCGTGGCGCGATTTTTGAGAAGATCAGACGGATTGTATGGGTTGCGGATTTTTTCTCCAATTTCATGGTCGGTACCTCGGCACCTCGGCTCGGCACCTCGGATCTGGCCGAAGCGTTGGAGATGAAGCCACGTGGCGATGCCACGTGGCATTTTTTTTTCTTTCTTTTTTTCTTCCTTCTCCCGCCAGCTCTTTTCTTTCTTTCTTCCGCTTTGTTTCTTTGTCTCGTCTCGTCTCCCCCTCGTCTCCTTCTCTTCGTCTCGTCTCGTCTCCTCCCCTTGTCTCTTTCTCCAACCCCTCCTCCATGCACCATGTAGCTCATGGTCGAGGTGAGCTCCGGAGTTCGACGAGGAGCTCGTGGGTTCTCGACGAGGGGAGAGAAGCTCGGTGAGGACGGCGTCGTGGAGCTCGACGTCGACGGAGCTAGGGGCACGGCAAGAGAGATGGAGAGGCCGAGGGGAGCTCGAGCTATGGCATTGGAGGTTGATGGCCATTCGAAGATAGAAGGAGCTCGTGGAGTTCGGCAGCGGAGCTCGACGGAGGTGGAGACGTGAGCTCGGTTCGATGGGTTCGGCACTGTAGGTCGGCGAGGTTGGGAGCTCTGCGGAAGTGGTTCGGAGCTCGTTAATGGGTTCGGCAGCGGAGGCGAGCTCGGTGTTGGGGGTGAGCTCGCGAAGGAGACGAAGGTGGAGCTCGGCATCGAAGCTCGGAGGTGGAGTAGGGCTCAGCTTTGTGGATGTGGTCGGAGCTTTGTGATGAAGGAGCTCGATGACGGAGTGAGCTCGTTGGAAGTGGAGCTCGGCATGTTGGAGCTCGGCGAAGTGAAGGGGTTGAGCTCGGTGATGGAGCTCGTCGGAGGTGGAGCTTGGAGCTTTGTGATGAAGGAGCTCGACGACGGAGTGAGCTCATTGGAAGTGGAGCTCGGCATGTTGGAGCTCGGCGAAGTGAAGGGGTCGAGCTCGGTGATGGAGCTCGTCGGAGGTGGAGCTCGGAGCTTTGTGATGAAGGAGCTCGACGACGGAGTGAGCTCGTTGGAAGTGGAGCTCGGCATGTTGGAGCACGGCGAAGTTGGGATCTCGGCAGAAGTGGTTCGGCGTAGAGCTTGAAGATGACGAGGTGTTTTTTTTGGGTTTTGGTGGGAAGGTGCTGAAGAGGAGAAGAAGGGTATGGGTGTTCGGGTTTGGATCCCTTAACGGGTCCGAACCCGACCCTTGTGCTCCCATTTTTTTTTATTTTTTATTTTTTATTTTTTATTTTTTATTTTTTATTTTTTGCGAATCCGAGCACGAATTGCGAGGCGCATTTTTGCCACTTTGTACTTCGGTAGTTCGGTAGGACAGTAGCTCGGATTGTAGATCTGAGCTACGTGGCCCGATCCGGACGGTTGATCACGATCATGGTGTGAATCACGAGACAGGAGGCTCAGATTTCGAGAAAACGTTATCTTGTCGTTTTGTGGAGACGTGGCGAGATCTGAGCCGTTCATCATGTTCGGACACAAATTTTGAGACAATCTAATGGTGAAACTGGCTCGATGGCATTTTTCTCCATATGTGGAGGTCGGTACCTCGTCCACTCGGCTCGGTGACTCGGTAGTTCCACCCCTGCCCATAGTAGCTCGGTAGCTCAGCAAGGAAGGTGGTCGGCATATTTGGAGAGGTGAAGAGCTCCGAAGCCTGGTGATGTGCTCTCTGCTTTTGGAGATTTTTGAAGAGGAGCTCTACTCCTAGGGGTGGAGAAGATGCGCTAGGAAGATCCTCGTACGAGCCATGGGAAGACCCATTCTTTGAAGTGAGTGCAAGGAGCAACTTTATGGGAGAGTTTTGAGCTCCGAACTTGCTTAGACGAGGCCCGCTTTGGAGGCGAACGGAGTGAAGAGCTCGGCTCTAGGAGAGAGCCATCTGGAAGACGAGTTTGAGGAGCAACTCTATGAGGGAGTTGTGAGCTCCGAACTCGTTGAGAAGAGGTCCTCTTTGGAGGCGAGCTGAGTGAAGAGCTCGGCTCTAGGAAAGAGCCACTTGGAGGGCGAGTGTGAGGAGGAACTCTAGGAGAGAGTTGTGCTCCGAACTCGTTGAGAAGAGGTCCGCTTTGGAGGCGAGCGGATTGAAGAGCTTGGCTCTGGGAGAGAGCAATTTGGAAGACGAGTTTGAGGAGCAACTCTAGGAGGGAGTTGTGAGCTCCAAACTTGTTGAGAAGAGGACCACCTTGGAGGTGAGCGGAGCGAAGAGCTCGGCTCTAAGAGAGAGCCATCTGGAAGACGAGTTTGAGGAGCAACTCTAGGAGGGAGTTGTGAGCTCCGAACTTGTTGAGAAGAGGTCCGGCTTGAAGGGGAGCGGAGCGAAGAGCTCGGCTCTAAGAGAGAGCCATCTGGAAGATGAGTTTGAGGAGCAACTCTAGGAGGAAGTTGTGAGCTCTGAACTTGTTGAGAAGAGGTCCGCCTTGAAGGCGAGCGGAGCGACGAGCTCGGCTCTAAGAGAGAGCCATCTGGAAGAAGAGTTTGAGGAACAACTCTAGGAGGGAGTTGTGAGCTCCGAACTTGTTGAGAAGAGGTCCGCCTTGAAGGTGAGCGGAGCGAAGAGCTCGGCTCTAAGAGAGAGCCATCTGGAAGAAGAGTTTGAGGAGCAACTCTGGGAGGGAGTTGTGAGCTCCGAACTTGTTAAGAAGAGGTCTGCCTCTGAGGTGAGCGGAGCGAAGAGCTCGGCTCTAAGAGAGAGCCATCTGGAAGAAGAGTTTGAGGAGCAACTCTAGGAGGGAGTTGTGAGCTCCGAACTTGTTGAGAAGAGGTCTTCTCTGGAGGCGAGCGGAGCAAAGAGCTCGGCTCTAAGAGAGAGCCATCTGGAAGAAGAGTTTGAGGAGCAACTCTAGGAGGGAGTTGTGAGCTCCGAACTCGTTGAGAAAAGGTCTTCTTTGGAGGCGAGCGGAGCGACGAGCTCGGCTCTAAGAGAGAGCCATCTGGAAGAAGAGTTTGAGGAGCAACTCTAGGAGGGAGTTGTGAGCTCCGAACTCGTTGAGAAGAGGTCCGCCTTGAAGGTGAGCGGAGCGAAGAGCTCGGCTCTAAGAGAGAGCCATCTGGAAGAAGAGTTTGAGGAGCAACTCTAGAAGGGAGTTGTGAGCTCCGAACTCGTTGAGAAGAGGTCCACCTTGAAGGTCAGCGGAGCGAAGAGCTTGGCTCTGGGGGAGAGCCATTTGGAAGACGAGTTTGAGGAGCAACTCTAGGAGAGAGTTGTGAGCTCCGATCTCGCTATTTAAGTGAGAGAATCAACGGTTGTAGGAGCAGTTCCGAATGGCGAACCACTTCTAACTCGCTTAAGAGCAAGTTATCCGAAGTAGAATCGAGCCAAGTGTTCGACTCCGAACTCGTTGTTATAGGGATTCAACGGTTGTGGAAGCAATTCCAAATGGCGAACCACTTCTAACTCGCTTAAGAGCAAGTTATCCGAAGTAGAATCGAGCCAAGTGTTGGACTCCGAACTCGTCGTTAGAGGGATTCAACGGTTGTGGGAGCAATTCCGAATGGTGAACCACTTCTAACTCGCTTAAGAGCAAGTTATCCGAAGTAGAATCGAGCCAAGTGTTGGACTCCGAACTCGTCGTTAAAGGGATTCAACGGTTGTGGGAGCAATTCCGAATGGCAAACCACTTCTAACTCGCTTAAGAGCAAGTTATCCGAAGCAGAATCGAGCCAAGTGTTGGACTCTGAACTCGTCGTTAGAGGGATTTAACGGTTGTGGGAGCAATTCCGAATGGTGAACCACTTCTAACTCGCTTAAGAGCAAGTTATCCGAAGCAGAATTGAGCCAAGTGTTGGACTCTGCACTCGTTGTTAAAGGTTAGTAAGTTGCGGGAGCAGCCATGTAGAAGAAGATAGACTCTGAACTCACCATTTAGCGAATCGTGACTCGGAGAGATAGAGAAGCAAGAGCAATAATTTTCAATGAAAAGATGTAAAGTTTTATTGAAATGAACTAAGTGGCCGCTTCAATAGGGCGAGCCATTATTACATGCTATTGGCCGGGTTACAAGCATCGGCCTTATTGAAAATCAAGATCCTACTTCTACAATAAGGTGAAGACCTCTTGGGAGGAGCTGGGAGATTCTGAGTCTTGAAGCTCGGAGGGCCCTTCTGTTCGTTTGTAGGCTCCTCAGGGGGGAAGCTCGGCCCCCACTTTTTGGACGACCTTGGTCAGGTGTCCCCACTGTATGAGTTCTTCGATCTCCTCCTTTAGAGCCTGATAATCATCCGTGTCGTGGCCGTGGTCCCTGTGAAAGCGGCACCACTTATCCTTGTTCCTCTTCTTGCTGGGTGTATTCATTCTAAGGGGAGCACGGAGTAGCCCTTCCTTGTCTACCTCCATAAGAACTTCTGAAATATTGGCAATGAGGGGGGTGAACTTCTCAAAACGAGGAGTCGGGCGACGCTGTCCATTGCCGTCCTTCTGGAATTTTTGGGACCCCTCTTCGCTTGTGCTCTTCCGTTTGTTCCCGGAAGATGTCTCCTCAAAGCCCGGGAGATTCTCGGCTTCTTCGGCCCGAATGTACTTCTCGCTCCTAAGAAGGAGGTTGGCAAAATTATGCAGGGGCTTCTTGGCAAGGGAGGAGCGAAGGTTAGAGTTAAGGACATTTGATTGGAAGGCGGCCGCCGCAACTGACTGGTCGAGGGAGGCGATGGATCTAACCTCTGCACTGAACCTCCTCACATAGTCTCTCAACTTCTCTCCCTTCTCCTGGCGGAGCTGGAGTAACGAGATGCTGGTCTTCTCCATGCGTCTGCTACTCACAAAATGGGTGATGAAGAGAGTTTCAAACTGTTCGAAGGAGAATATGGAAGACGGGGCGAGGCAGGAGTACCTTTCTCGAGCCGAACCCTTAAGAGTGGCGGGGAAGGTCTTGCACAGCAAGGCATCGGAAGCTTGGTGGATTAGCATGAGGGTCTTAAAGCTTTCAATGTGGTCCACGGGGTCCGACTCTCCCGAGTAAGTTTTGAACTGCGGAGATTTGAAACCTCTTGGGATAGGAGCCTCCATGATGGTCCGGGAGAAGGGAGGTCTGCTCGGGCGGATGGTCCTTCCTCTTAACTCTTCATCCTTGTTTATTCGACCGATGCACCTCTCCATCTCGTGGAGACAGCGGAAGAGAGCATCGTCCCTCCGATAGTAGTCAAACGAGCCTCTGGACTCATCTTCATAGGAAGGGGAGCGGGGACTACGACGACGGTGACTCTGGGAGCGGCGCGGGCTAGGCATGTGCTGTTGGTTGCTAGGAGCCGGAGGAGGAGTTATGGACCGATGGCAAGGACTTTGGACCCGTGGAGGGGTAGGAGCCCTTTGGGCATTGTTGTTGTTGGGTCGGAGGTTGAGGACTTGCAAAACAGTCGCTTGGAACTGCTAGAACTCAACACGAGTGATGGGTGCCTCATCGTTCCTCGGATGTTACCGATCGGCAGGGGAGTGAGGTCTTCTCCTATGGTGCTCGGGTGACTCTCTCCGCCCTCTTCGGGTAGGGGACCTTCTGTAGTCTCGGCAGTGAGGAGATCGCTCATTCGGACGTTGCTGGCGGGATTCTCCCTCTCGGGCCTGCTTTTCATCCAAACGGCGGCAAAGATCCTTATCCTTCTGCCGATTGAGAATAGTATTGCGAAGGTCGGAAACTCGGGGATTGTGGGAGGCCATAGAATTCGTAGAGGCATTGTGTATTGAGATGCGGTCCTGATGGAGAGGTTGCTTCTGAGGATTGGGACGTGAGCCCCCTGCACCGGCATTCTGCAGCCCAGTTGGACCCTGAGGGGGTTGCTGATTCTGAAGAGGAGGCTGGTCCTGCTGGAGAGGGTCCTCAGCTTGTAGAGGAAGTTGCCTCTGCTGCAGAGCGGGTTGGATAGGGACTTCCTGTTGCTGATCAACAGGATTGGGTCCACGGTTGGACCCTCTGAATCTTACTTTCCGGGGAGGCATGGCTGGAGAAGATCTGACCAATGGGGAGAGAGGAGGCTGCTATTCGTTTGATTCCCACAGACGGCGCCAATCTGTTACCGCTAAATCTAGTGTGGGGGCAAACAGATAGTATTTGTGGATTCTTAGAAAACTTGAATAGCAAACCTGAAACCTTATCTGCCGGAGTTTGACTATTGATTCCCGCCGTTCACCTGCAAAAAGTGGGAGACACTGGGGTTGATCCCGGCGATGCACCCTCCGACGCTTAAGTCAGTAATCAGGAATGATTATGAGAGAGCGTAAATTGGAAAAAGATTGATTACCTCTTAATAGTGGTGGATGGGGGGTATTTATAGTCGCCTTAGGGATCAGATTAGGAATGTAATCCCTGTGATCAGATAAGGAGTGTAATCCCTAATTCCTAGTGAAAGGATAGATGTGAATCAGGGCTGTTGATTAGGACTAATTAGGAACCCTAATTCTATCATGCTGGACCTGATTTATTTCGGGTTGGGACCCGTACCCAGTTGAGGTGGATCCATTCGTGGGTTATTGGGTCGTGAAGAAAGACCCAGTTCCCATTTCAGACCTGTTAGTAGGTGAAATTACCGTTTTATCCCTGAGCTTTAAGATTCGTGTTCGATGTGAACGGTCCTGATTTAATCCTATTTTTAGCCATATCACTGCCTAATTGTGGACTGGCCACTGCTTCTTGTACTCGTTGAATTTCAATGATTTTTTTTTTGACAAGTGTTGTGGCTTCGAAGCTTTTGTGGGTTTGCTATACTTTCGAGGCTGTCTCAGTAGCTTTGTTTAGGTGCAGTGTTGCCATGTCGGTTCTTCGGACTTAAATATTCATGCTTTTTTTTTTGTTCGACTTTCACAGATTAGCGGGGTGCCTCGTCTACGGTCTAATCTGGGTGTCGCCAAGTTGGGGCTAGCTCGGTCTCGGGAGATGCTCTATAGAGTCGAGCGGGAGTTGGGTCACCTGAAGCTGACCTTGGCTCGTCGAGAAATTGAATTGAAGCACCTCGAGGAGAGGTTTCACGAAGTGTCTCATGAAGGTGAGGAGACATGTCCCTCGACGGTCGTCAGCCAAGGCCTGAGACTCAAGTTCCTTCATCAGTCTTTGTTCGATGAGAGGTCTGAGAGAGACGAGTTGAAGAACGTAGTGCTCGAGAAGAGTCTGGATGCGACACACCTTTGGAGGACTATCTCCGAGGCTTCTCATGGGGGCAGCTCGAGCCAAATGCCTCGCCTGAAGGTCAGAGTGACGGACGACTCGCTGAAAGAGCGGATCGTGGAGCTAGAAGCGGAGAACCTTCGTCTGCGATGGCTTTCTGAGGGGAGTAACGTCAGAAGCACTTCCTGCCCTCGGGGTGAGTATGCACAAGGAAGGTCGTTCCATTAGTTAGCGCTTAGTTCGCCCCGCATTATGAGACACCCTGGGGATGCACAAAGTGGGGTAGCCAGCTCATCGAGCAGAGTATCTGTTGGGGCGACTGTTAGGCTCCTAGGTGCTGACAACGTCACTCAGCTCGCCGGCTTAGAAACTTCTATGGAAATGAGGCAACAACAACACAGTGCTCGCCGACCCCGTGTATCGCTCAATAGAAGCATCTCATTTCCTAGGAGGGGCTAGGGCGGAATTTTGCTATCTTGTAGTCTTCGTTTTATATGAGTCTTGTATCTCAAATAATGAGTTTTTAGTCTAGAATTAGACTTGTACCCCAAATTTTGATGAAGTAATATACCTATTTCTCGAGCTTCCTGTGAGAATTTATATTTCATTAATGTTTGCAAGGATATTGACAGTTGTGGGAGCAATTTCGAATGGTGAGCTACTTTGTACTCGCTCGTTCGCAAATAGCAAAAGTTGCATCGAACCAAGTGTTGGACTTCGAACTTGTCGTTTAAAGAGTATCAACAGTTGTAGGAGCAACTCCGAATGGTGAGCTACTTTGTACTCGCTCGTTCGCAAATAGCAAAAGTTGCATCGAACCAAGTGTTGGACTCCGAACTTGGCATTTAGAGAGTATCAACAGTTGTAGGAGCAATTCTAAATGGTGAGCTACTTTGTACTCGCTCGTTCGCAAGTAGCAAAAGTAGCATCGAACCAAGTGTTGGACTCTAAACTTGTCATTAGAGAGTATCAACAGTTGTATGAGCAATTCCGAATGGTGAGCTACTTTATACTAGCTCGTTCGCAAGTAGCAAAAGTTGCATCGAACCAAGTGTTGGACTCCGAACTTGACGTTTAGAGAGTATCAACAGTTGTAGGAGCAATTCTGAATGGTAAGCTACTTTGTACTCGCTCGTTTGCAAGTAGCAAAAGTAGCATCTAACCAATTGTTGGACTCCAAACTTGTCGTAGAGAGTATCAATAATTGTAAGAGCAATTCCGAATGGTGAGCTACTCTGTACTCGCTCGTTCGTAAGTAGCAAAAGTTGCATCGAACCAAGTGTTGGAATCTGAACATGTCGTTTAGAGAGTATCAACAGTTTTAGGAGCAATTCCGAATGGTGAGCTACTTTGTACTCGCTCGTTCGCAAGTAGTAAAAGTTGCATCGAGCCAAGTGTTGGACTCCGAACTTGTTGTTTAATGAGTTTTTTTTTGTAAGCCCAAAAACCAGAATGCTTAGAATAGAGACTTTCCAAGGGGTGGATCACTTTTATTAAAAATGACTAAACTACTGCTTCTAAGTTGCGAGCCATTATTACACTTAATAAAGAAAAAGAGACAAACTTTAACATGCTTTAAGGAGAATGCTCTTGGAGAAGTTGCTTGGAGCGGTGTTTAAACACCCTCTTGGTACTTCAATAAGTGCTCTGCGTTCCATGTCCTCGACACCCTCTTGCCCCCCGGATCTTCAAGTTGATATGTGCCTGGGCAGACAACTTTGGAGATCCTATATAGTCCTTCCCAATTGGGTACCAATTTGCCTTTCTTGCTGGGAAAAGAAATAGACAGCTTCCTGAGCACCATGTCTCCTTCTTTGAGATTAGTAGGGCGGACTCTCTTGTTGTAGGATTGCTCGATCCTACGCCGATGGATTTCTTGCCGAATGGAGGATCTCTCATGGATCTCATCAATGAGGTCCAAGTTGTCGCAAAGCTCGTTCGCGTTTTGCTTTTCCTTGTAAGCAATCAAGTGGGGGGACGGTAGGGATAACGGCTTCAGAGCCGTAAGTGATGTTAAAGGGCAATTCTCCCGTGGGGGTCCTCTTCGTAGTGCGATAGCCCCAGAGCACATTGGGGAGCTGTTCTACCCATAACCCCTTAGTCGACCTGCCCAGTCTCTTTTTCAGGCCGGAGAGAATTTGCCGATTGGCATTCTCTGCCTGACCATTGGACTAGGGGTGGGAGACCGAGGAGAATCGTTGCTGAATGCCCACATCTGCGCAAAAAGTGCAGAAGGCAGCCCCCGTAAACTGAGTTTCATTGTCCGTTATCAAGATTCGTGGCGCTGCACCCTATTCTTCGTGATTGTTGCTAGGAGCTCGGCTTCGATCCATTTAGAGAAATAGTCGATCGCCACAACAAGAAACTTTAGCTGACCCAGTGCTGGAGGAAACGACCCGAGCAAGTCCATTCCCCACATTGCAAAAGGGGTTGGACTGGATAGAGAGGAGAGCTGAACTTGCGGTAGGTGGCGGATTGTTGAGGATTTTTGGTAAGGGCCGCATTGACGAACGTGTTGTTCGGCATTGCGAAGGAGAGTAGGCCAGAAATATCCATAGTTCAAGATTTTGCGGGCGAGGGACCTTGCTCCCAAGTGAGCGCCACATATCCCTTCATGTACTTCCTTCAAAGCATATTGGGTTTTGTTGGGGGAGAGACACCTCAAGTAGGGTCTGCCGTCTACTTGGGTGTAAGAGCATTTGTACAAGACTCTCTCGATGAGTGTGTACTACTCTGCTCTGGTTCGGATCTTTCGGGCCTCTTTAGGATCTAAGGGAAGGATCACATCTCTGAGGAACTCGAGTAGAGGCCTCATCCAATTCTCCCCAAGTTGTAAGGGCAGCGTCTCCATTGGCTCGGGGCCTTCTTCCTTGATGTTGGGCTTCAGTAGAACTTCTATTAAGACAGTTTGTTCGATCCCTTGGAGGGAGGATGAAGCTAGCTTTGAGAGGGCGTCTACCTGCGTATTCTCTTCCCAGGGGATCCGCTGGAGTTGTGCATCCTCAAAAGAGGCCATCAATTCTTGGACCTTGGCCAAGTACTTGGTCATGCGACCATCTCGCACTTCATATTCCCCTGATACCTGGTTCTCCACCAGCTGCGAGTTGCTAAATATCTTGACATGCTTTTCCCCTACCTTGCGAGCCATGCACAGGACTGCTATAAGGGCTTCATACTCGGCCTTGTTGTTGGACGCCCTGAAGTTGATACGGAGTGAGTATTAGAGGATGAAATCAATTGGGCCTGCCAGGATGACTCTTGCCCCACTCCCATCGGCGTGCGAGGCTCCATCAACATACACCGTCCAGAAGGGGGATTCCTCTATTGCTTTGCTGGCATTGGGAATTGTACTATCCACTATAAACTCTGCTAGGGCTTGAGCCTTGATAGAGGTTCAAGGCTGATAGTTGATATCATGCTGGCTTAGCTCGATGGACCACTTCATAAGGCGCCCTGAGGTCTCGGGCTTATGGAGGACTTATTTGAGCGGCTGGTCGGTAAGAACGACCACCGAGTGAGACTGGAAGTAAGGGTGGAGCTTTCGGGCCGCCATGACCAAGGCATAGGCCATCTTCTCTAGCTTCGGGTAACGGAGTTCAGCATCCCTAAGGACTTTACCCACATAGTAGATATGCCTCTGCATCATGTCTTCTTCTCTTACTAAAACAGCGCTGAGGGTCTGCTCCGAAGCGGCGAGGTATAAGTAGAGGACTTCCCTGGGCTTTGGCTTGCTCAAGAATGGGGGGTTGCCTAAGTAGGCCTTGATCTGGTCAAAGGACTCTTGTTGCTGTTACGCCCACTCAAAGCCTTTAGCCCCCCTGAGGGCCTTGAAGAACGGGAGGCATTTTTCCCCGGATTTGGAGAGAAAATGCCCTATCACCGCAAGGCTCCCAGTGAGTCTCTGCACATCTTTAACACTGGAGGGGGAGCGATGTTAAGTATGGCCTGGATCTTCTCGGGGTTGGCCTCTATGTCCCTTTGGCTTACCATGAACCCCAAGAACTTACCAGATGTGACGTCGAACGCACACTTATTCGGGTTCAGTCTCATATTGTGTCTTCTCAACACATTAAAAGCTTCTTGGAGATCGAAGACATGATCCGATCTGCTGACGCTCTTCACCAACATGTTGTCTACGTAGACTTCCATGTTCCGCCCAATCTGTTCTTTGAAGACCTTGTTAACAAGGTGTTGATATATGGCATCGGCATTCTTAAGCCCGAAGGGAATGACCCGGTAGCAATAAAGGCCCTGATCGGTAATGAAAGAGGTCTTCGAAATGTCGGGAGGGAACATTCTTATCTGATTGTACTAGAGAACGCATCCATGAAGCTTAAAAGTTCGTGGCCTGAGGTTGCATCAATCAGGGCATCGATGCTCGGGAGCGGGAATGGATCTTTGGGGTAGGCTTTGTTTAGATCCGTAAAGTCAATGCAGATCCTCCAGCTCCTGTTGGCTTTCTTGACCATCACGACATTGGACAGCCACTCCGGATAGTTGACCTCCTGTATGAACCGAGCCCTAAGGAGTTTCTTAACCTCCTTCTTGATGGCCTGCTGGCGCTCGGGGGTGAATTTAAGTCGCTTTTGCTGAACTGGCCTGGCCTCCGAAGCGACACTAAGGTGATGCATGAGGAGCTCCTCGGAGATTCCCGGCATGTCAGTAGCATTCCAAGTGAAGAGGTCTCGATTTTCCCTTATGCACTGGATAATTTCGGAGCGGATGGGAGGGGGAAGGACCATGCTAATTTGAAATTTTCGGGTCGGATCTCCTTCTGAAAAGGCCACCTCTTCCAGCTCATCGACTGGCTCCGATATAGGTGGGCTACTCCCTTGGGGGAGTTCAAGAGCTTCGAGAGAGAGGATAGGTCCTCCCACCGAGGTCATGTAGCATTTGCGGGCTGCCTCCTGGCTCCCTCTGACTTCCCCCACGTCCGCTGTGGTGGGGAATTTCATCTTCATGTGGTAGGCCGAGAGGATGGCTGGAGAGCAGCTCAGCTGGGTCGGCCCAGGATGACATTGTAAGTAGCCTTCACGTCCACTACCATGAAGTCCATCGGCTCGGTTCGGGTGGTAGGAGTTTTGCCAGCGATTACGTCGAGAGTTATGACACCCTTGATTGTCACTGGCACTTTGATGAACCCGTGGAGAGTATAGCCGGCGGGCTTGAGTCGATCCCTGGATAGCTTGAGCCCCTGGAAGGCCTTCAGAAAGAGAATGTTCACCGAACTTCTGTTGTCTACTAGGACCTGGTGCACGTCAAAGTTGGCCATGTGGAGGTTTATTACCAACGCATCACAATGGGGGGTTCGGACGCCCTCTAGATCTCTATCTGAAAAAGTGACCGGGACCCCTAGGCCCTTGGAGGGAGGACGATTCTGAACATAATTTACTTCCCGGACGAAGGCTTTTCGGGAGGAGTGGGAATCTCCCCCTATTGGGCCTCCGTGGATGAGATGCAGGACGGCCTCTGGTTCGGAGTTCGGGGTCTCCGCGTGCCGCTAGGGTCGCTTATTAGCCCCCCTGGGGGGCGGAGGAGGATCTGCCCTGTAGCACCCCGAATTTCTAATATAATATATCAGAAATACGTGGCACAATTCCAGAATCAACTTCAATGTAATCATAAACATAGCAACCAAATACAGGAAAAATTAAAACTTTTTATTACATCAATTGTTTACAAAGCACAGCGGAAAATAAAACACCTTGAATTACATTTTCTTTCTTTTACAACACATTCTTTTACAATTTACATAAGCTCTATTATCATTCTACCGCATGCATCAAAATTCCAAGCTATAGGCACCTATCTGTAAAACATGAGGCTAGAGATAACCCTAACCCCCAAAACTACAGGGGTCAGCCAAAACGGTGTGAGTGACATCAAAAGAAAACAACATAAATAAAGCATAAGTCATAGAGTCATAAACAACATGTATTAACAGTAAGAATAAATGAAATAAGAAATAACAATAAATAAAATATGAAAACATCAAGGAATATGAAATAGTAAATAGTAGGGCATGAAAACACCAAGTGAAACTAGACTAAGTGTTAAGTGTAAAAAAAAACAGGAAACAATATGCATAAAACCAAGGCAAAAAAACATTAATGCTATATGTTGACTCTCTAATGCATACTTGTCGGATTCTATGCATCCCACAATACATAGGTCCGATGCAAGCCCTTAACGATCTCCACTTTATAGGGTTAAATCCCTCATTATGCAACTAATCCTACTACGATGATGGAAACAAGATCCAAAATACTCTGCGAATAGGCATCACAGCCCTCGACGCGTAAGCATCATGTAAGAATAGCTCTAAAACCAGAGAATCATCTCCCTGTCGTGTACCCCACGTATAGGCTTGCGAGCCCTTGACGTGCAGATACACCAGGTGCATCCCGTGAATAAGCCCGCCGACCCTCGACACGCGAATGCACCCTGCATGCTCCGTGAATAGACCTGCAGACCCTCGACACGCGAACATACAAATGTCCTCTCGAGATAGAACAACAAACAGTCCTGGAACGCATCCATTGGACTAACAGACCAAGAGCATATACTTATATTTTCCAAGTTCCATCACATCTCCACTAGTGCCTGTCTTTAAGTTCGTTATTATTAAAACACGAAAAATCCTCATATCTAGAGTTAGTGTATCCTGTCGGACCTAAATTCACAACAACAACCCGAAGACCCAACTGGTCCAAATCAATCAAAATCTCATCTGCCAGTTCACAGGACTCCCACTCAACTCCTAGAGATTCAAAAAACGAATATCAACACAAAACTTTCAATAAAACTCACAAATCCATCATCAAAACGATTATCTGAAGAAAACTTCTTAAATCAACAAAATCCAAATTTATATAATGTACTCACAAAATTCCAGAATTCAAAAATATTAAATTCATTAAATAACAGAAAAATCATATTTTTAAGTCGTAGAATATCACAGAACATCAAATCTTTTGAAAACACACTTATCTCTCTTTATAAAGTCATAAGAATGTAATTTAAATTCTATTAGAAACAAAATATAACTTTCTGTAAAATACAGTAATATGTAGTAAAACGTCATTTAAAACAGTAGATTAATAACCCATAATATCGAAGAACCAATCGTTTAAGGAAAACATCATAAAACTCAAGAAATCCATCAGCCAGAGCAATGACAGTCGACTGTTGAAAAATGGCCAGTCGACTGTCCTGCAAAAAAATTTGAACACTCAAGAAAACCATCAGTCAGGACAGTGACAGTTGACTATTGAACATGGCCAGTCGACTGTCCTATGAAAACTCAAAATTCAAGAACCGATAGTCGTCTGTCGGCTTCAGTTCAAAGACGAAGCAGTCGACTGTTAATACAAACAAATCCGAAATTCAATAACTGACCAGACGACTGTCGACTTTAGCTCGGTCGATTGTCAACTATAGCAGGTTGCAGGTCTGAAAGTCTGTGCATGTTTTAAACTGATACAATGATTTACTTTATAAAATCACAAATTTACAAAAAACCAATTTCCTGAGATGATCAAATATAACTTGTATAGCATATAGGAGTTTATAAAATAAATCAAAATCACATCAAATCCATAAAAGAGTAATTTCTCACAAAAATATTTCAAAATCAGACTTAAGAATGTAGGTATGTTCTAGTATCAGTTAAAACCACAAAACCATCAAAATATAGTAGTATAATGTCTAGGTTTAGTCTCGGTGTTAAAACGAATCAATTCCCATCGAAATCGTCACAAAAATCCCAATTTCAAGTTTTGGTCTGTGTATAGTCAGACCCGAAAACATCAAAACCCCCTTTTCCTTCAAAACCTGATCTTTTCAACTTCAAAACCCCTTTGTAATTGATTCAACACACATACCACTACTTACAATAGTGTACCCATAAATACATACAATTATAACAATCATTCTCAAGTTTATACTTGTCAAAACATCCAACAGTTCATATACAAATCCATACACAGTAAAGATTAAGTTTTTTATTCACTTTTGCAACATCACACAATCTCATAGTATATGTTCAAATCAACAACAACATGAAGGAAAACAACATACTCATGGTTTCTATTAGGTTCCTAACAAATCTCAAGTCATCAAATTAGGATTTCAATCATTAATAATATAGTTTTATGAAAAAGATTCCATTTTAAATTCATCTACTCATCAAAATTTCATTATATCTTCATCCAATCCCTAATATGTTTTCTAATAGAAAAATCATCACATGCAACATGCATAGAAAAAAAAGAAAATAAATATATGTCACACACCTTATTGAAGAATCAACCGAAGATAATAAAGAAAATAAGAAAAAAATCCTTCTTTTGCAAAATCCAATATCACCGCTTTAAAAATCCAAGAAATTAATAGTAAAAAAATATATTTTATTTGTAGAGGAGAGGGACGGATGTAGGGGATCTTTTATAGGCCGAAATCTGGAATTTTTAGGGTTTTACAAGTTTATGGAAACATCCCTTAATAAATTATTACTTTACATATATAAATATTTCTTTAATAAAGTAGTTAAATAAGTTAAATAAATTAAAATAAAAACAAATGTTTTTACTACTGAGTTATCCAACCATCAAGCATAGCCCAGAAATTAAAAAAATTCGAATTTGTACTCAAAGTAGTAATTTTGCACAAAAGTTCATCTTTTTTTGTAATATTTGAAAATATGTCATAAAATATTCGTAAAAATCTAGAAAATTCAGAAATAATATCTACAAATAAATATTAGATTTTCCAATTAAAAGAATTTCTGACTTTTACTTTCCAAGAAAATATTTGCACAAGATCCACTTAAACTCCATATTTGCAAAAACACCATATTTGTTTAAATCTTTACCAAATCAACTCTAAATATAATTTAAATAGATTTTATTTTCAATGATGACCATGGAAAGCCCAAAGAAATAGTAAAAATGAATTTTCATTATTTTTTTGAGATCCAAAAGGTTTTTTACATAAAAGCCCATCTCTTTCGAAATATTTACAAAAATAGTTTCCTTACACAGAAAAATCCCAAAATTTAGGATATAATTAATCATAAATAGGAGAATTTATTTAGAAATCTAAAAGTGGAGATTTGCACCCCAAAAATATTTGCACGTATAAAACTGAGAAATTCATAAAATAGTCAAATAAATTTAAAAAATTAAAATATCATAAATAAATGAGGAAAATTAATTATTAACCATAAAATTTTAAGAATTCTAAATTTTCTAACTCTGCACGTGTGTTGCACGTGCAAAATTGCAATTTCAAGAAAATAGTCAAAATAGTCAACTTTACCAATATAATATTATTTAATAATGCAAAATAAATTATTTTATTTTACGGGGTGTTACATGCCCTGTCCTTCCTTATGAACCTGGAGAGCTGCTCTCTCTGGATGAGGGCCTCGATCTCGTCTTTTAGGGCCCGAAAGTCATCCTTGTCATGGTCGTAATCCCTGTGGAAGCGGTACCACTTGTCCCGGTTCCTCTTCTTCCCCGGGGTGTTCATCTTCAGAGGTGGAGGGGGGGAGAAGGCTCTCTTTTCCAACCTCCATCAGGATGGCTGAGACACTCGCGTTGAGCGGAGTGAACTTCTTGAAGCAGGGAAGAAGGCGACGCTAGCGTCCGTTGTCCTTCTGGAGCTTCTTAGCTCATTCTTCTTCAGCGCCCTTCTGTTTGTTCCTAGTGGAAGATCCCTCAAAATTAGGGTGTGAGAGAGCTTCTTCCGCTCGGATGTATTTCTCAATCCTGAGTAGGAGTTTTGAGAAATCCAAAGGAAGCTTCTTGGCAAGGGATGCTCGGAGGCTGTCGTTAGCGACATTGGATTGGAAGACGGCGGAGGCCACGGACTGGTCCAAGGAGGCGATGGATCTGGCCTCCGCAGTGAAACATTTGACATAGTCTCTCATGCGCTCTCCCTTTCTTTGATGAAGCAATAGCAGGGAGGTGCTCATTTTTTTAGCTCGTCGGTTGCTCACAAAGTGAGTCAGGAAGAGGCCTTCGAGCTGATTGAATAAGAAGATGGAGGTCGAGGCTAGATGGGAGTACCATTCCCTTGTGGGCCCATTCAGCGTGGTCGAAAAAGTTTTGGAGAGAAGCGCGTTCGACGCCTGGTGTATCATCATGAGAGTTTTATAACACTCGATGTGTCAGCGGGGTCAGACTCCCTGTTGTACGATTCAAAATTAGGAGGCTTGAAGTTATCTAGGATCGGTGCCTCCATTATAGTCCGAGAGAATGGGGATCTGCTGGGGTAGAAATTCCTCGCCCGTTGCTCCTCCTCTCTGTCCAGTCGGCCAGGTGCCTCTCCATCTCGTGGAGACGGCGGTAGACCGAATCTTCCCTTCGATCATACCTTGCCGAGGCCTGAGATTCGTCCTCGCACAGAAGGGGACTGGGAGTGCGACGACGATAGCTCGGGGCAGGTTAAGGATTGGGCGTACGACGCCGATGGTCTTGGGCAGGTTGAAGACTGGGTGCCCGCTGACTGTGGTCGGGGGCAACATTGAGGGCCCTCAGGACTGCCTCTTGGAATTGTTGGAACTTTGTCCTCGTGACAGGGGCCTCCTGCTCTCGGTGGTCCCAAGGGGCGAGTCGGCCGACTGGAGAGCAGATTCTCCTTTGACGACACTGGGACGACTATGCCCGCCTCCTCGAAGAGTTGGACCTTCTGCGATTCGGCCTACGGGGGGACCGGGCTCTAAGGGACCGAATCATTGAACCCCTGTGATGTTCTCGGCGGGGTATCCCATCATGGGTCCGCCTCTCATCTAAGCGGGTCCGTAGATCTACCCCATTCTGTCTGTTGACGATGATGTTCCAGAGGTCCTTCGGCATTGGGGGACTGTGCGAGGCCATGGAGTCAGACGAGGGGTTGTGTATCGACACATGGTCGTGATGAGGATGTTGCTCTTGTCGACTTCGGCGAAAGGGTCCCGCGACAGCCTCTTGTGGCCCTTGAAGAGCCAACTGTGCTGAGGTTGTTGAGGAAGAGGTTGTCCAGGCTACGATTGCTGGATGGGTTGAGGGAGAGGCTTTCCAGGCTGCTAGACTTGTTGTGTGGGTTGAGGGGGAACTTCCTGGACTAGAGGAGGAGAAGGAGCGGGAGTGGCCCTGCGGTTGGAGAGCATCGTCATCCCCTTCTTGAGAGGCATGACTTGAAACTGGTTTGGCTGATGTGATAGGAAAGGATCATTGTTTCTGTTTCCCATAGACAGCGCTAATCTGTTACTACTGATTTCGAGTGTGGAAGCAAACAAATGAATTTGTGAGTTCTTTGAGGAAAACAGTAAAGCAAACCTGTTGACTCCACCTATGTGTTGACTTGTTCATTGCTGCTCTCACAAACCTGCACCAAGTTCGATACACCGGGATGGATCCCGGCGATGAATCCTCCGAGGCTCTTGTCAGTAATCTTCAAAGATTAAGAAAAAGCTTTAGGTTAGAAATGATTCATTACCATGTTACGGTGGGGGGAGAAGGGTATTTATAGTCACCTTAGGGATCCGTTTCAAGATAAGAACAAATCTCTACATCCTGGTGTGGATGGATAAGCTGGGGAGTTTGAACTCGTCTCCTGATAAGAAGTTGTTAAAACCGTCTCTTAGGGATAATGACGAATTTGGATTTCTCCTTATCTTTCTGAATTGGTTTGTAACGAGTTGGTACCCGTATCCAATATGATAGATCCGTTTACGGGTTATTGGGCTTTGAAGAAGAGACCCAATTCCCATTTCGAACCCGTTTGTAGGTGAAATTACCGTTTTATCCCTGAAAGCATTAAGATTCATGCCCAATTTGAACGGTCCCGATTTAGTCCTATTTTTAGCCATATCATAGAGGTATAGTGAATATATATAAAATCTAAAATCTAATCTCTAATCTCTAATATTATAATGGGAGAAGACCTTAGTGTCATTTGTAAATCTATTAACGCATGTAACACACTCGTGGATAACTATTATAAAGGAGGTCTTAGGTTCAAGCTCAAACTACGTATGAGTTTTTCTTTAAAAAAAACTATATTTATTAAGATGCGAGTCATTTGTAAATCTATCAACTTACTTATATTTTCTGTGCATAACTAATATAAAAGAGGTCTCAGATTCAATGGCAGACTACGTAAAAAAATTTGCTTTAAAAAAAGTTTCATGACGTACATCGCTCGTGTAAATTACTGGTAGGGTTAACCCCTTTGAAATATAACAAACTATCTACATAAAGAGCAACTAGGATACACAACTAACCACCAAATTAGTGCCTCAAACTTAGCAACAACCATTATATCAGTATATTGTTACAAGTAAATATCTCCCTCAAAAATTTCCTACAAAAGACGTACGTACAGAACATGGCCACAATTTGTGGCTATAAAATGACGAGATGACCAGCAATTAGAACACTTTCGAGGTTGAGCTATATAAGTGATGCTGTTTGTTTTTGGGGTGTGGGGGCAGGTAGTAGGTGTAAGTTCTTGTAATTTGTGAAGAGGAAGCTGTGGTACTAGCGTCGATCTGATCCTAGGGTGTAGGACCGACTCAGGAGTAGAAGGGGAGAGGTAAAGGCTGGGCGTTCCGCTCAGATCTACTAGCCGATGTTGGATGAAGTAGCTCGGCTCGGACTTGTGTACCTATACACTGCCTAGAAACACCGGGAGAAGTCCTGGCGATAGGCTCTCCGACGATCTAGTCAGTCACTGAGAAAGCAACAGTAACTAGGGTTCAGGTGGGAAAAAGTTTAATACCTTTTGAAGTGAGGAGGGGGGTTGATATTTATAGACAGGAGTAAACGGGTCTGAGACCCTACCGGGCCGGGTTGGACCCGTTTACCCATGAGCCTGACCTGGTTGAAGCCCAACCTGATGCTGGACCTGATGATCGCAGGAAAGCGAGTTTTGAGGAGATCTGAGAGCCCTGATTGCGCCACTCTCTCTATTCCATATCACAAGCTCCCACTCATGCAGGGCGGTGTAAAAACAGTTATGGAGGAGTAGTCTGAATCTATGGAGAAAAGTGGCAAAGAGAGTTTTCTGGGGTCTTTTTGGGGTCAGCGCTGAGCCGAGCCGAGTCCTGGCAGCCGAGCACGAGGTGCTTATGGTAAAAGGTTCGGCTCAAGGTAAAAGGTTCGGCTTGGATTGCTGATGTTGGATGAGGTCGTCGAGATCGGTTTGGGTTGTCGAGCCTGAGGCGACCTTAGTTTGAGGAAGATACCCCATTGCTCAAAATTGCTGCTGAGGGTCAAGGCTTAGGGGGTCGGTTCAGATCGTCGAGTCCCTGGCGACTTGGTTTGAGGAAGCTACCCCTATGCTTGAGATTGCAGTCGAGCGTCAAGATTTGGGGGGTCAGCACGGAGTGCCGAGCTCAAGTGGCTTAGCTTTGTGAGAGCTACCCCTGTGCTCGAGATCACTGTCGAGCGTCGAGGCTTAGGAGTTGGCACAGAGCATCAAGCTCAAGCAACTTAGCTTTGTGGAAGCTACCCTGTGCTCGAGATCACTATCGAGCACAGAGGCTAAGGGGGTCGGCTCGGAGCGTCAAGCTCAAGCGACTTAGCTTTGTGGAAGCTACCCCTGTGTTCGAGATCACCTTCAAGCATCGAGGCTTAGAGGGTCAACACAGACCGTCGAGCTCAAGCGACATAGCTTTGTGGAAGCTACCCCTGTGCTCGAGATCACTGTCGAGCGTTGAGGCTTAGCGGGTCGGCATGGAGCCTCGAGTTGAAGTAACTTAGCTTTTTGGAAGCTACCCATGTGCTCGAGATCACCATCGAGCTTCGAGGCTTAGGGGGTCGGCACGGAGCGTCGAGCTCAAGCGACTTAGCTTTGTGGAAGCTACCCCTATGCTTGAGATCACCCTCGAGCGTCGAGGCTTAGGGGGTCGACACGGAGCACCAAACTCAAGTGGCTTAGCTTTGTGAAAGTTACCCCTGTGCTCGAGATCACCATCGAGCATCGAGGCTTAGGGAGATGGCACGGAGCGTCGAGCTTAAGCGACTTAGCTTTGTTGAAGCTACCCCTGTGCTTGAGATCACCGTCGAGCATCGAGGCTTTAGGGGGTCGGGACGGAGCGTCGAGCTCAAGGGGCTTAGCTTTGTGAGAGCTACCCCTGTGCTTGAGATTATCGTCGAGCGTTGAGGCATAGGGTGTCGGCACGGAGCGTCGAGCTCAAGCGACTTAGCTTTGTGGAAGCTACCCCTATGCTCGAGATCACTGTCGAGCATCGAGGCTTGGGGGGTCGGCACAGAGCGTCGAACTCAAGCGACATAGCTTTGTGGAAGCTACCCCTGTGCTCAAGATCACTGTCGAGCATCGAGGCTTTAGGGGGTCGGCACGGAGCGTCGATCTCAAGCGAATTAACTTTGTGGAAGCTACCCCTGTGCTCGAAATCACTGTCGAGCGTCGAGGCTTAGGGGTTCGGCACGGAGCGTCGAGCTCAAGCGACTTATCTTTGTGGAAGCTACCCCTCTAATATCCCTGACGGATATTATATTTATATAATTATTATTTTTAAAGTAAAAATATTTTTATAGAAATTACTTGGTTTTTCTAATAAAAAGTTATCTGGATATATATACTAGTAAGTATATACAGGTATTGTATCAGTTTTGTGAACTTGTATAAAATCTTGAAAAATGCATTTTGAGAAAATGCCTTGAAAATCCCGGACAGATATTAAAAATTATTATTTTATTATTGTTTTATTATTATTTTATTTTTCAGAATTGAAATATTATTGGTGGATATCACCCGATTTTTTTAATAAACATTATATATATATATATATATATATATATATAAATCTTCAGGTGCACACTACTTTGGTGAGCACTCCGTGAGCACTCACGAAATAGAGCACCTATGAAAAATCTGAACTGCACATATTGTTCTATATACCTAAGATAGCCTAACAATAAAAAATCAATTAATTTGAAATTCATTTGTCCATGATTTACATCATCACAAAATTGTATGGCTGAAAATTCTAATAGCATGATGGATGAGCAAATGAACTTCAAATTACTTGATTTTTTATTGTTAGGCTATCTTAGGCATATATAACAATATGGGCGGTTCGAATTTTTCATAGGGTCTTTATTTCATGAGTGCTCACGGAGTGCTCACCAAAAGTAGTGTGCAACTGAAGGGGAATATATATATATATATATATATATATATATATATATATATATATATATATATATATATATATATATATATATATATATAGGGAAAAAGGGGTATGAGCAACTTGCTCATTTAGTAAATGAGCAAGTGATGAGGTGGCATGCATGTGATGAGGTGGCATGCATGTGATACATTGAGTATCTAATCACTTTTAAGATTTTCCAATCACATGCATGCCACCTCATCACTTGCTCATTTACTAAATGAGCAAGTTGCTCATACCCCTTTTTCCCTATATATATATATATATATATATATATATATATATATATATATATATATATATATATAAGTCTGTAAATATCTGTTTTGTATCAAATTGATACTGGAATCTTCCGAATCGGTAATAAAATTATTTTATTTTTTATTTCTCAGAATTAAATTATTTTTGTACAGATTGATTCGTTTTAACTGTTGAAAGTTATATGTATATACAGAAATGTGCACGTATTTAAATCGTGACGATTTTGTACAACCGTACGAAATCATGTAGTATGTGATTTTGGGAAATATATTTTATTTTTGATCCATCATGATGAGATGGAGGGTAGGGATTAGATTAGGGTGTGATTGCAATATTTATTTGCAAATTAAACTCAAAAATTGATTAACCATGAATTGGAGTGACAAGTGGCTTCTTCCACACCCACATACCCATCTCCCCTCATCTATAAAACACCACCCCCCCCCCCCCCCCACACACACACATACCCAAGGCCGGCTAAAATTTCAGTGGGCAGGAAAACCCTCCATTTTTGTGTGTTCTCATCTCATTCTTTCACTTCTTTTACTTGTTTTTATGTTAGAAAAAAATTGAGAAGAAAAGAAAAGAAAAGAGAGATCGAAATCAAAAGAGGGGTTAGGGTTTCATGGGTTCTTCATGAGTGTTCTTAAGAGGAGGAGCAATAACAAGGAGCAAGAACAAGGAGGAGAAGAGCAAAGCAAGTCCTTCCAACCGATTTAAGGGTGGGGGTTCTCAACTTCTATGTTTGTTTGTTTTTTTTATTATTGTTGTATGTTGTTTGGACTAAAATCATGCGCATAATCATGTTTATGGACTAGAATAAAGGTCACATAAAGATTTAAGTGGTAGAACACAAAATAGAACCATAAAGATTCGATTTGTGTAGTTCTAGGGTTAGATTTATTTAACTATGTTAAAAGTGGAGTTTTGACCCCAAATTAATTTTAGGGGTTCTCTTATGTGTTGTTACCATGCTCAAAATTTTGTAGATTTTTTGGGGTTAGTTTGATAGACCAAACAATCGTTTCCCCCAAAACAGCAAAGGTTTAAGCCAAAACAACGACTTGCTGTTTTGGGTTAGTTTTGTAGTGTGTTTGAGGGGCTGGAACTTGGTGTTCCTTACAAAATTTGGAAAAGTGATCAACTAAGAAGTTGTAGTAGAGACTCTTAATTTTCCAAATTGCTCTATTTGGTTAGATTCCGATAAGCGAAGTAGAAGTTATGCCTTTTACAAAACACAACAGTCAGATTTTGACCGGAAGCTTACTGTCTTGATTTTTTAATGTTTTTGTGTCTTACTTACTGAATTTGGAAAAGTAATAAACTAGGAAGTTGTAGTAGAGTCTCTCACCTTTCCAAAATTCCCTATTTGGTTAGATTCCGGTAAGTGGTGCAAAAGTTTTGACCATTACAAAAATACAGCAGCCAGCTTTGACTGAATGTTTGCTGTTTTGTTTGCTTGAAGTTTTGGTACCTCTTATTGATTGAATATGAAAAAGTGTTCAACCAGAGATTTGTAGTAGGGACTCTCACCTTTCCAAATTGCTCTATTTGGTTAGATTCCGATAAGTGGTGCAAAAGTTATAATCGTTACAAAAACACAGCAGCCAGCTTTGGCTGAATGTTTGCTGTTTTGTTTGCTTGAAGTTTTTGTTCCTCTTATTGATTGAATCTGAAAAAGTGTTCAACTAGAGAATTGTATTAGAGACTCTCACCTTTCAAAATTGCCCTATTTGGTTAGATTCTGATAAGCGGAGTAGAAGTTATATCTTTTACAAAACACAGCAGCCAGATTTTGACTGGAAGCTTGCTATCTTGATTCTTTAATGTTTTTGTGTGTCTTACTTACTGAATTTGGAAAAGTGATCAACTAGGTAGTTTTATTAGAGTCTCTCACTTTTCCAAAATGCTCTGTTTGGTTAGATTCTGAAAAGTGGTGCAAAAGTTATGACCATTACAAAAACACAGCAGCCAGATTTGGCTGAATGTTTGCTGTTTTGTTTGATTGAAGTTTTTGTACCTCTTATTGATTGAATCCGATAAAGTGTTCAACTAGAGAGTTTTATTAGAGTCTCTCACATTTCCAAAATTTCCTATTTGGTTAGATTCTGATAAGCAGAGTAAGAGTTACGACCTTTGCAAGTTTCAGCTTTGCCGTAGCTTTGCCTGTCTTTTGTTGTCTTTACGTGTGTTCAAGGGACGGTGGATTGAATTCCATAAAGAATCTGAATAAGTCATCAACTAGAGAGTTGTAGTATATGTTCCCACCTTTCCAGCAAGTATAATTTGGTTAAATTCCGACAAGTAGAGCAAAAGTTACAAGCTTTCAAAGTTTCCGCTTTTTGTTAAGAAATCTGCTGTTGGTTAATTTTTACGTGTGTTCAAAGGACGGTGGATTGAATTCCATAAGGAATCTGAAAATGTCATCAACTACAGAGTTGTAATATATGTTCCCACCTTTCTAAATTGTATAATTTGGTTAGATTCCGATAAGTAGAGCAAAAGTTACAAGTCTTAGTAGTTTCAGCTTTGTTGTTGGAATTCTGCTGTTCTGCTTAACTTTTTCGTATGTTCAAGGGGTAGGAATTTGGAAATCCTTACGGAATCTGGGAAAGTGGTCAACTAGGAAGTTTTAGAAGATGTTCTCATCTTTTCAAATTGTTCATTTTTTTTAGATTCCGATAAGTAGAGCAAAAGTTACAACCTATAGAAGTTTCAGCTTTTTGTTGAAAATCTGCAGTTTGGTTAGCTGTTTGCGTGTGTTTGAAGGGTAGGAATTTGGAGTTCCTTACGGAATCTGAGAAAATGGTCAACTAGGAAGTTGTAGTAGATGTTCTTACCTTTCCAAAATGCTCTATTCCGTTAGATTCCGACAAGTGGAGCAAAAGTTATAAGCTTTCAAAGTTTCAACTTTTTGTCAAATCTGCTGCTTCCGTTAGCTTTTGCATGTGTTCGATGGGTACGAATTTGGAATTTCTTACGGAATCTGAGAAAGTGTTCAACTAGGAAGTTGTAGTAGATGTTCTCATCTTTTCAAATTATCCAGTTTCGTTAGATTCCGACAAGTAGAGCAAAAGTTACAAGCTGTAGAAGTTTCAGCTTTTTGTGGAAAATCTGTAGTTTGGTTAACTGTTTGCACGTGTTCGATGGACCGGATTTTGGATTCTTTACAGAATTTGAAATAGTGTTCAACTAGAGAGTTGTGGTAGATGTTCCTACCTTTCTAAAAAGTCTAATTTTTTTGAATTCCGATGAGCGTAGCACTAGTTGCTTCTAGACTGTCGGAAGGTTTTTTATGTTGCTTTCGGGTTTTTCTTTGGTAGTATGTCTATTTTAGACTGTTAGAAGATTCTTCTGTTGCTTCTAATTATAGAAGATCAAGTTTTGCTAGCAAGTACGTTTGGTTGCTTGTAGATTGTTAGAATGCCTGTATGGTTGCTTCTGTATGTTGTTGTCTCATATGCAGCCCGCCTGGCTCGTATGTAGTTGTTGGTCTCATAGGTAGCTTATTTGGCTCGTATGTATGTTGTTGTCTCATACGCAGCTCGCCTGGCTCGTATGTAGTTGTTGGTCTCATACGTAGCTTTTTGGCTCGTATGTATGTTGTTGTCTCATACGCAGCTCACCTGCCTCGTATGTAGTTATTGGTCTCATACGTAGCTTATTTGGCTCGTATGTATGTTGTTGTCTCATACGCAGCTCGCCTGTCTCGTATGTAGATTTTGGTTTCATACGTAGCTTGTTTGGCTCGTATGTGTGTTGTTTACTCGTATGTAGCTTATTAGCTAGTACGCTATTTTGTTGTGCTCATCTAGGGTGATATTATTGTCCTAGGGGGCATCGACCATCAAGACGTGTATTTATTTTTACTCCTAAGGGACTGTGGACGAGTCACTCTTGTGTACCGCCAGACCTTAACCGAGTTGGGTTATCACGGACCGGAGCGTAGACGAAATCCAAGTTCAGGGTAGTGGCATGCAAATACA
This sequence comes from Hemerocallis citrina, assembly GCA_017893485.1. Classification (NCBI taxonomy): domain Eukaryota; kingdom Viridiplantae; phylum Streptophyta; class Magnoliopsida; order Asparagales; family Asphodelaceae; genus Hemerocallis; species Hemerocallis citrina. The sequence goes on from CM030360.1 coordinate 203,165,636, forward strand.
TTCGTATTGCTGGGGTCTTGGATCGATAGGCTATGAACAGGATCCTTAGGAATTCTGGTAAGTCTAGGTTGAGCACCTAGTAGAGTCATCTTGTGAAGTTTAACTTAAGACCTAGCATGTTGTGTTAGTACTATTGTCATCCCTCAGATTGTTTAGGGTTAGTGACATCGTTAGGGTAGTAACTTATAGCTATTACTACTTAACCTTTACTTATTATCATTTTCGCTGAAGGGAAAGAGTTCGTGTTAAGGGTGATACCTTATGATCCGACCTGTCTTATAGGCCGACACTAGGCGGTGTTATTGGTTGTACTCTTCTTGTTAAAGGGATACGGTCTATGCCTTCTCACGAGTTGGGGGCATGGGATCCGTATCTCATCTGTTAATTTCTGAAGTACCTTGATAAGGACGGGAGCGGTTCCTGTTGGAGCTAGGGGGATGGGCCCCCGAAACTCCGTCATGTTCTATATCTATGGGCGAGAAGCCATAAACTATGGTCTATCAGCTAGGGGGCCACAGGTGATGCTTCGAGCTAACCTGTGTTGTAGTTAACTCCAAAGATTCGTCAAATTTTTGCGTGAGGTCCAGTATGTCGAGCAATAGTGGCAAATGGAGACACCACTATATGACTGTGAATGGTGGGATTAGACCGTTTCAGAGCAACCTCATCAGTCACGTCGTATCTTTAGAAAAAAGTCGAGTGCAAGAGTAGAATTCATGGCGCGGGTTCAAATCCCTATATATGAAGAAACAGCTTGATATGGGGCGTATGTAGTATGGGCTGCATACTGTTCCAGAGTCTTGCTTGCATTAGAATAAGTGCATCATTGCATTAGTTAATCCTGCATTAGATTCTAAGTCATAGCATACACTGACACATCAATTATATATATATATATATATATATATATATATGTATATATATATATATATATATATATATATGTTTCTCTTTTCATCAATCTGTTTGCTTAAAGTTAAGAATCGCTGCTAGTCATCAGCCTTAAAGCGTCAGTATATGTACTGACTTCCCCATTTCAATAGGTACTGGATTTCAAAATTACAGATATTGGATTGCAGAGCTACAGGTACGGGATTCAGGAGGACTCAAGGCAAAAGAAGCAAAGTGTTGATTTATTTCAATTGTATATTGTTGTAATTTATTTATTATTGAAAAGCATCCAAGTGAAATACCAAGTATTGTTCTTTATTCATTGTACTCTGATGTAAATTGTTGACAGTTGTAACACTTGGGCTTATGAAGGTATTATTGTAACACTGATGTAATGTATTGCAATTTTATATCATTCAAACTTGTAATACATTTGTGTTGAATAAAAAGTTTTAAATTTTCCTGTTTTTCTGTGTATTGTGGCTAATTGAAGAAAAAGATTCTGGCTTATGTCACGACTTCCCAGTGTATGGAAATCAGGGCATTACAACCCCTGTGCTCGAGATCACCGTCGAGCACGGAGGCTAAGGAGATCGGCTCGGAGCGTCGATCTCAAGCGACTTAGCTTTGTGGAAGCTACCCCTGTGCTCGAGATCACCGTCGAGCATCGAGGCTTAGGGGGTCGGCACGGAGCATCGAACTCAAGCGACTTAGCTTTTTGAAAGCTACCGCTGTGCTCGAGATCACTGTCGAGCGTCGAGGCTTAGGGGGTTGGCACGGAGCGTCGAGCTAAAGCGACTTAGCTTTGTGGAAGCTACCCCTGTGCTCGAGATCACTGTCGAGCGTCAAGCCTAAGGGGATCGGCTCGGACTATCGATCTCAAGTGACTTAGCTTTGTGGAAGTTACCCCTGTGCTAGAGATCACCGTCGAGCGTCGATGCTTAGAAGGAACCGTTATGGCGGGAATTCTAGGAGCCATTATAGGAACTGTTTCGCGAGAATTGAGGAGGCGTTACAGGAATCATTTTTTGCTAGAATTGAGGAGGCGTTACAGGAACCGTTATTGTGAAAATCGAGGAGTCACAAGTTTCCTATATATACGTATCTCACACCCCCTTTTCACTTTCACTCTCTCTCTTTAGATCCCAGAGCTTCTCTCTCTAGAAGTTTTCCGTCACCATCGACGAGTTTTCCGGCGATCTTCCATGAGACTTCGATCAGGTTAGTAATTTTAATATGTCTAGGGCTCAGTCCGGCTCTTTAGCCTCTACCCCCGGCAGTGGTACTCGCACGGGTCTATCGGATTCCTCTTCTTGGGAAAGGGACGAGAACGTGTATGTCGTGCAACTGCTTCGTATTCGCAAGCCATTTGTGGTGGAAAGCAACGACTTGGATGAGGAGGAGCATTCTGTCGAGGTCATCGATGATGAGGACGAGGAGATTCAATCTGCCGAAGGAGTCAATAACGAGGGGGGACCGGTCGAGGGGGTGCGTTCCGCCGAAGCTGCCAGAGTTGAGGGTGAACAGACCGAGGGGATGGGCTCCTCCTCGAGGGCCTCCGTCCTCGAGCCGCTGTCCACTCCATCGCCTGAGAAGGCTCCCAAGATTCGGAAGAAAAAGATGAAGTGGACAATGCCCAGTAGTCCTGATAAGACGATTGCTCCCCGAAAGTTGGATGTCCCCTTCCTACCGCAGCCATTATCGATCAGGAAGTACCCAGACGACGTTGGGGACTTGGTCCGTTATGGGGTACAGTCCTCCTTGCCGATTCGTGTGTAGATCAAGATGGACGGTACCCTTACTATTTTGAAAAAGGAGGACCTATCAGTGATCTGTGCGAGCTACTTCATTAGGAGGGAGTTCGAGTTGATGGTCCCCAACGCCAGTATTAGGCCTACCAACCCTCTGGCGCCCTGATACTGCATCTTTTTCGTGGATGCGTTCCCCTCAGGACTGAGGATGCCCATCCACCCCTTCATCCGTGAAATGCTGAATCGGGCCTCATTATACCCGGTGTAGTATGGTCCGAACTCGTAGAAGCAGATGGTGAGCTTCATCTTGCTGTGAGAGCAAAGGAGGGACCACTGAGGCTAAATATCTTCCGATCCATGTTGGGCGTTAGCTCGTCAGGTAAATTTGAGGGGATCTATTACGTATCGCCTCGAAGCGAGGGCAAGGTCGTGCATGGCCACCTCGACTCGATAAAGGAATGGAAAAATAAGTACTTCGTCATCAGGAGCGAGGAGTCATGGGAAATTCCGACACGTTGGAACTTCTATAAGCCTAACTTCAAGGGCCCCAAGAGGGTGAACTTTCGGCCGAGGAGTGAGCCTTTGTAGAGCGTCTCCGCAAGAGTAACAGCATAAGTTGGCCGAAGGTGACAGAGGGTCACATGGCCCACGTCAAACTGAGCCCCACCCCGTTTTGTATGTCTTTTGTTCATTTTTTCTTTATGTAATTTTCTTTTGTGCTCATCACTTTTTAATGAATTTTCGTGCAGAGATGGACCCTGAATCGATCAAGGAGATGAGGCTTGCCCTGAAGAGGCAAAAGGCAGAGTAGTCCGAGAAGGGGAAGCAGGCAGGGGCCTCTTCCAAAGCAACTCCCGAGGGTTAGCTGGAGCCGAGGTAGGGGGTGTCCCCCCTCTCCGTGCTGATGCCCAGACCATGATCGGGAAAGAGGGGCTTCAGCCTTGGGCCCCTAACTAGGCCATCCGAATAGGGGATACCCTGACAGAGGGTCCTATCATCGTTAAGTTTGTGGACAAGATGGCCACACCCCAGGATCGGCAGAGCATGAGTGCCGACACCTTTGAGTCGGCTACATGAGGTGGGCTCAGGTGAGCGTGCAGGTAAGTTTCGAGGCCAGGTATTTCTGTTTTCATACATCAGTTTCCACTACGCTTGCTAAGTGTTTTACCTCGGCTGCAGGCTTGTCTGTCCGGCGCTCAGGTGATGAGGCTCCACGACCATGAGCTGAAGTACGAGAGGAACCAGGCCAACCGCTTTAAGCGCGAGATGATAGACCTCAAACCTTCTTTGGATGCTTCCCAGAAGCGAGAGCAGGCCTTGAAGGCCGACCTGGCCGACGAGGGGCTGCGGAAGGAAGCTGCACTGAAGAAGGCATTTGAGGTGGAAAGGGGGATGCTCACCTTGAACGCCCAGGACATGGTAATCGATGCCCAGAATGAGGTGTACGATCGGGTGATGGGCCATGTCAAACACTTCTATCCGACCTTGGATCTGACGGGCTTCGATTATTATATGGAGATCAACGAGCCGCCGAGGACCCCCGGGGGTGATGCTCAAGCTGAAGGGGAGACTGGGGGCAGAGCTGCCAGAGCCGAGCCGATTGTCGACCCTGTGGTCACTACCGATGCCGAGGGAGAGGTTGGCACTAAGCAGTAGTTGTTTTTTTTCTTTTCCTTTTACTCCTTTTTTTGAAATTGTATTTGCCAAAGGCTGACTGGCCACCGCAGTATGTTGTAAAGTCTTCCAATTTATAACAAGGAGTTTTGAAATTTGGCCTCGACTTTTGCTTTGATTTTGGGATGATCTTCTTTGCCTGTCTGAACCTTCTGACTTGTATCATTTTTAGATTAGAAGTTAGGGACTGTGGACCTCGGACTAATTTTTTGTTTCAATTCTATCAGATGTCAGCCTCCCTCCTTGAGTCGAATCCTCGACAATCCGAGGTGACCTGGCTTCGGAGCAAGATCAAGGTATTGGAGTCCAGCCTTGATCGATATCAAAAGGAAGCTCGTGAACATGATGCAGCTTTCCACTATTTTTGAAACAAGTCGAAGCAGCTGAGCGTGGAGGCCGCTCAATTGAAGAAGGTGGTAGTCGACCGCAACCTGGGGGGTGTTGGCCTTGGGTTTTCCATGTCAAGTTCCTCGGTTCAAAGGCCTACCTTGTAGTCGCTCCTTCGCGAGGTTATTGTGGAGAAAGAGATCGAGATTCAGCGTTACAAGACGATGTTAGGGCTGTCGGTCTCTTCAGGGGATGGGCACCCCTCGGGCTGCGAGCCATCTCCAATTTAGCAGTTGGAATATGTGAGGCCGGGCGATGCTCAGAACTCTGTGGCCGACATGTCTACCTTGGCTGCTCCTATGGATTCTGGCGGCCAGACCGCAGAGCCAAGTTGCTCGGCGGGGTTTTTGTTCTCTCGTGTTAGCCCGGAGGGGCTCTGAGGATAGTTTAGGCCGAGGTGATAGTCGTTTGTAATAACTTTATTGTCCCGTGGCCGCCCGAGGTGTTTCTTAATAAAAACGACTTTTGATTTTATTCATTCATTTTTTATCTTTTATTTTGGTATCACTGGGGTTTTAAGGCTTGAGGGCCGGCACAGAGCGTCGAGCTCTTGTGCCTTAGCTTGCGAAAGCTACCCAGGTGCTCGAGATCTCCGTGAGGTGTCGAGGCTTGAGGGTCGGCACAGAGCGTCGAGCCAAGGTGCCTTAGCTTGAGAAAGCTACCCATGTGCTCGCGATCACCGTGAGATGTCGAGGATTGAGGGTCGGCATAGAGCATCGAGCTCAGGTGCCTTAGCTTGAGAAAGCTACCCATGTGCTCGAGATCACCATGAAGTGTCGAGGCTTAAGGTTCGGCACAGAGTATCGAGCTCAGGTGCCTTAGCTTGAGAAAGCTACCCATGTGCTTTAGATCACCGTGAGGTGTTGAGGCTTGAGGGTCGGCACAGAGCATCAAGCTCAGGTGCCTTAGCTTGAGAAAGCTTCCCATGTGCTCGAGATCACCGTGAGGTGTTGAGGCTTGAGGGTCGGCACAGATCGTCGAGTAGTTTGTAAAAAGTGTGTAGGTTTATATAGAGAACTTAGAATGAAAACGAGAACGAAATAAGGCAATTTTCTTTATTCTTTTTCATACAAAAAGGGGTGGCACGTAGTGCCGATTACAAGAGGTCGGTTACATAAGGACTAATCCTCCCCTTCGAGGAACTTGATGAGGTGCTCCGTGTTCTACGACCTCTTCACTATTCTGCCTTCTAGGTTTATAAGTCGGTACGTACCGGGGCATACCACTTTGAGACCTTATATGGTCCCTCTCAGTTGGGGAGCCAGCTTTCTCTTTTGGTAGGGATCGGATACCGATAGTTTCTTGAGCACGAGGTCGCCCAGCTTGATGTTGGTGGGGCGTACCTTCTTATTGTAAAATCTTTCTATGCGTTGCTGGTATATGCTTCTTCGAACGGCAAATTTTTCCCTAGTCTCGTCAATTAGATCCAGGTTAGCTCTGAGGTCCGTTGAGTTGTTCTCCTTAACGAATGCCATGATCCTGAGCAAAGGGAGGCCGATCTCGAAGGGGATAACCGCCTCCGTGCCATAGGTTAGGTTGAACGGTGACTTGCCCGTAGGGATTCTCTTCGTCGTCCGGTGCGCCATAGTACACTCGGCAATTCGTCGACCCATAGTCCCTTAGGAGAATTATCTAATTGCTTCTTAAGGCCATCAAGGATTTGGAAGTTCGTGTTTTCGGCCAGGTCGTTTGGCTGAGGATGACATATGGATGAGAAGCGCTGCTGGACACCAAAGTCTTCTCAGAACTTTCGAAAGTTCTTGCCTGCAAATTGGGTCTCGTTGTATGTGATGAGGACCTACGGGATCCCGAACTGGCAAATGATGTGCTTCCAGAGAAAAAATGCTGAGTTTGGTGCTCCATGATTGTGGCCAGGGGCTCTGCCTCGATCCATTTGGTGAAGTAGTCGATGGCCACCACCAGGAACTTCCTTTGGCCGTTGCTTTCAGAAAAGGACCGACCAAGTCCATCCCCCACATAGCAAAGGGGGTCGGACTGACTAGGGAGTGGAGGTTGGCTTGTGGAAGCCTTTTTACCGAGGAAAATATTTGGCAAGGGCCGCACCTTTTGATGAGGTCTTGGGCGTCTTGCAACATGGTCGGCCAGTAGTAACCGTGGTTTAGGGCTTTTCTGGCGAGCGACCTGCTCCCTATGTGACATCCCCTGATCCCTTCATGTAGTTCTTTCAGAGCGTACTTGGCCTCATTGGGGGCCACACAGCGGAGGTAGGGCCTTCAGTAGGTAGTTGTGTACGAGCGCTTGAAAAAGGTCTCATTGATTATGGTGAACCTTTCTGAACGGACCCTGATTCTCCTCACCTCGGCCCGATCTTGAGGAAGCTCACTCTCCACCAGGAACTTACTAATGGGAGTCGTCCAATCCTCTGGTGGAGGTTCGGTGGTGAGGTGGAGGGCTTCGAGGAGGTCGGTGCTGGGCTTCAGGAGGACTTCGATCAGGATGGTGTGGTTGAGGCCCTCGAAGGATGAGGAGGCCAGTTTTGACAATGAGTCAGGCTGGGCATTTTGCTCCGTGGGGATTTGTTCCACTGAGGAGAAATCAAAGTTGTTAAGAGCTGCTGAACTATCTCCAAGTATCGGACCATCCGAGCGTCACTAGCCTCGTACTCCCCAGTGATCTGGTTGACCACAAGCTGGGAGTCACTAAAGGCCCTAAGTTGTATGGCCCCCGCCTTATGCGCCAGGGTGAGCCTTGCGATCATAGCCTCATATTCGACCTCGTTGTTAGAGACTGGGAAGTTTTGGCAAAGAGAATACTGGAGGATGAAGTTGTCGGGGCCTTTGAGGATGATGCCAACACCGCTTCCCACCTTGCAAGACGAACCGTCGACATAAACTTTCCAGATCGGATTTGTCTCCTGAATGTCGGATGGCTCAGAAATAGTGCACTCCGTGATGAATTCGGTGAGGGCCTTTTCCTTAATGGCTGTCCTGGGCTGGTAGATGATGCTGTACTGGCTTAGTTCGATTGACCACTTGACTAAGCGTTCGAAGCTTTCGGGCTTGTGGAGGACGGCCTTCAGAGGCTGGTCCGTAAGGACCTGAATAGAGCGGGCCTGGAAGTAAGGACGGAGCTTTTGCGCAGCCGTTATCAGTGCGTATGCCACCTTTTCCATCTTTACGTATCTGGTCTCGGCCGGGAGCAAGACTTTGCTCACATAGTAGAGAGGCTTCTAAATACCGTCTTCTTCTCGGACGCGCACGACACTGAGCGTGCTTTTTGAGGCTGAGAGGTACAGGATGAAGGGTTCGCCCGGTTTGGGTTTGCTCAGGTGCGGGGGGTTGGCGAGGTAGGACTTCAATTGGTCGAAGGCCTGTTGCTGGGGTCACCCCATTCGAAGCATTTTGCCCCAGGCAGGGTCTAGAAGAAGGGGAGGGACTTCTCTCCCGACTTGGAGAGAAATCGGCCGATGGTCGCCAGTCTTCCCGTAAGCCATTGAACCTCTTTAACATTTTTGCGAGGGGCCATGTCGATTATCGCCTAGATCTTCTCGGGATTGGCCTTTATGCCGCGCTGGCTAATGACGAACCCAAGAAATTTCCTCGAGGAGACGCTGAAGGTACACTTGGCGAGATTATGCCTCATGTTGTGGGCCGGAGGATGCCAAAAGCTTCCTCGAGGTCGGTGACATGATCCTGCCTCCGTCGGCTCTTGGCGAGCATATCGTTGACATATACTTCCATGTTGCGACCGATCTGATCTTTAAAGTCTCAGTTGAAAAGTCTTTGGTAGGCGGCCCTGGTGTTCTTGAGCCCGAAGGGCATGACCCAGTAACAGTAGAGGCCCTGGTTGGTAACGAAAGATATTTTGGCGATGTCTGGAAGGAACATCCGGATCTGATTATAGCCTAAAAAGGCATCCATGAAGGTCATGAGCTCGTGACCCAACGCTGCGTCGATTAGAGCGTCGATGCTCGGGAGAGGGAAAGGATCCATGGGGCACGCCCTGTTGAGGTCCGTAAAGTCTATGTAGATCCTCCAGCTCTCGTTGGCTTTCTTCACCATTACGACGTTAGCCAGCCACTCCAGGCAGCTGACTTCTTGAATGAACCGAGCGGACAGTAGTTTGTCCACCTCCACTTTCACTGCCTGTTGCTCTCCGGGGCAAACTTGAGGCATTTCTGCTAGATCGGCTTGGAGCCCGTAACGACGTTTAGCCTGTGCATGATAAGATCTTCGGAAATCCCGGGTATGTCGGAAGGCATCCAAGCGAAGAGGTCGATATTGCGGTGGACACAATCAATTAGACCTGGCTTCAGTCGGGGAAAGGGTGCGGCTCACACGGAACCACTTGGACTTGTCTTCTGCTTTGAATGGGACCTCCTCCAATTCGTCCGTAGGCTCTGATTCGGGCTGGCTTCTTTCAGGTGGAAGCCCGACTGCGTCGAAGGGGAACACCCCGCCCCCGACCGCAGTCATGTAGCACGATCATGCAGACTCCTGATTTCCTCTAACAATGCCGACCCTGAGGTCGGTGGGGAATTTCAGCTTCAAGTAGTAGGCGAAGGGAACTGCCTGGAATGAGCAGAGGTCGTGTCGACCGAGGATGGCTTTGTATGCTGCCTTGACATTAACTACCATAAAATCCATTGATTCGGTCTGTATGATGGGGGTCGTGTCGGCCGTTACATCCAACGTCACGATCCTTTCAATTTGTACTGGGATGCCTGAGAACCCATGCAGGGTGTACCCGGCCAGCTTCAGCTTATCTCGGGGTAGCTTGCGGTTCTCAAATGCTTCCAAGAAGAGGATGTTGACTGAGCTCCCTTTGTCCACGAGAATTCGGTGGACTTCGAAATTTGCCATGATAAGGCTGATGTCGAGGGCATCGTAGTGTGGGAGCCGGACTCCCTCTAGGTGTTCTCTGGAAAAGGATACTGGTCGCTATTGAATCTAGGGGGAAGGATGGTCCCGAACGGAGTTATTTGATCCCCCTCCCATGGGTCCCCCGTGGACGCAGTGTATTTGATCCCCTTACTAGAGGTTCTCAAAAGACGAAGGCCTTACGGGAGGTATTTGATCCCCCTCCCATGGGTCCCCCGTGGACGCAGTGTAGTATGGCCTGCCCTCCAGTCTCCTCAGGCTCGGGGTCCCACTCGGGCCGCCGATTGACCATTCGAGGAGGCGAAGGCCTCGGATTCCTTGGATCCCTCCGGTCTCTCAGATTATCCCGGGTGAACTCTCTCAAGTACCTTCACTGGATGAAGGCCTCGATCTCGTCCTTAAGGGTCCGACAGTTGTCCGTCTCGTGCCCATTGTCTCTGTGGAAGCGGCAGTAGAATCTCTCGTCCTGCTTCTTGTTGTTGCTCGGTCGGGGAGGGAGTCGGACGATCCCTTTATCCTCGATCTCTATCAGGATTGCCGAAATGTTCGGGGTCAGAGGTGGACCGGAGGAACTCTCTTGAGACTGGCTGTCACTTTCGTAGTTTTCTTGACGGGATCGACGTCTTCGGCCTTCTGCTTCCCCTTGGTAGTGGCTTCTTTGGTTCCCTCCAGATTTAGGGCCTCTTCTGCTTGAATGTACTTCTCGACCCTGTTGAGCAGATCGAGGAAGTCGACGGGTGGTTTTTTGGCCAATGAAGCCTTCAGCTCACCGTACCGAACGTTGTGTCGGAAAGCCGCTGAAGCAACGCCCGCATCAAGAGAGGAGACGAACCTCGCCTTGGTGGTGAACCTCTAAACAAAATTGCGGAGTGACTCCCCTTCCTTCTGCCTGAGGTCTAGAAGGGACATGCTCGTCTTCTTGGCCTTTCTGCTGATCACGGAGTGGGCTAGGAAGTTTGCTTCCAACTAGTTGAACAAGAAGACTGAGTCGGGAGTGAGCTTTGAAAACCATTGCCCTAGCCGGACAACGAAGTGTAGCAGGGAAGGCACGGCATAGAAGGAGATCCGCAGCACTGTGAATCATCATGAGGGTCTTAAACCCCTCCATGTGATCGGCGGGATTACCCTCGCCGTTGTAGGTCTCGAATTGGGGAGGCATGAAATTTCGAGGGATCTAGGCTTCCATGATTTGGGCTGAGAATGGGGGTCTGGTTAGCAGATGACCTTGACCGGCATTGGTCCGCCCTCGCCGAGATGGGCGAGGCGGTTCTCCATCTCTCGTGGGCGCCGGAGGATGGCATCCTCCTGTTCCATGGGACCGGCTGATCCGTAGGACTCGCCTCCCCTTGCTCCTGACCGACGGTCGGAGTTATTGCGGACCTCGGTTCCATGGCCGCCTCAGATTGCTTGGAGGACTTCATCCCGAAAGTTTTGGAACTCGGCCCTCGTGACTGGGGCTTGCCCCATTGGGTCCTGTGGAGGTGGAGGTCCACGGGGAGAGTGGCTGTATCCTGGATCACGCTCTATGGACGGTCGTCTGCAATGGTTCGAGATTGAGTTAGAAGCGGCCTCTCTCTTTGTCCAACTAGCCTGCCGATTCAAGATGACTCGTAGCAAATCAGTTGCGTTCGAGTGGGAAGCACCTGGGCTGTGTCCGGCCATGCCTTTGACCTGTGGTTGGTTGGAACCCTGGGCATCCGTGCGGCTATGATGTGGAGGATCTGGGTGTCATTCCAAGGTGACGACCCTTCTGGCTTTGGGAGCCATGGAAGAGCTCGAACTTGAGGGGACGTTCCTGGCTGGGGTCGAACTGGCGACAGTATCTGAGTTTCCTACAGACGGTGCCAACCTGATGCTCTTTGTTTTTTGGGTGTGGGGGCAACACGTGTGAGTTCTTGTAATTTGCGAAGAGAAAGTTATGGTACTGGTGTCGATCTGATCCTAAGGTGTAGGATCGGCTCGGGAGTAGCAGGGGAGAGGTAGAGGTCGGGCGTTCCGCTCGGATCTACTAGCCTATGTTGGATGAAGTAGCTTGGCTCGGCCTTGTGTACCTGCACACTGACTAGAAATACCGGAAAAAGTCCCGGCGACAGGTTCTCCAACGATCTAGTTAGCCACTGAGAAAGCAACAGTAACTAGGTTTAAGGTGGAAAAAGTTTATTACCTCTTGAAGTGAGGAGGGGGCTGGTATTTATAGACAGGGATAAACGGGTCTGAGACCTTACCGGGCCGAGTTGGACCAGTTTACCCATGGGCCTGAACTGGTTGAAGCTCAACCTGATGCTGGACCTGATGATCGTAGGAAAGTGGATTTTGAGGAGATCTGGGGGCCCTGATTGCGCCACTCTCTCTATTCCATATCAATAAGCATTGTTCTACATATCCACAATATCACTAGATCACCAATGCTGTTATTGAAATTATTTATGTAATTTTATGTTACTTTACTTTCCAACAAATTAACTAAAAATACAGACGCTGCTGTCGGGGATCGAACCCGGGTCACACCCGCGTGACAGGCGGGAATACTCACCACCATACTACAACGACCATTGTTGTGTCAAACTGCGATTAATCTTAATTATAGAGTACACGATTAAATTTTTGAAGAATATTTATTAACTTGTACACCTCTCATTTGATATCTTGTTAACTCATGGAAAGAAGAAGATATTTCTGAAAAGAAAATTAATCAATCGAATTATTCTGCAAAACAAGAAAATTAGAAACCCAGTTGACATAATAATATGAAATAAAGTATCACATTTCTTTTATTATGTCATCGTCAATAGTACATGTTAACATAAACACTCAATCGATAGTGAGCTGAGGAAAGAAGATACAATCAATTGATAGTTAGACCGATCGATCTATCAGTAGAGGATAACAAATAAATCAATCCACGAATTTAGAACTTGGACTGAATCCATGTTGGGTTTTTGTTCTACCCTATTTCCAAGATCACAATGATCTAATATTTAATCTAATCTCAAATAAAATAATAAGAACAAAAATCAATAAGTTTTACCTTCAAGCTATGATTTCTTGTTTCTTTTTCTCCTTCAATTCTAACTCTAGTTCTTCCTATCCTTTTCTTCTATATCCTGGTGGGAGGTACAAGAGAGACGGCTAGGTTTTACCCATACTCTCATATTTATAGAGAAAATGAAAGCCTAGGGTAGGAACTTTAAGAAATCCTAGTTGAGATAAAATTACAATACTGTCCGCTATGTATTTGTATTTTGCTCCCCAACTAAAAACTAAATTATTATTAGACCCATGTCATAATATAGTTCTACAAGATACCCCTCCTTTACCGATATTCACAAACGCACCATTGGAATTCGTGATATCATCTCTATGGGTCAATTTGTAACTTAAACCTTGTTTTCACATTTAACATTTCATACAATCTGACAATGAATCTAAAATTTAATTTTTACAAAAAAATAAAATTTTGTATATAATAAAATATTTTTTATGTAAAATATACCCATGGATTTTACTGTCAGATTATAACCTTCGTTAAATGAACAATGGAATATCTTCTCTTTTAGAGATAGGATTCCGTATTACAAATACATGTTCTTATATTTCTAATAAGACACATCCAATGCATCTATGTATTGGTCTAGAATGCCTCACTCTTTGATTTATCAAAATGCGCGATATTAAAAAATGAGTTCACTATATGCTCAGGATTTAGAGGTCATGTTTATATTGCCTTTAACGATAACACTGTCTTGTGGTTTTTTACAAGTGTAATCACTCTTTGTTCCATCAATTCGTACTAAACGAACTAGCACAACAAGTTCGAGTCAACCCACTCACTTGTTGTTCTATAGTCTGCCAAATAGAATGCTCAGTTCTATTATAGACTGTGAATATGTATTTTGTGCATATACATAATTACTATGCAGCATAGACCTTATTGATGCACAATATCAATATTTGTGAATAAACCAAAAATTGCTCTATTAATAAAATGACAAATAAATAAATTTATTTCTATCTAATCATATAATCCTACAGCTTTCACTTGCACTCATAGTTTAAAGATAAACTTTGAGGGCATACTAACAATCACTCAAAAAATAGCAATATGATCCCTCTTAAGACCCATGCTGCCCAGATGAGACTCAAAACTTTTTTGCGGCAATGCCTTTGTAAAAGGATCTGCGACATTATTAGCTGTTGGTATCTTAGTTATAGCGATTTCTCTAGTGTTGAAAAAATCTCTGATGATGTGATACTTCCGCTTAATGTGTTTTACCTTCTTGTAGTTTCTTGGTTCCTTGGATTATGCAATTGCACCAGTGTTGTCACAATATAAAATTATAGGTGACAATACCAATGGTACAACTCTAAGATCTGAAAGAAACTGTCTGAGCCATACTGCTTCTTTAGCTGCTTCAGACGCAGCCACATACTCAGCTTCCATTATGGAATCAGCAATACAAGATTGCTTCACACTCCTCCAACTGATGGCCCCTCCACCCAAGGTGAAAACATATCCAGAAGTAGACTTACTAGCATCTTTGTCTGATTGGAAATCAGAATCGGTGTAACATCTTGGTGACAATTCGGAACTGCTGTATACTAACACATAATCTTTTGTAGCATTGAGATACTTCAATATGTGTTTAACAGCTAACCAATGTTCAAAGCCTGGATCTGATTGATACCTACTGACCATGCCAACTGCGTAACCAATATCTGGTCGTGTACAAAGCATAGTATACATATGACTTCCTACTGCTGATGCATAAGGAACTGATCTCATTTTCTCTCTTTCCCCAGCTGTTTTTGGACACTGTTCCTTGGAAAGAGGTATTCCATGTCTAAAAGGTAAAAGACCTTTATTGGAAATTTGCATGCCAAAACGAACCAGTATCTTATCTATATACGCAGCTTGGGAAAGTCCAAATTTTCTTTTCTTACGATCTCGAAAAAGCTTAATGCCAAGAATATAACTGGCTTCTCCCAAGTCCTTCATATCAAACTGTTTTGACAACGAAATCTTGATCGTTTTCATGACTCCTACATCATTACCAATAAGCAGAATGTCATCAACATAAATAATTAAAAATATTACTACTTTGCCCACAATCTTTTTGTACACACAATGTTCATCTTCATTTTGATCGAAACCATAGGAATTTATCTTTTGATCAAAGCACATGTTCCAACTCCTAGATGCTTGTTTTAGTCCATAAATGGATCTATCCAACTTGCATACTTTATCCTCTTGGCCCTTAACTATGAAACCATCTGGTTGAGACATGTAAATCTCTTCTTCAAGATGCCGATTTTCCAAATTTCATAATTGAAATGAGCTGCAATGGATAAGAGAGTTCGAATAAATTTCAACATAGCTACTGGCAAAAAGGTTTCTTCATATCAATGCCTTCCTTTTGATTAAAACCCTTTGCCACTAATCGTGCCTTGAAGGTTTCAACCTTCCCATCTACTCCTCTCTTTCTCTTTTATACCCACTTGCATCCAATAGGTTTAATATTTGCAGGTGGTTCTACAAGATTCTAGACTTTGTTAGAGTACATAGACTCCATTTCTGATTTCATGGCCTTTTGCCAGGATTCTGTGTCAACATCTTTAAGTGCCTCTTTGTAGTATCTGGGATCTAAGTCATGCTCATCAGGGATGGGCTCGGTGGCTTCCTTCAAAAGCATGTATCTGCCAGGTAGTCTGGTTTCTCTCCCACTATGACGAAGTACCGGTGCAATAATAGAATTTTCTGTGGTAACTAAAGTAGTATCAGGTAAATTTGCATATATATTATCAGGACTTGGTGTCAGATTATATGACAACTCATGCAAAATTAAGTCACTTTGTGAAATATGTTTCATCACATAGTCTTCCTCTAGATAAACAGCATGTGTTGAAACAAATACAAACTGTTCACTAGGACTATAGAACATGCCTCCACGAGTTCCTTTTGGATACCCAATGAACAAACAAGCTTCTGATCTTGTTTTAAACTTATTTGGTTGTTGCTTCTGCACATATGCTATACAACCCTATATACGCAAATATTGTATGCTTGGTTGTCTCCCACTCCATAACTGAGTAGGTGTGCTATCAATAGCCTTAGATGGAACCAAGTTCAAAAGATAAACTACTGTAAGTAGGGCATATCCTCAAAAAGATATAGGTAATATAGCGTAACTCATCATAGATCTAACCATATCAAGTAAAGTCCTATTCTTCCTCTCAGCCACACCATTCTGTTGGGGACAATTAGGTGCAGATAATTGTGGTACAATCTCACACTGCTTTAGATAATCTCAAAACTCACTAGAGAGATACTCTCCTCCTCGATCTGATCGAAGAATCTTCAAGTGTTTCCCTAGTTGCTTTTCACTTTCTATCTTAAACTCCATGAATTTCTCAAAAGTTTCAGACTTGTGACGCATTAGGTATACATAGCCATATTTTGAGTAATCATCTGTGAAAGTCACAAAATACTCATAGCCTCCCCTTGCACTAGTGCTCATAGGTCCGCATACATCTGTGTGTACCAATTCTAAAGGTTCTTTGGCTCTATTTTCTTTTCCAGAATACGGTCTTCTAGTCATTTTCCCTTGCAAACAAGATTCACAAACTGGCATTGGCTCCTCTGCCAAGGGACCCAAATATCCACTTTTCACCAATTTGTCAATCCTATCAGGGTTAATATGTCCTAGACGTAAGTGCCAAAAAGCCTTAGAATTACTAGAAGGTGTTTTTCTTTTGTTTGATATAGTACTAGATAAGGCATTAGTTTCATTAATAGGCAGTTTGGAAGAAATAGTATGAAGCAAATATAATTCATCTTTTATTATACCAGAACAAATAAACTTGCCATTCTTACGAACTATGGCTTTGTCTTAAATAAAGTAGAATATCCATGTTTTCAAAAGGATTTAACTGAAATTAAATTTCTCTTTATATCTGGAACATAAAGAACATTACTCAAAACTAAAGATCTTTCATCACTAAACTGCAAATCAACTGATCCTACTGCTACAACTTTAACTCGATGTTGCGATCCTAGATAAATGTCAACTTTGCCATCACTTAGTTCCCTTGTTGTCTTGAACCCCTGCATGGAATTACAAAAATGTTCAGTGGCTCCTGATTCAAAACACCAAGTGTCTATAGACTTCTCCACAAAACATGTTTCAACAACTAGTGATTCAGGCATACCTGAGTTGATATTTTTCTTTGCGAGATACTTCACACAATTCCCTTTCAATGCCATTTGATACCACAGTGGAAACATTTTTCCTTTAGTTTATTCTCCTGATTCACAAGCTTTGTTGGTTTCCCAGAACCAGATTTATCATTAAAATTTTTGATTTTCTTCTTCTTTCCTATCTTACCTTTCGGTTTGATAGAAGTTTCACCAATGAAAGCACTACTTTTTAGCTTAACGATACCTTCAGCCACAATCAACTCATTCATCAGTTTGGAAAGGGACAGATTCATTTTGCTCATATTGTAATTGAGCATGAACTGATTGAATGAGTGTGGTAGCGTCTGAAGGATCATATCAACTTGGGTTTCCTTATCGATTACTGTACCAAGAATCCGAAGTTCATTAAGGAACCCCATCATTTTTAAGACATGCTCACGAACAGGAGTACCCTAAGCCATCTCAGCATTCATTATTGCTTTCATCACAACTGGCCTTACGGCTCGCGATTGACTGGAAAACATCTCTTTTAAGTTAGTTATCATATCTAAAGCATGCGGCATTTCATTGTGTTGGTGTTGAAGCACATTTGATATGGACGCCAAAATATAACATTTAGCCATGTCATCAGCCTTAACCCATGCTTCATGATAATCAAAATCTTCCTGAGAAGTTTCATCCGTGGGCTCATCAGGTTTCTTTTCTAGAAGTGCAAATTTGTAATTCTGAGAGGTAAGGACAATGTCAAGATTGCGTTTCCAGTCAACATAATTAGGTCCTTCTAACTTATTATTTTTAAGAATCATAAAGAGTGGGTTCATGCCGGAATACATCTGAAATAATTTAAAATAATATAAGAGCTAGAGAAAAAATGGTTTAATTTTTTTAAAAAAAAAATTCTCATCATATTCAATATGGGTTTCCTCAAACCATAAATTATAGAGAAAAATCGGATGACTAGTCTTATGGTTACAAATTTTGTTGGGAAAATTTGCTCCCACTAACTAGTGGAAACCCATTAATTTTCTTAGACTTGATATGTCAAATTAACATCCGATTTCTTTGGCCTACAATACTTAACGATAAATATCCATTGGGGAGTTTACCATTATTTATTGGTCGAGTGTGCACCATTATCAAGAATCTAAAATTGATTGCATGAATTAAGTCCTCGAAGGGAGAATCCATTTCCATGCTACCAATTCATATTCTAACTTAAAGAAATTCACACTTATAGTCCATGTTAAGTACCCTCCATTAGGGAGCTTCACAAAGAAATACGAGGTACCGTTTCAATACTATTGTGAATAGATAATGAAAGGTCGTGGGTTTCATTAAGAACCCCCTCCCACTCGATATTTTTATATGAGAAAATTAAAGGACATGTCTGTTATAGCTTAATTAACATTGAATGCAATTTAAAACAGAAATATCAACAGAAATAAATGCATTCATCCCCCAACCAAAGTCAGAACAATATTTAGATGTATCCCTACAATAGAGAACCTAGAGATCTAGTCTTCATGTCCTCCTTCTTTGCTTTGTATTTGCTCCATCGATATTTACAAAATTTAAACTACCTCAACATAAGGAGGCTTACATTAAATTACAATAAAACTAGCTCAACATATAGAGGTTTACATCAATGAATAACAAAACTAGCTCAACATAAGGAGGTTTACACCAATGAATAACAAAACTATCTCAACATAAGGAGGTTTACACTAATGAATAACAAAACTACCTCAATATAAGGAGGTTTACATCACTGAACAACGAAATAAAAAAAATAACAAGTTCTAGCCATGGGGGGATTCTCACAAACATACACATACATCTACAGGTAGTACAATAATGCAAGGCAGCAGAAAATAAAATTGCACAATCCTATAATTATAACTGTTTCTACCAATATCATCTAAGATCTCAAAATATCATGTTAATGCCAACCAGTTTAAAAAAAAATCTAACAATCATAAATAATTATTAGATCTAAACCACTTTTCTTTTATTTTTTTTTTTAAATAAAAAATGAGATCTAAATTAATGGTGTAGTTAAAAATTTTAAAAAAAAAATTAAAACAAGATTTGTCAGATGGAGCATGAACCGGTAAAGAACTAGATCTTCTAGCTCTTTATGTCGAGATCTGGAGTTAGAATAAATCGTAAGCAATTTTTGACTAAGCCTTCCACTTCAAGGAAAGGGACAGGTTAATTTAAAAAAATCATGCCTACCACATTACGTGGCCTACTTATTAATCAATTAAAGGGACATATTGATTAAGTGCCGTTCTAAAAAAAATTGATCATGCACAGGAAATATACTTGTTGATATAGTTTAAAAATTGAAACAGTCAGAAAGCGACATCATCAATTAATCAAAAAAAAATTGAAACAGTCAGAAAGCGACAACATCAATTCATCAACATCAGTGATTTAATGGGAGCTCCTACCAACTACCCTATTCCTTCTTCCTCCTAGCATTAGCCATTCTCCCCTCCAGAGCCATCAACCTTCCCTTAAACCA
Source organism: Hemerocallis citrina (assembly GCA_017893485.1). Taxonomy (NCBI): domain Eukaryota; kingdom Viridiplantae; phylum Streptophyta; class Magnoliopsida; order Asparagales; family Asphodelaceae; genus Hemerocallis; species Hemerocallis citrina. The sequence goes on from CM030360.1 coordinate 203,184,902, forward strand.
TCATTTCTCTATCTTCTAGATCCATTCACCACCTTCTGTCCAAGCCCATTGCTGCCTTGTTTCCTACCTGCCCCACTAACCACTGAACATCACAGCTCCTCAACCGGCTGCTGTGTTCCACATTTTTGCCCATTCAACATGCTTTCACTCCTAGAGATGAGTGGGTGCGGGCCCAATGAGAGGGTCCGCCACCCACAAACCCTTTCACCTCCCCCTAACAACGCGACTGCAGCTTCATCTGCTCCATTGGCCTCTACAACCTCTGAGATTCCACCACCTAGGCAACCCCCTGTCTCACACCCTGCGTCCGTGAAGACACCAACAGCTTCTGCACTGGTTCCCCCTCCTCTTAACTCTCACTCCAGTGAGGGAGGAAGACATGAACTCAGAAGAGTTCACTCCCCGACGCGTGCTCGTCATAGAAGGCATCAGCGACCTATGGGGAGGAACGTCGTTCATCATCGTTCTTCGGAGGAAGCCTCCAGGGGCCATGGTCACCAACGAAGGGACAGGGGCCATTTTGAGGGGGGGGGGGCCCAACGAGGGGGTCCCCCTACTGGCCAAGAGAGGCAGAGGAGAACCACCCCCACTGAGCCAAGCTTCCCCCAGTATCAGGAGCAGACTAGAGTCGAGGCCAATGCTGTTGATCGCAACTATCAACAATCTTACAGGTCCTACCTCCATCATCATACTAATCACTATTCCAGAAAGCCAGCAACACTTGTTACACATCAAAAAACCCTCCAAATCTCAAACATCAACTCCACGTCCCCCCCCACGCCCCCAAAAGCCACTACCGTCCACTCCGCGACTCCTTCAAATCCGGAGGGCCCTGCAGCTAAGTCCAACGTCAAGCGAGACCCTAGGGTAGCTACGCTTGACGGGTCCATGGAGGAGGGACTCCCCGGGGATGAGGAGAGCGGAGGACAGTGGGAAAGAGTTCGGAGTAAGAAGAACAGAGAAGTGTCCATGGCAACTTACCAACGTGATGACCAATTCCAGCACCGAAAGAAATAGAGGAAGGGTAAAAAGAAGCCAGTGCCATGCTTTAATTGCGGAGACCTCGGCCACCTCAGAAGTGAGTGCACGAAAGAGGTCCGTTGCCTCAAGTGCCTAATGTGGGGCCATTTGTCATATGTGTGCACCAACATGGTGGAATCAAAGAGTGACGAGGAAAGGCCAGTCGATCGAGGGAGATCCACTGACCATCCCACGGTCATTCTCTTGGCGAAGAGTTTGGACCTCGTTAAACATGAAGAAAGCTGGTTGCGACGTTGGTGTGCGATCGCGAAGGTGAAAGCTGGCAGGCCTTCGGAGGTGCACCTTACACAAGCTCTCTGTGAGAAGTGGCCAGTGGGGGCTGAGAGAGATTGGGTGGCCAAAAAACTATGCCATATGAAATTTGTGGTCTCTTTCCCCTCACCGGAGAGGGTTGCAGCGACCGTTAGCTTGGGGACGGTTGATTTTGGGCACTTCCAAATTGAGTTCAGCGCCTGGTCCCCAGCATTCAGAGCCGAACCCCCACAAGGGGATCTGTATTGGGTATGGATCTATAACATACCCATGCACTTTTGGAAGAGGGAAGCTCTTCAAGAAATGGCTGCCGACTTCGGGAGTATTGAAGATATTGACGAGAAGACGGTGAGGAGGTCGGAGCTGGTCTCTGCCAAGGTTATGCTCAGAAGCCCTGACATTGGAGCGATGCCGCGATTCGCCAAAGTGTGCTCTTTGGATGAATCATATTTGGTAAGGTTTGTACTAGATAAGAGGGTTGACTCAACAATCGCACCGGCGGCTGGCACCGCCCACAAGCCGAAGCTAGCCCTAACAGATCACCGGACATTCAAGCAAGTTGTAACGCCAGCAGATTGCCTCACTATTGATGGATCTCACGAAGTGGAACGTGCTCACCGGGAAATTCTCAGGGCGGCGAGAGGTCAGGGAAGTAGCCAACTGCCAGATTCAGAACCGCCGTACAATGAGCAAGGTCGAAGGGGCCGTCCAGTTCAACCCAACAGTCAAAAGTCCAATGGGACCCTCAACTCGCTGGATCGAACGGTGGCACCGGTCGTAAGCTCTATTTCGGTGGATTCTGTATGTGGACAGGAGGGGCGGTCAGGGACAGACCCCAAAAATGGCTTTTCTCCTCTCTGCAGTAACATGCAGAAGACGACAACTGGTTGCAAGGCGACAGCGAGGGAGAAGGCGACAGAAGGAGGTAAGCTTTCGACCAAGGAGTGGGTCGAAAAGCTCTGGTATGCGCCAGAAAAAGCAAAGTTAGCTTCTGAGGAGCAGGGGCGTCAGGTGCCAGTGCTGCCACTGGGTAAAGCGGCGAGCCCTGCCATCCATCAACCCAGAAAAGAGAGCACTTTAGGGTTTGATCAGAGCTCTGAAGGAGTTGGTAGGGTGGAGAAGCTGTTAGAAGAGGGCGCTTTTGGAAACTTTGGCAGCGATTGTGGAGAGAAGGGGTTGAGGGTTTCTGAGATAGGAGGTGAAGTAACAGTGATTAAGGCTGCCTTTAATTCTAAAGCTCTTCCCATTTCATTGAGGGCAGAGAGAGCATTGGAGACCACGCCAGATGCCGCTACTTTAGCGTATCGTGCGCTGCCAGCTGGCGAGGCTGTCAGTGGTGGTGTGACAGCTATCGCGCGCTTCGAGGAAGGCGGTACATTGAACCGCGGATGTAGCGATAAGAAGGCAGCGGTTAAGGGTGTGAGTCAGGGGTCAGCTTATGGGCTTTATATAGGGTCGAATGGGCCCATTGAGGGGTCCAAAGAGACTGATATTAATTGTGAGGCTGGCAAAACTATAATTTCAGACAGTGAGAAATTTTACCATATTGGGAGCGGGCCCACGGTAGGGTCCACTTTGGGGGACAATTCTGCTATTATTGAATCTCCAATCAACGGGCTCAATGAGGAGTCTGCTGTGAAAGTGTCTAGCCCACAGAGGGTGGTACAATTCACAGATAGTGAGGAGGATCTAGAAGGGCGGCTCAACCTAGATGAAGAATTCTCGTTCACGGATGAGGAGTCAGAGGATCTCGAGTTCATTGCCAACATCCAGAGGGAGATTTCCCCTGAGATGGTACTCTCCACACTACCTGAGTCTGCTCCCAGAGGAAGCGCAGGGTCGTCTCAGAGGACAGTGGGGTTCAGAGTTCTCCGCTCACCTAAGAGGGCTCATGTGGAGTCCTTGGATGACTTTCTGGAGAGAGCTATGGTGGCCAAAGCGGCTAAGCACGTTAATGGAGGTACAAAAACTTTCCTTGCTAATATTTTAAATTTCATGTCAGATTCTGAAGTTTTTATATTAGCTACGACTTGTGGTTTGGAAGTGTACGATAAAGAACGCAACGCCTTACTTCTTAACAAAATGAGGGGTTGGGAATCTGATAGGGCTAAAGATAGTGGTCTGTCGGAACTAGGATCCAAATCTAGGGGGATAACGATTTCCGAGGGCGAAACCCGCCCGAGTCCCCCACTTACTGATTCTCAGGACATGGTTCACCAATGAATACACTCTTCTGGAATGTCCGGGGTCTGGGGGATAAAGGGAAAAGAAATATGGTTAGAGATGTTATCTCGAAGTCCAAAGCGGATGTTGTTGGTCTGCAAGAGACCAAACTTAGTCTTGGGACCAAGCTCAAGAGAGTAGGGGGGAATAGAATCACGGATTGGGTCTTTCGCCCATCCGAGGGAGCCTCTGGGGGAATTGCCATTAGTTTCAACTCTGACCTGCTTACTTGTTTAGAGGTCTACAAGGGTTCTTTCACCCTTACTGCTAGGCTGAAAGTAGAGCGGATAAGTATTTGCAGCTTATCACAGTTGTCTATGGGCCGAACGAGGCTTTAAAGCGTGAGGCCTTTTGGCAAGAGTTGAACAATGTTCGTCTCCGATGGCCGGGGCCGTGGATTGTCGAGGGGGACTTCAATATTACCCGATTTGCGTTCGAGCTCAAGGGTAGAGGTTCCAGCGATAGGCATAGAGCAGAGTTCAATAGGGTGATAACGGATCCGGAACTGATTGATATCCCAATTAACGATAGACTATTCACGTGGTCGAACATGCAGGCTACCCCGATTATGGCAAAATTGGACAGGATTCTAGTATCGATGGATTGGGAATCTAAATTCCCCCTTACAACGGCTAGATCTATCCCTAGACCAACGTCAGATCACACACCAATCTTACTTGACTTTGGGATTCAGGGAGACAAAAGATTCAGGAAATTCCGATTTGAGAAGGCCTGGCTGGAGATTCAGGGGTTTCACCACTTGGTGATGGAAAACTGGGCACTTCCAGTGTCTAGCACAGATGCGGCGGGCCGTTGGTGCGAAAAAATTCGCAGATTAAGAAAGCGGCTTCGTAAATGGAACCGATCTAGGTTTTCGTCCGTCTGGCGCGCTAAAGACTCCATGTTGGAAGAAATTGACGATCTCGAAAGAGCGGAGGAGTTGAGAGACCTGACTCAGGAGGAAAGAAATAGACTCCTGGAACTCCGTGAGAATATTGGCAAGCTCTATAAAATGGAAGAGATTAAATGGCAGCAACGGTCTAGAATTTCGTGGCTTAAAGAGGGAGACGCGAACACCGCCTTCTTCCACCGTGTTGCAAGCGCAAGGCGCAGGTCCAATCTTATTTTATTCTTAGAAACAAGCTCGGAAACTGTACAGGAGGAACATCTGATTTGCTCAGCCTTTCAGGGTTACTACAAGGACCTACTGGGGAAGAAGAATGACTTCCGGGTCCCACTTAGGAATGACTTCTGGCATTCTTACCAGAACGAGCCTAAGCCCTCGCTAGCAGACCTGGAGTACCCGTTCTCGGAGGAGGAAGTTAAAAAGGCCATCAATCAAATGGGGGCTGATAAATCGCCAGGACCAGACGGCTTCCCAATGATGTTCTTCCAAATTTTCTGGGAAGAAATTAAAGGGGACTATATGGCACTACTGGATGACTTTTTTAACAATAAGCTCAGACTGGGCATGTTCAATTTTGCGGAGGTTGTCCTAATTCCCAAACGGGAAGATGCGTCGAAAGTGGGAGATTTTAGACCGATCAGTCTGATAAATTGTTCGGCGAAGATTATTACAAAAATACTAGCCATCAGACTGGGGGATATTATGGACAACCTCATTAACAAATCTCAATCGGGCTTCATTAAGGGCAGAAATATCCTAGATTGTGTAGCAACAGCAGAACAGGTTATCCACCGCTGCCATACGACCAACTCGAAGAGTTTTCTGCTCAAGCTGGACTTTGAGAAAGCCTATGACTCGGTCGATTGGGAGTGCTTGTTGGAAGCGCTTAGGGGCAGGGGCTTCGGGAATAAATGGATCTGCTGGGTCAGGTAGTGCTTGCAGACTAGCAAAATGGCAATCTCAGTGAATGGTAGGTCGGGGCAGCCGTTCCCTTGCAGGAAGGGCCTCAGACAAGGGGATCCGCTATCGCCGTTACTGTTTACTATCGTAGCAGATGTCTTGAGGGTTATGCTGGAGAATTGCCAGAAAAAAGGTTGGATCACGCCAGTGGCCGGTTCCGCGACTAGTAAAGGGTGTACGATCTTGCAATACGCAGATGATACCCTGCTCTTTGGTAATGGGTCGAGACGAGAAACTGCGTGCTTTAAAGGGACCCTGTACTGTTTTGAGGCCTGGTCAGGCCTTAGAATTAATTTCAACAAGAGCGCGCTGACCCCAATTTCCCTATCCGATGATGAAGCAGGGGAACTCGCTTTTATCTTGAACTGCACGACGAGTGGCTTCCCTATCAAATACCTGGGGCTACCGCTCAGACCAGGGAGATTGTCTAAAGCAGACCAGTTGCCTAACATTGACAGGGTGGAGGACAGACTGTCGGGTTGGAAAGGTAAATCGCTGTCTATCGGGGGCAGAGTGGTTCTCATCAACTCAGTGTTGTCTAACCTGCCTATCTACTACATGTCATTTTTTGAACTCCCAAGGTGGGTGATTCAAAGGATTGACCAAATTCGTAAATGATTCCTTTGGAAGGGAGCTGACTCGGACAAAGGAGGGTACCACCTCATCAAATGGAGTATAGCTTGCATGAAGAAGCATGGATGGTTAGGCATCATCGACCTCAGAGATATGAACCTTGCCCTGCTGGGGAAGTGGTGGTGGAAGGTATTCCACAACAGCGGTGAAGGCTGGCAGGAATTCATCCAACCTTATCTCAGGGGTAAAGGCACTAGAAACCTAGGCTTCCGAGTAGGGGCGAAAGTTTCGCGACTCTGGAAAGGAATTGCCAAGGCCAGCGGTCCCTTCAACTCGGCGGTTTCGTCTACTATCGGCAATGGCCGGTCCACTAGATTCTGGTGGGATAAGTGGTGTGGAACCCATACACTGAAGGAAGCGTTCCCAGAATTGTACGGGAGGTCGATTCGACCGAATTTGTCCGTTGCCGAAGGATGGAAAAGGGGACGCTGGAAGCCAGCATTCCGAGGTACGCTTACCCATATTTACAACAGCAATTACTTGACATGCAAGCACACATTTCACGGTCAGGCACAAGGTGCACGCAAGGCCCAGACCAGAAGCGATGGGAACTTGAGAACAAGGGAGCCTTCACGGTGAGGTCTCTGTATCATCGAATCCACTTTCGAGGCTGTAGACCTAGCTGGGCACAGGTGTTGTGGAAGGCGAAAACTCTCCTAAAAGTCAGAGTGTTCTTATGGCTAGTGCTCAATAATGCTATCCTCACGAGGCAAAACCTTGCCAAGAGACAACCACAGGTGGCGACCAACTGTGGTTTTTGCGATGCACAAGTGGAAGATCTTAATCACCTTCTCATCCATTGCCCCAGAAGTAAGGCAACTATGGTTGAGGTACTCCGAGCCTTAGGGACAGAAGACTACCCCCACGTATATGAGGATTTGTGGATTGGCCCCAAATTAGCAACAATTCACCATGATATGAAGGAGGCGTGGTTCATAGCTATATCAACAACAACATGGGTGTTATGGCTTGACAGAAACAATTTTTATTTTCGTGCTAAATGTAATAGTATTTCTGGTAACCTGTCTCACATCATGCATCTTATCTCTTTTTGGGCTGCAGCTGCGACAACAGGGGCGAGAGGGAGGATAGCCAGATCATTCCAGATAGAGGAGTTTGATGATGAGGGGGTGGAGATAGGCCCGACATTGGACTGAGGGACTGGCTTCACCAATTACGACAGTGCTTATGTCAGCGGGTGTCTTCTTGGTTCCGCCTTCTGTATGGATGAGAGGACTGTTGTTTTGAGTAATTTGTCCCATCCCCCAGGGCTTGTTGGGGGTGTATGTTTGTTTTCTCGCATTTTCTTTCCGCATTGTACTTATTCTTTCCGCATTGTACTTTTGTTGTGTATTGCTGTTTTCCCCGGGTACGCCGAGGTTGTTTTGTTAACTTCTTATTAATGAAACAGGGTGACCTTATTCCACCTTTTCCTAAAAAAAAAACATCAGTGATTTAAAAGAATAATGGATCCCTTTTATAGTTTTTTTATTTAATTCAAAATGAAAAATATTAAAATTAAAAATTAATAAGAATCAATATGATGATTGATTAAAATTAGATCAAAGTGGTTCTGATACCACAGTTGGATTTTTGTTCTACCCTATATCACAATGATCTAATATTTAGTCTAATCTCAAATAAAATAATTAGAACAGAAATCAATAAGTTTTACCTTTAAGCTTTGATTTTTTGTTTTTTTTCTCCTTCAATTCTAACTCTAGTTCTTCTTCTCATTTTCTTCTATATCCTGGTTGGAGGCACAAGAGAGACGACTAGGTTTTACCATTCGTCTCATATTTATAGAGGAGATGAAAGGCTAGGGTTAGGAACTTTAGGAAATCCTAGTTGGGATAAAATTACAATACTGTCCACTATGTATTTGTATTTTTCTCCCCAACAAAAATCTAAATTATTATTAGACCTATGTCACAATATAGTTCTACAAGACACCCCCCTTTACTGATATTCGCAAACGCACCTTTGAAATTCATGATACCACCTCCATGGGGCAATTTGTAACTTAAACCTTATTTTCATATTTAACCTTTCATACAATCTGACAATGAATCTAAAATTTAATTTTTACAAAAAAATAAAAATTTGTATATAATAAAATATTTTTTCTGTAAAATATACTCATGGGATTTTACTGTCAGATTATAACCTTCATTAAATGAACAAGGGAATATCTTCTCTTTTAGAGATAGGATTCCGTATTACAAATACATGTTCTCATTTTCTAATAAGATACATCCAATGCATCGAGGTAGTGGTCTAGAAGGTCTCACTCTTTGATTTATCAAAATGCGCGATATTAAAAAATGAGTTCACTATATGCTCAAGATTTAGAGGTCATGTTTATATTACCTTTAACGATAACACTGTCTTGTGGTTATTTACAAGTGTAATCATTCTTTGTTCCATCAATTCGTACTAAACGAACCAGCACAACAAGTTCAAGTCAACCCTCTCACTTGTTGTGTTATAGTCTGCCAAATAGAATGCCCAGTTCTATTATAGACTGTGAATATATTCTTTGTGCATAGACATAATTACTATGCAATATGGACCTTATTGATGCACAATATCAATATTTGTGAATAAACCAAAAATTACTCTATTAATAAAATGACAAATAAATAAATTTATTTCTATCCAATCATATAACCCTACAATCCAGTCGACAAACTTCTTGTCCACTTGAAAGGCTGATCTGAACACATCATCAGCTATTTAGATCATACCTGGATTCTGGCTGCTAAGCGAAGATACTGCCAATGTTTTTACTTGCCAATATTGAACTAGGAGTGTCACTACCAAAAAAAAAAAAGTTTTTTTTGCCTGCGAATTTTCACTGGCATTTTGTTGAAACAACAAGAAAGAATATGGATTAAAACCTGGTTGGTCTTTCCAGGCATTTATTCCCTGCGTTTAAAAAAATGTTGAAATAGATTAGGTCTATACCATCGTTTCATGAAAATGCATGCCGGGATAGACTATGTTTTTCCTAGCACGGAATGTCCCGATGCTTTTGGCAGCGTTTTCTAAAATGTCGTTATAATATTTTCTAGCGTTTAAAAACACCGGAATTTTTTTAAAAAAAAGGCCAGGACAACCCCTGTGTTTTTGTAGTGTGTATGAACCCCTTGGGGGTACACGAAAACATCTCCCTTCTTGAGAACTTTGGTGAACAACTTGTTATCGGGGCTGGATGTGACGAAACCGACATAGAGCGTGCCTTCTATCAGTCTATATCTCAGTGGCTCGTGGGTGTGAGTGGGGTGGGTTGAGCCCGTAGGGTTCATAGTCAACACGGGCCATTGAGATGCCCAGATCACTGAGGTCAGGGATTATTGCTGCATTGATTAGGGTCACCTTAGAATTGAGTGCATTCGACGTGTTACCAGGCATGTCAAGGCCCGAGAAGAAGAAGTCTTCTTCTGCGACAAGCTTTGGGTCACTGCAGACAAATCCATTCACGAACACTGCAAGAATAAAAAAAGAAGGAAACCGGTGACTTCAAAATGATCATGAAACTCCAAAGTTTTGCTGTAACAGGATGGGCTAATTTTAGTGCAATTTTTTTTGCTGAAAAAAGAACAAAAAAATAATACAAGTAGGTTAGACAAGGACAATCAGTGTAAATGAAGTTACCAGCTGTTGACATATTGTCTGCAACGCAGAAGTCCTGAAGAGGACTGGGATGAGATGCAAGTGCAGATGTTGCGATTAGAGCAAGGAGAGCGAAGAGGAGATGAGGAGCTATTTAGCAAAGTCTTATGGAAATAATGAAATGCTTAGCTATTTGTGGTGTAAATGACTTCAGGAGAGGCCCGGTATAAGCGATATTTGTCTTAATATTATTGCTTTACATAGGTATAGAATCAATGAACATTAGAAAAAAGGGGAAATACACGTAGATATACATAACTAAAACTTATTGGGTACAGAAACAAAAGGATTACAGTATAAGGTTATGGAACCAACTCCTTCTCAGTTTGATACGGTCAGTAATGTATGAAACATAGATTTGTTAGCTATTAACATAATGTATTCATGAGAACGCAAGAAACTTGAAAATATGGTAAGAGTGCAATGGGTAGACTATGGGTAGACAACAAGTGAGCATATTCTCATACTCTTAATGCACAATGACTGGAATGACAGATTGACACCATAAGTAGGCATAAATGTGCAATTTGCACCTTAGATAGTTCGGGAGAATTTGCTTTCCACTCTTCAACAATTGGACTTAAATATTATTTTATACTATATGTTTTCTTTTAATCGCCGCATGAGATGTCGCTACCATGATGATTAAAACACCTAGATCTTAAAGTAAAATAGTAAAACACATTTTATGAGTGATTGACACAAAATTAAAATTACACATGATGTCAAGTTTGTTAAATTATAATTTTGATCCTACTGTATATTCTGTTTTCCAATTTATAGGGAATAGATTTCCCCAAATCTCTCTCTTCCTTAATCTTCTCAATCTATTGTACCCCTTCTCCAAGAAATAATGTATATATATAGAGGTGGACATTAGAAGAATAAAAATAAGAAAAATATTATTTTCTCCCAAATCTGTTTTCAATATGGTATCAGAGCCTAAAATATCCTAGGCTAGGTGAAGAAGAAGAAGATCCCGTCGTCGATCCTCGCTGTCGTCAATCCCATCGTTGTTCCCCGTGAAGAAGAAGATCTTGTCGCTATTCCTCATCGCTGATCCTCGTCGACCCAATTCCCAAAACTCCTCATCGATCATTGTTTTCGTCGATACCGTCGTTGTTCCCGTGAAGAAGAAGATCTCGTCGCTATTCCTCGTTGTTGATCCTCGTCGAACCAAATCCCCAAAACTCCTCATCGACCCCGATCCCCGAAACCACCGTCGACTCCGATCGTCGTCAACCCCGATCCCCAAACCACCTCGACCCCGATTCTCGTCGACCCGATCCTCTCCTTGTCGTCGATCCATTACTGTGTTGCTGTTGTTGTTGATTTGTTGTTGCTCCATTAATGTGTTGTTGTTGCTCCATTACTGTGTTGTTGTTGCTATTGATTTTCTGTTGCTCAGTTACTATGTTACTGTTTGGTGTTCTTGTGCCGACCCGCCGCCACCGCTACCGTCCATCCCGTTGCAGATCCACCTTCATTATCATCAACATTCCCGATCGTCAATATCCCCGATCCCGATGCAACATCACTTGGCGCCATCACAGATAGCTACTACCTGAAGAATTTCGCTATTTGATCAGATCGCTGCTGCTTGATTCTTCTATTGGACGTTGAGTTGTTGTTTTGTGTTATTGGATTAGATCCAGATCCAAACCAAACATTTGATCCATATCGGATTTAAAATGAGCTATTCTATTGGTTTTGCTTGTTGTGTTGTTGTTTTTACCATGGAACCAAAACTACCGTATGAGTCAAGGAAGGGTACTCATTATGGCAAGATCGGTCATACGAAAGCTCGTTATTATAAGATTATCGGCTACCCGGAGAACTGGGGATCATAGCAGAGATCCTCAGAAGATGAATTGCAATCAACCCACTATCACCGTTGGAGTTTCCGATCGAGCTGAAAAGAGTATTAGATCAGGCTCTACATTAGTTACTGCTGCAGGTAATGATGGTAAGATATTTAATATTTCTGTCTCTATTATGAATAATGCATGGATTATTGATTCAGGTGCTACCGACCATATGACTTTTGATTCTAGACAAGTCCAAACCTTACAATCATCCACCAAATTCAGTGTGTCCACTGCCAATGGTGATCCTGCCACTGTTACTGGTGAGGGTCCCATATCTTCACAAAAATCCTAACCTTAGATTTTGTATTAGTTGTGCCATCCTTGAATTTTAATCTATTATCTGTTGCCCAAATAACTACTGTTTTACATTGTATTGTGGTTTTTTTGCCCTCTCATTGTGTGTTTAAAGATATTTAGATTCACAAGACGATTGGTTATGGGATTAGAAAAGGGAAGCTTTACTAACCGGATTTAGAATCTGAAAGTTCAAGCAGGTTGACTCAAACTCTATCTATGGAAGGATTTGAGGGAGAGAAGAAGAAATCAGATATTTGGCTATGGCATTGATATCTGGGGCATGCTTCTTTTGGATATTTGAATAAATTATTTCTAAGTTTATTTTCGAAATTGGATATTTCTACATTTCGGTGTGATATATGTGAACTCACAAAAATTCACCATGTCTCTTTCCCTCCAAATCTAAGAAAAAGCTCTCTCCCATTTATGATTATTCATTCTGATGTTTGGGGTCCATCCAAACATACTACCTTTGGAGGAGCAAAATAGTTTGTGATATTTATTGATGACTGCACTCATATGATTTTGATTTGTTTGATGAAGTCTAAAGTGAAGTTAGTGATTTATTTCAAAAATTTCACAAACGGGTTATGACTTAGTATAAAGCACAGATTCAAGTTCTTAGGAGCGATAATGGTGGTGAGTACCTGAGTTTGAATCTGCAACAATATTTGGTGGAACATGAGTAGGGCTGCATTCAAGCCGAGCCAAGCCGAATATCTTCATGCTTAAGCTCGGCTCGTTAAGGAAACGAGATCAGTTTTTGAGCTCAAGCTTGGTTCGAGCTGAGCTTTAACCGTATTCGAGCTGAATAGCTCGCGAGCTTAGCCTAAAAAAAACCCAAGCTCGAGCTCGACTCGTTAAGGAAATGAGCTCAGTTTTCGGCTCGAGCTCGGTTCGAGCCGAGCTTTGACTGAGCTTTGACCAAGTTCTAGCCGAATAGCTCGCAAATAGCTTGATTCGTTTGCAGACCTAAACATGATATTGTACACCAGACTACATGCTCGTATATACGACAACAGAATGGGGTTGCAGAAAGGAAAAACAGACACTTGCTCGAGGTGGTCCGTGCCCTTTTTATTCATGGAAATATGACACTCATGTATTAGGGGGAAGCACTAGCATCCGTTGCATACTTAATCAACCGAGTTTCCTCTAGTATCCTAAACTTCATCACACCATTTCAAGTATTAACTGAAGTTGTGAATGCACCAACAGTCGTCAACTTGCCACCTCGTGTGTTTGGGAGTGTTGCATTTGTCCACCTAGCCGAATATCTCAAAGAATGTTTTTGACTATGGATGTTGTATTCCATGAAGATGAGATGTATTTTTCCTCTGAGGTTGAACTTCAGGGAAAGTACTGAAGTGAAGTTCAAACCCTTGCCTATGAAAAAGTGGTTACCATTCAGACTAAACAATCAGATACAAGGGGAGAAAATTTGGATGAAAATAGTGATGATCACTCTTGGTTGAGGGAGAAGATCTCCACAAGTTATTGCAATCAGTGCCGAATACAAGGGGTGAAAATCTGGATGAAAGTAGTGACGATCACTCGAATGAAGATTTGGTTGAGGAAGGAGATCTCCACGAAGAACTGCAATCAGTGCCGAACTTCAACGAAGATGAGCCATCTCTACCACTAGCACCATCAGAACCATCTCCACCACCAGCACCGTCAGAACCATCTCTACTACCAGCAGAACCCCAAAACCAATCGTCATCGTTATCCGAAGCTCCAAGAAGAGAACTCCCAAATCGTACTACTAGAGGTATCCCAAAACCTACTTATGAGCCTGATCCCACTAGTAATGTCAAGTATCCCATGAGCCATTATATGTCCACTCACCGATTGTCTGAATCAAATAAGTTATTTGTGAATCAATTATCCGTTGTATCTATTCCTAACAGTGTGCAGGAAGCCTTAGCTGATCCAAGGTGGAAAGCAGCTATGGACGAGGAGATGAAGTCCTTGAAGAAGAATGAGATTTAGGAGATAGTCGAATTGCCAGCAGAAAAGAAGCCGGTAGGATGCAGATGAATTTATACCGTGAAGAATAAGTCTGATGGTTCAATAGAGCAATACAAAGCAAGGCTGGTTGCCAACTGGTATACTCAAACTTATGGAATTGATTATGATGAAACATTTGCACCTGGTGGAAAAGATCAACATTGTTCGAGTTTAACCGTCACTTACTACAAATCTTAACTAGGCGTTGGAGCAATTTGATGTGAAGAATGCCTTTTTACATGGGAAAATGACAGAAGAGGTTTATATGGATCTACCACCAGGATCAAATAGACTGGTCCAACACAGTAATAAAGTGTGTCGGTTGAAAAAAGTACTGTATGGTCTCAAGTAGTAGCCAAGAGATTGGTTTGGGAGATTTACAAAATCAATGAGGACATTTGGATATTATCAGAGTAACTCAGATTATACCCTGTTCCTGAAAAGAAAAGAAGGTAAGATTACTACTCTCATTATATATGTGGATGATATGATAGTAACTGAAAATGATCTCAAGGAGAGAAAGGCATTAAAGAACTACTTGTCACCAGAGTTCGAAATGAAGGATCTTGGCCCTTTAAGATATTTTCTTGGTATCGAAGTTTCTCGCTCTAGAAATGGTATATTTCTGTCTCAAAGAAAGTATGCGCTTGATTTGATGAAGGAAACAGGAATGTCTACTTGTCAGCCAATTGATACACGTGAGAAGAAGGACTGAAATTGTGAAATGACCCTGATCAAGTGCCGTGTGATAAGGAGAGATATCAGAGATTGGTAGGATGACTAATGTATTTTGCACATACGCGGTCAGATTTGTCACATGCCTTAAGTGTGGTGAGACAGTTTATGCATGCACCTCGTGAACCACACATGAATACGATAATGTGAATCTTGAGATATATAAAGTCTGCTCCAGGAAAAGAGGTCATGTTCTCAAAACATGGTCACTTGAAGGTTGAGGCATATACTGATGCGGATTGGGCAGGATCTATTGATAATATGTGCTCCACTTCAGAATACTTTACCTTTGTTGGAGGAAATCTGGTTACATGGAGAAACAAAAAAGCAAAATGTTATTGCACGCTCTTGTGCAGAGGTTGAGTATCGAGGAGTAGCACTGAGTATAACTGAAGTTTTATGGCTTAAACTTTTGTTACAAAATTTGTGTTGTGGTCCAAATGAGCCTATTAAGGTGTATTGTGACAGTCAAGCGGCGTGCGATATTGCAGCCAATCCAGTCCAATATGATAGAACGAAGCATGTAGAGGTGGATAGGTTCTTTATCAAGGAGAAACTAGATGACAAAATTATTGAGATATCTAAGGTGAAATCAGAGACCAGCTCGCAGATATTCTCACCAAGGCAGTTTCAAATCAGCTCTTCTTGAAATTTGTGGACAAGTTGGGCATGTTCAATATCTATGCATCAACTTGAGGGGGAGTGTTAAAATATAATTTTGATCCTGCTATATATTTTGTTTCCCAATTTATAGGGAATAGATTTTCCCACTATTCCTTATTCTTCTCAATCTATTGTACCCATTCTCCAAGAAATAATGTATATATAGAGAGGTAGACATTAAAAGAATAAAAATAATAATATATTATTTTCTCTCAAATCTGTTTTCAATAAAGTTATACCTGAGACAGAATAACCTTGACATGTTAGTTTTGCAATGGTCGAGCCATTGGTTTTAACAGAGTTGATCAACACTAAAAATACCAAAGTAAACAAGCATCATAACAACTAGTTCCGAACCAAGACTTATTCCTTTTGTTAATCTCATGAGGACTTCTTTTAGTTAATCTTGTAAGGGCTTGCATATCTCTAATCTCCAATAATCTAATACTATATTGGGAGAATTAGGGTTGTCATTTACAGACAATCAACCATCTAATCTCAACCATTTATTTTTAAGTGGAAGTTATATTAACTATTCATTTACTTAACTGTTGTTAGTTACCATAATATCCTCAAAGTTCAAATTTATTTATGATATAATTATTTACAAAAGTGTCACTCATATAAAATAAAAGTTTGTGCCACTAGTAATTTGAAAAGAGTATGTATGAGTAAAGGGAGATCTCATGTTCGAGGCCAAATTACATCTTATTATTTACTATATAACTTTTTTATTATAACGTGCATCGCATGTACAAATTACTATAATCTCTAATCTCTAACATTATAATGGGAGAGTTGGGTTGTGATTTGTAGACATTCAACCATCTAATCTCAACCATTCTTTTTTAAGTAGGAGTTATATTAACCCTTCATTTACTCTATTGTTGTTAGTTACCATAATACCCTCCAAGTTCAAATTTATTGACAATATAATTATTTACAAAAGCATCACTCACATAAAATAAAAGTTTGTGCCACTATGGATAATTTGTAAAGAGTATGTATGAGTAAATGGATGTCTAATGTTCGAGGTCAGATTATGTCTTATGATTAATTTATAGAATAAATAAAAAATTGATTAGAACGTGCATCGCACGTGCATGTTACTAGTAATAGTAAGTGTAGGGATGTGTATAGTCACATTAATAGTTCATATTATGTCTCTTCCTATTCTTTGTAATACCTATATATACCTTCATCAGTGAGATGAATAATCATCAAACAATTTATTCCAAAAGTATTTCTTGACTTTGTATCAGAGCCTTGTCTTATGGTCTTCATCGTTTCAGATCGACCCTATCGACTCTCTCTCAGGCCTTCATCATTTTAGATTGGCCGTTTCTTTACATATTGAATCCCAATCAATCTAAATTCAATTCCAAATCCCGAACAAAATCTCAAATCCAAATTCAAACCGGATCTCAAATTTCAGAAAATTCCGGCAAAAAAATCAAAAAAATCATACCTTCAATCGTCGCCGGTCGACGCCACCGCCATCGCCCACTGTTGTCTCACCGTTGATGCCCGCCATATGTTTGCTGTCGTCGACCACCTCCGCAAGCACCTCTGTCTTCTTCAAAGTCAAAAATAATTTGGTTTTGTTTTTAAGTTTCTTTCAATTGAGGAGAGAACAATCACTTTTTTTTTCCTTTTCTCTTCCTTTGGTTTTTGTCCAGCAAAGAAGGAGGAGAAGACAGAGACTAGGGGTGTGAGAATTGAGGCTTGTTTTAATAAATTAAGTTTTGAAAATTTTGAGCCCAACATTGGAGCCCATCAAAGAAATTTTATAAAAAAAATTCAAAGCCTATAGGCATTAAAGCCCCCGGGAATTTTTTTATTTCCCAGCAATTTTTTTTGCTGTATCAAAAAAAAGAAGAAAAATTTTTCTTTCAATGGGAGAAGAGAATTTAAAGCTGCAGCTGTTCAATTGGTCCAAGAACCCAATTTTTATGGCATGGTCGGACATGATCACCATACCGCAGGTAGAACAACTCTTTCCACCTCTATTGCTGGTCATGGTAAGATAGGTATGGCTTCAAGGTTTCTAACTTTGTTGATTCTGACACTTGGATTATTGATTCTGGTGCCTCTGATCATATGACTTACGATAAATCTTAGTCACTAAGTTGTCTTTCCCATCAATGTCTTATGTTACAAATGCCAATGGTGAGGCTTTTCCTGTGTGTTGCCGCTGAAATCGGTGTGGGGGCAAACAGATAGATTTGTGAGTTCTTGGGATGTTGAATAGACAAACCTAAAACACATTTCCGTCGGAGTTTGACCGTGATCTTCCGCCGTTAACCTGCAAAAAGTACGAAACACCGGGGTTGATCCCGGCGACGCACCCTCTGATGCTCAAGTCAGTAATCAGAAAGATTATGAAAGAGTTTTGATTGGCAAAAGATTGATTACCTGGTAACAGTGGGGGATGGAGGGTATTTCTAGCTGCCTTAGGGACCAGTTTCGGGATAAGATCAAATCTCTACTTCCCAGTGAATGGATAGAAGGAATCAGGGCCGTTGATTAAGGTTAATCATAAACCCTAATTCTATCCGGCTGGAACGGGTTTCTTGCGGGTTGGAGCCCGCACCCAGTTGAGGTGGATCCGTTTGTGGGTTGTTGGGCCTTTGGAAAAAGGACCCAGTACCCATTTCAGACCCGTTTGTAGATGAAATTACTATTTTACCCCGAGCTTTAAGATTAGTGCCCAATTTGGACGGTTCCGATTTAACCCCATTTTTAGCCTTATCATGAGCCCCCCATTCCCGAAGACCGAGTGTGATCAGTCTTTGAGGAGTAGTTTTACTGTTTTAATGGCTTGCGGAGTTGTATCGGAGTCCAAATGGGGGGTGTCGGACCTTTATACGAGGTATTATGGTGATTTTTGGTGTTGGCTGCATGCTCAAGGTTGTTCTTGAGCCTTCCTAGACTTCTGGTGATTTTTCTTAATTTTTAGTTATTTTTCGAACCATTTATTTAATTTTGCAAAACGGTGATTTATTGTTCGGGGCCTTAATTAATTATTCTAAGCAATAATTATTTACACGGGGCTCAAAAATATTTTCCCAAATTTATAATTATTTTTTAGAATTTTTAATTAATTTTCCTGAATTTTTAATCGTTTTTCCGCAATTTTTAAATAGATAATTTGATTTTAATAAATAAAAAATTAATTTTTTAATATTATTTATGACGTGGCGCACTCTGGGCCGCCCGTCTCGCATCGGCACGCAGTTCTGAGAGATCGGATGGCCTGTGTCGCTCGGCACCATTTTCTCCTCGTACGCAGCTCGGATTGCCAGTTGCTTGGATTGGGATTCCGAGTGACGTGAGGTGATCTGGGCCGTTCATCAGGTCGAGGCACGAATTTTGAGAAGAACTGACGACCGGTGTCGTTCGGCGCTATTTTCACCATATGAGCTGCTCAGATTGCCCGTTGCTCGGATTCCGAGCGATGTGGCTCGGCGCTATTTTCTCCATATAAGCAGCTCGGATTGCCAGTTGCTCGGATCGGGATTTCGAGCGACGTGGGACGATCTGGACCGTTCATCATGGTGCGAATCACGAGGCTAAAGGTTCAGATCACGAGAAAACGCTATCTTGTCGTTTTGTGGGCGTGGCGTGATCTGAACCGCTCATCATCTTCTGGTACGAATTTTGAGACGATCTGATGGCTGGAGTTGCTCGGTGGCATTTTTCTTCAAATGTGCAACTCGGATCGCCAGTCGCTCAGATCGGGATTCTGAGCAGCGTTATTTTCTTCATGTGAGCAGTTCGGATCGCCAGTCGCTCGGATCGGGATTCCGAGCGACATGGAGCGATCTGGACTGTTCATCATGGCACAGATCACGAGGTTAGAGGTTCAGATCACGAGAAAATGCTATCTTGTCGTTTTGTGGGTGTGGCGTGATCTGTGCCGTCTGATCGAGATCTTGCACGAATTTTGGGGAGAAAGTTGTTTTTCTCCAATACATGGCTCCGATCGCCAGTCGCTTGGAATTTGATTCCGAGGGACGTGGGGCGATCTGTACCGTTGATCATGGTGCGGATTACGGGTTAGAGGTTCAGATCACGAGAAAATGCTATCTTGTCGTTTTGTGGGCATGGAGTGATCTGTGCCGTCTGATTGAGATCTTGCACGAATTTTGGGGAGAAAGTTGTTTTTCTCCAATACGCAACTCGGATATCCAGTCGCTCCAATTTGGATTCCGAGGGACGTGGGGGCAATCTGGACCATTCATCATGGCGTAGATCACGAGGTTAGAGGTTCAGATCACGAGAAAATGCTATGTTGTCGTTTTGTGGGTGTGGCGTGATTTGTGCCGTCTGATCGAGATCTTGCACGAATTTTGGGGAGAAAGTTGTTTTTCTCCAATACGCAGCTCGGATCGCCAGTCGCTCGGATTTGGATTCCGAGGGACGTGGGGTGATCTGGACCGTTGATCGTGGTGCGGATCACAAGGTTAGAGGTTCAGATCACGAGAAAATGCTATCTTGTCGTTTTGTGGGCATGGTGTGATCTGTGCCGTCTGATCGAGATCTTGCACGAATTTTGGGGAGAAAGTTGTTTTTCTCCAATACGCAGCTCGAATCGCCATTCGTTCGAATTTGGATTCCGAGGGACGTGGGGGCAATCTGGACTGTCCCTTGATAGCTCGGCAGAGTGCCTCGGCGGCTCAGAGCTAGAGGAATAGCCGAGCAGTGTGGCCCGGTCTGAATCGTCGTCACCCTTATGAACCGTCGCTGCTCTTCTCTACTTTGTCGTTTAGCCTTCTTTGACGGGTATGAGGGTGGCCCAAGAGTCACATCTTTACGTTACAAAGCCCAAGGGTCACTTCTTTTACTATAAGTTTTCACCTCCCCCCCCCCCACTCTCTCTCATTCTTTCACTTTCACTTTTACTTTTGCTGGCGGTGTTTTTGCTTTCGAGTGGCGCTGCTAGCTTTCGTGGCAAGGCGATTCTGAATTCCGGCGATCTTTCCCGGCCGTACACGTCACTTCAAGGTTAGTCTTTCCTCCTTTTTGAGAATGGTTAGAATCTCTTCTGGGGACGAGACCTCCACCTCGGACCAAGACACCGGTTGAGCGGTAGTAGTTAAGCTGAGGAAGGGGAAGGAAGTGGTAGATCCGGTCGGGGCGTCGACGATAGTTGAGACTCCAAAGGGGGCAGGAGAGCTGGGTCGGCTTCCGTCCATGTTGTCTAGTGTCGGCGGAGTGGGGAGTTACTCCAAGGACATCCTAGAGAAGGTGGTGCACGAGATGGCTCCGGCCTATGAGGAGAATAATCCGAGGGATCCTTCCGAAGTGGATGATATCCCCTCAATCTTGACCGAGGCAGATCTGCACCGGATCAGGAAGGGATTCCGCATCCCGAAGGAGTTCGTCTTACTACTCCCCGGCCCCGGCTTCCTAGCATGTACGGGGACGTCGGCAGACACGTGCGACTTCCCGCACGACGCACTTAACGCCGGTCTTCGGCTACCACTGCATCCCTTCGTGGTCGAGGTGCTGCAGTGGTACGACCTGAGCCCGGTTCATTTTATGCCGAACATGTGGCGGCATGTCATCACCTTCGTCCATCAGTGCCAGGCGGTCGGTGTGCAACTGCAGCTCGTTCTGCTTCGGAGCCTCTATCGCATCTGCCGGATGAGCAAGATGGAGGATCGGTATTATTTGTTGTCGAGGAGGGGGGTGAAGTTGATCGAGAATCCGAACTCGATCAAACACTGGAAGGAGAAGTATTTTCTCATCCGTGGTCCCGAGCCGTGGGGCTTCCCGACGTTGTGGAAAGAAGGGGTCCCGAAGTGGGCGAAGAAAGAGCCAGTGCTCACAAGAGAGGAAGAGGAGGTGGTGGTGAAAATCCTTGGACTTCCGACCCTCAGTTGGAAGGATATCACCGAGGGGGTCTTGTTCGGTGGAGGTCTCAGTCCGATTGACCCCAGTACACTCTCTTTCTTTTTTCTTGCTAATCTGAGTTTTTTAGCGTTTGTTTTTTCTAACTCTTTTGCTCGGTTTTTCCTTCGTATGCAGAGACCTCAGACATGGATTACAAGGCGTTGACGGCAAAGAGTCGCACGGCGAAGGGCACGGACACAAGGAAGAGGAAGAGTGTAGAACCCCGTATTTTCAAATATTATTTTTATATTTGAAAATGAATTAAAATGATTTACTAGAAATTTAATAAATATATTCTAAAAGATTTATCTTTTTACACGTGCGAAACACGTGTAAATAATTTTGGTATAAATATACAATTTGATATTTTTTTTTATAAGTTTTCATACTTATTATGGAGTGTATTCTAAATTTTGGAATTTTTCTGAATAAAGAAACTATTTTTACAAATATCTCGAAAGAGAGGGGCTTTTATGTAAAAAGTCGTTTGGATCTTAAATAAACTATGAAAATTTGTTTTTACTGATATTTTGGTTCTCCATGGTCATCATTTGAATTTAAATATATTTGAAATTTATTTAAAATCGATTTGGTGAAGATTTAGTCAAAAAGGGTGTTTTTGCAAATATAGAATTTATGATGGATCTTTGTGCAAATGTTTTTCTGGAAGGTAGAAGTCAAATATTTTTATTGGAAACTATAATATGTATTACCATATATTATTTCGGATTTTCCTGGATTTTTATGAATATTTTATGAGGTATTTGCAAATATTACAAAAGGGAGGGCTTTTGTGCAAAATCGCCACCCTGAGTGTAAATCCGGGATTTTCTTATCTCTGGGCAGTGCTGGGTTGTTGGAAAACTTAGTGGTAAAAGGATTTTATTTAGTTTTGATTTATTTAACTTATTTTAACTAAAGAAGGTTATATATGTGAAGTAATAAATTGAAAAAGGACTATTTTGCAAAAGTACTTCAAAACCCTAATTCCTTTTAATTCCGGCCTATATAAAAGAGGGTGTGCAGCCGTCATTCGCTGCACAACTCCAGATTTATTATATTTTTTTTCTTGGTGATCGGGAGGAGGATTTTTGGATCTAGCAAAAGGAAGACCTTTTCGTGGATTCTTCTAAAACCAAAGGTGAGTGACATTGTTTGTGTTGTTGTTTGATTTTGCGAATGATATGAAATTGGTTGTTTTGACTTATGTGAATGACGTCGTTTTGCTTTGTTTCATTATATGAATGATATGATCCTTGTATTGTGATGTGAATGAACCATTATTATTGCTTGGACCATGTTTGTGAAACTCATGAATATTGAATAGATCTTGAGTTATGAGATCATAGTGTTAGAAAGCATGTTAAGAATGGATTATGTTTGGATTGGATGACGAGCATCCGGATCTCAGGGTTATAAATCAGACTTTGATCATGGTTGTGAAAGAAATTTAGCTTTTGAGAAACCCTAATGGAAAGATTAGTGATTATAGATCTTGAGAATCGAGTTTTTGACATATTGGATGATTGAGTGATGAATCCATAATGAAGATTATTTAGATTGTTATTTTGCCAAAAGACGAACATTTTTTTCATAAACAAAGGACCTTTGGAAAAACACCAGTTTAGTTTTATATTCAGACCTAATTAGAAAAACTGTAGGCCGACAGTCGACTGGCCTACTATGCAGTCGACTGGTACGACCCTACTGCTGTACCTTCAGACCTTTGAAAATTGTTCGGGACAGTCGACTTAGACTTCTCTCAGTCGACTGGTTTGCTGAGAACCTTCTTAGTAAAATTTGTTCAGTTCTTCCTGGACAGTCGACTTAGCCTTTGTGCAGTCGACTGGTTCACTGAGGATTCTATTGTGTGAAATTTGTTCAGTTCTTCCTGGACAGTCGACTTAGCCTTTGTGCAGTCGACTGGTTCACTGAGGATTCTATTGTGTGAAATTTGTTCAGTCCCTTCGGGACAGTCGACTTAGCCTTATGCAGTCGACTAGTGACCTCTGAGGTCGACTGATATGACTTAGTCTATTTTTGTGAAATTTTGGATATAGTCCTCTGGACAGTCGACTTACCACTGTATAAGTCGACTGGTACTGAAGGATGTTTGTAATCTTTAGTGTTATTTCGATTGATTGGTTTTCAGATAATTCAGTCTACATTTGATATTCAGTTCAGTATTTGATTTTGAGATATTCAGTTATGAATATGATCTTGAGATATTCAGTTGAGCCACTTTTGTTTAGTGGAATTTGTTAGACTTTTGAGTTTGAGTCTCTAGAGGTACGTGACCCTAACATACCGGTATTAAGTTATTTGTTGAGTTATTTTGTTGAGGCCCATTGAGGCATTTCAGTTATTCAGTTTTGATTTTAGTCCGGTAGGGTACACTACTCTAGGAGATTCGTTGAGAAATTAAATAACCCATAAATGATAAGGACAGGCACTAGTGGTGATATGATGAACGGGAACATGAGTTATGCACCTCAATACGGCTTTAGATGAGAGATTTGATCTCCTGAATTATCCAAGTAACTATCTTGAGATGAGGGATTTATCTCCTGAATTATCCAGGTAAATTACCTGAGGTGAGAGATATATCTCCTGAATTATCCAAGTGGTTTGCTTGAGATGTGGGATTGAACTCCTGAATTATCAAGGTCGAGGCGACACACATGGGGTAATCCTGTGATGATGTGTCTATGTCTAGATGTGGGATGATCTCCTGAATTATCCAGGTAAAATACCTGAGATGTGGGATCCATCTCCTGAATTATCAGGCATGGGCTAATTCTCACAATTTATCTTTATCTCGTAGTAGTCATCGTGTTAAGAATAGTCGCATAGCGGGGATTGAACCCATCTGAAGTGGAGACGTTAAGGGCTTGCACCGAACCTATGTAGAATGGGATGCATAGACTTCGACAAGTATGCATTAGAGAGTCCGCATATAGAAAGTGTGTTTTCTTGACTTGGTTTTATGCATGTGTTTTCCAATTTTCCTACACTTGACTTTTAGACTAGATGCACTTGTTGTTTTCATTCTATGACGTTTTCATGCTTTACATCTTTGATATTCCTTATTCATTATCATTGTGGTTAATACATGTTGTTGATGACCTTATGTTTTACAATTAAATTATGTCGATTATTTTATGTCACTCACACCATTTATGGCTAACCCCTTTAGTTTTGGGGGTTAGGGATCATCTCTAGCCTCACATGTTGCAGGTTGTTGGTTAGAGTTTGGAGGTGTGGATGCTTGAGGCATATTTGAGATAGATAGATTTATAATATTTTTGTGTAAATTTGTAAAAGCAATTTTGAGATAATTTGTGTTGTAAATGACAGAAAATATTGTTTAAGTTGTTTTAAATTCCGCTGTGATTTGTAAAAGTTGTTATAATAAAAGTTGAAAATTTTAGTGGTGTTGGTTGTGTATATTGTTACATTGAAGTGGATGCTGGGATTGTGCCACGTTTTTTCTAAATTATTACATTAGAAATTCGAGGCGCTACAGTTTGGTATCAAAGCATGCTTCAATAGTAATGATAGACATAGTATGAAAACCAACCTTGGTGTGGACATTAGAAGTGTGAGTGCACAAGTGGACATTAAATACAACCTAGGTGGACATTAGAAGTATGAGTACCCTGGTGGACATCTGATGTGTGTGATTTGATTGTTTGGTCATGAAGACCTGTAATGAGATTCAGACTATTTGTATGCTTAGACTTGAATGAAATCTCTTTATCGCAAGAGTATTGATTATTTTTGCATAAAGCAATTATTTTCTCACTAGCTATTTTTGACATCTTTTGTTCGCTTTGTGTGTTTGATATTTATTTATGTAAGGTATTACCCTTTCAACTTATATAATCTCTATTTTACAGTATGTTTTGCTATTTTACCCACTGCATATAATTTATGGATTATGTGATTTTCGCCAAAGTAATTTTCATCTATTTATTTATTCCTAGTTATAAAATTTAATTATCTTCCGTTAGATTCTTTTAATTATTTGCTCTCTTGTATATTTTGGGTACCTCAATTTTGTGCACACTCTTGTATCCTATCACTCTTACTGTTTTATATTTGTTTGCTTACTAAATAACTTTTGTGAAAAATTAACTTATTTAACTTTTATTCGGTTTTCTCTATTGTCAGCAACTGAATTTATTTCTTTTTCTATATCTCCAACCGAGTTTATATTATTTCCATTCATGAGTCCAAACATTAAACTTTTACTAATCGTCTTGTTCTCTTTTAAAACTATTTCCTTGACTTTACTAATGATTTTTACTTCTTATTCTTTTGTCCAAGTTATTATTTGACAATTTTTGTTGTAATTCAATAGTACATCCTTTAGCATTTCACAAGCTTATTTATTTTGCGACTCTTACCCATTTCTTCCTTGACGTCTAATTTATCTTACTTTCATGCACTTTTTCCGTTACTCGCATACTTTGATATTACTTCTATATATTACATTAAAGTTTTGAATTACTACGTGTTAAGATATTATTGCTACTTCTATTTCCTTTCATTATTGTCTTGCTATACTATAAATTTTGTTTTGCATATTTACTTTCAATTTATTATATATACTTGGATTTTTCAACACCATATTTTCCATTATTTTGTATTATCTATTTTGGAGCATTTAAACTTGATTGCAATATTTTACTCATATAAATGTGATATGTTTTCTGCACATTTAAATCTTTATTATTAATTATGTTTTGCACCTTATATTCGATACCTTTATTATTATTTATAGTTGACCGCTTTTGTTATAATTTCTTTCCACTATTTAAAAGCTACTAACTAAATTTGTTGTTTTATACTTTTCGAATGTACTAGGTGCACCCACTACTTATCTTTTACTTAAACTTCATTATCATTACATTCTTGATTTCTTCATATACTTCCTACAAATTTCTATATATGTACCGCATATTTCAACATACTTACTATGCATGTCATTTTACATTGGTTTAATTCCTACATTATTGTATATTTTATGATATATTCCTTATGTAAATTTGCTATACTACATAGGCATTTTCTCATTCTCGTTTGTATTTGTGCTTAAGCATATATTTCATTCCGTTTGAAACATGATGTTTTGGTTTGGGGTATGATTGTGGTTTTGCCATAGAATATGGATGTGAATGCGAAATACGTGTATGATTCTCTAACTTTACCCTCGTTTTGTAGTGATCAGTATGGTTGCATCCCGACCGAGGAACGAGGACAACAATGAGGACGGATCTGGTAGTTCTCGAGGAACGGGAATTGACCTTGAGGCTGAATTCGCCAAGGTGCATCAGACTCTGGATGCGCTGATGGCAGTTAATTTGGCGCAGATTCGGAACCAAGATCAGAATTATAGGATTGGACAGGTGTTTGCTAACGCTGATCCCATCAAGCAGGACGAGTATCTCAAGAGGAAGAGGCCAACATCAGATCAGGAAGGAAAGGAATCCCCAGCGAAGGAAGTCAAGTTCAGTGACCCAGTGCAGAAGGCACCAACAACTAAGAAAGTGACTTGTTATTGCTGCAAGGAGACAGGTCATTACCGGTCAACATGTCCGAGGTCGGCAAAGCAAATCAAGCTCAGCAATCCAGTGCAGAAGGCCCCGGCAACTAAGGAAGTGACTTGTTTTTACTGCAAGCAGGCAGGTCATTACAGATCAACATGTTCGAAGTTGGCGGCGCAAACTTGTTTTCATTGTGGTCAAGAAGGGCATATTCGACAAATCTGTCCACAGCTGAAGAAAGAGAATGCAAGGAAAAGAAAGGATCTGAGGAAGGGGCGAGAGCCCGCATTGACTGATGAGGATGCAGATAACTCAGGAATGTGACTTGTGTGTGCAAGAATTTGAAAATTCATTCTTTTGTATTAAATAAAACTACTATTTGGAATAATTGAAGATTGAATATTTTCTTCATGTAACAAGATTTAGTTGGATTAATGGAATAAAGACAAAAGTTTTATTAATACTGTTTTCTTGCATGCAATTGTGTCGCCCATTTATTGCTAGTCTTAAGTGTGGAGCTTAAGGTGTTTCCAGACAAGGTTTTGAGATGGTTATTCTTAGTCATGTCATTTCTAAGGAGGGAGTGACCACTGAGTCTCGGAAGGATGAAGCAGATGTGGAAGGCCAGAGTTGGATGCAGGAATTCAGTAGTTGTTGCAGCACGGCTCCCGGTGGCAGTTATCAGAGTTGCGCAGCAGAAGTTTGATTTTCTGAATTCTTTGCATGATGGTGTTTCGTCTGTATGTTGTACATCTTTTGTTGAAATGCATTCCCTTGTGTGATTGTATTTCTTTAAATCATGTTTCTATCCATAAGTTTGCATTCCTTCTTGATGTGTTTGTTTGGACCCCATTAGCAGTAGTTCTGAGGACAGAACTCTTCTAAGGAGGGAGTGATGTAGAACCCCGTATTTTCAAATATTACTTTTATATTTGAAAATGAATTAAAATGATTTACTAGAAATTTAATAAATATTTTCTAAAAGATTTATCTTTTTACACGTGCGAAACACGTGCAAATAATTTTGGTATAAATATACAATTTGATATTTTTTTTTTATAAGTTTTCATACTTATTATGGAGTGTATTCTAAATTTTGGAATTTTTCTGAATAAAGAAACTATTTTTACAAATATCTCGAAAGAGAGGGGCTTTTATGTAAAAAGTCGTTTGGATCTTAAATAAACTATGAAAATTCGTTTTTACTGATATTTTGGTTCTCCATTGTCATCATTTGAATTTAAATATATTTGAAATTTATTTAAAATCGATTTGGTGAAGATTTAGTCAAAAAGGGTGTTTTTGCAAATATAGAATTTATGATGGATCTTTGTGCAAATGTTTTTCTGGAAGGTAAAAGTCAAATATTTTTATTGGAAACTATAATATGTATTACCATATATTATTTCGGATTTTCCTGGATTTTTATGAATATTTTATGAGGTATTTGCAAATATTACAAAAGGGAGGGCTTTTGTGCAAAATCGCCACCCTGAGTGTAAATCCGGGATTTTCTTATCTCTGGGCAGTGCTGGGTTGTTGGAAAACTTAGTGGTAAAAGGATTTTATTTAGTTTTGATTTATTTAACTTATTTTAACTAAAGAAGGTTATATATGTGAAGTAATAAATTGAAAAAGGACTATTTTGCAAAAGTACTTCAAAACCCTAATTCCTTTTAATTCCGGCCTGTATAAAAGAGGGTGTGCAGCCGTCATTCGCTGCACAACTCCAGATTTATTATATTGTTTTTCTTGGTGATCGGGAGGAGGATTTTTGGATCTAGCAAAAGGAAGACCTTTTCGTGGATTCTTCTAAAACCAAAGGTGAGTGACATTGTTTGTGTTGTTGTTTGATTTTGCGAATGATATGAAATTGGTTGTTTTGACTTATGTGAATGACGTCGTTTTGCTTTGTTTCATTATATGAATGATATGATCCTTGTATTGTGATGTGAATGAACCATTATTATTGCTTGGACCATGTTTGTGAAACTCATGAATATTGAATAGATCTTGAGTTATGAGATCATAGTGTTAGAAAGCATGTTAAGAATGGATTATGTTTGGATTGGATGACGAGCATCCGGATCTCAGGGTTATAAATCAGACTTTGATCATGGTTGTGAAAGAAATTTAGCTTTTAAGAAACCCTAATGGAAAGATTAGTGATTATAGATCTTGAGAATCGAGTTTTTGACATATTGGATGATTGAGTGATGAATCCATAATGAAGATTATTTAGATTGTTATTTTGCCAAAAGACGAACATTTTTTTCATAAACAAAGGACCTTTGGAAAAACACCAGTTTAGTTTTATATTCAGACCTAATTAGAAAAACTGTAGGCCGACAGTCGACTGGCCTACTATGCAGTCGACTGGTACGACCCTACTGCTGTACCTTCAGACCTTTGAAAATTGTTCGGGACAGTCGACTTAGACTTCTCTCAGTCGACTGGTTTGCTGAGAACCTTCTTAGTAAAATTTGTTCAGTTCTTCCTGGACAGTCGACTTAGCCTTTGTGCAGTCGACTGGTTCACTGAGGATTCTATTGTGTGAAATTTGTTCAGTTCTTCCTGGACAGTCGACTTAGCCTTTGTGCAGTCGACTGGTTCACTGAGGATTCTATTGTGTGAAATTTGTTCAGTCCCTTCGGGACAGTCGACTTAGCCTTATGCAGTCGACTAGTGACCTCTGAGGTCGACTGATATGACTTAGTCTATTTTTGTGAAATTTTGGATATAGTCCTCTGGACAGTCGACTTACCACTGTATAAGTCGACTGGTACTGAAGGATGTTTGTAATCTTTAGTGTTATTTCGATTGATTGGTTTTCAGATAATTCAGTCTACATTTGATATTCAGTTTAGTATTTGATTTTGAGATATTCAGTTATGAATATGATCTTGAGATATTCAGTTGAGCCACTTTTGTTTAGTGGAATTTGTTAGACTTTTGAGTTTGAGTCTCTAGAGGTACGTGACCCTAACATACCGGTATTAAGTTATTTGTTGAGTTATTTTGTTGAGGCCCATTGAGGCATTTCAGTTATTCAGTTTTGATTTTAGTCCGGTAGGGTACACTACTCTAGGAGATTCGTTGAGAAATTAAATAACCCACAAATGATAAGGACAGGCACTAGTGGTGATATGATGAACGGGAACATGAGTGATGCACCTCAATACGGCTTTAGATGAGAGATTTGATCTCCTGAATTATCCAAGTAACTATCTTGAGATGAGGGATTTATCTCCTGAATTATCCAGGTAAATTACCTGAGGTGAGAGATATATCTCCTGAATTATCCAAGTGTTTTGCTTGAGATGTGGGATTGAACTCCTGAATTATCAAGGTCGAGGCGACACACATGGGGTAATCCTGTGATGATGTGTCTATGTCTAGATGTGGGATGATCTCCTGAATTATCCAGGTAAATTACCTGAGATGTGGGATCCATCTCCTGAATTATCAGGCATGGGCTAATTCTCACAATTTATCTTTATCTCGTAGTAGTCATCGTGTTAAGAATAGTCGCATAGCGGGGATTGAACCCATCTGAAGTGGAGACGTTAAGGGCTTGCACCGAACCTATGTAGAATGGGATGCATAGACTTCGACAAGTATGCATTAGAGAGTCCGCATATAGAAAGTGTGTTTTCTTGACTTGGTTTTATGCATGTGTTTTCCAGTTTTCCTACACTTGACTTTTAGACTAGATGCACTTGTTGTTTTCATTCTATGACGTTTTCATGCTTTACATCTTTGATATTCCTTATTCATTATCATTGTGGTTAATACATGTTGTTGATGACCTTATGTTTTACAATTAAATTATGTCGATTATTTTATGTCACTCACACCATTTATGGCTAACCCCTTTAGTTTTGGGGGTTAGGGATCATCTCTAGCCTCACATGTTGCAGGTTGTTGGTTAGAGTTTGGAGGTGTGGATGCTTGAGGCATATTTGAGATAGATAGATTTATAATATTTTTGTGTAAATTTGTAAAAGCAGTTTTGAGATAATTTGAGTTGTAAATGACAGAAAATATTGTTTAAGTTGTTTTAAATTCCGCTGTGATTTGTAAAAGTTGTTATAATAAAAGTTGAAAATTTTAGTGGTGTTGGTTGTGTATATTGTTACATTGAAGTGGATGCTGGGATTGTGCCACGTATTTTCTAAATTATTACATGAGAAATTCGGGGCGCTACAAAGAGGACCACAGCGGGTCATCTTTCAGGCCGAACAGTACAAGTCCCCTCGGCACCCTCGGTCGTTGTGGAGCCGGTGACCAAGGCTTCTTCGGAACCGCCTGCACAGGCCCCTTTGGTCGAAGCCCCGGGTTCGTCGAGCGGGGCGTTCTCTACCAATGCAGCTCTGGCTTTGGAGGTGTTGCCGCTTACTACCGAGAAGCAACTCACTAGCTGAGGCACTGGAGATCTTATTTTTTTGCTTTAAGAGAGGCGCCCTGGCATGGATTCCTAAAGGCTAAGAGCCTAGTCTCTTTATTCCCTTACCTAGCTGCCTTTTCTATTCCGAAAGGCTAAAGACCAATTGTCGAACATACGACTGTTTAGGGAATTCAATATCAATTAGGATTTGGCTACGCCCTGTGAGTGGTATCAACTCACTATTGATTCTTCCTCCTACTCCTCTTAGAGAAACTATGTCATGGTATTCTGGTCTAGAAATCCCTTTTTCATAAGAGGCAACCGAGGAGCACAAGCGTCTCTTCATCCCCGACTGGAGGGTGATGAAAGTAGACAGTTTCCTCAGAGACTCGGAGATGTGCATGCAGGCGGTAAGCACCTACCGACCCCGAAGGACCATGCCACGCTGAAGGCCGGCACTGTGGGCGACGACGCCCCGGAGATAGCTCGGAATACTATGTCGGTAAGTATGAGTTGATTATGACAACCCCACAAATTTTCTAAGTTTTTCCGTTCGGTTCTAATCGCTTCTTTTCCTTCGTCCTGCTTGCAGACTCTCTGCCACTTCAGCCACATGCTCGAGCGATTCGCCGAGCAAGAGAAGGAGATGAACCTGGCGAACGATCGGGAGAGGTCGGAGCGCTCCAAAGCGGTCAAGCTGTTCAAGGCCGAGCAGCGACTCTCAGCTTCGCGTGCGGCTGAGGTGGGGGCCCTCGAAACGAAGCTCGCCGAGGCGTTGAAGAACTCCGTAGCCGAGACTGCCAAAGTTGAGGCGTTGGAGAAAGAGAGGGCTCACCTCGAGGAGGAGCTGGCCAAGGCCTTAAAGGCATCCGAAGATGCGCTGAATGGTCAGGCGA
The DNA here is from genome assembly GCA_017893485.1 of Hemerocallis citrina. Taxonomy (NCBI): domain Eukaryota; kingdom Viridiplantae; phylum Streptophyta; class Magnoliopsida; order Asparagales; family Asphodelaceae; genus Hemerocallis; species Hemerocallis citrina. Next base: position 203,216,896 of record CM030360.1, read on the forward strand.
TGAAGATGGTGGAGGCCGAGAAGGCGATTCGGGATGAGGCCGAAGCCCACATGATGACAAATACGGAGGAGGCTTACGCCCGAGCGCTGAAGCATGTGGCAGCCCGCATCCCCGGCTTCTACAGCTCCTCGTATTACTTCTACGATCCCGTGGAGGGCGAGGAGCTTATCCCTCTGGCAGAGTCGAGCCCGAGCAGAACGCCGAGGACGAGGTGAATGTCGGAGGGGTGCTCGTCATTGTGCTGAGCGAGGATATCTCGGGGTGGCGCCATGAGGTGGCCCCCTGACTCAGTCACCTCTTCCTTTGTTTTTTGTTTTTGTCTTTTTTTTTGTTGTAACGCCGAATTGCGGACTGGCCACCGCTCTCATGTACTCTTTTTGGATTTTAAAGAAAATGACTAACTTTTTTAGACTTTGGCCAAGTGTTTGAGATTTCGAGTGTTGTGAACACCTTGTTGTTGAAGATTTCGCTAAGTGTTGAAAACACCTTTTGTTCTTTGTGTTGATATGTTTTCGCTTTCCAGGTCATCGAGTCGAGTTTAGCAGCTGAAGCCTCTCGTCTTTGGGTTGACTTTAAAGCAACGAAGTTGGCCCTCTCCCACAGTCGAGAGTGTTTTCTCAAGAGCGAGTTGGAGCTAGATCATCTCAAGGTGACGCTAGCGAAGTGTCTTTCCGAGTTGAAGCAACTAAGGAAGCGAGCTCGCGAGGTTCGTCTTGAAGGTAAGGTGGAGTTGCTCCAGAAGACGCTATTTGATGTTATGGAGGAGAGGGGCGAACTGCTGGCCGAGGTTCACCACTTGAAGATAGTAGAAGAAGATCTTTCGGCGGAGGAAGAAGAATTAGCAGCGATGGTGGGCAAGTTGATGGCCGAGCGTGACGAGTTGACGGCGGAGGTCGACGAGTTGAAGAGGGTTACAGTCGATAGGAGCATCGAGGTTACTCATCTTCGCCGAATTATTGCCGACGGCTCTGGTGCCGAAGGCTCCGCTCAGCTTCCTCGCTTCAAGCTAGCCGTGAAGGACGACACTTTGAAGCAACGAATAGTCGAGCTAGAGGCGGAGGTTGCTCGCCTCAAGCCCCATTCGGGACCGATCAACGTCAGAAGCACTTTGTGTACCCGTGAAGAGAATGAGCGAGGGATTTCGTTCTACGAGCTTGCGACTCGTTTGCCTGTTGCTCGGCAAAGTCCAGGTGATGCCCAAAGTGGGGTGGCTGTCTCGTCGAGCGAAGCCTCAGCCGGCGCAATGCTGAGAGACACCACTAAGCTCACCGGCTTGGGGACCTCATCGAGTGCGGGATCGCAACGATAAGGTGTGCACCATCCCCACCTGTCTCTTAAGAGGAACATCCCTCTTCCTAAGAGTTGCTGAAGTAGTGCTGTAATTTTAGCCTTTCGAAGTTTGTAACTTGTCGTAGATAAAAGTAGCGGGTCTTGTAACTTGAGTTTCTTTGAACTTTAAACTTTTATAGAAATGAAAGCTTGTTTTACTCCTCTGTGCTTGTGTGTTGGCATGTTCAGTTAATCCCTTATGGTTGTAAGAGTGCTTCTGAAGGGAGGACCATTTCCAGCTCGCTTAAGAGCGAGGAGTAGAAGTGGGGTCTTGCCAAACTTTGAACCTTGAGGGACGTGGCTTTATCTGAGGTTTCCATCTGAAGATCTTGACCGGATCTCGAGGTAAAAAACGGTGTGGATCACGAGAAAATGCTATCTTGTCGTTTCGTGGTCGTGGTCCAATCTGTGCCGCCTGATCGAGATCTAGTGCGGATTTTCGGGAGAAAGTTGTTTTTCTCCAATACGCAGCTCGGAATGCAAGTTGCTCGGGAATGTATGCCTAAATATCTTCATCAGTTATCCAGCCAAGTGAAGCAATGGGGCATTCATTCAAGCACTCCAAGTATTTTTCTCCCATGTCTAGTATAGTTGTAGAAATTTCGTCAGTTATCCAGTCCAGTGGTCTGGATTCCGAATGCGTCGTTCGAGCAAATTTCAACGGTTGTGGGAGCAATTCCGAATGGCGAACCACTTCTAGCTCGCTTAAGAGCGAGCTTGCGAAGCGGAATCGATCCAAGTCTTGGACTCCGAACACGTCGTTCGAGTAAATTTCAACGGTTGTGGGAGCAATTCCGAATGGCGAACAACTTCTAGCTCGCTTAAGAGCAAGCTTGCGAAGCAGAATCGAGCCAAGTCTTGGACTCCGAACACATCGTTCGATTAAATTTCAACGGTTGTAGGAGCAATTTCGAATGGCGAACAACTTCTAGCTCGCTTAAGAGCGAGCTTGCGAGGCAGAATCGTGCCAAGTCTTAGACTCCAAACACGTCATTCGAGTAAATTTCAACGGTTGTTGGAGCAATTCCGAATGGCGAACCACTTCTAATTTCCTTAAGAGCGAGCTTGCGAAGCGAAATCGAGCCAAGTCTTGGACTCCGAACACGTCGTTCGAGTCAATTTCAACGGTTGTGGGAGCAATTCCGAATGGCAAACCACTTCTAGCTCGCTTAAGAGCAAGCTTCCGAAGTGAAATCAAGTCAAGTTTTGGACTCCGAACGCGTTGTTTGAATGAGAGCAATTAAAGGCCTTGAACAGAGAGATAAAATGATCACAAGAGAATTATGAGGAGAAAGAAGTTCTTTATTGATAACTGCTAATCTTTCGCTTCTAAGTTGCAAGCCGTTATTACAATGAAAAAATAAAGAAGCAAGTACAAAAAGTAAAAAATAGGAATGGCTCGACATTTGAAAGTACTCGGAGAGGCGTTCAAACACCCTCTTGGTACTACAGTAAGTGGTCGGTGTTCCAAGTTCTTGGTATCTCTCTGCCTTCAAGGTCTTCAAGACGATACGCTCAGGGGCGGACTACTTTGGAAACTTTGTACGGTCCTTCCCAATTCGGAGCTAGCTTACTCTTTTGGCTGGGGAACGAGATAGCTAGCTTTCTAAGGACTAAGTCTCCTTCCTTGAGATCTGTGGGACGGACTCTTTTTTTGTAGGCCTGCTCGATTCTTCTCCGATAATTTTGCTGGTGAATTGAAGCTCTTTCACGGAGCTCATCAATTAGGTCCAAATTCACCCGGAGCTCTCTGGCGTTCTGCTCTTCATCATAGGCAATGAGGCGAGGGGATGGCAGACCAACTTCTAAGAGGATCACAGCCTCGGACCCATATGTGAGATTGAAGGGCGACTTTCCTGTGGGGGTCCGTTTCGTAGTGCGGTAATTCCACAATACATTAGGAAGTTGTTCCGCCCATAAGCCCTTGGCCGACTTATCTAGTCTCTTCTTGATGCCAGAGAGGATCTGCATGTTGGCATTCTCTACTTGACCATTAGACTGAGGATGGGAGACGGAGGAGAAGCGTTGCTGAATGCCGAGGTCTTCACATAAAGATCGGAATGCTACTCCTGTAAACTGTGTTCCATTATTTGTTATCAAGACCCGGGGTACACCGAACCTACAGATTACATTTCTCCAGAAGAACTGCAGCACTTTGTTCTCAGTGATTGTGGCCAAAGGTTCGGCCTCGATCCACTTAGAGAAGTAGTTGATTGCCACGACTAGGAACTTGAGCTGGACCGGAGCTGGTGGAAAGGGACCTAGCAAGTCCATCCCCCACATTACGAAGGGAATCGGACTTGAGAGAGATCTGAGTTGTGCTTGGGGTAGGCGGCGGATGCTGGAGAACTGCTGACAAGGGCTGCATTGCCGGACGTGTTGTTCGCCATCTCGAAGTAGGGTAGGCCAGAAGTACCCGTAGGTCAAAATTTTCCTGGCGAGGGATCTTGACCCTGAATGGGCTCTGCCTATATCTTCGTGGAGTTCTTTCAAGACATACAAGGCTTCTTTCGGGGAGAGGCATCTCAAGTAGGGTCTGCCGTCTACTTGGGTATAGGAGCATTTGTACAAGACTCCTTCAACAAGGGTGTACCGCTCTGCTCTCGTTTGGATTCGGCAGACTTCTTTTGGGTCTTGGGGAAGGGTCCCATCCCTGAGGAATTCTATCAAAGGCTTCATCCAGTTGTCCCGGAGTTGGATGGATAGTGACTCCATCGAGTCGGGGGTTTTTTCTTCTATGCTTGGTCTTAGGAGTACTTCGATTAGGACGGTCTGCTAGAGACCTTGGAGTGAGGAGGAGGCCAATTTGGAGAGGGCATCTGCTTGGGAGTTTTATTCTCGAGGGATCTGCTGGATTTGTGCCTCTTCAAACGAATCCATGAGACTTCGGACCTTGGCTAGGTACTTAGCCATTCGGTCGTCTCGCACCTCGTATTCTCCTAAGACCTGATTCACAACCAGCTGCGAATCACTGAATATTCGGATACGTTGTGCCTCTGCCTTGCGAGCCATACCCAGGCCTGCTATTAGGGCCTCATACTCCGCTTCGTTGTTGGAGGCTTTAAAGTTGATTCGGAGGGCGTATTGGAGAACGAAGTCATCTGGGCCTGCCAGAATGACTCCGGCTCCGCTCCCCTCTGTGCAAGAAGACCCGTCTACATATACTGTCCAGATGGGTGGCCCGTTTGCAGCTTGACTCACTTTCGGGATGGTGCTTTCTACAATAAACTCAACCAGAGCTTGGGCTTTGATAGCGGTCTGAGGCTGATAAGATATGTCATGCTGACTCGGCTCGATCGACCACTTCATTAGACGCCCGGAGGTTTCGGGCTTGTGCAGGACTTGCTTGAGTGGCTATTCGGTAAGAACGACCACCGAATGGGATTGAAAATAAGGGCGGAGCTTCCTGGCTGCCATTACCAAGGCGTAGGCTATCTTTTCCAATCTCGGATAGCGGAGCTGGGCATCTCTGAGAACCTTGCTCACATAATAGATAGGCTTCTGAGCCTTGTCTTCTTCCCTCACTAGGACAACGCTAAGGGTCTGCTCGGAGGCAGTGAGGTAAAGGTAGAGTGTTTCCCCGGGAATAGGCTTGCTGAGGAGTGGGGGGTTGACTAGATAGGCTTTTAGTTGGTCGAACGATTCTTGCTGTTGTTGGCCCCACTCGAAGCCCTTAGCCCTTCTGAGGGCTTTGAAGAAATGAAGACACTTTTCTCCTGACTTAGACAGGAAGCGCCCTATGGCCGCGAGGCATCCTTTAAGCTTTTGAACTTCTTTCACACTAGTAGGAGGAGCCATGTCCAGAATGACGTTGATCTTCTTGGGGTTGGCTTCGATCCCCCTCTGACTGACCATGAAGCCCAGGAACTTACCAGACGAGACCCCAAACGCACACTCGTTCGGGTTTAGTCTCATATTGTGCTTCCTCAACACGTCGAAGGCTTCTTGTAGGTCGGCGACATGGTCAGGCCCATGGAGACTTTTGACTAACATATCATCGACATACACTTCAATGTTTCGGTCAATCTGATTCTGGAAGACCTTATTGACGAGGTGCTGGTAGGTGGCACCGGCATTTTTAAGCCTAAATGGCATTACTCTATAGCAATAGAGACCTTGATCGGTAACGAAGGAGTTCTTCGGGATGTCCGGGGGAACATTCTAATCTAGTTATAACCAGAGAAGGCATCCATGAAGCTAAGGAGCTCATGACCCGAAGTGGTGTCGATTAAGGTATCTATGCTGGGAGAGGGAAAGGATCCTTAGGGCATGCCTTGTTCAAATCCATAAAGTCAATGCAAATCCTCCAACTTCCATTGGCCTTCTTGACCATAACAACATTAGAGAGCCATTCGGGATAGTTGACTTCTTGTATGAACCGGACCTTGAGGAGCTTGTTCACTTCTTCCTTTATAGCTTGCTGGCGCTCAGGGGCGAATTTGTGCCTTTTCTGTTGGACCGGTATGGACCCCGGAGCAACACTTAGGTGGTGGACGAGGAGGTCCTCGGAAATTCCTGGCATGTCGGTAGCTGTCCAGGCAAAGAGGTCATGGTTCTTTCTGATGCAGTGGACTATGTTGGAACAAAGGGCAGGGGGAAGGATCTTGCTGATGAAGAACTTGCGGTTTGGATCTTGGTCTGAAAAGAGCACTTCCTCCAGCTCATCTACCGGTTCGGACATATGCTGGGTGTTCCCCTGGGGAATCTCAAGAGTCTCGAGGGAAAGGATAGGTCCCCCGGTGGAGGTCATGTAACACTTGCGGGCCATCTCCTGACTACCCCTTACTTCCCCCACACTTGCCTTGGTGGGGAACTTCATTTTGAGATGATAAGCCGACGGGACGGCCTCTAAAGCAGCTCGGCCAGGTCAGCCTAGAATCACATTGTAAGCAGCTGGAATGTCGATGACCATGAAATCCATTGGCTCCGTCCGGGTAGTAGAAGTTTTGCCAGCGGTTATGTCGAGGGTTATCACCCCTTCGATAGTCACTGGAACTCCCGTAAACCCATAGAGCGTATAGCCGGTGGGCTTCAGCCTGTTCCGCGATAACTTGAGTCCTCGGAAGGCCACCAGGAAGAGGATGTTGACGGAACTGCCATTATCCACCAGAATTCTCTCCACTTTGAAATTAGCCATGTGGAGGTTGATTACCAGGGCGTCACAGTAGGGTGTTCAGACACCCTCTAGATCTTCATCTAAGAAAATACCGGGACTCCGAGGCCTTTGGGAGGGGGTATGCTGTGCAATGGATTAACCTCCCGGATGAAAGCCTTTCGAAAAGAGTTGGAGGTTCCTCCCATTGGACCTCCATGGATGAGGTGCAAGACGCGTTCTTCTTCAAACTCGGGAGTCTCGTCGCGCCTCTCGGGACGCTTGTTAGCCCCCTGGGGAGAGGAGGAAGATCAATTTGGTCCTTTCTCACAAACTTGGACAGCTGACCTCTCTAAATGAGGGCTTCAATTTCATTCTTCAGAGCCCGACAGTCATCAGTGTCGTGGCCATGGTCTCGATGATATTGGCACCACTTCTCCTTGTCTCTCTTCTTCCCGGGGGTATTCATCTTCGGGGCAGGGGACAGGACTCCTTCTTTCTCCACCTCCATGAGAATAGTTGAAACATTGGTGTTGAGAGAGGTAAACTTCTCAAATCTGGGAGGCGGGCGGTGCTGACCCCTGTTATCCTTCTGGAGCTTCTTAGCTCCTTCATCTTCGGCTGCCTTTCTCTTGGTTCCTGAGGAAGACTCCTCAAAAGTGGGGTGATGTTCAGCTTCCTCTGCCCGGATATACTTCTCGCTTCTAAGAAGAAGGTCGAAGAAGTCTCATGGGCGCTTTTTGGCTAGGGAGGACTGGAGGCTTGAGTTGAGGACATTGGATTGGAAGGCGGTTGCAGCGACCGATTGGTCGAGAGAGGCAATGGACCTAGCTTCCGCGGTAAATTGCTTGACATAATCTCTTAGTTTCTCACCCTTCTTCTGATTGAGGAAGAGTAGTGAAATACTAGTCTTCTCGATTCGGCAACTGCTCACGAAGTGGGTGATGAAAAGGGTCTCAAATTGTTCAAAAGAGAAGATAGAGAATGGGGCGAGGCGGGAGTACCATTCCCGAGTCGGACCTTTGAGAGTAGCTGGGAAGGTCTTGCATAGTAGAGCATCGGAAGCCTGGTGGATCATCATGAGAGTTTTGAAACTCTCAATGTGATCCACGGGGTCTGACTCCCCCGTATATGTCTCGAACTGGGTGAAGGGGTTGTTTCTGAGGATTGGGACGAGCGGTCCCTACACCGGCATTCTGGGGCCCGAGCGGAGCCCGCTGGGGTTGAAGAGGAGGTTGCTCCTGCTGCAAGGGCTGATCGGGCTGAGGAGGGAGTTGCCCCTGCTGCTGGACGGTTTGGAGGGGGACCTCCTGTTGCAGTTGAGGAGGAGTGGGCCCATGGTTGGACCCTCTAGATTTCATTTTCCTTAGAGGCATGGCTGGAGGTGATCTTAACCGATGGAAGAGGATGGATTGCTATTCGTGGTTCCCACAGACGGCACCAATCTGTTGCCGCTGAAATCGGTGTGAGGGAAAATAGATAGATTTGTGACTTCTTGGGATGTTGAATAGTCAAACCTAATTGTCTTTCCGTCGGAGTTTGACCGTGATCTCCCGCCGTTAACCTGTAAAAAGTGCGAAACACCGGGGTTGATCCCGGCGACGCACCCTCCGATGCTCAAGTCAGTAATCAGAAAGATTATGAAAGAGCTTTGATTGGCAAAAGATTGATTACTTGGTAACAGTGGGGGATGGGGGGCATTTATAACCGCCTTAGGGACCAGTTTCGGGATAAGATCAAATCCCTACTTCCCAGTGAATGGATAAAAGGAATCAGGGCCGTTGATTAAGGTTAATCATAAACCCTAATTCTATCCGGCTGGACCGGATTTCTTGCGGGTTGGAGCCCGCACCCAGTTGAGGTGGATCCGTTCGTGGGTTGTTGGGCCTTTGGAAGAAAGACCCAGTACCCATTTCAGACCCGTTTGTAGATGAAATTACCATTTTACCCCGAGCTTTAAGATTCGTGCCCGATTTGGACGGTTCCGATTTAACCCCGTTTTTAACCATATCATTGTGTTAGGAACAGAATCAGTTCATATTACCCCAACCTTACAACTTCACAATATTTTATACATGTCAGACTTGTTTCATCATTTGATATTCGTACCCCAGTTGAATACCGATTCTTAGTGTTCCATAACCTTTTATCCCATGTATGTGGTTTTTCAGGATCTTCTCACCAGGGAGACAATCAGTCAGGGGTATCTAAGGGGCAGGATGTTTCATATGGATCAGACATATGCTAGGGCAAAACTAGGAGCACAGTTCCGCACCGCTTTGACTTCGATTTCTGATCAGCTAAGTGAAATTTGGATGTGGCATCATCCACTCGGGCATCCATCTTTTAGTCTTATGAAAAAGTCCATGCCTACTCTATTTATTGGTGTGAATGAGTCTATTTTGCATTGTGAAACATGTCTCTTGTCAAAGAGTCATCATGCCACTTATTCTCCCAGTATTTCTACAAAGTGTGATTCCTTTCGAATTAATTCACTTAGATGTTTGGGGGCCTTTTAGAGAACCTACTCTGTCAGGTATGAGATATTTTGTGTTGTTTATTGATGATTGTACGCGATTATCTTGGGTTGCTCTTCTTAAAACCAAAGATAAAGTCTTTCCAGCCTTCCAAGCTTTTTGTACTCTTGTTCAAACACAATATAATAGCAACATTAAAGTCTTTCGTTCTGACAATGAGGGGGAATATGTTAATAGTGTATTTCAAGAGTTTTTCACAACCCATGGAATTATTCACCAAACTACATGTCCACAAACACCAGAACAAAATGACGTGTCTGAAAGAAAAAATCGTCATCTCCTTGATCTGGCCTGTGCTATTCTCTTTAGTGCTCATATGCCTAAGTATCTTTTGGGCGATGCTGTTCAAGCTTCCTCTTATCTCATCAATCGTCTTCCATTTAGTGTCCTTCAAGGTAAAATCCATTTTAAAGCTCTTTCTTCTCATGTCTCTCTACCTTCATTCCATAATCTTCATGCTCAGGTCTTTGGTTGTGTTGTCTTTGTCCATGTCCCTAAAAATTAGATTTCAAAGTTGAATGCCCGGGCAATTAAGTGTGTTTTTATTGGCTTTGGAGGTTATCAGAAAGAATACAAGTGCTTCCATCCTCCTACTCGGAAATATTATGTCACTATGGATGTGACTTTCTTTGAAGGCATGAGCTATTTTTCCTCCTCTCATACTACTCTTCAGAGAGAGAATTCATATTTTGAAAAGTTGTATCATGGCGAGGGGGAGGAAATTAAAGAAGACGAAGAAGTCACACCGACAATGGATAGTCTGACCGTGGAACCTATTCCAGTTGAGATTCACACCTCGATAAGAAACCCAGTGATTACTGAAGCTCCTATATTAACAGAAGCACAAGATGAAGTTGAAAACACAGATGAAATAGCTGCTCCCTTGCCAAATGTTCCTACCCCTAATCCTCTACTTCCTGGTGTTGAAGATCATTCATCTGAGGTATGTCCACCCACTAGAACTAATAGTAATGAATATGATGTCGGGAAATATGTATTACCAAATAGGTCTACTCGGGGTTAACCAACCAAAAGATATGACCCACCATTCATGCAAAATCAAAGTACCCAATAGCTAATTACATGTCTACTAAAAGATTGTCTAAGTCATATAAATCATTTGTGAATCAAATATCTGTTGTATCAATACCTAACAAAGTGCAGGATGCATTGGGGGATCCAAAGTGGAAGAAGGCAATGCAGGAAGAAATGGAGGCACTGCAAAAGAACAATACTTGGCAACTTGTGCCTCTACCACAAGGCAAGAAAGTTGTGGGTTGTCATTGGGTGTTTACTGTGAAACATAATATAGATGGATCTATGAATAAGTATAAAGCACACCTTGTAGCGAAAGGGTTAACTCAGACGTATGGTATTGACTACGATGAGACTTTTGCTCTAGTTGCCAAAATAAATACCATTCGTGTTCTTCTGTCTTTCATTGCCAGTTTAAATTGGCCCCTTCGATTTGATGTCAAGAACACATCTTCATGAAGAGCTTGCTGAGGAGGTATACATAGTTCTTCCACCTGAATATATTGTCGCTTCTCCTGGCAATTTTTTGTGCAAGTTGAAAAAATCTCTCTATGATCTCAAGCAGTCACCTCGTGCTTGGTTTGGAAGATTGTCCCAGTTCATGCGGAAGGTTGGTTACAGACAGAGTAACTCAGACCACACTTTGTTTCTTAAGCATCAACAAGGGAAGCTAACAGCTTTGATTATTTATGTTGATGATATGATAATCACTGGCAATGATACTGTTGAGATTGATAGACTTCAGAGACAGTTAACATCTGAGTTTGAGATGAAGGATTTGGGTGAACTCAAGTATTTCTTAGGAATTGAGGTAGCCAGAGGGAGAGAAGGAATCTACTTGTGCCAGAGAAAGTATATTCTTGATTTGCTAACAGAGGGAGGTATGTTGGATTGCAAACCAAATGACAGTCCTATTAAACAGAATCATTGTTTAGCTGAGTATCCTGATCAGGTACCAACCGATCGAGATCGTTATCAGAGGCTGGTTGGGCGCCTGATTTGTTTGGCTCATACCATACCGAATGTTGCATATGCAGTAATTGTGGTAAGTCAATTCATGCATAATCCTAGTGAGGCACACATGGATGTTTTTATAAGAATTCTGGGGTACTTAAAGTCGGCTTCAGGAAGAGGAGTAATGTTTTCAAAACACAACATACTTGAGGTCTGTGGCTTCACTGATGCAGACTGGGCAGGGAATATCACCGAACGGAGGTCAACGTCAGGATACTTTACCTTTGTAGGAGGTAATTTGGTTACATGGAAGAACAAGAAACAGAAAGTGGAGGCACGATCTAGTGTTGAGGCTGAGTATAGAGGTATGACTCATGGGGTTTGTGAATTATTGTGGTTGAGAAATTTGCTACATGATTTAAGTTTGAAACTCAAAAGTACTATGCAATTATACTGTGACAACAAGGCAGCCATTAATATTTCACAGAATCCAGTACATCATGATCGCACTAAGCATGTAGAGGTTGATCGCCACTTTATAAAGGAAAACTGGATGCCAAATTTAGTAGGTTTCCTTTTGTCCCTACTAAAGAGCAACTTGCAGATATGCTTACAAAAGGTATTTCCAGGAAGGCATTTTATGGCTCACTAAATAAGTTGGGCATGGTTGATGTGTATGTGCCAACTTGAGTGGAAGTATTAATGTGAGTCATTGAGAATGCAAAGAGACATAACTAGTAGGGTAATTAGCAAGGAATGCATAGAGGCATAGTGAATATAATAGTAATTGTAGGATGTATATAGTCACAGGAATGGTTCATATTTTGTTTCTTACTATTCTTTGTAATACCTATATATACCACCATCGGTGAGATGACTAAATCATCAAACAATTTATTCTCAAAATATTTCTTGACTAATTACTCCTGCCCTTGCACCAAAAACTATCAAAGGGTGTTGTGCCAACAAGCCTTCGGCACTTGGTGCTTCACCTATACATGTTCTTCGCGCTAGGCATAAAAAACTGTGCACCGCGCCACCACCCATGCACCTCCCCATGGCAAATAATATACACCAACATTCCTTTGGGATGCTGGCGATTGGATCCAGTCAAGAAAAAGGAAGTTATGGATGACTTGTCGGCACCAAGGACTGGGAAGTCGACAACGATCGCAGCCATTGCCAATTACATGGACTATGACGTGTATGACCTCGAGCTCACTGCAGTCGAGGATAATTAACAGTGCTCTTAGGAAGCTCCCCTCATTGACATCTAGAAAATTGATAATAGTTATTGAAGACATCGATTGCTCGCTAGACTTGGCAGGTAAAAGGGCTTATAATCATTTGATGGCAAAAGACAATGAAGAGGGCAATAAGAAACTTTTGAATTTCATCGATGGGCTTTGGTCAGCTTGTGGGGGAGAGAGGATAATCGTCTTCACGACTAACTGTGTTGAGAAATTGGATCATGCGCTTATTAGGAGGGGAAGGATGGATATGCGCTTATTAGTAGCAAGGAGATTGTGAGCGATGAAAATACAGTGGCAGGTCACAATGGGAGCCACGAGAGTTGTGAAGAGAAGGTCGTGGTTTAGAGTAGTTTCTGAATCTGCTTGTTGGTAGTTTGGTAACTCTAGTTGATGTTAGAGGAGTGATCTAGATGTAAGCTAGGAAGCATGTTTGTTTTTAAAGCTTCAACAACCAAACATTCAGAAAAAAACTGCTATTTGCTAAGTTTTTTTAAAGCTTCAACAACTAAACTAGGAAGCATGTAAGTTTTGGTTGAACACAGCTATTTGCTAGTTCTTTTAGAGCAGACTGCTATTTGCTAGTTCTTTTAGAGCAAACTGCTATTACGCTATTTGCTTTTACTGTAGCTGCCATTTTGTAAAAAATGAGAACATCCATTGTTGATGCTCTTATTAAACCATGTGTAGTAGTTTGATACTAAAATTCAGATATTTGGCATATGAAAATAGAAAATTTGAGTTATAGTTGTAGTCGTTTAAAGCCAAAATTTGACATTTTGAAAAATAATAAAATCTCGGACGAAAGATAATTTTTCGTCGTACTTATTTTTAAAATTTATATTTTTAAATTTAAAAAGCATCGGACGAGAAATCATTTCTTGGTCCAAGAGAATTTTTTAATTAAGGATATTAATTTAATCTTAAATAAATCTTTAAAGTCTTAATTAAATCTAAATTAAACCTAATTTATACACATAATAATTTTTATAGGCCTATTTATGTAGAAATTTATGTAGAATGTGTTTCATCACAATATGGAAAGAAAGGGATCGAACGGCAATCTCTCGTCCAATATTTTTTTTTTTTTTTAATTTTAGAAATAGGCACAGACGGAAAATGATTTTCCGTCCGATCAAAAAAATATTTAAAAATTGATTACATGTGAAATCATTTCACGCCCGATCAATTTTTTTAAAAGAAAATTGATCGGACAAGAAATTATTTCCCGTCCGTTAAATTAAAAAATAAATAAAAGCGACGAAAGATCATCTTTCGTCCGATAATTTTTTTTATCGGACGAAAGATGATCTTTCATCAGTTATATTTTCAAATTCTCATTTCTTCTCCCAAATATAGCCGAGCACTATTGCTCTCCAACCCAAATTTTGGGTATTTAACTAACAACTGCCCGACTTTTTTTTTCTTTCAAATTTTGCAAAATTTAGAAAAATAGCCAACGACTACAAATGCTCTTAGGTAATGCTTTCAGCAACTTTCAGCATGACAGGTTTCAGGAACAAGTTGTGTTTTTGTTTTGCATCAGAACTACATTTATTTACACTGCATCGCTGCTAACTTCATCATACATACACAACTATTAGGTAGTGTTCTTTTTCTCCTCTTCTAAGAGATTTACCTCTTGTAAGAGGTGATCCACCTCTTACAAGAATTTTTTTAGCATTCTTTTTTCACCTCTTATAAGACATTTTTCCCAAAATATCTTATAAGCCTAAAAGACTTCTACTAGCCTCTTTCAAATTCTTATAAGACTTCTATCACTTAAAAAGTCTATATTAGCCCAGAGTCTATATTATAATTGTTACTAATTTCAAAAAGAATTTCATTTTATATGTTTTTTATTATATTCTTCGCCTTTATTTTTTAAATTTAATTTTTTATGAATAAATAGAAATAGTTTTGGATGGCATAATGAAGATTGATTTTTTCTGAGATTTTCTTTGTGAGTGATCAAAATCCTCCTACTCATTCTGAATGCCAAATGCCCAATTCTTCGTGTTATAACTATTTTTTATTTTTTTTGTATTTTTCCTCCAATTTTTTATTATATATTATTAGGTTTTCTGTAGTACTTCCATTGTGTTGTAACATTCTATATACTGAAATATATATAACTGAAGAACTGTGGGAACTGAGCTGGTAGTATAACAAGTGTAAATTTATATGGTTTATTATTGAGAAAGAGCAATGAGGAAATATAATTGTGTACCAGATCTTGATGATGGTAACACAACCCTCTAAGAAGTTCAGAGCTCTCCCTTCTTTCTATGTTTTATTGTTTTCGTTAGCAATTTTGTTTTGCGTTGAAATTGTGAGAAATTGGTAAGAGCGAAGTGATGATGAAATTCATGGTCTGTCAATCCACTGAATAATTCTTGATGTTATACATTTTTAAGCACTTGGCTTTCTGATATCGTCTAGGATTAGGGTTGATAAAATGTTTGATTTGCTTTTGTGAAGTATTAGTTTCAGACTGAAGTCTCTATCTGAACAGGATAGATTACATCTGATTCTCTGTACTTAATTCTATGATCAGGTTTCACTCAGAATAGCAACTCAACTCATAGAAGACATCTGTGTAAATTATTATTTTAAGAGTGCTATCGTGATAGTCAGGAATAGTAATTCTGTGGGGAAAATATATCAGGAGATATATATAGTGAAATCAGTGGATTGTGGATGGATAAATTATGTCTTTAAAAAACAAAGTCTTTAGTGACAACATTTACCGATCATTTTGTTTATATATTAGTAATTTGAACTTATCTTCTTGTCATTCATCTCACTATTTTTATACTTTGTGGTAATATAGACTTTGGGGGTAATATAGGCTCTTGTAAGAGGTGAAAAAAGAACAGAAATCTCTTATAAGAGGTTCTTATAAGAGGTTATTTTTATATACAAAGAATGCTAAAATTGAAAACCCCCCCCTAAACTATCCCATATATGCAAAAAACCTCACTCACCTTTTTATTATATAGAAAACCACACTAAACTATGGTGCGAAAAACCACATCAAGACTCCGTTAGGATTCCATTATACGGGTGGTTTTTTGCACCCATAGTTGAGTACGGTTTTCTGCATTAAAAAAAAAGGTGAGTGAGGTTTTCTGCATCAAAAAAAAAAGATGAGTAAGGTTTTCTGCATATATGAGATAGTTTAAGGGGGTTTTTTCAATTTTAGCCTAACAGAGTCATGGTGTGGTTTTTCGCACTATAGTTGAGTGTAATTTTCTGCAAAAAAAAAAGGTAAGTGAAGTTTTCTGCATATATAGGATAGTTTAGGAGGGTTTTTTCAATTTTAGCCTAAAACGAACACCTCAAAAAGAGGCTCTTACTATAAATCTCTTATATGAGGTAACCTCTTATAAGAGACAAAAAAAAAAGAACAGTACCTTAGTCATAGTACCAAGCAAAGGCTTTTAATTATTCAATATTAGGTATGCAAGTAGCAAAACCAATTTCTTATGCACTGGAAAATTGGGCGACACTATTTTAAGCTTTGAGCATCCGTTTTTCTGCAAAAAAACAAAAAACAAAAACTCAAATAAACAAAGAAAAAAATTAATAATTACTGGAAAAAGAGTTACATAGGGGATAGTTTTCCGTGTTTTCTAAGTCTGCTACAATTACGAACAACAGAATACCCATACAGTACTTCCCAGAACTACTAGAATAAGGAGATTACTCAAACCCTAAGCTCTCTCTCTATATATTAATCGGCTATATAGATAGTACAGTTCCAAGCAGGATATTAGTATAGCGTTCAGTTACAACTTGTTCACTTGGGTGGTGATATGGAGAGAACTAACGTATAATCATGAACCAGATAGACTCAAGATTGGTACATGGCTCTCCTTATTGATGATGAATAAAGAAGAGAACGACGGGCGGATCCTAGTTACAGTTATGTAACTCTCTCAAACGCACCTCCAACCTGCATATGTAACCATTCTGTTGTTGATCCTTGCTCATAATCCCTTTGGGTCTGTGAGCCGAATGCCAAACTAGGAGTATCATATGCCTGTGTGCCAATAAACTGCATGTATTTTTGAATTAGAAAGGGTCTAGTTAAAGAGTGTGGTCGATATTTAAAAGGATTAATACAATAATTGAACAGAAGAAATGAACATGATGATTAAGCATACAGATTATATCCTATGCCGAGAAAACACTTGAAAATAAATTGTGACATTTTATAGGAGCATGGTTAATGCTTGAAAATGTGCTCTGAAATCAGCTTATAAATTATCTCAGAAAAAGAAAATCATAAAACAATTTGTGATTTCCCCTTTTCAGATGTTCATGCATATAAAAAAAAAATGATTGTGAGTGCATTTGAACCATTTGGCTTACATCTTTAGGAGGAAAGGCTTCAATGGCAGGATTTATTCGAGAATTAACAGCTTCAAGCTTCACTGATAAAAACTGCAAGCCCAACAACAATAACTACAGCTCAGACATCAAAAGAGAACAAGGGCAAGTGAACTTGTCAATAAATTATAATGATACTAACCTCAACTTGGCACTGTAATGCCTGGATATAGTTAATAATCTCATCCAGAACTGATGCTTTTCCAATTACCTGCTGATTAAAACGAATTGGTTAGTACCCTCAACAAAATATAAAGTACACTTGAAGATAAATTCTATAAATCTGTTATCGAGTATCTCAAGCTTTTCCAGAAGAATGTGAAATGAGCAATAATATAATAAATTCACCTTGTTACATCCAGGAACCAGGTCTTGAAGAATCTTCATCCGCTCGCTTATCTTTTCTCTCCTGGCCTATTAAAGAATGAGAGGGTCATATTTGATGATCTAATGGAACCTTCCACCTAACATTACTTTTGACTTCTTATATTGAAACTAAAATGAAAAACACAATAGCAAATACATCTAAACTACAAGTGTAATCACCATATAACCTTAAAAAGAAAAAAAAAAAAAAACAGAATAGTACAATGAACTGTTATAAGCACACTACACAAATAATACAAAGAATTGAAGAAACAGGCTTACTCTCTCTGCAAGGCTATGGCTGTCAGTTGCTTGACCTCTTCTCGCTCTCACATGGATGAAATCTTGCTTAGGTGCTTCTGAGAGCCGAGTATTTTGATCTGCTGACGTTTTACATAATCTTGAACTTTCCTCTGCCTCAGCTTTTGAATCATCATTCTCATCTCTAGACTTCACTGCCTTGAAACGCTTAGCTTCACTATCTGCCAGCTAAAATCAAATGTCTAGATCATTAAAGACAGTCATTACCAGAGAAAATGCATCACATAGAGATAATGAGTTTATAACTATATCTGGCATTTCCGTTTACAACATTGTGGTAACAAAATTAATCTCTGGAAAAGAACTATCTGTACTCTATATGGCAAAGGTTACACAACTCAGTTTTTGAGGGGTAAAAATGATGAACTCCAAAATAACACCATATATACATTTTTGAAGTTCTACGAGATAGAAAAGAAAAAACATATATGAAACAATTTAGATTCAAGAAGATATGGTGTTGCTTCACCCATCTTAACATCATCTAACAGAAGTTTCTTTTAGGAGAATCAGGACTTAACGTAAAATTTTCATCTGATATATTTCCAATCATACAGCGGGCAAAGCCAGAACTACTCACTCTTAGTGGCGGAGCCAGACAAATCAAAATGGGGGTTCCATTTTTTTTCCCGGCATCGACATAATTGTTGCCGAAAATCTTTTTCTTTATTTTTGTTTTGAAAAATTAAAGTAATTGGACCAAAATAAAATTATAATCAAAGTAAATATTCAAATTTATATTCTTAGTATCATGTATTTTTTTCGCACTTGTACAGTTGTACTCTAAATTTGGTTAGAGTAGTACTAATCAATAATCATACTACACTATTTATTCTGTTATAATACTAGGGGCTAAGAGATACGACTCAGAGAAATGACTCAAATGAATAAATATACGTGTAACTTGTGTACACACTAGCTTCCTATTCAAAATTTTATCCAATGATCTTACGGATCAAAGAATAAGTATCACTGTTAATTTTTAGCCCAAAGCTCATACCACTATTTTGAGCCTTTAATAAGAGGTGGATTAAACTTGGGGGTCCCAATTATTTTTTAACTGGGAGGCCAAATAAAAATTCTGGTCTATATTAGAGGGTTTTACAAAAATTTTGGGCCCCAAATGTCCCCCCTAATCACTTACTCCCTCCGCCCCTGCTCACTCTGTCAGTCAGGAATTCTAGGATTAAATCCTTCTAACAATGAAATCCTAACAGAAATGGCCTTCTGTAGATAATCTAAACAAATATGTGTTGGTAACAGATGCAAACACATACTAGATAAAAATGGAGAGTAGAGTTGTGCTGCAGAAAAAAAAAATACTATGAGAAAGAATTGTAAACAGCCATTATGATACAGGAGAAATATTTATGTTTACAAAAAGTCATTAAATAATTTCCTAACTCCCTTGGAATAGTTTTTTTAAGATATTAGACTGTAACAGTTTCTATAATTATTCTGCCAGTAAACTATGTATTGCCGTAATGCTAGAACGCCAATCAATTTAAAAGAATTGCTTTATAACACCTGTTCCCAAATAACAACATTAAATTTGAAGGTCATGCATTCATTCAATTAGTTGTCACACTGAGTATTGTGTAATGCTACAACATCAATCAGTATGAATTGATTACTTTATAGTATGTTTTCTCATATATGATACACCAACTTTTAGGTCATGCTCAATTAGCAGTCGCAAGCTAGGGAACAACTAGATGGAGCAAACTGGTGTTTTGACAAAAGTCGGAAAAAAGAGAAGAGGCCCAAGTATTTTTTTTTTCCAAAGGTAGAATAGTGAATAATATATATATATCTGTAACATCTGAGCATTTCCCTTCAAGGTTATGTGTAAGTAATCCCATTTCAGTTCCATTCTCAATTTTGTATCAATAATAAAAATAAATGAAGGACGTCTTTGAATCTCCCACTAAAAAGATTGAGAGAGGCCTACACATGTCAACAGGTCTTTGAATCTCCCACTAAAAAGATTGAGAGAGGCCTACACATGTCAACAGGTCGGGTCGCCCGAAACTGGCACATACCCAACCTGCTTTTCCAGGCTGCAGGTGACATGAGCACGATGAGCAGATCAGGCTTGGCGGGGGGTTGTGTAGGAGCTCGGCCCGACACGTTAAAGCATGAGAACGTCACAACTTGAACCCCAAAACATACTAAGCACGAACTCAAAGGCAAAACCAGAATATAATAGTTAAACCCGACAATATAAATACTCGAATATTACTGAAAAATGAAAAAAAATAAGTGAAAACATGTAAAATGATTAGCAGTGCCTTTGAATATGCACGCAATGTGGGACTACAATAGCTGAGGTACACTACATTAATTAAAACGATTAAATATTATATCTAAGCTTCTTTGCACAAGATTGTTAGAGTTGGTAAGTATGGAATCGTCTTACTCGAAGGCCATGAATTCGAGCCCCTTGGCCATCAAAGTGGTTTTTTGTTTATTTTTTAACTAATTATTTTTTCCCTAGCAGAAAACAAATTACTTTTTCTTTGAATAAATTAATTAAATAATATTAGCCTGACACACCCAAAAACATTTGGGCATCACAAGCACGAGATCGCAGCTTGAAAAGCATAGTTTGACAAGGCTTTGGCGACACAACATGACATACTGACTTCTCTAATTTAGCCCTACAATACTTAACAAAAATAGAATTAGACAGGTTTTTTTTCGGTTTAATTGGGAAATAAACAGAAAACAAAGTCAACCCCATTTTTTAAATATATGAATATCAAAGATAAAAATAATACACAAAAAATAAGGACAAGTTATGGGAGAAAGGGGGAAGTGGTTTGTGAAGACCAATATGAGAATTAGAGCATGTAATGTAAACCATATCTAACAACTAAACCAAAGCATACAGATTTTAAAAGTGCCAAACATCTTAGTAATTTCACATTAAAAATAACAAGAAACATGGTCTCATTAAACCCATTTAGATATGTTTCACCAATTTAAATTTGTTTTGCCAACTTCCATTTAATCCCATGTCCCCCTCATTAACCATTGTTAGCCATTATTTCCAAATTTGACTATTTTCGCCCGATTTTTTGAAGAAAAACCAACAAGACCATTCTTAACTACCGTCTTATCAAATGAAAACCTAGGCAGTTAAAATCGGTTTTTGGAACTAATCGGTCTAGGAGCGATTAGTGATTAATCGGTTAATCGGAAAATAATCGGGGATTAAATCGGAAAAATTGTTATATATATAATTAAAAAAAGATATATCCTTATTATATAGCAACCCTAAATCCTAACAAAAAACTATTATGAGATTATCAAATAGAAACATATAGTTACAGAAAAGAAGAGAGTACTTGGTTTGAGCTGAGTTTGGATTTTGGATGTGGGTTGGGTCGGGTTTGCTGGGGGGTTCCATCAAACAAAAACAATTGGGGAGGAAGAGCAGTGCGAGCAACAAGAGGGGGAGCAAATGCGAACCGGGTCAAGTATGCGTGGTACAAGTATGCGTGGTACAGGGATAGCGACGGCGGTTCAGGTTTAGGTTTGCTTGAGGAAGAAAAAAAGAACCAGTTTGGGTTTGAGTTTGAAGATAATTAATTTGGATTTGGATTTGCACGAGGAATAAGAGAGCGGCGATATGTCGAATTTAGGTTTGCACGAGGACCAGAAGAGGTTTGAATTTTAAATTTGGATTTTGAATTTGGATCGAATTGAGCCCAAATAATGCAAACGAGTATAAAAATTAGAGAAGAAGATTTAATCGGTTAATCAGCCACTTAAAATCGGCTGATTAATCCCGATTAAATCGCTAACTATTGAAATATTATGAATCGCTAAAAAATTAATCGCTTAGCCTCCGATTAGCGATTAATCGGGAATTAATCGGGCATAATCGGGGATTTTAACTGCTTAAATGAAAACAGGAAGCTACCTGTTGGGATTAAATGGGACCGTTCAATCCATAACACTAGTGAGGACCACTACAAGAACAGGAAGAGCATGACAAGTTCAAGTTATTGAGTGATAGGGATATGGGCTAGGCTTGGGTCGTGCCTACAATAGCATAGGCCAATCACGGATATATAGGCAGGAGTGCCTGGGCCTAAAGCCCAGTGTGGGCCTAGATCGATGTGGGCCTACACTAGTCTTAGCGGGATGGGTGACCCCCATGCCAAACGGGTCGGCACACTGAGAACTCAGTGAGTGTCTAATATTGGGTGGAGGACGTCTAAAACCGTTTCAAGCCAACTTGGGAAATCTTTAGTAAATTATTTGTCAATGTGTTAGCAATTACTATTGTCTATTAGAAACTTAGATTTCAGAAAAGTATATGTATAATATTCATGTCTCGAAAGCAAAAAAGCAAAAAACGAAAAAGGAATTTCTGTCATATCATTTGTAAATTATGTCATATGAAGTCATGTTACTTGATATACAAAAGCTTAATAGGCTATAGGCAGCATCAAAACTTTAAAACCTTAAACTTCTCTCTTCATTTGATCATATCTAGCCCATTCACAAAATCAAGCACCTAAATCCTCATATCCACACACTAGTTTCTTCAAGTTCTCCTTTCTCTCTAATTTTCTGCAAATCCACCTCAGTTCTGTATACTATTTTTTTTTTATTTCCTTAACAGAATTTAATATCAAACTCAAGTAGTCCCTTCATATTCCTTGTACACCCTCTAGGTATGATAGATCTATAATTCATTAACTTAAGCAACATGATTCTTCATATCTGATATCCTCCTCTTTTCTATACATATATACCATGGGCCCGACAGGGTTGAGCCAGAACATACCTAGGCACAATCTGAATTCAACTGGGCCTCAATTTAGAGGTCCTAAACCCGACCATTCTCAAATAGTACTATCTCATCAGTCTCTGTAGCAGAAAAGATTGTGTTCATGTGTCTGCCGAGTCCCACTACGACAACTAGGTTTGACATGTAAAAACATGATAGGCAGAATATACTAGTTAAAAATTCACAAGGGAAAAATGATTCTTGTAACTTGGAAAAAACTTTGTTAGCATATGAAACCATGATCGGCAGAATATACTTGATTATCGTAATTACGAAAGAAGAAGAAGAGAGGGGGGGGGATCAATTTAAATAATATGTTGAAAATGAAAGAATTTTAAGGCATATTTAGTTTACCGCGATGATTATGAAATTTACAAAAGATTAACAATTATTTGTAAAACTTCCTAAAATAATATGATTAATTAGATTTACTCAATTAATCAAAAAAAGTTCCCTATTAAAGTAAATTGAACATTTAAAAGAAGAAACCTCATAAATAAATGGGCAAAGTAGAGCCATTATATTGTTTACTCAAATTGCAGAAACAATTTTATTTGAAAATATGCAAATGTCGTAGATGATTACGCAGTTTTAATAGGACAACGCTATGACTACACCCAAGTTGTACCTAATATTTTAGTTGATATGTTGGAACTTGGAATCTCACGTGGAATCCAGTTGGCATAAACGGTTATTGTATGTATAATAAAGAATATAATTAATCTGAACAACATTTGAATAGGTAAAGATACGTGACACAGCCGTTTGTGCCAACTGGATTCCATGTAGGAATCCAACACACCAACTAAATTATTGGGTACAATAAGAAGTACATGTAGCACTACTCATTCTAATACGGTAGCTAGTAAGTCAGATATAAAATCAGCTGTGTAAACAATATATATATATATATATATATATATATATATATATATATATATATATATCAAAAATAGATAAATGTTATATAATTGTTAAAGTAATTAAAAATAGTAATCTTAGATTTATTAAATATTTAACTTTTACAAGGCAACTATATAACTATGCTTTTGGAAGGATAATTTGATCTTTAATCACAGGAATGGGGCATTTTATGATTTTTAAAAGTTTTGAGGGGAGGAAGAGATGACTGGTTGGGAGAGATGGCCTTCCTAATGCTGTAATAATCTCAAACTTGTTTCCAACAAAGTAATATCACCAATTAATGATATACTATTTACATCAAGGAGAGAGAAAGATGAGGAGAGTTGGCAATTATGCCAACTGCACAGGACTTGAGTTAGAGAGCACAATTTTATGACATGTCTTCACCAGTATAAGAGGGGAATATGCTTCCCTATATATATGGGAGGAGTGAGAGGAACATACCCTTCATTCATTTCGCTTCGTTACTAAGGTCAAAAAGGAGTGAGAGGAACATGCCTTGCATTATTTTTTCTTCATTACTAAGGCTAGCAAGTTGATAAGAACAATATTTTCTCACACTAGATCAGTAGGCTTCCAAATTGTACAACAACCCAATAGAAATCGGGCAATCATACCTACGTCATAAAATTATAACAAACACAGAGAAGAAAAATCACAGAGTTTCTTTCTCGTTCGAATGCATTATGTAATATAGGAATCAAACAAAAAAAAACCCTAGTCAACATCCAATCCTCCAATCACCATATCAAGATTTTAACATGTACATAAATTTTGTTTGTCCATTTAGGTAAGGATCTTGATGGGGGAAAAAACATGGTTGGGCACCAACTAATCTAAGTCCCTGAGTTTGAATGAATTTTCACATTCTACTGGTGACCAACAAATCATGACCATTTCGCAGCCACTAAGTAGATAAACTTGACAATTTCTTTTCACGCATATTCATAATAGCTACATGACTAGTTCAATACGTCCAAAATAAATTGTATTTAATACAGATCAAGCAACACACCCTTCAAATCCCCATTCCAACCGCAAATCATAATCTGACAAGATTCCAACACCTTTATATAAGTTGTAATCTGGTAAGCTGATCAAAACAACATTTTGCAAGAATCAATTTCCAAACAGCTCCTAATCAGCCAAAAGGCACAATTCAGTCAACTCTTCATGCTATTTCAGACTACTAAATCTCTACCTCACCAATCAGTCTCTTTCAGTTCCTGAGCTCGCAAAAATCTACTATAATCACACCCTCCAAATCACAATCTTCCAAGATCCACAAGAAATATATTATTACAATCTAACCTTCCACACCTCGATCGCGAGATCTCAACAACCAAACAACTAATATGACAAACACAAATTCTCTGAATTTGAATAACTAACAAAAATTCAACTACCTTACACTACTCCGTTGACAATTCACAATATCAAGATCCTTTCGAATCTACGACCTAAAACTAAATACTGAAAATTGTGATGGGGGGCATAATTGTAAATATACCGCGTCATTGCAGCTGCAGGGCATGGAAGACTCGTCCTCCGACGGCTGCGCGCAGTCTGGCTTCCTGCGGCTGCCGCGGGAGCCGCCGCTCTGGTCGGTGACCGTGGATTCGGCCATAGATGAATCTCGGCCGTTGATATTAGGGTTGGGGGGGATGCCGACCAAGGGGAACTGCCAGATCTCGGGGATGGGAGTGTGGGAGATGAGGGAAGTCGGATCCATTAGGGTGTTTGAGATCTGATTTGAGAGCATTACAATCAAGAGAGCGCGGATTTTAAAGTATTTGGAGGAGAGTGAAAAGTATCGAAGTGAGGGAGATGGGGATGAATGGATTATGGCTTCCAGTTTTCGGTCATTATCGTATGGGGGAGTTTTGCATATGGATCTTTGGAATTTTTCTTTATTACATAGTAGTTTCTAAAAATGTTCTGAACTTTTTTGAGTGGTGTAAATTTCTGACTTTGTGCAATAGTAGAGAGTGCGGATGTAACTTTTATGGCAAATATTTTCCTAAAAAAAAAAAAAAAAACTTTTATGGCAAACACAAACCTTTTTAAAGTGGATTTCTTTGGTGTACAACCAAATGAATCGTTGCGAGTTTGGGAAAAAAAATTTGCATATTCAATGAGATACTAATATATGTTAATTTTAGATAAAAGCGACTTAAATGAATTAAAAATAAACTAAAATTCACTTGGAAACATGCATATATTATTCCTGTAATAGATTTGACGATGACAGTAACTTATGAGTGAGAGAGGTAGATCCTGCAAGAGGGATCCGAAAATGGAGAGGAGATCTAATGAGAGAGATGGAGAAATAGCTAATGATGGTAGCAATTTTTGAGTGAGTGGTAGATCCGGCAAAAAGAATCCGCTGGTGGATATATATATGGGTAAAAGGGATATGAGCAACTTGCTCATTTAGTAAATGAGCAATTGATTATGTGCTATGCATGTGATATATTGAACAACTAGATTTTTTTCCAAAATGACCCTCTTTTTGAAAGTTTTACCCGAACTACCCTATTTTTAATACTTTAAATATAAATAATATATATTAAATATATAAAGTTTAAAAATACAAAAAATTTGTGAAAGTGAGAGACGGATGAACTTCATCCGTCCCTCACTACCGCATGACCCTTTTACCCCTAAGGTGATAATCTGGTTATATGAAGGAAGGGGTTACTTGGTCATTTCCGCCAATGTGAAATACAAAAAAAAATATTATAGACCCTTTTAACCACCCTCGCTTTTTAAGAAAGCAAGTGTGAGACTTTTGGCGCAAGAACTCAGCGCATATGATTGATAGGTCAAAATCCAATTATGTGTATACCGAAAATTGGGAGTATCTATGGGCTCATTCTCGACAACTTAAAACATACCAATTATGTGTATACTGAAATAATGTCAAGTTATGTATATCCTCGACTACTGCTAAACAGTTGCTAACTTTATAAAATTATGACCAAAGAAGATGAAGTGACAATATGACATAGAAAGTCCTGACAAACGATTTCATATATAGTAGTCTAAAGAAGATGAAGTGACAATGAGATATAGAAAGAACTTGTTACCAAAATGACCCACTTTCTGAAATTATTTACCAAACAAACCCACTTTCTAAAAGTAATTACCAAGCTAATCCACTTTCGAAAGTATTTATCAAAATAACCAAGTGCGCTTTTTGAAAAAGCAAGTTCGGTTAAAAATAACTCGCTTTTTCAAAAAGCGAGTCTAACCTTTCGAAAATTAAAAGTTTCACATTTGTTTTCTGAAAAAGCGAGTTATTTTTAACCAAACTCGTTTTTTTCAAAAAGCGAGGGGGTCGTTTAGGGAACAAAAAAAAATATAGGGCAGTTCGGAAAAAACTTTCAAAAAAAGGGTCATTTTAGGAAAAAATTCGAACAACTAATCCTTTTAAGGATTTTCCAATTACATGCATGCCACATCATCAATTGCTTATTTACTAAATGAGCAAATTGCTCATACCCCTTTTTCCTATATATATATAGAGAGAGAGAGATGAAACAATTGACCCCATTAAAAAAATTTAAAAAAATAGGTGCGGAACAACATGTTCTGTCCCCTATAATTTGAGAATTGTCAGTTCGTTTCTCAAATATGAAAAACGATTGTAGCGATTTTGTCAAAATATGACAAAATAGCAAACGGCTGCAGAGCATCGTTTCTCAAAATATGAGAAAATGGCAAATATAGCAAACGACTGTGGATGGTCTTAGATTCTCTTTGGCTTTTTTCATTGATTTGATGAAGAATTTGAAAATAAAGAATAAAATAATGAGGCAAAATAGTTATTTTAAACATCAGATGTATTTTTTGACTCAATTTATTAATTTGAGGAGGCAATTATAGAAATATAAAGAATTAGGTGGAGATATAGAAATAGCAAAAATAGTGGTTATATATAAAAAACTCTATTGTTATTTTTTTTTTCGGAAGTTATAATAATTATGGAGGTTACAAATTTCAAAAGCAATGACAAAGAAAGTAGGTATGTAGTAGCCATCATGCATTCTCTTTGCGGAGACTAGACACTACCAGGAAGTTTGTTTATAGCTTCTATATATAGACCAGGGAATTTTTTCCTGAGTTGACCCACTTTTTGAAATTAATTTTGATGATCCACTTTTCATGCTGTACCAGTCCTTGTAAGCTGCAGTTGGAAATTGCGGTCTCTTCACAAATGTATCTCTACTATTTTGATAGGAGAGTTGGGATTGTAAACAAACAAATTCTAATTTTGTAACTGAGCAAACCCGTACAATATACGTCCAAATTAAATTCAATTAATAGAAACATTTGTAGACAAACAAATTCGTGTGTTACCCGTGCATATCTAATCTAATATAAAGGAAGTATTAGATTTAAGGCTAGACTACATTGAAGTTTTTACTATTAATAAAAATATATTTATTAAGACGTGCATGGCATGTGGAAATTACTAGTTTTTTTAAAGCCAAAATGTGGTCTTAGTTCATTTTATATTTGGACTAGATATACTTTGAGACTTAGACATTTTTTCTAAATAAAAATGTGTTAAATATAGGTCGCGGTTTTCAATTGCGACCTAAATATAAGAGAAACAACAGTTGAAAACTGCGGCCACTCAATTGAATATGCCGTAATTTTCAACTGTGCAGCCTATGAGGACTGGTCCATCTTGAGAATTAGCTTGGAAAGTGAGTCATCTCAGAATTAGTTTCAAAGAGTGGGTCAAGTCAGGGGAAAAAAAATCATGGTACCAACGACACATGAATTCAATCTATTGTATGATATGAAGAGTGCTTAGATATGCAGCATCCACTATCATTTGCTAAAAAAAATTTCTATATTTAGGAATAGAAACAGAGAAATCTCTATATTTAGGAATAGAAATAGAGAACAACGGGGGAGTCTCACTATCGTTTTTGCTAAATCTAGCAGTCGCAAATGTTTTTTAAGAATAGGACGAATCATTCGTCTCACACCAATTTTTTCTTTTTAATATTAAAAAAAAAATTGCGGACAGATGATCAACCTCCGTTTGAAATTTTTTGGATTTTTTTTTGAATTTTTAAATTTCTTAAATGGTATTTCCGTAAATACTTAGTGACTTTTTCATAAATATGTGAAGTTTTTTAAACAAAAAATTGCTGGACGGATGATGTTCACCTCGTCCCTGCCAAATTTCTTTTTTTTTTTAATTTTTTTGATTTACCTAATGGCATTTTCGTAAATATCTAATGTCAGTTTCATAATTTTTTTAATGGCATTTTCGTAATTTTATGAAATAAAATATTAGAAAAATTTGGCGGACGGAACTTCTTCATATGTCCGATTCTTCATCCGTCCGACTGTATTAAAAAAATAAAATTTAATTAGACGGATGATGATTATCGGTCTGTTATATTTAGCAATTGCTAAAGCGGGTTGCTATAGACGTTCACTGTTCACTTTATTTGCTAAATATGCATTTTTAGCGAACGACAGTAGTGCTTCGTTTCTTAAAAAATATATTTTTTGCAAATTTAGCAACCGATAGTGGATGCTCTAACTATAAGATTGTACAAGTCATATTTTTTTCCACAATTACAAGCTGTGCAACTGTTCTTTCTTCTTCAGATACATGGTTTGCTATTGCATGACATACAGTAGGAGTTAATATCTTGCTATCATCCTATGCATTAGGGGTGGACATCGGTCGGTATCCGACCTAATATGGACCATCCACCACCGATCCAAAGAAGATCGGTTTTTTTACTTTTCTTATCCGCAACCAATCTGAACCTTAATTGGATCGGTTTCCATCCAAGCCGATTAAGCTCGGTTTGGATTGGATTGGATGGTCGGTTTGGTGTGCTACTTTTCACCTTCAACATCATTCATAATTTTGTTGAAATTTAAAAGATCAACTTCAATCAAACTTAAGAAACAACTTGCTATTTGTAATTCAGAAATGAATTTAAAATGAAGATTCATAAAACCACAAGTTGTTAATGAATTTTACACTAATTGTTTGAGATGATGACGTTTAAATGAGTAAGATAAACTGTTTTTTCACTTGCATACTTCTGTAATCTTAGTTTATTATCATAAAAGAAACATCAATAATCATAGCTAATTGAACTTCAGGTGCAAGAAAAAAAAATTTAGAAAATAATTTCTGCTTGACTTGATTAAAGTAACTAATAAATGTTACATCAACTTTATGATTCTATTAAGTTGGGCCACACTGTAAATCAAGCATTTTTCAACAACATAACACATAGGATTATAGAGAACCAAAACATAGGTAGAACAACTGCTCGGTTTGTATTAAAGAAATTAAAAAGACTGTTTGTATCTCAAGAAAAATGAGAAATGACTATTTGTATATTCAAGAATTAAAGAAGAATTATATTTTTTATGGACTTATGCATAGAGGTATGGTCGGTTCGGTTTCATCGATTATTTAAAAGCCTCATCCAACAACCGAACCGGTCCAATTGGTTATTGAAGATCAAGAACCGATCCAATCCAAACCCCCAATTGGTTCGGTTAAAAACTGGCCGGTTCGGGTTAGATTGGTTCGGATTGGTCGGTTCAGATAAAAGTTGTCCACCCCTACTATGCATGCTTGCATTTGACAAATAGTAACATCAAATGAACTTCCTGCATCTTGGTGCTGTTCGTCACAAGTAGTTACAATCACAACCAACCTACAAGATTTCTTTCGAGTTGCAACCCAAGTATTTCGGTTGCAATCCAAGTGCAAATAAAAGTGATAATTTCCTTTAGTTTTTAGTTGCAGCTTGAATGAATAGTTACAACAAAAGGAAATCTTGCAAGTTGCAACCAAAAATTATTTGCAATTGCAGCTACTTGCAACGAACCAAAAATCAAATCTACCTATCATAACCCCACAACAGTTTGAATATAAATCACAATCACGAACAAACACGCCCGACAAAGCAGATTAGAATCACAGTGATTGCATAACCAAATGCAGTCTATATATATTTGTCAAGATACAGCTTCACTACAATAGCCTCCAGTACTCCATTTTCAACCCTAACCCAAAATCAATACAATGTCTCGTACGCGTTGTGTACCATTACTATTACAACAAAACAAAGACTTCAAGTATGCAATTTACTCCTGCCCTTGCACCAAAAACTATCAAAGGCTGCTGCCAACAAGCCTTCGGCACTTGGTGCTTCACCTATACATGCTTTTCGCGCTCGGCATAAAAAACTGTGCACCACCCATGCACCTCCCCATGGCAAATAATATACACCAACATTCGCAACAATGGAGACGAATAGATAAAAAGGAGATCGGATATTCTACTTACATCTTGCACTGTCGTGGTCAGAATTTGTCCTCTGACAAAAGAGACAAGGTGAGACGCTCGAGCCTGATGACACCGTACCCCGGTCGGAGTACAGTCGTATTCCCTACAACAAGGCAGGGGTCGGTCCCATTCGCTCCGTCACCTGCGCACCATCCCCCAGGGACTAGCATGCTCTGTGGGCGAAACAAGAGCTCGACATCAATCTTGTCAAGCACGGAGTCGTCACGGTGGAACTTGCGGGCAAAGGGAGCGTTGCTGTCGACCATAGCCGACATGTCGCTGATGGTGAGTTAGTGGGGGTGCTGCTTCGGGGGGTTGTCCCAGGCAATGAAGTGGAGGTCGTGGTTGACGGTGGTGTTGCTGAACTCCTTGGCATTGCAGATGACAGTGTGAAAAAGTAGCCCTCAGGAGAGGAGATGAAGTTGGAGTAGTTCATCGGAGCAGTACGGGGCAGGTTATCCCACCCCCAGATGCAGTAGTCGACGAATGGGCGGGATAATGCCATCCAAGCAGAACCTGAAATGGATAGCAAAGCATATTGAAAAAGGGAAAAGATAAACCAAAGAAAGAAAGAAAGACGTCAAGCTGTATAAGGATAATCATGTGATCAATGCCAATCTGTTCCTCATTGTGCGTACAAAGAATAAGACATGAGGTACATTGACTGCATTCATTCTCATAACAATCCGCTCATTTTGAAAATGTTCTTTCATGCAATCTATATCCCCAAGGAAGTGTTAGGTTTTGTGAGAAATTAACAATTGAGAAATTAGGGTTTATCTAGATCTAAGTTGCTTGAGATATTCACCCTAGGTATCAAGATTGGAATGCCTAGACTGCTATCACAAGCCAGTATTTATTCCTAAATACTGGTTTGGGTATCGGGTTATAAGCCCACAAACCCGCGTTTCAATATCCAATCAATTGTACGTTCATTACACGTGTTACACATATGCACGTGCTATATTTATATAGAGAGAATATACCAATATATCCAACAGGAAGGAGGTGGAAAATGAGAAAGAATTGGGGAACGAGATAAAGGGAAAAGAGTTAGTCAGTTAGAGAGGAAGGCTACATTAAGTAATTGACTAGGTTTTATGACCAGCTATCAACTTGACACAACCCTCCGCTCATAGTGCCAATTCCTGGTTTTGAGTAAAATTATGAACAAGATAACAAAGTATTGTCTCATAATAAGCCTTGGAAAGTCAACTGGGATGCTCCCAAATATATTATAGTGGAGGAGAAAAAGTTCGTAAGAAGATACGTT
Organism: Hemerocallis citrina; assembly: GCA_017893485.1. NCBI lineage: Eukaryota > Viridiplantae > Streptophyta > Magnoliopsida > Asparagales > Asphodelaceae > Hemerocallis > Hemerocallis citrina. Next base: position 203,248,524 of record CM030360.1, read on the forward strand.
TTAATAGATTGCTATACGAAATTACATTTAACTAGATTAAGGCAAGAGAAGAACATATACATTTCAAAAATCCGTATAACCCCATAAAGAACATATTCTAATTTTTTTAAAATTTTAAATAACATGAAAAATTGTTAATAACTTAATATATCATAATGTTTGTCTTAAAGTGAAAGGTGGAAATTGACATAGAATAAGGGGATATAATATATTGTTGAGCGGAAGTGACAATTTGAAAGTCCTATAGCATACACTAATCCTCTGTATGCTATCCTAAGTTCTGGAGCAATACAGAAACCAAACATCAGAAGTTTCACAATGTGCCTTAAACGTGTCAAGAAAATTCCGAGTTGTTACTTGAAGAGCCTCTATCTAAGGTATTTCGATCCATACAAAGATAATCTCAGTTCACTATAGCTCGCTCTGTATACATGTCCCAAATCCACATGAATGGCAAAAAGTTTCTCCCCATGCAGGAAAATGAAGGACAGGAAAGAAGAAAAAGTTTCTCCCAAATCCACATGAATTGTAGAACAAGAAAGAACATGACACACAGAGAATAATGCATGTGCACAAACTCGTTACGAAACATGATGAAAATCTAATCCAACACGAGACTATCAATTAACTAGAGATCTGGATTCCATAAGGAACTTAAATACAAGAGAATGTAACGGATCAGTTAAGCTCATGCTTTTCAAAACAAAATAGTGGTGGTAAGCTAATTTTTTACCATGTCAAACATATAGTATTGGTATTGCTTATCCTAAATATTAGTACATTCTTTTCCTAAATGACTTATGATAGAACTTAGACAGAAACAATGCACCTTGAATTTCTTTTCCTAAATGACTTCTAAAAGCACTACCCAAAATCATACCTTCCCCACAATCTAGTTAACTATCTCTATCCAGCTAAATCCCTTCCTTTTATTATTGAACAAAAGATATATAACATGCAAATCACTTATCTCTACGAATTCAATCAACAATCCGCCCGAATTTATAAAAAAATAAAAAGAAAAGAAAATTTGTTACCGGTAAAGAGCTTGAACGTAGTAGGCACACTCCTCCTCTGCGGAATCCAGAAAACATCCTGCTTGTTCTTCATGTACAACCCGGGATCAATTATCACTGGCTTCGCCCTTTGAAACGTGCAGTCGATCACAAACTCTCAATCACATCACTCTAATCTATCCCAAAAAAGCTTATAATTAAAATAAAAAAAAATCCGCTAACTTATCAGAATATACCCTATACTTTTCAAAGCCTAATTAAGAACACTCTGACATGCATTTTGTTACCTTGAAACACATGCATTTCACTAGGTGTGTTAACAGTACTTGAACGAAACTCACAGAGATGCAAACAACCAGATCACAAAATGCACGTCAGAGAGTTCTACAATCAGATATAGTAAACTACAGCATAATCATCAATAAACTTATAAACTAAGCCCAAAAAAAAAGAGCATAAATCAGAATTTCCCCTTACTCTTTCCACCCAATGTTGCTCGTATGATCAATAAAGTTGAGATCCCTCGGCAGGTACGAAAATGTATGCAGCAGATCTACACCCAATAAAAAAAAACAAAAAAAAATCAATCCTAAAAAAACAACAACTTCTTAACAATTCTGAATCCCCAAATCAATCCCACAATCATCCACAAAAAGGCAAAGTTCTGTACATAAATACACAAAAAGGCAAAGTTCTGCGGGTTACAACTTTTAGAAATGTGAAATTTGTAATTGTTAGAGCATCTGTAGTCGTGGGCTAAAAACCCAAAATTTGGAAAATTTTTATAAAAACATGCTGCAGTCGTCGTCTAAAAACCTAAAATTTGGGTGTACGAGGTACAGTAGCTGGCCAAATATAGGAGAAGATTTGAGAATAACCAAAATATAGCTAACGATCGATTATACATCGTCTGTTAAAAATAACGAATGATTAACCTTCGTCTCTGATGTTAGACGTACAAATTTGATGACAGACGAAGCATTATAATCCGTTTGTTTCATGTAAAAAAAAAAAAAATTTAAACTGACGGACGGTGTATTATACACCGTCTGTAGGTTTAATTGGAAAAAAAAAAAAAGAACCCTACGGCAGTTAATGCACCCTGAGTTTCCTTTTAATTTTTTTTTTTTTTTTTTTTTTTTTTTTTACCAAAGTACAATTACATAAATACCCTAGGTGCTTAATGAACCGTGTGTGAATTTTTTAAAAAAAAAAAAAATTCAACAAACGGATTATAATCAACCGTATGATGAAATTGACGGTCCATAATGAACCGTGTGTCAATTTTTTTTATAAAAAAATTTCAACAAACGGATCATAATGATCCGTATGATGAAATTGACGGTGCTTAATGAACCGTGGGTCAATTTTAAAAAAAAAAAATTTTTTTTAACAGGGACGGTTTATAATGATGCGTGCGATGAGATTAACGGTTCATATTGAACCGTCTGTGATTTTTTTTTTAAAAAAAATTATTTTAAGAAGGGACGGAATATAATGAATCGTGCGATGAAAATAACGGTGTATATTGATCCGTCTGTGACTTTTTTTTAAAAAAAAAATTAAAATTAAAAGGGACGGAGAATAATGAATCGTGCGATCAAATTAACGGTGTATAATCATCCGTCCTTCAAAAAAAAAACAAACGACAAATCGAATATAGCATTGAACGACTACAGCAACATTCTGTTTTTGCTATTTCCAAATTGCTATATATCCAAAATTTGGCAGCAACGACTACAGATGCTCTTAACATGTGCACTATACAAGATTGTGAGTACACATTGTTAAAATTGTGAGTACTGACGTAGTACAAGATCATAAATAATACCCAGATCTCTTCTCTCTTGGCTCTCTTGGCCTTCTCCTCCCACATCCGGCCTCCTCAATCTTCGAAGTCCCCTCCGTCCTTCATTAATTTTCTTCCCCTTGCCTTCTTCGTTAAACCCTTTTCGTGGCTTCCCCGCTCTCGAGGATTTTTTTGTTCCTCCTCGCTTTCTCTCCGCTTCAGTGGTTTTCTTCTCCGGTGGTGCCCCTTTTGTCTCCGGCGTCTTCTCCGCCCGTCTTTCTACCGGTGGTTTCCCCGCGTCGCTGAGCTCTCTTCGTTTCTGCTCCGTTCATCCGTCTTCGCTGGAGGTGTGACGCCTAGTGTCTTGCAGTGAGGCGGCGCCCTTCCCGGCTAGCTGTAGCTCCTTCGGTAAGTTGCCGCGGTTTCTGACCACTGTAAGTATTCCACTAGCCCAGTTTTTATTCTGCTGCGGTAGTCGTGGTGTGTCGATTTTTAGCTCCAGTAGTGTTTCTTTTTGAGTTTGATTATTTTCTCTTTTGGGACGGTGTGCCTGCCCTCTCTTCTTCTGCTCTATTGGGACGGTGCGCCCTGTTCTTTGGGACTACATTAACACTCTTATCTTTTGTGCTTTTGATCGAATTGTCGATCTTTTGAAGGGATTTCGCTTCCCCTTCTGTAGGTTGCATTTAGTGGACGTTTGACCACATCATCTTCTCTCCATTACTTCTCATCTTCTCACCATATCTTCTCTTCTCTATTTGCTTCGTTCTAGTGCCTGATATTCTCCCTATTCTTAGGGATTCGCTGCTTTCCTTCGCTGCAATCTGAGTGCTCAGGCATTCCGCTATATCCGTGTTGGTCTAGCGCGTCTCCTGTAGCTATCCGATTTGCTAGAGGACCGTCTCTTCTCTTTATTTTAGCACCTCAGCTGCTATTGTTTGGGCCGTCTCCCTCTTTTGTCCGTTTTGGGGCCCATGGCATTATCGTGGGTCCAAGTGGTTAAAAAAATTCTAAAAATAGGCCTCAATCTCATTTGTCAGTCAGAGATGGGCTTTTTTCCTCTGACGTTTCTAGGCCCGGGACTCGGAAACTTCCGAGAAGCTCCCCCCCCTCTCTTCCCGCCTTTTCCCCTCTAAGTTAGCTTCTCCCTCTGGTTTCCCTAAACTCTATTCTGGCCGATCGCCTATCTACTGCTTCCTTTGTTTGCAACCAGGGCACATTAAAAAATACTGCGTAGCCACCATGAAGTGTCTCTTCTGTCTCAAGCCCGGTCATTCTCGTTCCAAATGTTTTGCTCTTCAAAGATTGCTTGGTTTGTCGATAGGGGTTCCGATCTCTGAGCAGGTGCTTGCTGCGCTCGATTTTCCGGCTTTACAACGCAAGCTTTCTGAAGGAGCATCCATCCGTTCTAAAATCAAAAAGCCCTCTACCAGATCCCCGATTCTCCCTACTCCGCCTGAGATCAATCGCGTGGTCGAGCCTATCGTTCTCCCGTCCGATCCAAAGGACGCTCCTCCTGCGATCCCTGCCAAGCCGATCGTACTGCAAGTCTTCACCCCCTCTTCTGAACTCTCAGATCGTTTGAAATCTTTCGACACTTACGGTGCCATTTCATTTAACGGAGGTTCCATTCCTATATTCACTCTCAACTCCTTTCTTTGTATTTCTTGCAATGTGAAGGATTGGGATTGGTATATTAGCTCATGTTCCAATGGAGACGTAGTCATCCGATGCCCCTCCCCAAAACTGCTTCAAGATTTGATAGAGAATTCTTCCTTATCGATTGGTTCTATTTCTCTCTCAATTCGCAAGTGGGTTCAGGTAGCTCCTCCTAAACATTCTCCTAAGGTTATCCCTACTAAAGTTACCTTGTTGGGTCTGCCTCCGTTTTGCGACTCAGTGCATCGTGTGGGAGATCTGGCTATTTGTGTGGGTAAGATTACCAACATCTCTTCGGCTTCAAAGCTTGCTTCTGGTTGTATGCAAGTTGAAGCTAGTTTCGACATCCCCGAGCATCGAGAGCATATTGAGGCATTTTTTCTTAAGGATGGACTAGTGTCCTTTCCAGTGTCGGTTCAATACCACTTTGCCACCCCTGTGGGTGGCTCGGATCTGGGAACCTATTCTCATCAACCGCAGGCACATGCCTTGGCCCCCACTAATCTCTCTTCTTTGCACCCTGGTTCCATCTCGTCTTCTAAATCTCTTTGGAAGGCCCCGGTTAAATCCGTGACGAGGAAGAAAATCCTTGCTCAGAACAAACCTATTGCTCCCATTTCCATGACCAAGATTTCCCCCGCCAAACCGCCTAATCTCGTCTGGATCAATCCGGATATATCCTCTAACCAGTCAGCTAAGTCCGTTCACAAACTCCCCTCTCTTTCGAATGTTCCTCCTTCGCCTCAGGCGGCACCCGATGCATCTCGAGAGGGGAAGCCGTCTCCTCCTCCTGTTCATCTGTCTACGGCTTCTTACTCACCTGTCCCCAAGCAGGCTGACCCCAGTTCTCTATGGCCCAAGTGGGAAGTTAATCCGCATTTCGAATCTGATTGGCAACTGTTTCAAAAGCATGCACATTCCTCTATCACCTCTTCTGACCCGGTTCTGCCTCTCATCAAGGTCAAGAGCGATAAGCTATCGCAAGTTCCTTCCTGGACTGATCAAGATAATCTTTTGGATGATGAAGAGGAGGACCGCAAGAGGGCCCTCGCCAACCGTAAGGTATGTGTTTACTTTTATGTTTGTACCAGTTATGATGGTTTTTGTTTGCACTCTTTTGCGCATCGCTTGGTGTGTCATAGTGAACTTTACGGCAGAGTTCAACATCACCCTCGTCTAAATCTATCTTTCTTTCTGATACCGGGAGGGAGCTACTCTGTAGCACCTGATGCAATTCTTGCATTGCAGACTTTTTCTGATGAATCGACTTTCAACCTTTTAGTTAAGCCTTTGTTATATCCATTGCATGTTTTCTTACCTTCATCTATGACTGGCATTGATGGCCAGTGCCCAGAGTCAAATCACTCTGTCATGGTTAGTGACTCTGCTTCACCTGCTAACGACCTTTCCAGGAAAGGACTGTTTTTGGGTTCTAACTCCTCTCCCCGACTTATCAGATCGAGCGCTCGATTGAGAGCTGTGTAGTCTCGTTCTCTTAAAGGTCTGCCGCCCTCTAAATCTGATGCGTCGGGATCGCCTTTGGGCTCGATCTATCATTTGCAATTTGACCATTGCTCTGATATTGAGCTCATTAACAAATCTTCTGAATTAGGTTTCTTAACCCTCCAATCCCCTTCATCTGTGGCATTAGCCATCAGAGCTAAAGAACGATCTAGAGTTGTAGAGTTCAAAGGTTTTTAATGATTACAATCTCATGGAATATTAGGGGCCTTCATTGTCCCGACAAGCAAAGATCGATCTTTCAATTGATAGCTTCTTCTCACTGTGATATCATATCCATCCAAGAATCCAAACTAGAATCACCGTCTCCCATGATTCTTAGGTCTATCGGAGGTTCCATCATCTCGAAGTGGATCTCTCTTGACGCTACAGGATCTAGGGGTGGTATTCTGTTTGGATTCAAAGAGTCTATTTTCTCGTTGGTATCGATTAAACGTCTTAATTACTTCTTAATTGTTCAACTCCATTGGCTGCCTCTTAACACCAATCTCACGGTTATTTCTGTGTATGGCCCATCCTACTCCGAAGGTAGGCCGTTGTTTTGGTCCGAATTCCAATCTCTCCTCTCATTTTCTAATGACCTGTGTATTTTTTGTGGCGAATTTAATGCTACGAGATTTGCCTCTGATAGATCTAGCCCCTCATCGCTAGGCAATCAGTGGTTCAACGATTGCATTCGTTCCTTACAATTGACTGACATTCCGTTGTCGGGTAGATCATTTACTTGGTCGAACCTTCGACATCATCCTTCGATGGCAAAGCTCGATCGATTCTTGGTATCCAATAAATGGATTGATCGTTTTCACAACTCTTTTGCTCTTGCTCTACCTAATCCTTCATCAGACCATGTTCCTATCGCGCTTCATTCTGATTTTAATTTCCCGCGCCAGCATCGTTTTAGGTTTGAAAAATTTTGGTTGGAAGATCAGGTGTTTGTCAATCTCGTTACCGAATGCCTATTGGCGATTTCAGGATCTTCCGGTTTGGGAGCCATTCTTCTCAAACTTCACGCGATTAAATTCGGGTGCAAGATCTGGCGCAACGAAAGGCAATTTAACACTAATTTTCTGAAAAAGTTTCTACTCTCCACCATTGAATCAATAGATAAAATGGAGGAGGGGGGACCGATCTCTAGTGAGCTTTTCAATGAACGACGTTCTTGCAAACAAGAATTCTCGGAGATTCTCCGCCAAGACCATTTGAAATGGGCTCAAAGAGCCAAATTTCGGTGGCTCAAAGAAGGAGATTGCAATACTGCTTTTTTCCATAATTTTGCCTCCCACAGACAGAGATGTAACCACATTTCATCGATCGTCCAAGATGGGGTTGAAGTTTCTTCCACCAAGGACATTCACCAATCTTTTCTTCTATTCTATAAAAATCTCCTTGGCTCTTCCAAACCTAGAGCCTTGAGCATAGATTGGAACCAACTGTACGGAGCGAATCCGATTGATCTCTCTGCTCTGGAGGAACCGTTCTCTTTGGACGAGATCAAAGCCGCGGTTTTCGCTTTAAAAAGCGACGCGGCACCGGGTCCGGACGGTTTCCCCGCCTTCTTCTTTCAAAAGTTTTGGAATTGGTTGAAGGATGATCTTGTCCAGATGTTCGCTGATCTTCATAGTGGCGCGTTTTCTTTCGATCGCATCAATTACGCGCACATAGTTCTCATTCCTAAAATTTTAGGCGCGAACTCCGTGGCGAGCTTTAGGCCGATTAGTCTTATCAATACCACGTTCAAAATTATCATGAAAGTCCTCTCTGCTAGGCTTGGAGAGGTTATTTCTCCTCTCATCGATCCGGCTCAATCGGGTTTCATCAAGGATCGTTTTATTCTAGAGAGCGTGGCTTCTGCCCAAGAAATCATATCCTATTGTCATCATTCCAAATCTGAGGGTATTCTTCTCAAACTAGATTTTCAGAAAGCTTACGATAATGTTGGTTGGGAGTTCCTTTTCGATATCCTTATTCATAGGGGTTTTGGCCCCAAATGGATTGCTTGGATTAAATCCAGTCTGTTTGCGGGAACTTCTTCAATTATCGTGAATGGTACGGAGGGTCACAAATTCAAAATCAAATGCGGTCTCAGGCAAGGTGACCCTCTGTCTTCCCTTCTCTTCTCGCTGGTTGCTGACGTTTTCAGTAAGCTTCTCCGCAATGCTTGGGAAGCCCAGGTCATTGAAGGCCTGGGGGATTCTCATTATTTCAATGGTGTTCTAAACCTTCAGTACGCCGATGACACCATCATTTTGGCTAAGCCTAATCTCCATACCCTCAGGAATCTAAAGCTCCTGCTCTATTGTTTTGAACTAGCTTTTGGTCTCTCTATCAATTTCCATAAATCGTCTGTCATTTGGCTGGGAGGGTCGCCTAACAGGCAGGATGAAATTTCCGAATTTTTTAACTGCCCAGTTGCTTCTTTTCCTATAACATATCTAGGTATCCCTTTGAGATGGGGGAAACTTCATAGATCGGATTGGGCACCCATGATTGATAAAGTGGAATCCAGACTATCGGTGTGGTCTGGGAGACTGCTATCCCGTGGCGGTAGACTGATTTTGCTAAATTCTGTTCTATCCTCGATTCCACTCTATATGATGTCTTACTATTTCATTCCTTCTTTGGTCATCAAAAGAATTGATCAGATCAGAAGTAATTTCCTCTTGTCCGGATCAGCCCTCTACAAACCCGGTTCGCACTTGTGTAATTGGAATCTCATTTGCTCTTCGAAAATTGCTGGTGGACTGGGGGTTTTGGACCTGAGGCACCAAAATATGGCAATACTGGGCAAATGGCTTTGGAAATTCCTCAAATATGAGGATCTCCCCTGGATCAAATGTATCAAAGCCAGATACTTCGCGGCCAATGATTGGTGGAGCTTTCCGGAGCACCCCCATAAGCAGGCATCTCCGTTCTGGAAGGGGGTTTGGAAAGTAGCAGCCCCTTTCCTCGTTGGCTTGATCCACGGCTGTGCCGACGGGTCTATGACCAGATTCTAGACTGATATCTGGTTTGGTAACTCCTCTTTAGCTTCTGCTTTTCCAGCTATCTTCCGGCTAGCTGTCAACCCTATGGCCTTGGTATCAGATTACTACTCCTATAATGAGTCCATTAGGGTTTGGTCGATTCCTCTCTCCAATAATCTCCCAATCCACCTAACGCCCGTCTTTTATAATCTTCTTGACACCATCAACAATGTGGTTTGGCTTGACAAAGAGGATTTCTTCTGGCGCTGGAATTCTTCTAGGACCTTCTCGGTTCGTTTTTTTTATCACTTTCTTAATTTTAGAGGTACCTTATCGCCATTCTACGACCTGGTATGGAAGTCTTGTGCACCATTAAGGGTGAAAATCCTTGCATGGTTAGCACTTAACAATAAACTGCTTACAGTTTAAATCCTTAATAAGAGAAACCAAGCTTGGGGGCAATTATGTCCCCTGTGCGCGTCTTCCTCTGAGAATGTCAATCACCTGTTTGTAGATTGCGATTTCTCTCGATCACTCTGGAAAATAGCCGTTCTGGCCTGGGAAGCGTCAGACCTTCCGGTCAATCTAGTCGACTGCTGGACGAAGCGTCCTCCTTCCTTAGCGCTCCACAAATCGTGGTTCCTTTCCTTCCAGATTATTATTTGGATAATCTGGAGGGAAAGGAATCACAGATTATTCCGCCAACTCCATTCCTCCCCTCTTATGTTATCAGACGAATTTTTGTTTTTATTCAAATTTTGGCCGTCTACGCTTAATGTGAAAGCTAGAGACGCCCTTAAGTTCGAAGGATTAGAAAAAGCTACCCATTGTCTTATTAGCCTCAACGCTTTTTAACGTTCACTGCTCCTCTTTGATGGATCTTTGCAGTTTCTTATTATATTTTTCGTTTTCCCTAATTATTCACTGCTGTTACTAGCTTTTTCATTCCTATTGGCTCTCTGTGTTGTGATCGACTATTTTAACACTTTTCTCTTGGGTGCTTGTGTTTGCAGGATTAAAGGGTAGGTCTTCCTACTCTTATAATACTTTTTGGCAGCAGAATTAGACTGCTTTTTGTCATGATCACCTCTGGAGCTTTATGGCAGGTTGTCCGGTTCTCCTATGTGTTTGGCTTAAACTGCCTCCTATTCCCGTTAGTTCATCAGCTCTATCAGTTTACTTTCCTGGCTTTGCTTCGGATCGATCTGATCGCAGCTTTAACTGATCTCTTTTGTACAGCTCTCTATATTTTGCTCCCAGGCTTTAGTTCCCTGTTTATATGTTCAGCTCTGGTATTGCGTGTTAGCAAACCATTTTTGTATTTGTGTGTTGTTTACTTTGGTATGGGTGTTTTTGTGGCTGGATGTTACCTTTCAAGGTTGATCATATCTTAATACTGCTTTCTCTTTATGCATGTTTAGCGCCTCATCAGTATGTTTTCTGATATTTTTGTTGAGTTTTCCTGACTCTGCACTGTGTGGTCGTTCTCGGTTGTGCTATCGTCTGGCTGTATTTGTCGTTTTTTCCCTATTTGTAGCGGAGTGCTGTGGAGTCGCTTGTGATCTTACCTGAGCTTTGTTTGTTGCTTCATCTGGAAGGAGTTTGTTTCGTGGTAGGAGGCTCCTATCGCGCCTTATTCCAGTTTGGTTCGTGGGATCGTCCAGTTTTTAGGGGATGATCTCGACGAGTCTGCTTCGCTTTCTGCCATACCGCCTCGTTGCCATGCTGCTCTCCTCCTTCTGTGTGAGGATGGTCGTCTTTGGAGGCGTCCATCTGCTTCCTGACCCTTACCAAGTTGTGCTGGCTGTCTTCAGCTTCCGGCTAGTTTTCATCCTTCGATTGTGTTATTGATTTTCGATATTGGTTTGAGTCTGTTCTGATTGTATCTTATATGGTGTGTATAGTATGTACTTTTGGGTGGTTTTGTTTTACATCTTGTAAGACCCTCTTATTGTAATCATGGTATTATTTATGCATGGCTGGAGTCTGTAAACTCTATCCGTTTTATCAAATAAACATGTGCACCATACGTGTGTTAAGAGTTCATATATAGATGGATGACACGTGTTATGTCTGTCAGTGTGCGAGGCTACAAAGTTGTCCACCGTGCAGATTATTTTTATTTTTTGTTACTAAATAAAGAATATTTACATATTACATTAATAAGATAAGATAGTAACATAACAAATTTTAAAAATTGGTAAGTACATAAATAAGTACATCAAGCCCTCAACATTCTATGATGGAAGAAACATAGATAAATAAAAGCAACTCTTTAGAGCATCCGTAGTGGGTTTTTTTCAAATAGGGAAATTTGGAGAATTTGTAGATTGTGAAATGGAGACGAACTGCAGTGGAAAATTTGTTAAATTTTGCAACTAAAAGCACGTACATGTTCCGTCTGTTGTATTTATTTATTTATTTATTTATTTATTGTGTGTAAAAACTAGTGTTACTTTTAGCAAATTGCACAGACTAAATTTTTTTCACAGACTCATAAAATTATATATGGAACTCAAACAATACAATGATAATATGTGTTGTGTCTACTTATCAGTTTATCTTGTTTAATAACATGTGTTGTTCTTGTCTGGAAAACCCAAATAATAATTTTTAATTTATTTCGGTCATATTATTTGAAACCACTAAGTGAGATTTTATCTGTTCTTATTTTTTTTATTATCATGTATATGCTATCATATATGCACAGTAACTTTACTTCTTAAACGAAAACATAAAAATCTTAATTGGACGGAGATGATCTTATTCAACACAAACACAATACCAAGATATAGAAAACCTCGCAATAATAATGGATTATTTGCAAGCACAAAAAATCTCTTGTTGGTGCTACCATCAACAATAAATTAATCACAACAAACTCATCCATTGCAAATGTTTTAACATCCGCAAGAGATTCTATTGAATTGTTCCAGGTGTTGATAATTATAAGGCAACAATTGTAACAAACAATATTCCATTACCAAAGTAGAAATAAAATATTTAAATTTTAAAATAAATTAAGTATGAACACGTGCTTTACACATATGATTTTGCCGCTCAACAATTTGATGCTAAAAAGATACCCATACTTCTCAAATATTGAGCGGGCAACAAAAGAAAAAAAAAACAATCAAAACCGTCATCTTTTCCCGATCCACTCTCTTTTTCTCCTCTTAATAAGTAACCCCATATCCCGGTTAAGAAAAAAACCCCAAATCGACCTCCAAATAAAAATAATAAAAAAAATCCCCAAAAAACCTTATCTCCAAATCCCCCTCTCTCACCAAACCCTATCTCCAAATCCCCCTCCTGCCACCGTCGTGCCCCCCTTCTGGCCGTCGTGCCCCCTTCCCCGCCGCCGTGCCGCCCCCAGCCCAATCTCCTCTATCTCTCCTTCTCACCCAACCACTACACCTCCGTCGTCATCGTCCCCCGCCCTCTGTCCCCCGTCGCCGTCCCCCCTCCCCTAATCTCTCTCTCCCTCTCACAAACCACACCTCTTCTTGTGTCCCCACCTCTTCCTCCGCCGTCGTCTTCCGTTATCCGCCATCATGAGCATGATATTTATTTCAGAATTAGGTTTGTTAGCTTCTCTGCAATGTGGGAAACAGTGATTTGGAGGCGAATTTAGGGCAGAATTGTTTGAAAGATTGAATATTTGGTCCGACATTTTTGTAATATTTTATTGAAACAGAATGTGTTTCTGTTGTGTTTCAGATGAGTAGGAGGGTGTTCGATGTGGTGAGAAGTGAATTTGCGTGTCATGCACAACATGAAGAAGATGGATGTTTGGATCAGGGGAATGCGGTGCCTTTTGAATTGTACAAGAGACGGACGACGACAATTGTTGGTAGAGAGCAGTTTTTGAGGATTACCTGCGATGCTTTATCGCAATATAAGTATGTTGGGCCGAATCACGATTTGATTTTAGCTTGCAGGTATAGTTTTGTTACAAATAGTGTGTGTAAATGATCATTGTTTCTTATCAAATTTGTTATTAGGAAAATATACCCACATCTACATTGTACGATTCGGCATTGTTTGAAGTCATAGTCCTGATTATCACATTTCCATTCCTTGTCACTCATTTCATATCACTTATTGATAGTCTCGTTGCCAATCTAGGCATATCTTATAATTTATGGAGTGCCTTGATTCTTCTCTGGATGTGCTATGCCTAGGCCTAGATATGTATGTAGGTGATCAACAATTGGTATGTGTATATTAGTTTATCAGCTTAGCTAAATAGTTGAATTAATTATACAATTTAAAGGTTTGATGTGGTGTGCTAACTTTCTCTTATAGAATTCGAGAAAAGAAGGAATCCGTGACAATTCTATTGTGCGGTACAAGTGGATGCGGCAAATGTACTCTTTCAGCTTTGCTGGTAATTCATTTCTATGAAACGCTTTCCTCTCTCGTTTATTATTAATAATTGTATTACTCTGATTTTTTTTTCTTATGCAGTACATCATAAATACCTTTAAACTTGGCAATACATTTTGAATCTAAGCCACACGATAAACTAAGTTCTTTCTGTACGTTAGGATGAGTCATTATTTTTGCGAAATGGTACATTTTGATAGATTAGGAAACAAGGATATGTTAATCTTCTTTTTCCCCTTCAGGTGCTGAATATCGAGGGCCTTTTTCCAAAAAAAAAAGAGAAAAGAATTAAAATAAAGATTACTTCTCTATAATATTTGGTAGTATAAAAGATACACACCTTTCCAATTTAAGCATACTTATGACCACTATGTGTTTCCAAACAGGGAAGCAGGTTGGGTGTCACAACTATAATCTCTACTATTCAATACGCCATATGATGGAGAGTTTTGCGGATGAAGATCAAAACCCTCTCTACTGATTCAATCCCCATCATGTATGTATTTGGAGTTTGTTTCAGATTAAAGTCAGTTGGTATCTATGCTGGTAAAATTCTGACTAATTTCTAGGTTTTAATGTACACAGAGTCTACATTTGCCTGCGTAATTGCACACAACAGCTGCGCAACTTCTCTTTGACTTTGTTTGCGTAAGTTATATATCAATATCATTCATAAGTCTAAATTTTATTTTATTAAATCTTCATGTCTATATTTTGAAATTACCTTCTCTTCTAATATACATTTCTCTCCTTGTAGTTGGCTTGGCAAAGTCACTCTGGAGACATATATCTCTCAGATACATATCTGGTTAAGGTGCGTATGCACAATTATTTTTGCATATTCTATATTTCTCCTTTTGCATTTTGTTTGGAAATATCAAGCAATAGTTAACTTTTACAAATCGTTCTACATGATGTAGTGAATTTAGCTGTCATTCTTACCAAGACTGTTATAGAACAAGAAGAAGAACAAATCTTCATACTTAATCTTTGGTCTCATCTAGAAGATTCCTTTGTCTTTATTGAAGTCCTAATTAACAATTCCATCAAGATGGATGTAAAGCACAGTTAAAGATATAACTTTTTGCTTCTTTTTACATCTTTAGCCATCCATATCTGGAAACTACCTGCTGAAGGTGGGAATTGTACTTTATTAGTCAGAGGAACTTGTTGTTGATTGTGCGCTTGCCAAACATAAGTTGAATGTGAAGAATACATCTTGTGTAGTGACTTTTAGTTGATAGTAAGTAGGTAACATGACCAGTAGCAAATTGTACAATCACAATACAAGTTCACTGGTTATTTGATCAAAGCCTGCACAGTGTGAAAAACAAAAAGGAGGGGGCTGGAATATTCAGTTTATACTCCAAAAAACCATCTTATATTCATATTCTTATGATATTTTATATATGGACTTGGAATTTCTTATATTAACCATAGACTCGCTATCTATTTAATTCGTGAGGAATGCTTATTGTAGCCTATTGATAATGATTTCTAATATTTATTCTGTGGGAACTGTGTAGGTCAAACATACCTAACGGTCAGCCCAAGTGGCTTATTTCTTTTATCCCAGATTATCCACTGCTCAATTTCATGCTTACCACAACAATTTATCTCTTTGTATGCATTTCTCACTTAATGCAAGATTCCTTCAATAAATCTCACCTTAATCAAGTAATCAACCATACAAATTTCCTGAGACTAAACATAGTATATCTTATTTAATACTTGTTTCAGTTATCCTTCCGAATTTTTGAGCTGACCAATACTCTCAAGGTAGCTTTCGTCCCCAGTAAAGACAACAAGCGATGATTGAGAGACAGTGGGTAATGAGGAACATGCAGAAGACCTTACGTGAAAAGTGAAGTTGGGGATATATGGAAGCAGTAGCGGGTTAAAAGTTATTTTGAAAATATTTTATTTTGTTTCTTGGAGTTTCACAACTTATCTTTTCTTCTAGAATGTATTGTTGTTTTGGCACTATAAAACAAACAAAAAAATTTGTAATGAGAAGGTTCTGAATTATATAATATTCAAACTTATTTTGCATTATTGTGTTTTCTTTATATAATTGTGTGAATCAATATGTGAAATAATTATATGTTCTTCATTGTAAAAATACATTGTTTTAATTTGTAAATTTGGTTAAGTCATTCAAATATATTCAGTAATGAAGAAAAAATGTGTGCAATTGCATTCGCGAGGTAGCAATTGCAAGGGAATCAGTATCTTGCAGATCTCTATAGCAATAGTTCATCAGCAACGAGATGAATCCCTTTTAAAACACACTTGTAAGAGACGAATTTGTTGTAGATATTCTCTTATATATGGGGATAGCAAGGTACAACTTCCATTGCAGATATTCTATTGTGGCTAATATTCGCAATGGATAGTTAGAATTTCGTTGCGAATGTGTACATTAACCAGGAGAGATTTCGCAACAGCACAATTACAAGGGAATGAAGAAAAATCCCTTACAAATGTACACTAACCATGGAATTGTACTCTTCTACAAAGGAAATTTCTATTGCGACTGTAGTATTTTCTACTAGTGATATATAGGTAAACCATGGATCCCTAAATTAATAGATGCCCCTTAACTATTTCGATTACAATATAATTAACAGATGACAAATTTACAGATTAACAAATTCACATTTTCAAACCAAACAATATCATCCTATATTTTTATTCAATTCAAAATAAAGAAAAAAAAGTCGAATAATTACTGAAGCTAGGCTGACAATGCAGTGCCAGGTGAGGCTGTGACACTTCTTAGACTCCTCCTTGATGTACTTCGCTATCTCCTTCTCCACAAAGTGCTTCTCAACTGTATTCCCTCTCAAACCAAGTCTTCCATCTTAAATCGTTCCCTCCCAAATGAAAAAATTAACATTAGAAACACATTAATTAGCTTATAATTATTATAATTTCTATCTTCCTTATACTTTAAAAAATACATAGATGTAGAAGTTTTATTTCTTGAATTGCTTAAGGAGGTGATTTGATGATTTTGTTCCATAATAAGTTAGTTTTCTATTAGAACCCTTCTTACTTGCTAAGTCGAGTTCTCTTGATAATCTACATATCCTATAAACAGTGGTTCTTACTTGCTAACTCGAGTTCTCTTGGTGATCTACATATCTTATAAAGAAAAGTGGAGGAGAGGATAAAGTGGGATGAGAATGTAAGCGGTTGTTTTTTTTTAATTTCTTTTTTTTAAATTTACTTTTACTTTTTTGTAAATTGATTGCACATGTTAGTTTCTTATTGTTTTCCTCATGTGTTAATATGTGCTAGTTTTCCTACTTTTAATCTCCTTGGTCTATTTTAAAAGATGAAGGAGAGAGAAGGTAGACACTCTTTCCTATTGGTATAATATATTGATATATAATTTTGGAGTTTCCGTCCAGACATTTTTAAAATTTTTAAAAAAATTTATTGGAAGGATGATGTACCGTCCCTCGCTTTTTCGTTTTTTAAATTAATTTTTTAAATTAATTTTCTTTTCCACCTAAATCACATCTTGTTCCGTCCAAAAAAAATAATTCCAAAAAGTTTGTTGCTTAATTCGAGACGAAACATCTTCTTTTGTTCCGACCCAAATTGAGAGAGGATTACGTTTTTGCCCCTACATTCTTTAGTTATAAATCTCCAAAGTCAGTTTCTAATTAATCCCACACCAAACTAACTCCTATCCGAGCTTCATCTCAGTACTAAAAATTTCTCCAAATTAATTTCCAAAAAGTTGATTGCTTAATTTCGGGATGAAACATCTTTCTTCATCTCGACCCAAATTGATAAAGGATTACGATTTTTCTCATCCATTCTTGGGTTATAAATCTCCAAAGTCAGTCTCTGATTAATCCCACACCAAACTAACTTCTATCTGAGCTTCATCTCAGTACTAAAAATTTCTCCTTTATTGACTCTGTCTCCTTCACCCGTTCCAAACAACGATGTAAGCAGGATACAATGGAGAATGCAATATATAAATGAAGCATAAAACATCGTTACCCCCATTGTAACCTTGTTTTTGCATTATTTCATTTTATCTACAAATGAAATAATAACGTTGATTATCAGATAAGGTACTGAGGTCCATACTCATTATGCGATATTCCTCCATTCGTTCTTTCACTTCGTGGTCTTTTTGTTTAATCGCAAGCTTCATTAACGTCGCATGTATCCTCCTTTCTTCCGTCAACAGATCTTGAGTTATAAAAATTCAGCTTTGGGATAGAGTAACATCTTCAATAGATGTGTAGGCTCTGCCCCTTGAACCACCTTTTGCCATTGCTTTGATAAACAAAATTTTTACCGTTTCTACCCAAGTTAGTTTATGTCTTCCTTTACCCCTAACTCTACCCTCAATACTTATCAAATTACTTTTTCTAATGGGGCACTACTAGGTCTACATGTGACATGTCCAAACCACCTGAGGCAATTCACTCTTAACTTATCTTAGATTGGAGCTACCTTTAGCATGTCTCGTATATGCTCGTTTCAAAAATTTTCAATAGAAAACAGGAAAATTGTAACCCTTGTTTCCATTAATACGTATTTTTAAAGTATTTTTCCGTATTTAAATTCTCAGTATCTTATAACTATTCTTCCATAATTGAATTTTATTATTTAAACTATTTTTGGAGTCCAATTGTTTATTATAAGCCCAAGTTTACATTTTGATTTTATTGATTATTAATGTGAGCCCAATTGTTATCATAAGCTCAATTCCATATTTTGATTTTATTTTAATTATATATTTAATTTGAACCCAAAATTTAGCCCAATACCCTAATTGTTTTATTTAAATATTTTGAGCCCATTTATTGAAACCCATTCTGACATTGGGTCTCTTTGGAGATACCCATTATTGAAGCCCAAACCCAGTACCCATACTGTACATATTTATTAACCCACACCTACCCGTATACAATTTCTTCACACCCTCCCCCACTTTTCTAATCCCGTACTCCAACTCCCCCACTTTGCAGACACATTCCTCCATGCCCCTCGTAACTACCACCACTCTCTCTCACCCAATTACTCTACTCTATATTATATTATTATATATTAACCTATTCTCTCTCTCCCATCTGTTTCTTTCTCTCCCCGTTTCATTCTCTCGCCCACCTCCTCTGTCATCCCCGCGCGTCTCCTACCACCTTCGCAGCCCCGAAACCCACCGAGGCCAACAACCCCGTCGATCTCCCGCCGTTGTGCCGCGACTGCACCCTGCTCTAACCTCGACGCCGCCAGTCATCCCCGAGTTCTCAGTCACTCCCATCGCCTCCACCTGCGACCTCCGGCAACCAACTGTCTCACTCGACCACAGCTCCACCGTCGCGAGCTTCCCTGCGCGTCGCCTCTCCCTGAGCGCGCCGCTGCCTGGGCCTTCACCCCCGTCGCCGATCACAGTTCTTTTCCCGCTCTCTCTCCCTCTCTGTTTCTCAACCAAGAACAGAGGAACCCCGAACCCATCTCCCTTTCGCCATTCCCCTCTGCTCGAAGCTTCGCCTCCCGCCAAGCGTCGTCCACCCACAGTGAAGTCCTCGCCACTCCTTTCCCGTCGCCTTCCTCCAGTCGACCTCGCAGTACCGCTGTCGTCGTCAACCTCCATCCTCGTCGCTGCCTTCGCTCGAGTCCCCCAAAGCTCCATCATCGACGAGCTCCCACCATTGCTGCCATTGCCGAAGCTTCGCTCTCCATCCGCCTCGCTCCTCCTTTCCTCGTCTCAGTCTTTGTCTGCGCCACTCCGAAGTTGCCGACCAGTCCGCTCACCCTTCGCCGTCGCAAGACCCCGTCGAGCTTGCCCTCCTTGCCACTCGTCTCCTTCTTCCAGTCAAGCTGCTCCACCATCCTCCGCAATGCCCTTGCCCTGCCGCTTCCTCCACCGCTGCGAGTCTCCATTCGTCTCCTTCCTCCAACCCCGCCATCTTCTCCGCTCGACATTCCCGTTGCGACCTCCTGTCGTCCCCGTCGTTGTTCTCTTCTCCCCACGGTCAATCTCTCTCTCGCACCCTCTGTTTCGAAGTTGGGAAGAAGAGAACTGGTTTGGAATTAGTGGTTTGCTGTTGGCTGTTGCGGGATTTGATATTTTATTGGTGTGTTGGTGTTGTGTTGGAGTTTGGGGATTAGATCCTGTTTGTAGTGAAGTGGATTATTATTGCTGTTTGGAGTGTGGGGATTGGATTATTGTATTGGTGTTTGCTGTTTGTGGAGTAGTGGATTGGGTTGTGTGGTTGCTGTTTTGGGGAAGGGAGTAGTTTGCTATTTTGGGAGTTGCTATTTTGCGTGGCTGCCACGTATCTTACACATGTTCTGCTGCCTGGGATTCTGATCCCGTTATTCTTGTTTCAATATCATCATCGTCGACTAACATGTAAGTATCTCTTGTACAAATTTGTTTGTTCTAGTACAAACTCCTTTGCAAAATACCGCAAGTATATTTTTGACATTATTCGTACTATACATAGTCCATTGATTCCGTATTCGTACATGATCGCGAATACTTTGTTTTCATATGCATTGTATGAACACGATACACATATATACCCTTAGAACTATACAAAATGTTGTGCATGAATTGCTTGTCTTGTTACTAGTTGCATGTTGTTATAATATCTTTATTCTTGATTAAGTTTGCTCATGCCATTGATCACATCAACATATTTTATAAACCCTAAAATATGTTTTCCTGCATTGCATAAGCCTTGATACTCGATCCTATCATGTTACCCGTCCTTGTTGTTGCATGTAGTTTTTGTTCATGTTTGATTATAATAAAAAAATAACAAGCTAGGGTATAAAGGGTAAAGATTTAGTAGTGGGGCAATATAGAAGAGCGTACTCGGACGGGAGCTCGTGGTTTCCCGATGCAAATTGCAAGTTACAAGTTGCAAGTTTGCAAAATACAGGTTTACATATTTCACGCTACAGGTTACACTATGTTCCACATTGCACGTATCTTGATACAAGATATACTTGACATGATTTTTCCGGGTACGTGACCTATAGAATCCACCGCTACTCTAAACGTTCCCTTGATTGCGAGTAGCAACCATGTGGTATGGGACGCATGAAGTGCTACCTAGTTAGGTTAACAAAAGACATGAGATTAACACGCACACTTGCATGATCCAATTACATGTTACATGTTCCTGATAACTTGTTTACTTGTTTACATGTTACTCGTTCATGTTGACACGTTTACTTGCTTACTGGTTTACATGTACATATTCCTATGGATTTATTTACTTGTTTACATGTATGTCACTTGTTCCATGATGCCTTGTTCATAATTTTGTTTGCATGTTGTATATCTTCTATTTTATGATTCCTGATTCCTTGCTCTTTCCCTGCTTTTATTTTGTTTTATAATTGTCCCGTTAGCTTGTACCACTTGCGGTCCGTGACTTGCATTAAGGAGTACCCCCTTGTTTCTTCTTTTTGTATTAATATACTTGCAGGCCTAGATGGAGAATTACCCGAAGGTGTTGCTGAGCAAAGATTTTAGTCCTATTTATTTTCATGTTATTTTAGTTCTTGTTATTCATGTAATCTTTGTTGTAATCCGGGCGTGTTGACCCGTAACTACCTTGTGTTTTCCAGTTGTTGGTTATGTCACGTATTATGTCATGTATTATGTCATGTACTCTTGTTATCCTATTGTGATTTTAAATGCTTGCGTGGTTGATATTGTTATCTTGTTATTGAGTTAACTATATAACTTATGAATGATGTATTCGCATCATTCGCTCAGCCTCAGTTACGTGCCTGTGTTTCCGTATTCTAGAAAGCGGGGCGTGACAAAAATAATGAATATGTTGGGGAATATAGAATATAAAAGATTGTACAAATTCAGGTTGGAATGTAGTACATATATATTGGGAATCAAGTTTTAAAATAGAACTGTTGAATAGCCATTGAAATTTGAATATGAACATTGGGTAGTGTTGGGGGCGATTTTGTCCAAAAAAATATTTAAAAATTCTGTTTAAATCACCTTATTTCATCGGACGGAACAACATGTTCTATTCCATGAAATTAGGGTTTTTTTTAAAAAAATTCAGATGGAACGTCTTGTTCCGTTCGACTGATTTTTTTATTAAAAAATTACAGACGAAAAACTGTTTCGTCCGCTATATTTTGCAGTTCTCCAAAACCGTCGCCATATTTGGTGACCTATTGTTCTGTTCATAAATTTGTAAAACATAGGGATATAGAGAAGCTCATTTTTTTGCCAAATTTTAAAATAATTGGGGATATAGGGAACCACTACGAATGCTCTTAGTTATAGCATTAGAGATTAGATTATCGAGATCTTAATTTATATCAATATGAGATTAGATCAACAAGATCTAAATTTATATCAATATGAAAATAAATATTCTTTCTTTTTTAATTTGTTGTGAATCCCTTTGGATGGTATGCTCGATTAACACTAAACTAGAGGATGGTTTGCAGTCTTGCAGGCTTTAGTAGTGTCTCTATAATGTCCGAATTTTTTTCCAAAACTAAGCTACTTTTTGAAACTATTTCTCAACTGAGCCACTAGCCAAACTAATTTTGGGTGAGCTATTCTCCATCATGTCAAATGGGACCTGTTGCCGCTGAATCTGGTGTGGGGGCAATATATAAAATTTGTGGATTCTTGAGAAAACGAACAAGGCAAACCTGTTGACCTGTTGACCTTCACCAACGTGTTGACTTGGTTTCTTGCTGCTGCTGCGAACCTGCAAAAAGTGCGAAACACCGGGATAGATTCCGGCGACGCACCCTCCGACGATCTTGTCAGTAATCAGAAAGATTATGAAAGAGCTTTATGTAGAAAAAGATTGATTACCTCCATATGGTCGGAGGAGAGGGGTTTTTATAGTCACCTTAGAGAGACTAGTTGCCAAGATAAGAACAAATCTCTACTTCCCGGTATGAATGGATAGAAGTGGTTAAAACGACCTCTTAGGGATACTTATGAATCTGAATTCTTCTTTATCCTTCTGAACTGGTTTGTAACGGGTTGGGACCCCTACCCAGTAAGACAGACCCGTTTATGGGTTATTAGGCTTTGAAGAAAGACCCAGTCCCCATTTCAGACCCGTTTGTAGGTGAAATTACCGTTTTACCCCTGAGCTTTAAGATTCGTGTTCGATTTGAATAGTCCCAATTTAATTCCACTTTTAGCCATATCACGACCCCCCACTCCTGAAGACTGAGTTTAACAGCCTTTGAGGAGTAGTTTTGTTGCCCTAATGGTGTATGGGATTTTATCGGAGTTTTTAAGGGAGTTTGGATCTTGCTCGTGGTGTAAAGATATCAATCTGAGCTTGTAAAATGCCCAAAATTATTCTCAGATTTTTCTGGATTTTTTTTTATTTTTCCAGATTTTTCTGAATTTTTTTCAATTTTTAATTAATTTTTTGAATTTTTTAATTTAATTTCTGAATTAAATAATTAATTATCAAAAATTTTAATTAATTATTCTAATTTAATAATTATTATTTTCAAATTTTAAAATTATTTTTCGAATTAATAATTATTTTTAGAATTTTTTAATTAATTTTTTTGATTTTTAATTACTTTTTTCGGATTTTTTAAATAATTAATTCAATTAAATAAATAAATAAATACCTGGACACGTGGCGCATTTCTGTACATTGATCATAATCATATGAGCGCGCATTGGGAGGAGGCCATTTTTCTCTCGTTTGGAGCTCGGGGGCAAGAGCTCTCGGCGAGAGCTGCCGAAGTCCACGTCGACGCCACGTGGCATGGTCAACGGTGCAGTTGACTTTTTTTTTCTTTCTTTCTCTCCCGTACCTCTTCTTCTCTCCTATGCCTTCTCCTTCTTCTTCTTTCGTCGTCAACTTCGAGCTTCGCCGAGGGGACTGTGGAGCTCGATGAAGACGAACTGAGGCTCGTTGTGAAGTTCGGCAAATGATGGTTCGACGATGGATACTCTTCGAGAGGAGGCATCGAGCTCGGCATACGGAGAACTCGACGAAGCCATGGGAGAGACGAGCTAGGCGAGGAGCTCAGGACTTCGATGGAGCTTTGACGAGGAGGCTCGAAATGGAGACGAAGAGCTTCGACAGTGGTGGCGCACAAAAATAATGGAGCTTGAGCTCAGCATGGGGAGCTCGGCGAGGTTCGGTGAGGGGAGCTCGCGAAGTAGAAAGCTCGACGGAGCCATGGAGAGAGAAGCTCGAGCTTCGACAGAGCTTTGAGCTGGTAATGGAGAGAGCTCGGCATGAGGAGCTCGAGGCCAGCGGAGGCACTTGCGGAGGAGGGAGCTCGAGCCCTGTGTTGGAGCTCCCTGGCTCGACAGTGGAGATGAGCTCGTGAAGGTTGGAGTGGAGCTCTGTGTTGTGGTCGCTTCGCGATGGAGGGAAGGTGAGGAACTCGATGGTGAGCTTGATGGCAATTTGGAAATGGTGGTGAGGTCGAAGCTCAAAGGCAGAGCTCTTGGAGATGGTGTCGACGGAGCCTTCGACGAGAGCAGTGTTCGACGAGGAAGCGTCGTAGGAGGAGAGACTTTGGTCGAGATGAGCTCGACATTGGAGCTTGTGACGGGGAGGTTTTTTTCTCTCTCTCGTTTGGGCTCCGGGGATGAGAACGCTCGGATTTTGACGGCGAGCTTTGCGACTTCAGCAATGAAGGACCTTGACTGCAGTGGTGAAGAGCTCGTCGGAGCTTGGCGGCGACGGTGTGGAGCTCAGCAGTGGAGGGGAGCTTTTTTTTTCTCTTGTTTGGGCTCCAGTGACGAGAACGCTCGAATTTTGACGACGAGCTTCGCGACTTCGGCAGTGGAGGACCTCGACTGCAGTGGCGAAGAGCTCGTCGGAGATTGGCAACGATGGTGTGGAGCTCAGTAGTGGAGGAGAGTTTTTTTCTCTTGTTTGGGCTCCAGTGACGAGAACGCTCGGATTTTGATGGCGAGCTTCGCGACTTTGGCAGCGGAGGTCCACGACTGCAGTGGCGAAGAGCTCGTCGGAGCTCGGTGGCGAAGATGTGGAGCTCAGTAGTGGAGGGGAGCTTTTTTCTCTTGTTTGGGCTCCGGTGACGAGAACGCTCGGATTTTGACGGCGAGCTTCTCGACCTCCGCAGCGGAGGACCTTGACTGCAGTGGCGAAGAGCTCGTCAGAGCTCGGCGGCGACGGTGTGGAGCTCGAGCTTCGACCATGGGAGTTTCGACGAAGTTTCGAGCATCTTCAATGAGAAGTGATATCGGCATGGATCTTGGACAGAGATGGAGCTTGGAGACAATGGAGCTCGAGCTCGACGCCAGCGGAGGCACTTGCGGAGGAGGGAGCTCAAGCTCTGTGTTGGAACTCGATGGCTCGACGGTGGAGGTGAGCTCGTCGATGGATCTCTTCACATGGGCGGCGAGGAAAGAAGCTAGAGCTTCGGCCATGGAGGGAGGCGAGCATGTTCGGCAATTGAGCTCAACAGCACGAGGTCAACAAAGGAGAGGAGGAGAGGAGCTGGATGGTGAGCTCGATGGCGGGTTCGGGCGTGGAGGTCGGGAGCTCGATGAAGAGGGAGTTTTTGGGGTTTTTCATTTTTGGCGCCAAATCTGAAGGAGAAGAAGGGGAGGAGAGAAATGGTTTGGGTCTGCCTTTGGGTAACGGGTCAGATTCCGACCCCTTAACCCCTTAAATTCTCTCTCCCTTTTTCTTTTTGTTGTTTGTTTGTGCAGATCTGAACCGTTGATCGTGTTTGAGCACGAATTTAAAGGCAAAATTTTTCTCCAATTTGAGGGTCGGTGGCAAGAGTGCTCGGATTGCATTTTCGAACCAGAAGAGGACTTCGACGGCTTGACACTTGGCAGTCAATAGTTGACCATTGACTTGGTCAACGTTGACCATTAACTCTCTCGTTTTGCTCTAATCACCACCATTGATCTTGATATGAATGCGGATCTTGAGGCATATTTTTTCTCCAATTTGAGCTTTGGTGGCAAGAGGCTCGACACTAGTTGCCGAAGTCCAAGGGAGATTTTTTCTCACATTTGGACGTCGGTGGCAAGAACGCTCGGCGCATGTCGCCGAAGTCCAAGAGAGATTTTTTCTTACATTTGGACGTCAATGGCAAGAACGCTCGGCACATGTTGCCGAAGTCAAAGAGAGATTTTTTTCTCACATTTGGACGTCGGTGGTAAGAACGCTCGGCGCATGTTGCCGAAGTCCAGGAGAGTTCTTCTTGCATTTGTATTATAACCGATGTTCCCATTGCTACGGAGGTCGGATCGGGGCATGTGAGCCCTTGTTTCAAAGCTATCTCAAAAATCAACAAGTTCTCTTCAGAGATGAGTTGGAGAATCATCCTTCTTCAAGGTCAAGATAGTCCAGCAACATCTTTGTCTTCGCAAAGTTGAGAAGAGCTTTGCGTGGCTCTAGGAGAAGTCCGTTCTTGGAAGACTAGTCTGAGGAGCAACTCTATGGGAGAGTCATGCTCCGAACTCGTTGTGAAGAGGTTTGCTCTAGGAGTGAGCAGAGCGAAGAGCTTGGTTCTAGGAGAGAGCCGTTTGGAAGACAAGTTTGAGGAGAAACTCTAGGGGAGAGTTTTAGCTCTGAACTCGTTGAGAAGAGGTTCGCTCTGGGAGCGAAGAGCTTGGCTTTAGGAGAGAGCAGTTTGGGGGACAAGTTTGAGGAGCAACTCTAGGGAGAGTTTCAGCTCCGAACTCGTTGAGAAGAGGTCCACTCTGGGAGCGAGCAGAGCGAAGAGCTTGGCTCTAGGAGAGAGCCATTCGGAAGACAAGTTTGAGGAACAACTCTAAGGGAGAGTTTTAGCTCTGAACTTGCTGACAAGAGGTCCGCTCTGGGAGCGAGCGGAGTGAAGAGCTTAGCTCTAGGAGAGAGCTGTTTGGGAGACAAGTTTGAGGAGCAACTCTAGGGGAGATTTTTCGCTCTGAACTTGCTGAGAAGGGGTTCAACAGTTGTAGGAGCAATTCCGAATGGTAAGCTGTCCGTTCTTGCTTGTTTAAAAGCGGCTAAGGCAACGTCGAACCAAGTGTTGGACTTCGAACTTGTTGTTAAGAGAGTTAACGAATTGTAGGAGCAATTCCGAATGGTGAGCTGCCCCGCACTTGCTTGTTTGCAAGCGACTAAGGCAACATCGAACCAAGTGTTGGACTCCAACTCATCTTTTGAGCTTAGTATTTATGGGAGCAGCCCTGTAGGATAAGCTGGACTCTGAACTTACCATTTAGCGAGTCGTAGAAGTGTCTCGGAGAAGTAGAAATGAAGCAAGTGCAATAATAGACAAAAATTTAAGTTTTACTGAAATAAACTAAATGGCCGCTTTGATGGGGCAAACCATTATTACATGTTGTTGGCCGGGTTACAAGCATCGGCCTTATTGAAAACCGAGATCCTACTTCTACGATAGGGTTAAGGCCTCTTAGGAGGAGTTGGGTTCTTCCCCCATTGGACCTCCTTGGATGAGGTGGAGGACGGCCCTAGGTTCAGAATCTTGGAACTCGGCGGACCTCTCCGCTAGCTTGTAGGCTCCTCGGGGCAGAAGGTCGGCCCCATCTCTTCGGATGAACTTGTCCAGGTGTCCCCACTGTATGAGTTCTTCGATCTCCTCTTTGAGAGCCCGACAATCATCCGTATCCTGGCCGTGGTCCCTATGAAAACGGCACCACTTATCCCTGTTTCTTCTCTTGCCAGAGGTATTCATTTTAGGAGGAGCGCGGAGTAGTCCTTCTTTGTCCACTCCATAAGAACTGCTGATATACTAGGACTGAGGGGGGTGAACTTCTCAAAATGAGGAGCTGTGCGGCGTTGGCCATTGTCGTCCCTCTGGAGTTTCTGGAACCCTTCTTCGCTCGTATTCTTCTGTTTGTTCCCGGAAGATGATTCCTCGAGAGTGGGGGGGGGGGGGGGGTTGAGAGCCTCTTCTACTCGGATGTACTTCTCAATCTTAAGCAGGAGTTCTGAGAAGTCTCGAGGAGGCTTCTTTGCAAGGGACGCCTTGAGGTCGGCTTTAGTGACGTTGTGCCCGAATGTCGCAGAGGCTACGGATTGGTTAAGGGAGGCAATAGACCGGGCTTCGGCGGTGAAGCGCCGAACGTAATCTCTTAGGCATTCACCCTTTTTTTGGTTGAGGATTACCAAAGATACACTTGTTTTCTTGGCCCGGCGGCTACTCACGAAATGAGTAAGGAAGAGCCATTCGAACTGGTCGAACGGGAAGATGGAGGCCGGGGCGAGTCGAGAGTACCATTCTCTTGCAGGCCCCTTCAGCGTGGCAGGGAAGGTCTTACAAAGGAGCGCATCCGAAACGTGGTGGATCATCGTGAGAGTTTTAAAACTCTCAATATGGTTGGCGGGGTCGGATTCCCCATTGTATGACTCAAAGTTAGGGGGCTTGAAGTATTGCAGGATCGGGGCTTCCATGATGGCTCAGGAGAACGGGGGCCTGCTCAGGCAGAAATTCCTCGCCTGTTATTCCTCTTCCCTGCCAAGTCATCCAAGGCGCCTCTCCATCTCATGGAGACGGCGGTAGACCGAGTCTTCTCTTCGATCATATCCTGTCGAGCCCCTAGACTCTGTCCGATGCGAAAGGGTACTAGTAGTGCGGTGGTAACGGCTTGGGGTAGGTTGAGGACTAGGTGACCATTGCTCATGGTTGGGAGCGACATTGAGGGCCCGCAGGATGGCCTCTTGAAAATCTTTGAACTCCGCCCTTGTGATTGGTGCCTCTCCAGCTTGGCGGTCCCTATATATGGCTCGGTTTACTGGAGAATGACTTCTCTGTCAAT
Source organism: Hemerocallis citrina (assembly GCA_017893485.1). Classification (NCBI taxonomy): domain Eukaryota; kingdom Viridiplantae; phylum Streptophyta; class Magnoliopsida; order Asparagales; family Asphodelaceae; genus Hemerocallis; species Hemerocallis citrina. The sequence goes on from CM030360.1 coordinate 203,276,634, forward strand.
GACGTTAAGGGGACTTTCTCCGCCTCCTCGGGGGAGGAGATCTTTTGGTCCTCGGTCTGCGGGGGGTCCGGACTCTTGAGACCCCTGGGTGCTCAGGTTGGTGGACTTCCCCATGGGCTAGCCATCCATTCAGGCAAGTTCGGTGGTCGACCCCCTTCTGGCGGTTGACAATCACTTGATGGAGATCCCGTTCGAGAGGGCTTTGAGAAGCCATAGAGTCAACAGGAGGATTGTGGATCGCGACATGGTCCTGAGGAGGATGTTGCTTTGGACGACTCCTACGAGAGCCCTCCTGGGCAGCCCCTCGAGACCCTGGAGGGACCTGTTGGGTAGGAGCACCTTGAGCTAGAGGAGGGGGAGGAGGAAGAGAAGTGGTTTGTCGGCTGGAGATCGCTGCCTTCCCCTTCTCTTTTGGATGCATGGCTTGAAACTAATCTCACTGATGAAGTTAGGTTGGATTGTTTTTTTTGTTCTTACAGATGGCGCCAATCTGTTGCCGCTGAATCTGGTGTGGGGAAAATACATAGAATTTATGAATTCTTGAGAAAACGAATAAGGCATACCTATTGACCTGTTGATCTTCACCAATGTGTTGACTTGGTTTCTTGCTGCTGCTGCGGACCTGCAAAAATTGCGAAATACCAGGATGGATCCCGGCGACGCACCCTCCGACGCTCTTGTCAGTAATCAGAAAGATTATAAAAGATCTTTATGTAGAAAATGATTGATTACCTCCATATGGTGGGAGAGAGGGGGTTTTATAGTCTCCTTAGGGATCTGTTTCGAGATAAGAACAAGTCTCTACTTCCCGGTGTGAATGGATAGAAGTGGTTAAAACCACCTCTTAGGAATAATTATGAATCTGAATTTTTCTTTATCCTTCTGAACTGGTTTGTAACGGGTTGGGACCCGTACCCAGTAAGACAGATCCGTTTATGGATTATTGAACTTTGAAGAAAGACACAGTCCCCATTTCAGACCCGTTTGTAGGTGAAATTACCGTTTTACCCCTGAGCTTTAAGATTCATGTCCAATTTGAACAGTCCCAATTTAATCTCATTTTTAGCCATATCAGGACTGTAGTTTCAAATTGATTGCGTACAGTTTCAAACTAATTCTCTTATTAGTTTGAAGTATGAGCTTCATTAGGGATTGAGGTGAATGATGAAGTGAAGACTAGAGTGGCCTGAGGCTAGTCTTTGGTAGAAATTGGCGTCTTGCTAATCTTTGGTTGGAGGGGGACTCCTCTAATGTTGTTTCATGGCTATGGATTTGCTTCTGCTGATGAAAAAACCTCTTTGATCATCAACTTAAAGTTAGTGATATGGCTAAAAATAGGATTAAATCGGGACCGTTATGACCCTCGGGAGCTGAAACGCCACGCATTAATTGGAGGGCGCCATTCTTAATGACCCCGGGGAAGTTGGAACGCCGCACAAATCCTGGGGCACCATTAATGCTCTTGGGAACCGAACCGTCTCGAGATTTGTTCCGCCATTCAACGGCCCGGATCGCGCTACCATGCTCGGATTGCCGAACCCTTAGACATCCGGTCGGCTAACCGAGCAAGTGCCCATCCGAGCGTCAAAATGGAGAAAACTCCCTTCTCCTCGACATTCGTGTAAGATCTCGATCAGACGACCCAGATCTTGCCAGCGACGCTAAACGACAAGATAGCGTTTTCTTGAGAACGGAGCCCGTCTCGAGATCCGTGCCACCATCCGATGGCTCAGATTGTGCCACGTCGCTCGGACAACCGAGCCCTCAGACTTCCAGTCGGCCAACCGAGCAAGTGCCCATCCGGCGGCCCAGAACTTCGCTCGGCCAACCGAACCCTCAGACTTCCGGTCGGCCAACCGAGCAAGTGCCCGTCTGGCGGCCCAGAACTTCGCTCGGCCTACCGAACCCTCAGATCCCCGGTCGGCCAACCGAGCAAGTGCCCATCCGAGCATCAAAATGGAGAAAAAAAGCAGCCGAATGATTACGACCGTTGGATCTTCCAGAAATTCGTGCTCCTGATGATGAACGGTCCAGATCTTGCCACGTGCGCTAAACGACAAGATAGCATTCTCTTGGGAAATGCGCCAGTCTCAAGATTCGCACCACCATCCGACGGCTCAGATTGCGCCACATCGCTCGGACGCCCGAACCCTTACACCTCCGGTCGGCCAACCGAGCAAGTGCCCATCCGAGAGTCAAAAGCGAGAAAATGAATGCCGAGCGACTACAATCGTCAGATCTCTCAGAAATTCGCGCTCGCCCAAGATCAACGGTCCAGATCAGGCCACGCCATAAATCAGTATTTAAAAATTAATTTTTATTTAGTTAAATCGTTTTATTTATTTAAAAATTGCGAAAAATTGCTAAAAATTCGGAAAAATTAACCAAAAATTCTAGAAAATAATTAAAAATTCGGGGGAATATTTTTAAGCCCCTGAACGAATAATTATTGCCTAAAATGTACAGTTAAGGCCCCCGAACGATTAGTTAACACATCGCAAAATTAAATAAATAATCCGAAAAAATTAGATAAAAACCGTCAAATACTCAACAAGGCTTCAGAACAGATCACGGCTTCAAAAATCACCTCACTACCCCCTTCGAGATTCAAAACCCTCCATTCGGACTCCGATACAACTCCACTAGCCACTAAAGCAGTTAAACTACTCCTCAAAGGCTGATCACACTCAGTCTTTAGGAGTGGGGGGCCCGTGATATGGCTAAAAATGGGGTTAAATCGGAACAGTCCAGATTGGGCACGAATCTTGTAGCTCAGGGGTAAAATGGTAATTTCACATGCAAATGGGTCCGAAACGGGTACTGGGTCTCCTTCTCACAAATCCAATAACCCATGAACGGATCCACTCCAACTGGGTACGGGTCCCGACCCAAGACAAACCCAGACCAGCAAGAGAAAAATCAGGGCCACTGATGTGACCAAATCAACGGGCCTGATTTGCAGTTACCCCCTCACCGGGAATCAAGGGTCAGTTTCCTAAAAAAATTGTGAGGATTTTACTCCTGACTGTTACACGGGAAATCAGGTCCCTAATCACTCCCATGGCGACTATAAATACCTCCCACCTACCACTGTGACAAGGTAATCACTCTTTTTCAACTTAAGCTCTTTCTTAATCATCACTGATTAACTGACAAGAGCGTCGGAAGGTGCGTCGCCGGAATCAACCCCGGTGTATCGCACTTCCTTGCAGGTGAGCGACAGGGATCAGCAGGCTTGGATCCGCTATTCAGGTTTCTCCACGAACTCATAAATCTCATCTGTTTACCCCCACACCAGAATCAGCGGTAACAGTTAGCATGCCCCAAGTTTTCCTGTGTGACATGTGGAAGGAAGGGTTTTGCTCATTGGTTTGGGAAGAAGATTAAAATTAGTAAGGAATTTTTTAATTTTTTTTAAAAGGGAAAATGTGAAATATATGTTAGGTTTATATGTCTTGCATACCCATGTTCGATAAAGAAGACGATGAAGCGATGTGAAGCGAACGAATGAAGAAAGAGAAGATAGCAGTCAGCAGTAGCAACTGGAGTAGGTTGCGGTCGACTGGACTAGGGGTTGGTCGACCGCCTGACTATACAAGCTTTTCCCGCGAAGGGGACATCGACCGCACCTTGGGGTTGGTCGCAGCATTGATGGGTATTTGGGCTCGGGTCTGGCTAGCAGGGCTGACCCCCACGTTGAGGCAGGCGAGGTGGCTGCTTTAGGCCCCTTAATTTTTTGTAATTTTAGGGGCCCCAAATTTGTATTCTGCTTGTAAATATAGACACGCATTTTGCGCATAAAAAAATATATTGTTATTAAGGGCCCAAAAATAATTATTTGGGCATTTCGCCTCTGGCCCCCGGGAACTCAGGGCCCGCCCTTCTGGCTGATTCGTGAGAAGCCCAACTTCATCTTCAGGTCAGATCATAAGGCTCTCAATGCAGGGTTATCTCTTCAGTAGTAATTGAGTAGTTAGTGTATCAAGTGTATCAAACTAGGGTTTCTCTATATCTATATAATCAATTATAACGATCCTAGAACTATATGATTTTATTGAGTGCCGAATAGAAGAAGAGAGTACTTCATCTGAGAGTGAGAAATTTTTCCATTGTAAGCAACAAGCAAGTTCCAGTTAGATTTGAGAGAGGGTCGTTGTGAGAATTGTAACATTCTTATATATTCTCTAGTTGAAATAACATCTCGGTTCTTCCTCCCCCGGATTAAGGCGAAAGTCCCAACCGGAAAAATTCTTTTGTGCTTTGTGTGATTTGTGTGATCTAGTTTTGCATGGTGGTTTGTGTTGATCGTGTCGAAGACTCAACAAGATCCTCTAAAGGGAAGGATTCCCTAACAAATGGTATCAAAGTACATCAGGTTCGTGGGTTTGTTCGAGTTCATTAGAGAAAATGACAGATCAAAAGACGATAATCAAGCGGTTTGACGGTAAGATCAACTTCAATCTATGAAAGGTAGATATGTATGATGTATTGGTTCAGAAGGACTTGCACCTTTTCTTTGAAGAGAAAAAGCCGACCGACATGAAGTAGTACAAGTGGGGTGAGATTTGTTTGAAGGCCTTGAGTTTAATCCGGTTGTAATTGGCAGAGGAAGTCAAGTGTAATATTCTTGAGGAGAAAAGTGCGGCGAGTCTATGGGCAAGAGTCAAATCTGACTACTCGAGGTCGTCATTGCTAGATCGGATATACTGGAAGAGGAAGCTATTTAGGTTCTCAATGAAGGAAGGTACCCATCTTCAAGATCATATTGCAGAGTTCAATAAGGTAATATCTGAACTGAAGACAATTAATGTTGATGATATTAGCGAAGATGATAAAGGTTTCAACTTGATATATTCACTGCCAACTTCTTATCATCACTTGATAATTACCATGCTACATGGAAAATCAGCCAAGGTGACACTTACAATTACCAGGGTGATTAAAGGTCTGAAGGAAGATGAACTGAGAAAGGAGACACATAAAGGAGGGCTTATTTCTACAGGGTATTTTGTGGTTGATGGTGATACTTCAATTGGAAGGGAGAAGACACACAAAGGTAAGATTCATGGCTATTATTGTAGAGAAATTGGGCATTACAAGAGACACTGTTGCAAGAGCTTAAGTCGGAAGAGTGCTATTAAAGGAAGTGATCAAGCAAACATAGTCGGCGCAACTGATTCAAGTAAATCAGGTGAATATAATAACTTCGATCTATATCTTCTTGTTTTAAGTTCTTCAGATGAGGATTCAAGTTGGTATTTTGATTTGGAAAGTTGTTCTCATATTTGCTCCAAGATAGAGATGTTTTCTACTTACAAGTCGTCAACAGGCCGTAGTGTGACAATGGCTAGAGGGGAGTGTAACACCCTAGAATTTTAAATAATGTTTTTGAGATTAATAAATGAATTAAAGTGATTTTTGGTGATTTAATAAATATTTTTTTCTGAAATTTATCTTTTTACACGTGCAAAACACGTGCAAATATTTTCTTGGGAAACTCAAAGTCAAAAATTATTTTGGAAAAACCTAATATTTATTAGTATATAATAATTTTTTTGAATTTTCTAGATTTTTCTGATATTTATTTGGCACATTTGCAAATATTACAAAAAGATGGGCTTTTGTACAAAATTACCACTTGGAGTAAAAACTCCAAATTTTCGGTTTTATGGGCTGAGCATGATGGCTATTCAACTCAGAGTTAAAGAGTTTAAATTTTTTTCTAATAGATTTGGATTATTTTGCCAATTTATTAAAGAATGGTCTTTTTGCAAAAAAGTGCCACTTGGGGGCAAAAGTTAAAATTTTATTTTTGCTGATTAGATATAGATGTCAGCCAGATCTGGAGATTTGTTTTGATTTTTAATCTCAAATTAAATTGGTTAATCTAATTTCCTAGTATAAAGATCTATATATGTAAATATATATTCTAAAGGAATAACTTGCAAGATCTTCTCAAAACCCTAATGAACCCAGATTTCGGCCTATATTATGGCCACTACAGTCGTCCCCCTCCTCTGCAAAAACAAAAGATTATTTTAATATTGGTTTTCTTGGAGTTTCGAAGCGAGGATCTTGGATTTTGCGAAAGGAATGATTTTTCTTAATTCTTTATTATCTTTGGTTGATTCTTCAATAAGGTGAGTAACATATGTTTTGATTTCTTGTTGTTGTATGTTATATATGATGATTTGTATATTAGAATGCATGAGAGATGCTTGTATGATGATATAATGAATTATTGATGGATGTATGAATAAAAATAGAACTTTTCATGAAAACTATGCAATTGATGAATAAAATCCCACATAGATGACTTGTGATTGTTAATAACTTTGTAGGAATCATGGTTATGTTGTTTTATTCCATATTCTCACTGATTTGATTGTTCATAATGAAAGTGAATAAAGGTTGAGCCTTTACTGTGTATGCACGTGCATAGGTTCTGTTATTGTATTTTGATGAGTAAAACTTGATGAAAAATTGTTGTAGATGCTTATAATCATGGAAAAATTAATATAACTAGTTGTAGTTGTGTTTAATCAAGTTGCAAGAAGGATTTTAGAATTAAAAGATCAAGCCTTAATGATTTGAAGTGGATTTTTATATTTCGGGTCTGACTTTGTTCAGCCGAAATTTGATTTTGATGTTTTTGTGAGATTTTTTATTAGATTTTGACTCACACTGATGCTGAGATTGAATTGGATCATATACTACTTATAATCAGTGATTTCTCGGTACTTTAACTGCTGCATACACCTATATATATACACATATAAACACATTTACTGCTTTGAAGAAGTTTGATGAAAATTTGATGAGATTTTGATTAGATTTATAAACTCCAGTATATTAGACAAGTTGTATTTAATTATCTGAGGATTTTAAATTTACAAATTCATGTTTTAAAGATGTTAATTGATGTATCAGTCGAAATGTGCACAAGTTTTGAAATTGGCTAAGTAGCAGCTAATGGTCGACCGGCCACATTTTGAACTAAAAGTGGCAGTCAACCGTCGTTTTTTATTTTTGGGAATTTCAACAAGACAGTCGACCGTCTCACATTTGAGCTAGGATGTGCGGTCAACCGTCACGTAAGAATTTTGGATTTTTTGGCTTGTGCGGTCGACCGTCGCTATTTTGAATTGTTTTTGACAGTTGATCGACACTTGCTGTTTGGATTGGTTTGTTAAGCTTTCTTGCTATTTTCTTGAACATTTATTTCTTCGCACTTATGGATTATTGATCTACTGTTTTAGATGAAGTTTTTGCTACAAATTACTATATTTTACAGAGAGTTATACTTTGATTATAGTAGAGTTTAACTTGCATTTTTTTGACTTTAAGAAGTGATATATATATATATATATATATATATATATATATATATATATATATATATATATATATATATATATATATATATATATATATATATATATGGATTTCAAGATATTGATGTTTTGTGATTCTCTATGACTTCAAAACATAAAACTCAATTATTTAATGGATTTAATATCTTATTTCAGTTTTGGAAGTTTGCGGGTATTCAGATGGATTGGGATGTGTTGATTTTTAAGAAATTTTCTTAAAATGAGTGAATTGATAATGAAATTAAGAGTTTTAATGAAATATTTTGTGTTGATAGTTGAGTTGTGAGTCTCTAGAGGGGGAGTGGGACCCTAGTATACCGGCAGTTGAGATTTTTGTGGTTCGTCCAGTTGTGGCCTTGTTGTTGATCAGTTGAGTTAAGTCCGGTAGGGTACACCAACTCTAGAAGATGTGTAATTAATTAATTAACTTAATAAGATAAGGACATGCACTAGATGTTGATATGATGAAATAAGTGCAAACATAGGTTATGGACCTCAGTATGATCTGCGGTGTGAGATAATTCCCGACATTATCGAGGTGTGAGTGAAATAGTCTCAGGGATTACCTGTGGTGTGGGATTGATCTCCAAAATTATCGGGTTCGAGGCGACGCTTATGGGGTATTCATGTGATGAGGCTCCATAGCTTGCGGTGTGGGGTATTCTCGAAAATTTCAAGGTGTGAGTGAAATAGTCTTCGGAATTATCTGTGAATAGAGATTGACCTCTGGAATTATCGAGGCATGGGCTAGATACTCAGAGTTTATCTAAATCTCGTAGTAGTCATCGTAGTAGGATTAGTTGCATAACGAGGGATTTAACCCTATAAAGTGGAGAACGATAAGGGCTTGCACTGGACCTATGTATTGTGGGATGCATAGAATCCGACAAGTATGTATTAGAGAGTCATCATACTGCATTTGTATTTTCTTGACTTGTATTATGCATGATGTTTTCTATTTTTCTACACTTGATACTTAGTCTAGTTTCACTTAATGTTTGCATGCTTTAATTATCGTCTTTTCATATTTCATTTGTTACTACTGTGAGAATGTGTTGATTATGAATTTATCCTTCATGCTTATTTAAATTGTATTTTTCTTTTGATGTCACTCGCACCGTTATGGCTGACCCCGTAGTTTTGGGAGTTAGGGTTATCTCTAGCCTCATGTTTTACAGGTAGGTACTGTTAGCTTGGAATTTGGGTGCATGTGGTAGAATGATAATGTGGCTTATGCAAATTATAAAGGATTAAATTGTAATAGAAAGAAAATGTAATTTAAGGCATTTAGTTTTTCGCTGTGCTATGTAAAGAATTGATGTAATTAGAGTTGAAAAAAGAATATTCTGTGATTTGGCTATGTTTACTATTACATTGAGGTAGATCCTGGGAATTATGCCACGTATTTCTGAGATATTATATTGGAAATTTGGGGCGCTACAGGAAGATTTGTGAAATAGTGGGTGATGGAACAGTTGAATTAAAGACTCCTGATGGTAAATGGTTCACACTAGAAGAGTTCATGCATATTCCTTCAATACAGCGAAATCCAATATTGTTGGGGGCTCTTGATTTTTGGGGCTGCAGGTACACAACTCGAGGTGAAGTTTTGACAGTTTGAGAAAGTCATCGTAAGATAACGAAGGGTAAGAGGGGAATTGAGCAGAGTCAGCACAATCTCTACTAGCTTTGTGGGAGTAGGAAAACTCGGCCGAGTGTATGAAATCCCATTGTTCCTAATGCATCATCTAGTAAGATGTCACTAGAATTACCGATACGAGACTGCAACATTCGAATACCGTTGGAAGGTGAAGAGAGCCTTGGTGTAGGTAGAGTTCTTGTGGAGGGTGGCACCTCCATGATAACATCTACAGGGGTGTGCCCTTGAGGGGGGCATGCGACTAGAGGAAAATAGGTGGAGGTTGATTTCAACTAGCAGAAGAAGCCATAGAAACAAGTTGTTTACAAAGCAGAGATGAAAGGATCTAGAAGTGTTTATAATCACACGGTTGTGGATTCATGAGTATGCAATCCAAGGTGGAGATTTTTGGGTTTATATATCTTGCATACACATGTTCGATGAAGAAGACGATGAAGCGATGAGAATGATTGAAGCGAATGATTGAAGATAGAGAAGGTAGCAGTCAGCGGTAGCAACTAGAGCAGGTAGCGATCGACCGTACTAGGGGTCGGTCGACCGCCCGATTGTACAAGCTTTTCCTGCTAGGGGGACAGTCGACTGCACCTAGGGGTTGGTCGACTGTATGCGGTGCTGAAGGGTATCTGGGCTCGGGTCTGGATGATTTGTGAGAAGCCCAACTTTGTCTTCAAGTTAGATCATACGAATCTTAATGCAGGGTTATCTCTTCAGTAGTGATTAAGTGGTTAGTGTATCAAGTGTATAAAACTTAGGTTCTCTAGTTCTATATAATTAATTGTAATGTCTCCTAAAATGATGTGATTTTATTGAGTGCCGAATAGAAGAAGAGAGTACTTCATCTGAGAGAGTGAGAGATTTCTCCATTGTAAACAACAAGCAAGTTACAGTTAGGCTTGAGAGAGGGTCATGGTGAGAATTGTAACATTCTTGTATCTTTTCTAGTTGAAATAATATCTCGATTTTTACTCCCCCCGGATTAAGGTGAAACCCCCAAACGGAACAATTCTTGTGTGCTTTGTGTGATTGGTGTGATCTAGTTTTGCTTGGTGGTTTGTGTTGATCGTGTCGAAGACTCAACAAGATGCTCTAGAGGGAAGGATTGTCTAACAATATAGTTACCCTGTTTCATTAATAAGAAATTAACAAAATAAACCCAATTTACTGGGCCAAATATATAACCTATAACACAGGAGATAAAATATAGAACCTCTAACATGACCAGTACAAACAACAAGCAGTCCCTCCAACAATATTCTGGAGGGTGGGCAATTGACCCGAACGATAGCTATTCCATGATAATATACCCATTCTCCTGCAAGACACTACCAATGCCAGAAATACTATTACTAGTCACACAAGAGTACAGTTATGTTGGTCTAGCCAAAACCCCAGGATTAAGTGTGGTTCAAGTGATTTATGAGTTATCACACTAGAGGAGAGGACAATCCGGACACCTTCTTGGGCCCAACAGATAACCCCAAAACCGTATGGGACCCCATCCAAGCCCACATGAATTTTTCTTTATTATTATACTGGACCCCTTCTTGGTTCTAGTCATAATGCTTCGTCCAATAAAAATGTATGTACGTCATTTTAGATTCGTGCGCTGCTCACGTGGCTCGCGCACACTTACTTGAAGTGAATCGAATGAGATTTTTGGTGCCCAACAATTTTGAAATTTGAAATGCTCACTAACAGTGGAAATGCCTCTCCCACGAAGCCATAGTGTACTTCATCGAAGGTGTTGGCAGTAGGGGGGACCCCTATCGTTATGCCCAACCCGCCCTGCTGCCTCGGCCGCTGCCCGCTTACTCGCGCTGTCTGCCTCCTCTAAGGAGTGCAGCCGAGAAGCACATCCGTCTTCCAGATCTTCTCCACTCTCTCACTCAGATCCAAAACTTAGACCCAATCTTCCCCTCTCACTTCTCAACTCCGATCCAAATGCCAAACCCAATCTACTCCTCCTCTCCTCGCTCTCACTTGCAATCAACACTCTCACTCACAACCAAATCACAACCAAATACACAACCAAAGAGAAAGCAGTAAAGAGCATACATTCTCATATCTTTCTCTTTATCACACACACACCCACTCACAATCAACACTTTCACACACAATCAAATCTCGAACAAATTCACAGCCAAAGAGAGTGCAGTGAAGATCATAAATTCTCCTCTCTTTCTCTCACTCATAACCAAATTCCAAACCAATCCAGAACTAAAGATGGAGCAGGGAAGATCATATTGTTGACCTTAAGTTTGGTGTGCACAAAACGTATTATGAAGACTAATATTTTCAGTTGAGATATATTGGATTTACAGGAGAAAATAAATCAAAATAAAAGACTGAAAAAATTGGCAATCAAGCAAAAGAGGAATGTATCAAAGAAGATTACAAATATCAAGAAGATTTCAATACAAGAAACATGTGCTTCAAATCCTCAAGAAAGCCAACAATAATTAATTATTTATTTCTGTTTTTGTAAGAGAAATACTATGTAAAAAGTTATTAATTGATTGATCAGTATTGGAATGAATATAAAGTGGATCCGCCAAATAAATATTTAATCTGCACGATAGTGGTCGATTGTACAATATGTCGATCAACCGTCACAACAGTCGACCGCTCATCATAGTGAAAAAGATGAGTCAGTCGACCGGTCATCGCTCGACTTTCTAGTTAAAAGATGAACGGTCGACTGCTTAACAAAATGTTCGACTGTTAGTGTGCAGTTTTGACTGTTTCGGAAATATCTTTTCGTTTTTGGAACGATACATTTCCTCGCTCTATAAATAGAGGGGAATTCACTGTGTATTCTTCACCCCTTGCAATTATAATTCTTCTGAACTAATCATTCAATCAATGAACTGAGTGTGAGAGCTTTTATTATTTTTTCAGTCAAGATCGTTATAGATCTTTAGAGTTTTTCTTTTCTTTCACTTCGGTGAGTTTTGCGGGACTTGTTTGTAGAAGTTCTGCAGGTGTAATAGGTCTCTCGGCCTAAATTTCGAGAATTACTGTACAAGGGTTTAAAGGAAAGTGGAAGGCGGAGAATTGCTACAAGTAGGTAGTGTGGAAGTAGACCTAGGGGTCGGACCACGTTATATCACCGTGTCTTGCGTGCTTACTCTGTTTGCTTTCTCTACTCTATCTCCTTACTTTACGCAATTTATTTAAGTTTTTAATTTATGTACAATCAATATATTATCACCCAATGGATGATTTACAGTGGTATCAAAGCGAGGTGCTCATAAATAGCTTAAAATCTAGAGCAAAATGTCTAATCGCCGAAATTCCTCATCTCAAAAACTTGTACACAACGGAGCCATTCATCTCCAATAGAATAAGTCTTACACGTTCACCTTATTTTGATGAAATATGCTATGATGTTTGGAAAGTTCGTATGTCTCTTTTTTTGTAGATGCTTGGAGAGAAAGTATGGAATATTTTTGTGAACAAGACGGAGATTCCTGTTAGCGATGGGTAGAGAACCTTCACTAAAACTGAACTTGTACTAAAAACTGCAAAATCCAAAGCTATGACGGCATTGTATGCAGGCTTGAACAATAAAGAGCCGATGCGATGTGGGCAAAATTGCAAAACGGAATATAAAATATGGAACAACATGTTGAAACGTCATGAAGGAACCACATCTGAGGTAAAGGAAAAAGTTACGTTATGTTTTTATAAGTTTGATGTTTTTCGTATGATTCCAGGAGAGAGCGTAGATCAGATGCTAGCCCGTTATGATATTATCGCATATGAGCTTGAGAGCTTAGATAAGGGGTTAGATGATGACTGAAAGGTCAAAAAACTTATAAGCTGTCTCACACCTGAATAAGATATCAAGGCTGGAGCAATGAGGGAGACACACGAAGAAAAAAGATTCGACTACAACACATTCCAAGGAAAATTGAAAACATATGAGATGGAGATGGACGAAATAAAAAGATACCGACAGAATATTGGAATTATATCCAAAACTGAAGAGAAGACCATTGCCTTGAAAGCAGAAATTGCACGACCATCAAAATCAGAATCAGACCATGAAAAACCAGACGAAGATGTCGTGCGGCTAACTAAAAAATTATGTAAGTATCTCAAACACAAAAAGTATGGCAGGTCACATGGAGGAAGAGACAAAGACAAAGATGATGTGTGCTAATAATGCAAGAAGTCAGGACATATCCATCCAAATTGTTCCCTATCCCAAGATATAAACAAAGCTTATTACTCCAATTCAGAACTCAAAAAGAAAGCACTAAAGGCAACATGGCTTGATTCAGACTCGACTGATGAAGAGTAAGACCATAACAACTTCGGATTCATGGCTCTTGGAGTTAGTGAGGTGCAATCACCACTCCAAGAAGAGGTAATCGAAAAACCCACTTATGATGATCTAGTTGATATGTGTAATGGCTTAAGAAATTATGCAAATAAATAAAGTCGTGAGTTAAAACAATATAAGAAAATATGTAATGAAGCACATGACTCTTGCATTACTAAAAACCAAAAGTTGAAAAATAAAAATTCATTGATTATTGAAAAATTTTAGTCATTTAGGATGGATCATGATGTGTTGATAGAAGAAAATGATTGCCTGAAACAACAGATTCAAACATCTCTTACAATACAATGCAAACCTAAAGGAAATTCAAAAGAAATCTGCTCATATTGCTAAACTCACCGACAATCTAAATGAATGCAAAAGAAAATTTGATGAGGTAGTGGAAGGTTGTAAGGAAGCACTCAAAAATAATAGGATACTTGATGCAACTTTAGACACTCTTTGTTGGAATATCAAAGACTAAGAAAACTAGAAAAATACTTTGTAGAGCATCCATAGTCATTTGCTATATTTGCCATTTTCTCATATTTTGAGAAACGATGGCCTGCAGTCGTTTTTTATTTTGCCATATTTTGGCAAAATCGCTACAGTCGCTTCTTATATTTGAGAAACGAACTGGCGATTCTCAAATTATAGGGTCCCCTTTTTTTTTTTAATGTGATCAGATGAAACAAGTTGTCTCGTTTGACCTATATATATATATATATATATATATATATATATATATATATATATATTAATGATCAGACGGTACAACAAAAAAAAACAGAAAATTCGTCAAACGGGACAAGTTGTCCCGTTTGAAGCCAAAATGGCTTGGACGGGACAACATGTCCCGTCCAGCCATATTCTGGGTTAAGGTGTTAATTCATGTAGATTAGTGTAGATTTTAATATTTAATTTATTTAATTTTACTATTTTAATATCCAATTAATAGTTAATTAACTTAAACATTATTAACTTAAACATTTTAAAATAATTTTTTTTTCTCAAAGTGCTAGACGATACATGTTGTTTTGTCTTGTTATTTTTTAAGAATTTTTTAGCAAACGACCACTGCAGAGATCACCCCTATTTTCTATTTCTATTTGTGTCATTTTCTCAAATATGAGAAACACCATTGTGGATGGTCTAATAGATTAATTAAGCTCGAAAAAATGGTTGAAAAATATGAAGCGCCCAATTATCTTATGACAAAGAATTCAAGGTTATATCATGATAATCGAGGACTTGGTTACAATTAGCCAATACAACGTCAAAATTCTAAGTAATCTCGTCATACACATGCATAGCCACCAAAATAGTTACAAACCAACACATAACTATACACATGTGTATGACCCAAGGCATAATCGCATTAGTTGTCACTATTGTTGTAGATTAGGACATATTTCTTACAATTGTGCTTTAAAAATGAATACTAACTTTGTTTGGGTAAAGAAGAATATAAGTGCAGGAACAATACCTACTTGGACATCTACTAATCTTAATGTAGGTACATCAATGGGTCAAACCTAAAAGATTGGTGATATCTTGATAGTGGATACTCAACTCATATGACTGTGATAATGAAATGTTTTGTATCACTATCAAAAGAAAAAGGGAAAAACATTTTTTTGTTGTTGCATACTTTTAAAGATAACCCAATTTTAGATTCTTTTTGTGTATTAATGATGAACTGTTGGTAAGTAACTTAAAATATATTTCATTTCTTTCAACTATACAATAAATGTTATAAAAATGCATGCACTGGACAATAATCACTTTCGTTCATTGCTTTCCAATAAATGAAATAATAAAATAATATTTATGTTACATTTTGTTCTACTAATGAAAATATTTTGCTAGAGTAAGAGAATGATCCCACATTTATCATGTCTCTTCATATGTGCTCTTCTTGATACCATTTTCCAATGAAAAATATAAGAAAAGGTTCTACTATAAGTCTGTAATCTCTTAAGAACTACAACAATCATATTTTTTAACGAAGATAAAAATTTCTCAACTTTCAATCTAGCATATTTGCAGTTAATAGCTGACATTAGAATTTGTTTTTAAATATGCGATGCCCTTTTCCATCTCTGATGTCTTTTTCATCTTCACACTATTAAACTTTTTTCCCATTATACAGATTATTAAAAAGATTTAATTAAACTTACCTCATGGTTGTATAGGTAGCAGTCATGTGATTTGCTCAATTCACTTTCTAAGCTGGAACGGTCGACTGCACGGTCGACCGTTCCACGTCCTGTCACTTTTGGATTACGGGGCTTCCTAGGTCTATTTTGCGGTCGGTCGACCGCTCAGTCGATCGTCCCCCATCATGCTTCTTTATTTCCTGACCTACTTATTTTAAACCACACATGCTTTTAACGCTTGTGTTTTTTTGTTCCTTTTGGTGTGTTCCAAAAAGGGGGAGAAAACTTTAGAAGCTTAAAATTTAAATTTAATCATTTTCATACATCTCTTTTGCTATAATGTTTTTTTTTGTATTTTCATTTCTCAAATGTGCATCTCCTGCAAAAATGAATGTTTCTTCTTAAAAGTATGAATGTATGTTTTAAAGCAAGTTTTAGGATGCATATAGGATGCACCATGAGCACACATTTATTAAATTCCTATGTGCATTGATTTAAGGGGACCATTTGAAAATATTTATTTTAAGTTCTAAGGTATGTTTTGTTCACACCAAAAGGGAGAAATTGTTGACCGTAAGTTTGGTGTGCACAAAACGTATTATGAAAACTAATATTTTCAGTTTAGATATACATGATTTATAGGAAAAAGTAAATCAAAATAAATGGCTAAAAAGATTGGCAATCAAGCCAAAGAGGAATGTATCAACGAAGATTGCAAATATCAAGAAGATTTCAACTCAAGAAACATGTGCTTCAAATTCACAAGAAAGCCAGCAATAATTAATTATTTATTTCTATTTTTGTGAGAGAATACTATGTAAAGAGTCATTGACTGATTGATTAGTATATGGAAAGAATATAGATTCACTAAATAAATGTTGAATCAGCACGATAGCGGTCGACCGTACAATATGTCGATCAACCGTCGCAACAGTCGACCACTCATCATAGTAGAAAAGATGAGTCAGTTGACCAGTCATCGCTCGACTTTCGAGTTAAAAGATGAACAGTCGACTGCTCAACAAAGCGGTCGACCGTCTGCATGCAGTTTTGACTATTTCGAAAATATTTTTTTATTTTTGGATAGATACATTTTCTCGCTCTATAAATAGAGGCGAATTCACCGAGTATTCTTCACCCCTTGCAATTATAATTCTTCTGAATTAATCATTCAATCAACGATTCGAGTGTGAGAGATTTTATTATTTTCTTCAGTCAAGATCGTTATAGATCTTGAGAGTTTTTCTTTTCTTCCACTTCGGTGAGTTTTACAGGAATTGTTCGTAGAAGTCCTGCGGGTGTAATAGGTCTCTCGGTCTGAATTTCAAGAACCACTGTACAAGAGTTTAAAGTATAGTGGAACACTTGTGGCAGAGAAATTCTATAAGTAGGTGGTGTGGACGTTGATATGGGGGTTATCGATGTGTCTTGCATGCTTGCTCTGTTTGCTTTCTCCAAATCTGTCTCCTTACTTTACGCATTTTATTTAAGTTTTTAATTTCCGCACAATCATCATATTCTTCCCCCCATGGTGATTTACACATCTTCTCCTTTCTCTCACTGGGCCTGTATGAGGGGCGATGGGGTTGCCGAGGTCAGGGTCGGCAATGGTGAAGATGGTGAGGGGGTTGGAGAGGTGGTAGTGTGGCGGTCAGAGGAGGTAGCAGTTGGGAATGTGACGGTCGGAGGAGGAGGACGAAGTCAGGGGTGCGGCGGGCAAAGGATTTGTCAGCGGTCAAAGGAGGACGAGGTCAGGGGGGAGGTGGGAGGAGGAGGATTTGTCGGAGGAGGCTCGAGGTCATGATAGGTGAGTGGAAAGCTGTGAGAGGTGGTGGCTGAAGGTGGGGACGGAGGCTGTCGGTGGTGGTTTTGAAATGTAGGGTTGGAGGAAGGTAGGGGTTAGGTAGGAGCTCCTACCTAACCCCCGTGAGGTGACTTTAAAAGAAATTGTCTCAGGTGTAATTGTTGTTTGTTTTCAGTAAGCAATGTTTTTGTTAATAGTAATATGTTTGTCAGTTTTATTGTTATGGGCAAGGTTTTTCTTCCTTAGTTGAGGTATATTCAATTATAATTTTTTAAAAGTTTTTAAATTTTTTTTAATAATAGGGTTAGAGTCAGCAGACTTCAGCCAATATATATATAAAATCAAAACATTACAGAGGCAAGAGTTACTGGCAACAAGATCAAGTAAGAACATAAGGTAACACACAGCTTACTCTCCAGAAGCAAAGCAAAATACCAGGAAAAAAAAACCAAGAGTAGCCAAAAAGAAAATAAAGATAACATGATAAAATCTTCAAACTAAGGATCTTAAGATCACAATCTCTTCCTCATCAACACTGAGCTGAGTAGCCTCATATGCAGCTTGCATGAATTGAGCATGTAGAATCCCCGTGATGTATTTTGCTGGTGGTTGGGCATTGTTGAGATAGAGGCAATAATAGTAGATATAGGATCTTCATTCGCATATTCAATTATGTTAGTTACGAAATAAAATAAAATAAAATAAAATAAAATAAAATAGCACTCAAGAAACAAAACTTTCAAGCAAAATAAATTATACTTGATAGTGCATGTTTCATTTTCCGTAATTCTTAATGAAAGTTACCAAATGAAATACTAGCTCCCAGGAAAAAAGATCAAAGCAATATTGCTACAAGTACAAAACTAATATGCCACTATCAACTGTGGCACAGTGTGCAGAAACGTTTCAAAAAAGAAATTAGTGGCTGATTGTTTTCGCACTTAGATTTTAATCCAAGAAGTTATCTAATCTATAACGAAGTTACACTTTACTCCAATTCTGTGAATTTAAAGTTCAAAGTAATACTGGAGAAAGAACTCGTACTCTCTTAGTTTATACTATACAAACACTACTCCTTTTTCAGGAGACTCTCAATCTAGTTACACAGTGAACAACCACTCGGAAAAGTAAAAGAGCAAAAATGCCCAATGTCTATAATTCGAAGCTCCCCAAATCCTAAAACAGTTATGCCAAAGTAAATGGTATATGACGTGGGTAAAACTCCAGCTCAACCTGGGCCATATGATCCCCTCAAGATTTGCGTACCCCTACAGATCAGGCATGTTGCCCTATGAGCCTTCTGCTGCTTTAGGCCCACAGAAGCGGGTCAACCCGGCCCATTAGGGTTAGAGCTCCATCTCTCTGTGCCTATAAATACCAGACCCCCCTTTCCTTTCTGCAGGTAATGAATCTTTCTCCACTGAAAGCCTAATTCCACCCTTTTTTCAGTGACTGACTAGATCGTCGGAGGGTCTGTCATTGGAATCTCTCCGATGTCTCTAGGTGTTTTGCAGGTACTCGGGGCGGCCAACTACTAGCAACACCCCCTCTCCTCCTCCTCATCAAATCATTATCTCAGATCTAGATCTGTGGTTGAAATCTGTCTCTCCTTCTATAAATAACAAGAACTCACACTGTTGCTCTCACCTCTAAATCAGCAACATCAGATTGGCACCGTCTGTAGGAAACAAACAGAGTTATTTGACTCCAGGCTCAGATCTCATGCTAAAGTCGTCCACCTCCATTACAGACAAAGTCAAGAGAGCGCCAATGGCAGGACGTCATCCCGCCCCTCCTCATCCTTCTTACAGTCACACGAATACACAGGAGTCTTAAGGGTAGCAAGCCGAGGGTCCGTCAGAACCTGGCCCGAGCGCTTCACGCTTGGTCTCCAATGACCTTCAGGTCTTCATTAATAATCGGCTACCGGTGGATGACCTCCGATACCAGCTCAGTCAATCAAGCAACGGGGGCTGCCCCTTCTAACTAGGCTTCGACCCATAACATTCATCCATCCCAGGGTCGAAAGCAGAGGCGCAGCCACTCCCCGAGAGAGCGTCCACCCCCGAACAGTCAAGGCGAACAAACCACGATCACGAGATTCGAGTTCCGGGATTTCAGGAACGAGGTACTCCAGACCCTCCGAGGTGGCCCCAGAACTGAGTGTCAAAACAACAACCCTCACCGGGAGGAAGCCCAGGGTAGTGAGTCTCATGGCTCGATTCAGCCGGCGAGATGGGATGAGGTCGTCCTTCAGCACCTTAAAGAAATAAGGAATTGGCTCGCTCGGATCGATGAGGGCAGGTCACAGCCCAACCAAGGGTATTAACCTACCTGACCCCCATTCTCCACTAGAATCCCCGATGCTGAGATCCCAAGGAATTCCAGACTGACTCAGTTTAAGACGTAAAATGGAGAGAGTGATCCTGCTGATCACATGGAAGGGTTCAAAACCCTCATGATGATTCACAGCGCCTCAGATCCTCTCATCCGTCATGTATTCCTAGCCACGCTAAGTGGACCAGAACGGGGAATGGTTCTCAAAGCTCGCCCCCAACTTGATTTTCTCATTCGACCAGCTCGAGGCGAGCTTCCTTGCTCACTTCGTGACCAGTCGCAAGGTCGAGAAGACGAGCACATCCCTCCTGGACCTCAAGCAGAAGGAAAGAGAGTCCTTTCGGGACTTCGTGCGAAGGTTCACCGCCGAGGCTAGGGTAGTCTTTTCTCTCGATGCTGGAGTCGCGTTCACAGTCTTTCGACACAAGTTCGCCACGGCCAGCTCAAGGCCTCCTTGGCAAAGAAGCTGCCCATCGATTTTCCTGACCTCCTTAATAAGGTCGAAAATACATCTGAGTTGAGGAAGCTCTGTACCCTGAATGCCTTAAAAAAACCTCAACCAAGGGGAAGAGAAAAACCGATGACTCCGAGCCTGTGAAAAAGGCTCAGAAGATGTACTACGTCAGAAACAACCACCTCATGTCCCTAATTCGAAAGGTTCACTCGGCTTACTCAAAGTGCATCAGTCATCCTCATGAAAATTGAGGATAAGGGGATCGTCTGCCATCCCCCCCGAGCGAACAACAACAAGAAGAGAGACCGGAGATTCTACTGTCGGCTCCATCGGGACCATGAGCACGAGAATAATAATTGTCAGACCCTAAAAGATGAGATTGAGGCTCTCATCCAAAGGGGGTACCTAATGGATTTCACCCAAACTAACCTAAGGGACCAGAGGGCTTCGCCCAGTCCTCGAACGGCCAACAGGCATGTAGAGGCAAAACCCGAGCCCGAAGAAGCCGGGGGGCCGCCCATCCTTCACTATGTCCACGGCGGACCCATGGGGGGAGAGTCGAACACCTCCCACAAGTCCTTCATATGGAAGGTTAACTCATTCCACAACTATCCACCCCTAGGGATCAAGAAGTGGCGGTCTCATTCTCCAGCGAAGATCTAGAAGGAATCCGACGGTCTCATTGCGATGCCCTGGTAGTAAGCCTCGACATGGTTAATCACGAGGTCCACCGCGTCATTGTTGACAACAAAAGACCCATCAATATCATGTTCCTAGATGCATTCAAAAAGCTCAAACTCTCTCGCAATAGGCAGACGCTGATCGGGTACATGCTCCACGGGTTCTCAGGCATCCGTGTCCAAATCGAGGGAATCGTGACACTTGATGTAATAGCCGGAATGGCCCCGAACATCCGGACAAAGGAAATGAAATTTATGGTGGTCAACGTCAAGGCCGCCTATAATGTCATCCTCTGTAGACCCGGCTTGTGCTCCCTCTAGGAGGTGCCTTCCGCCTATCACCTAAAGATGAAATTTTCTACTGACCACGTGATTAGCATTGCCCAAGGCAATCATGAATCCGCCAGTTCATGCTATATGGCCACAGTGGGGGGCAAAATATTCTCCCTTGACAGTATAACTTCTCTCTGACAGGAGCCAGTCGCACTTTAGCCTGTCGGCAAGTTGGAGGAGGTCCCCTTCTCTGGAGAGGACAAATCTAAATGGTTCTGAGCGAGCCAGTCTCTTGCTCTGGACCTGAAGCTGGCCATTATTGACTCTATCCGTCAGAATGTCGACCTCTTCGCATAGATGCCCTTGGATATGCCAGGGATTACAGAGGACCTCCTTATTCACAAACTAAGCATCCACTCAGATTCGAAGCCACTCCAGCAGAAGCTGCGTAAGTTCGCTCCCGATCGACAACAGGCGGTGAAGGAAGAAGTGGATAAGCTCCTCTCGGTGCGGTTCATACATGAAGTCAACTACCCACAGTGGTTAGCAAACATTGTGATGGTGAAGAAACCAAGTGGCAAGTGGAAGATTTGTATAGACTTCACAGACCTCAACAAGGCCTGTCCTAAATACCTGTTCCCCTTCCCAAGCATCGATGCTCTGATAGCTGCGACCTCGGGTCACAAGCTGCTAAGTTTCATGGATGCCTTCTCAGACTACAACTAGATCAGAATGTTCCATCTAGACATCCCCAAGGCCTCCTTCGTGATAGACCAAGGCCTTTATTGTTACCGGGTCATGCCCTTCCGGCTGAAGAACACCGGTGCCACATACCAAAGGCTCGTCAGTCGGGTCTTTAAGGAACAAATAGGCCGGAACATCGAAGTATATGTCGATGATATTCTCATCAAAAACCACAGGGGACAAGATCACGTTAGTGATCTCGAGGAGGCTTTGAGGTCCTGTGATCCCATAATATGAGACTCAACCCCTCTAAATGCGCATTCGGCGACACTTTGGAGAAATTTCTCGGATTCATGCTAAGCTAACGAGGCATTAAGGTGAACCCCAAAAAGATTCAGGTCATACGGGACATGGCCCCTCCAAGAAGTGTCAAAGAAATCCAATGGCTCGCGGGTGTAACGCCCTGAATTCCAAATAAGACCGAATTCGAGATTCCACCGGATCTTTACACTTCACTTCGTACAATTTTATAAGGAAATTTAAACTTTTTATCATACATCAGAGTTCTTTACATTTTCATACACAGCAGAAAATCAAATGAATTACAACAATAAAAATAGTACACAACTTGTACAACTTTAGCAATGTAATTAATCATCAGCATCATAACATCTTTACTTCTTCATGAAAAAGTCCAATCCCTGCATGATAAGCTGTGGGCACGTCAGTCACTTACAACTGACGAAAATGTTATACTTGGCCATGCTCTCTATGCTATACATATAACGATCTCAATACTTTAACAAACAACAAAATTTGAATGCAAAATAAAGTTTTAAATGTGACTACACTAAACATGTAAGTGTATGCGATGCCTTAATGCCCAATGCAGATATTTTACACTAGGATGACACTAATGCATACTTGTTCGGATTCTATGCATCCCATACTACATAGGTCCGAGGGCAAGCACCTATGTACTCGACATTTAAGGGTTCGATCCCTCGCCCTGAAAACTACCCAGTAATAAGACAAGGTTTAGATCATTCCACGAATATGGATCCCAGTTTCGGAGTCCACCGCCCGACTGTTATAACAGATCCCTCATCGTGCGAATCATCCCGCAAGTGCCCCTCTAGCCCCGGTATACTTATATACATTGGAGAACGGTAAACTATCCGCCTGACTACACATAGTCCCGGATTTAAAATAAAAGCACGTCTCCCACGAAACAACCACAGTCCCGGAATCCATCGCCCGACTGGGTCTATAGTCCCGGAATCCACCGCCCGACTATATAGAGTGCCCCACTTACCTTTGCCCAGGATTACTACATCTTTACTTATGTACCTAATTCTTAAGTTTAAGACATGAATAAATGTCCATACCTAGAGTGAGCTTTACCCCCTACCGGACTTGATCAACAAAATACGAGATAGCTCCATGGCCATATTGTAAAATATATCTCAACTCTTTTAAATTCAATAGTGCCGGTACCCGATGTCTCATTAACTCTAAATCACAACTTTTCATGTACAAGAATTCATGGGTACACATACCCTTCATTAAACATGTCTTAAACTTAGATATTCTTATTTTCAACTTATTCATAAGTAGATCAATGTCTTGTCTTAACACTTATTCACAAGGTAATCATTTTCTTAATCTTGACACTATTCATAATCTATTTATCCATTCATAATCTTTAGAGGCAACTAATTCTTTTCAAGAACACAATTTCATCCCATGAAATATTATTAACAAATTCAAGCTCATACAATGTCTCAACTCACTTCAAAATATTCTTTACACAAACTAAGAGTGTAATCTCTTCAAGAGAAATCACTTCAACAAATAATATTTTACTCTTCTTCACAAAGAAAGTTCTATTCTCAAATAATAAATTTTGAAGTCACATAATTCATTTTCCTATCTCAAATTTCCATTTTTATATCTCAAGTATACTTGAAAAATTCTAAAACTCTTTTTAATAAACTCGACTTCATTTATAGAAATTTTACTATTTTTCTCAAAATTTTATTCTCATTTAAACTTCCCTTTTTATTTAAACAAAACCCAAAAAAAATATATGAAACCACCAGGTTTCGAATCCATCTCCCCCGCCAGCATAGTAAAACGCCCAAGACCCCAATCGCCAGCCGCTTGGTCCATGTGGACCTGGCATTAGGAATCCAAACCGAAAACCCCAAATGCCAACTTTAGGGTCTCGGAAATAATTTAACAAAAATAAAACAAAGTGGGTTTAGCAAGTTTTGAACCATGGATCTCTTACAAGTACAATAGTGCTCTGTGGCGCACTAGCTAATCAATAAATCCAAGTGTGATTATTGATTAGGAGTTGTATTGATATAATTTTGTTCATACTGTTCAGAAATTGGTTCTTTTTCGCGAAACTTGTTTATCCAATGATCCAATCTTTTAGGATATTGAAATAAACTTTTCTTTTGACCGAGATGAATTTTAAAACAGTAACCAGCCAATTTCAAATTCATTTTAAAAATATATTTCTATTCACTACAAGGAATTTGGTATATAGTGACAGCAAAAATCCGTGGATAAAAGGTGGAAAAACGTAGGCATAGCCCGTAAAACCTATACCAACGGACATATTTTTCCATAGTTTTTAATTAGCTATACCCACGGCACAATGCCGTCAGTATAGCCTATAGTGACGGTTGTTTCATCCGTTGGATAAAACCTCGGTGTTATACCCACGGTTTTGTATCCGTTGGTATAGGTTTTAACGACACCTCCTGCTTTCTTATACCCACGGTTGAAACTCCATTGCTATAGATTTTAGCGATGGTTTTCGCATCCAAATATTTGAATATATACCCACCGTATTTATTCCGTTGGTATAGTTTTTTTTGTGCGGTCCGTTGGTATAGGTTTTAGCAACATATTTTACACATACACCCATGAATTTTAGGGATGTCATAATTTACTCTATACACAATTTTTTTCTTATTAATTACGCTTATGATAATTTAATATTTTCTTTTACAATATTAATCCAATTATAAAATAAATACACAATAAAATAAATAAATGTGTTTATGAAATAAAATTAAATAAAATTAAACTTCAATCATATTAAAAATTAATTAAGTATTACAAGCATCTCAAATTACAAAATAGTTAAAATATCAACCTAAGAGTACCAAACTGACATATAATAAACAAATAAAGTCTTATAACAATCTCATCCACTTAATTTCTAAGTTTGCTCCATCAAGAGAACATTAGCTTTTAATCTTCACCTGCAAGTAACAAAAAGAACAAATGAATAATAGCATAACTCAACGTAAGAAATACTAACAATTTTAGTAAGAATTAGTTAATACTAAGTAGATACCATCTTCATTATCTTCATTAGTGTCTGGATTTAGAGCATTCGTATGGTCAGGGGCACTTGAAGCATCTGTAACCTATTAAAAATAAAATACAACTTAGACTTTCCTTGATAGATATTTCCATCACATTAGACAAAAAAATATATCCCTCAAACAAAAACAGATAGAGCAACATAAAAAAAAGACATTACAAATGCAATATATTAGAATTAAACATATGGAAAATCTGTAATAAATACAAAAATATCGCATACAAAACATAATAATGAAATATGAACTCCAAGAGTAAAATATAATATACCTGTCTTGCAGCCTGTACAATGTCATTCACATCTTCTTCAGAAAATCGATTATGAATCAACGATTAGGTTCCGCATCTATAATTAAAACAAAACTTATAATTAAATTTTATAGATAAATAAAGTATAAATCCAATTAAGCATGCAGCATGACAGAAAAATAATGAATCTAATTTACATTTACATTCGCACAAAAAAACAATGAACCTCAGGCCATTATATATTGTTAAATGGACAGTTAAGAAAAGGAATTATATATCTTTAATCTATAATAGAATAATGAATCTAATTTACTTTGCAAGTGTGACTCCAATTTGAATTTTCTTTTGCTAGTCCTAATGTATAAGATGGATAAAAGATATTCAGAAGACAAAGTAATCAATCTAAAACTGCTGATGCATTGAGTTTATTTTGGTTAAGTCACAAAATTCAATGAAGTTATGCAGTTGTAAGAATAAATAGTAAATAGCCTTATTGGATACAACCATTTGTACAGACAGATCAAGTGAAATAGTGAAGGTTCTATGTAAGAATCCAAAGCATAAAGAAAGAATTAGGCAATAATGCATTGGCAGATTTAGATGTAAGAAGAGAGCATAGCTCTATTCTACATGGAAAATAAGGACCACACACAAATGGATTTCACTCATAAACGAAAGCCATACAGAAACCAGACTAGATATTTGGATGTTTCCTTAGAACCGAGTTAATCCCCCATATGATGCATTCCAATGTACAATCTTCTTGCAGTGATGGTTCTCTTCACCTAGTTACGTAAACTGTTGATTTATCAGCTGAATTACATCTTCACACTAACAACAAACTAGATAGAAAGTATTAGTTAATGTAAAAGAAATATAACCAATCGAGACACTTTTTCTTGTCATGTTACCACCAAACTTCTATCTTGCTTCATATAAATATATTTTTCCTTATCACCATCAAGAGAAGTCTTCAGATGTATTTTCCTAATAACTTGTAAGTAGATGTAAAGACTGATAATAATTTAACCGTAACTATCAGAGGCATAGAAGAGTAGGTTTCAATATAATATATATTCTTTTCTTTGTGTATGACTTTCGATAAAACGATCCTTCTAAAAGAAACATGCATGACAATTAACATAGTACTATCACTACTGTGACAACATACCCATTGACTATTATAGTCTACATCAAGTCAGATTAAAATATTATGAAACTATGGTAGTGAGTAGAAATAATTGTGAAAAATTTCCCTGAAAAATTTATGGAGTCTCCAAACATGAAAGATGGAAGAAATTAAAAATCAAAGTAAGTGCTAATAATAGTTTCTGATATCGTATTAACCTGAACTTGGCATAATCAGCCTCAAGAAATTCAATCAAAACTGGTATACCTTGGCAGGCAATAAACATTTGCAATGTCTGTATGCTGCATGACAAATAGTATCAAGATCCAGTTAGTTCTTTTCACTCAAACACACATACATGCAAAAGTAAAAGAAAAGTAGAAGGATACAATCAGTTCAACTAATCCTGTTACCAGAAGTGATCATGTGCTTCTTAAACATATGAGAGAATATTAACCTGGACTGATCCAGCTGCCTGAAGAAAAAAAGCTGCTTGCATGCGAACTGCTCGAGCACGATCAGGCATTGCAAATTTCTTTACAGTTGGAATATACAATTTAAGGTATACGTGCAATCTGATACCCACTAATTGCGAAAAATCCAAAATTGAAAAAAAAAACATCAAGTATGATAAACTAAAATTCTCACCAAGCCAACTAGACAAGCATTATCCTGGAAAGCAACATTGTCGCTGACTATATGATTAACTATTTGAACGGCAGAACATATAACCTGTAGAAAACGACCAGCAGTGTCATATCATACTCGTGATAACACACAGAAATGAAAACAATAGACGTAAAAAGAGGAATCTGACTCACAATGTGCATTGGCACCATCATTTTCCATTTTACATGATAAATATAGATCTATATAACAAGTGTACTTTGTGAGGAAATACATAAGCGGTTTCTAGGAGATTCTAAAAGTTCCATAAGTGGAAGAAAACCATGCTGCGACATATATACAAGTATTTGCACAGGTTGTTGGATGAAGAAAGAAAGAAGCTTCTGACATGCTGACATAATTACTTCTACAGGTTCTGTTGGCTTTAACAATCCAACCAATTTGATGAACTCTACAGACTGGAACAAAACCAAAATACTTTTCATAGAAAGAAATATTATCAAGTGGGAATCCATGAAACCAAAAAAATAAGATGTATATCTAACTTCTGCAGATGAACTAAAAAATGTTCAGAATTTGAGTAGATAATCAAATAC
The DNA here is from genome assembly GCA_017893485.1 of Hemerocallis citrina. NCBI lineage: Eukaryota > Viridiplantae > Streptophyta > Magnoliopsida > Asparagales > Asphodelaceae > Hemerocallis > Hemerocallis citrina. The sequence continues at coordinate 203,304,391 of CM030360.1, forward strand.
ATAAACTGTGAACGAATAAATTATTATTCGGACTAAAAATTTATAAGTTATGTGAAGAATACCTGCAGGTGGAAAGTGCTGTCTGAAGGCAAATTTTCATCAAACACCTGGTTACAAAATACAAAGTGAAACACTGAAGACTCACTAAAACTTTGAATGTTGATAGATGTTAACAATTATAGCATTAGTGCATGCCAGTTTACAGTTAATTACATGGTTCAGATATCAGTCATGACCAAGACAATACTCTTGAAACCGTCTTAGCTTCTGGCTTACTCGACTGGGTACCTGACTTAAACCTGACTATTGGCTGATATTTTAGTTGTGGAGAAAGAAAATAAAAAAAAAACAGCAAACAGTATGAAATCAAAACTCCATGAAGTTCATAGTTTCACAATTTTGGTAGAAAACACACACCATAGTTTAAAAATTATTAAATATGGTAGTGAATAGAAATAATTTCAGATGATACTATCAACTTACTTCATTGTGCATATCCTTTGATTTTTGGGGCTTTGTATCCTTTGCCTTGACATTGGAAGATATTGTTTCTTCTTTAGAAGAGATACCTATATAAAAATGTAATAGATCGTCATAGAGACAAGAATACAAAGACGAAATGAAGATCACGTACAGGAGGAATATGACTTTAATCTTTTGAAGTAAAATTCGGTATCAATAAAGAATTTAAGTTGAAGATTTGGATATGATATTTCAGCATTGTTCTTACAAGCCTCAAATGAACGTGAAATCTACATAAAAACGAGAGCTTGCATATTTCAGAGACAGAAAAAATCTGAATTAATGAACTAAGACTTCGGACAAAGTCCATATTGAAGTTGTTCTCCTACTAATTCAGGAATTAGATGATGGAAAGTATTAACACAATCTATTATGTGGGAAACTCTCTGCTTCTAGGTTGGGAACATGTAACAGCTCAATGATCCCTATAGTTATCCAGAATCGTAATAAACGTTTGAACATTTTTATACCAGTATACATCAATTTAGGTCTTGCCTATGTGCTGCTAGAAAGATAGCAAGTGATACTAAGGAAGTAACAGAAAGTGAATATAACTTAAACATGCCAGCACTTCAAATCCAATAATAAATATTGATGAAGAACATAACAGCTGATCATGCTAATGCATATTTGTTCTTATCTTGGGATGTTCTCCACTCTCCAGCACAATTATTTTCCTAGTGCATAAACAAAGAATGATAATGGGATGATGGAATTGAAATCAATAGTGTAATAGTGAACATGGCAATCTTGCAAGAATCAGTGAAGCATGGTAAACAACAACATGGCAATCAAAATTCATCAACTAAAGGGGAAGCACCCAAATTCATATCTAGGGTTTGCAAAATTAATCAAAAATAAATGACCGTGGGTGATGGTGGAAGCAGTGGGTGACGGCGGATAACGAAAGACGACGGCAAAGGAAGAGGTGGGCGACAGCGGTGGGTGGTGGCGGAGGAAAATGGCGAGAGGAAGACGGCGTCTGCGATGGCGATGGAAGACAACGACGACGGTGGGAGATGGACGACGACGGTGACGTGGCGGACTGACAACGGCGACGTGGTGAGTCGGGGATTCGGGTGTGTGTGTGTGTGTGTGAGAGAGAGAGAGAGAGAGAGATGGGTGTGAAAGAGTGTATAAATTGGGGAATTTGGGATTTGGGGGGAAAATAAAAAAGTTGGGGGGGAAATGAAAAAAATGGGAAAAAAATAAATTATGGAATATACCCACAGTGTTTTACACCGTTAGTAAAACTTATAGTTACGGATTAGAAATTCTAAAGTTATAGGATACCTATACCCACAGTTTACTACACGTCTGTAGGTATATGATGTCTATACCCACGGTTTTAGAGATCCGTCACTATAGGTGTCCGTTGGTATATGAAAAATTCTTGTAGTGATTTTTAAATAATTCCTCTTTCCATTTTACACATAGTTTTGTATTTTTCTCAAAACTTGAATTTAAGAATTGTATTCATTAAAACTAGTTTAGGTTCTCAATTATACTAATTAAAAAATTTGTAACAACACCAACATGCCTCTCAATCATGAGAATCTAAAAAAAAACTCTTTTATGCAAAAATTTATATTTTCAATATGACAAGGAGATATACATAAGTTAGCACATTTCATGGCAACAATTCAATTGGGTTTTTCTTTCTTATTTCTAATCATCGTGACTCTAAAGCATATATTGAACATAACATTCTCCAACAAATTTTCATATATTCAACATGTACAAAAATTTACAAGCATACTAACATGATTCATAGTATTAATTCTTTTGTCAAAATTCTTCTTTCTAATTAACATGGTGGCAAATATTTACTTAATCACAACAAGATTATTTTCATTCAATGTCATACTATATTAGAATGGATTTTGTCTACATATTTCACATCAAATTCAACTTATACTACTCATTTATAATTTTTAGCATGCATTTTCTACATTAGAAAGAAAGAAATCACCCACCTTTTATGAAGGATGAAAATCAAGAATGAAGAGACATCTTCTAGCTCCTAGCTCCAACTAGCACTTTCTTGTCCTTCTCCTCCTAGCAAGCCTCCAATGCACAAGAAATACTCTCTTTCTCTCTTTCTTTCTCTCTTAATTTTGTTTAGTTTAGGTGTGACAAGAGAAGAAAAATGAGGGTATATTTATAGTTCAATGTGAGGGTTCAAATTGCATAATTCTCCTCCTAATAAATTACTCTCTTAATTTTCTAACTCATCATAATCCTAACTCCTATAACTCCCAACTCTTGATCTCTCCACCACTTCAAAACTCAAACCCCCCACCTCTTCATGTCAAAATCAGCTAACCCCCCCTTTTGGCTCTTCATTTCCACGTGCACGTGTTGTGCACTAGTGCACACACATACACAATAATTAATACAATTCCTATAGTTTAAAAATGTGTATTAAAAGTTGTTATATGTCAAGTATGATTCCATGCACAACTTAAAAATAGGATTTAGTTGATGGGCTTGTCCCATGGACTTTCTTTTTAACCAATGTAGTTAATTATTATAGTGGGCTCTTCTATTGGACTAGAATCTCTCTTTAGGTCCATGGGTTTAATAAAAGGCTAAATAAAGATTATGCATGCTAAAATAGTAAATGAGAGTAAGAAAATAGAGATGGAAAAATTTGCATGTGCATCATACGTGCAAAAATTGAAAAATACATTTTAATTAAAAAAAATGTGGGGTGTTACAGCGGGTGACTGGATGCCATCAGATGTTTCCTCTCCAAGTCTGGAGAAAAGTTTCTCTCGTTCTTCAAAGCCCTCCGGGGGGTGAAAAGCTTCGAGTGGGAAGATTCTCAACGACAGGTTTTCGATCAGCTAAAGTCCTACTTGGCCAACCTCGCACTCCTTAGCAAACCATAGCCAGGCGAGTCCCTCTATCTCTATCTGGCTGCTTCGGAACACGTGCTTAGTTTTGTATTAGTCAGAGAGGAAGACGGGGTCCAAAAGCACATCTATTATGTCAACAAAGTCCTGCACGACGCTGAACTCTGATACACTAGGATGGAAAATGTCGTCTATGCATTGGTGATGGCTATTTGGAAACTTCCACCGTACTTTTAAGCCCACTCCATCTGAGTCCTTATGGACCAACCTCTCAAGATGGTCCTCAACAAGAGATGAGCCATCATGACATCAGCTACCAACCTCGGACAGCCATCAAAGGGCACGCCCTCATAGAATTCATCACATATTGTACCATTCTGAAGCATCTGAAATTCGAAAGGATTTATGTCGACGGGTCATCCTGCGAGATTGGAAGCGGAGCTGGCATCATACTCAGGGGCCCAGACGACTTCTTCCTCTAGTACTCCATGCGTCTCAACTTTTAGGCCTCCAACAACGAGACAGAATTCAAAGCGATGATCGTCGGGCTTAAGCTAGCCCACAAGGCAGGGAAAAGCTGAGTGAGGGCCTTCAGCGATTCTTAGCTCGTGGTCAACCAAATTTCCAAGGATTATGAAGCCCGTGACGCTCGGATGATCCAATACTTGGCACGCGTCAGACAACTCTTAACAATCATCAAGGGCTCCGTTGTCGAGCGCATTCCGAGGAAATAAAATAGCCATGCTGATGCCTTGTCCAAGCTCGCCTCACCGTCCTTCAAGGGCCTAGATCACACTGTCCTCGTTGAGATCCTCCTCAAGTCTAGCATCGAGAACCCTGAGGTCCTTTGCCTCAACCCAGGCATTCAAGCAGGAACTTGGATGGATCCCATCCAGAAGTTCTTGGCAGATGGCGAACTCCCAATAGACTCGGCCGAAGCCATGAAGACAAGAATTTGATAATAAGGATTCACCTTGATTGACAATGTACTCTTCAAGTGCTCATACACTAAGGTGGACAGAAGACCATATCTCCGATATCTGAGTCCCGATAAAGCCAAGTATGCGCTAGAGGGGCTGTATGAAGGAATTGGGGTGACATATGGGCAACAGGTCTCTTGCGAGGAAAGTGCTCAACCACGGCTACTATTGACCGACCATATTGCAAGACACTCATGATCTTGTGAAAAGGTGCGGACCCTCCCAGATATTCTCTTTGATCGGACGGTTACCCGAAGCCAAACTCAAGTCACTTACCAGTCCGACCCTCTTCACCATGTGGGGGAAGGACATAGTCGGCCCCTTTCCGAAGGCCACGTTCCAAAGACGCTTCCTCATAGTGTCCATTGGCTACTTTACTAAGTGGGTCGAGGCAGAACCCTTGGCCACAATCACTGAATATCAAGCCAAGAAATTCTTCTTGAAATATATTATTTGTCGGTTTGGGATCCCGCGCATTCTCATCACCGATAACGGAACTCAATTTGCTGGCAAAAATTTCGGAAAGTTCTGCGAAAACCTCGGGGTCTAACAGCGGTTCTCATCATTATCATATCCCTAGTCGAATGGCCAAGCTGAAAATGCCAACCACCAAATTCTTGAAGGTCTTAAAAAATGGTTGGACAGATCTCCCAAGGGACTGTGGGTCGATGAATTACCGAGCATCCTTTGATCGTATCGAACAACCAAGAGGATCCCTACGGGCGAGTCCCCATTCGACTTGACATACCAAACAGAGGTTGTCATCTCGCTGAATATCGGGCTTCCTTCTCCTAGGATTATGAGCTTCAATGAGGAATCCTATTCGAGCGACCTTAAAGCCAACTTGGACCTAGTCGACGAAATTCATGAAAAGTCCACCATTAGAAGAAATATCTATCAACAGTGGATTGAAAGGTTCTACAGCAAAAAAGGTCTGTCTGATCGACATCAAGGAGGGCAACCTAGTACCCAAGAAGATCACTATTTCCCACCCCACCACGAAAGGTAAACTGGCCCTAAACTGGGAGGGCCCATACAAGGTCTCCCAGGTAGTATGCCCTGGCACGTATCGACTCAAAGACCTGGGGGGTAGGATAGTCAAAAGACCCTGGAACGCAGAGCACCTTATAAAGTTCCATGAGGGGCAATAGGAATGTCTGTGGTTGTAATCGGTGCTACACGCTATTCCTTTTTTGTAGCCAAGCAAGTAAAATCAATGAAGTTTCTTTTATTTTTCGAGTCAGAATGTCTTGCGTTTACTTCACGTAAAGATAGATTTCTCAGTTTCTCACGTCCTCTCCACTCGGCTTGGATTTTGAGCCTTAACGAGAAATTTCTCAATCTCTCACGTCCTTGCCGTTCGGCTTGGACTTCGACCCATAACGAGAGATTTCTCATTCTCTCACATTCTCACCGCTCAGTTTGGACTTCGAGCCTTAACGATAGATTTCTCAATCTCTCATGTCCTCGCTGCTCGGCTTGGACTTTAACCCCTAACGAGAGATTTCTCATTGTCTCACATCCTCGCTGCTTGGCTTGAACTTCGAGCCCTAACGAGAGATTTCTCAATCTCTCACGTCCTCACTGCTCGGCTTGGACTTCGACCCATAACGAGAGATTTCTCATTTTCTTACGTCCTCGCCCCTCAGCTTGAACTTCGAGCCTTAACGAGTGATTTCTCAATCTCTCACGTTCTCGCTGCTCTGCTTGAACTTCGACCCCTAACGAAAGATTTCCCATTCTCTCACGTCCTCGCTGCTCAGCTTAAACTTTGAGCCTTAACGAGAGATTTCTCAATCTCTTACGTCCTCGTCGCTCAGCTTGGACTTCGAGCCCTAACGAGAGATTTCTCAATCTCTCACGTCCTTGCTGCTCGGCTTAGACTTCGAGCCCTAACGAGAGCTTTCTCAATCTCTCACGTCCTCACCGCACGACTTAGACAACGAGCCCTAGAAAGAGATTTCTCAGTCTCTCACATCCTCACAGCTCGGCTCGAATTTCTCATAATTTCTCAACCTCTAAAGTCCTCTCCTTTCGACGTCGAACCGAGATCCCATCCCTTGCAAAAATTTTAATTATATTTACGGCCCTTGCCTTCGGCAAGCACTTCGAGCTCCATGCCCCAAGTAAATGTAACGCCCCGAATTCCAAACACATGTAATTCGTAGCACAAATAGGATCTTTTACTTTAAATTCATACAAATTTACAAAGAATTTAAAATATTTTGATTACAACATGTTCTTTACAACAACACAGCGGAATTAAAATGAATACAATACAATTCAAAATAATAAGAATTCTTCAATCTTGTGACATCTCATCATAGTGACTTTAAGTCCATGCCAAATCCAATCATGCAACTAGAAAACTATGGGCTCATCAGTTGCATACAACTAACGCAATGCTATAATACGGCGATCTCATTATCTTAACAATCACAAACTTGGATGCAGAAAGAGAAAATGTGACTATCCTAAAAATATTAGTGTATGAAACGAACTTAATGTCTAATGCAGACTTTACACTACGATGACACTAATGCATAATTGTTCAGATTCTATGCATCCCATACTACATAGTTCCGAGGGAAAGCAGTTACGTACTCCAAATTATAGGGTTAAATCCCTCGCCCCTAATACTATGACTACAACATGGTTTAGACACTCTGCAAGTATTAATTCTCGTCCCGGAATACTGGAGATCAATCTCGCTTCGTGAATATATCTGTGGCCTATTTCATCCATCGTCCCAGGATATTGGGGATTTTCTTACTCTGCGAGTCATCCTGGAACCCTCATTGCACAAATGTCCCATGAGCATCGCTCTCGTCTCGGAATACTGGAGATTGTCTCACTCCGAGGATCATCCTGAAGTCCATAACTGACGTTTGCTCTTGTTTCATCATATCTCCAACTAGTATCTTGTCCATAAGTTTAAATTGTAGTTATTAAGACCTAGAGCTCGCTTACCTACCGGGCTCAAACAAAAACACTGAGAAAGTTAGCCCATACAAGCCACTCCTTAAGAAAAGGTCAACCCATGCTGGTTACTTCTCAAATTCCATATATCACAACTGCTGGTATTCTGGGCCCCGCTCACTTTAGAACAAACAATCATCTCAAAAGTGACTACGTAGTTTACATCTAACCTCATCATAGACAACTCATTCATTATTCATAATTTATTCTTTATTCATTTTCCTTAGGTTTATCAACCATGAAGTAACCAAATTCAATGTTCAATGACGATTGAAACAGTTAAAATCCTTGTAGACAACCCCAAACTATTCACTTTAACAATATTCAATGCCTTTTTAGTTAAAAGAACCTTGTCATGCATTTCTATACTCCAAATACAATTGTTAATGCAAAATTCTTTAAGATTAAAACGACTAGAAATTCTGTACTTAAATCTCATAATTATATTTTTATTCCATTATAATCCATCTCAACCATTTGCCAAATTCAATGGATTAATATCCATGTAATTTTGCAAAGATGAGTCTAAATTTGTATTCTACTTTTAATTCTATTTAATCATGCACAATCCTCTTTTAATTTGAATTCAAAAGTTCCTCTAATACATTATTTAATGTGAATATCACCTCTAATTCCCAAAAATATATCTTAAAAATAGCGTGGAGTATTTCTAAGGTTTTAATAATATTATTACACTTTTTCCAAATTTTGAAAACATAAAAAAAATCCTAAAAATAAAAATATAACACATTTTGTGTATGGCCGGACTCGAACCCGATACCAGCAGTGAGCCAATTCGCAAGCCCCAACCACTAGGCCAACTCGCGGCTGTTGAAAGAGAGCCTCTTCAGTTCTATGTATACTGCTCCTACTGTTAATCTATAAAAATCAAGTTTTGGAAAAAGACAGAGCCTCCCAAGAGTCGAACCCATGACCCATGCGACTGTACACAGTGCCCTAGACTCACGCCAAGACCCAGAACACCCAAAGTCATTCTCTGAATATATGTGTGTTAAAATTCCTTTTATCTGGATTCTCTGTTTCCAATCTTCTTTAACAAATTTGATTTCTAATGTGCTTTGTATTATACCTCTAATCACTTCTAGAATTGAATACCCCCAAATCTTTGTGTATTTGCACGAAGATAAAATATTATACTTATTTATTCTCTAAATATAATGAAATCTGACTCCCAATTTGTATGTTTTGCTCATATTTCTATAATTTGAATTGTATAAATTTTTGCCCCCCATCCAACTAGATTCTTGAGAAATGTTACACTATTATAATGCATATAAGGAAATTTAATACCAATGAGTTCCTTTTATAAAATTTTCATCATCGAATTTATAAAAACTCCTACACATACACTAATCCAATTTATCTACTACATGATTAATTTAGCATGTACTAGTTAGATCTCTAGGGGATCTCTCTCCACATAAAACTCACTAATTACTACTTTCACCTCTTTTAACTAACATGAACATTTTTTGACATATTGGAAGTCAAAAGCATCTAGTCAATTACACATTAATTATCTCTACTATTTTAATGGGAGAGTTGGGGTTTGTAACAAACAAATCCTAACTCTGTAGCTATATAAACACATATAATACACGTCCAAACTATATCCAACAAATATAAATGTTCACCACACGTGTAACCCAAACCAGAACATTCAAATATAAACTATTCTTTTTCTTATTCAATACATATTCATTTAATTTGATGACTTTACTTTTTTTAGACGTGCACCGCACGTACATTATACTAGTACTAATAATGCACAATCTACATTCTAGATTCCTTGTACATTCAACAAATCAAACTAAATTTTGCAACTACTCATGGTAAAATTAAGCATACACAATCTATAAAATTAGAAGGTAAGGACAATACCCACCTATTTGAAGAATTTTCCAATAGAAGCTCCTAGTAGAATAACCCCCAAGCCTCCTTGAAATCCGAGCCCAAAGAAAGAAAAAGAATCTCCAGCAAGCATTTCGACAGAATGATACAGTGAACATCATTCTTTTTTTTGTGTTTTGTTTTTGCTATTAAGAAGTAGGGTGGGTATTATAAAGGAGTTAATTAAAGGAGATTTAATTAACTAACCACTAACCCTATTACCTACGCACTAATCCACTCGCCTCCACTCCTCTCACTCTAAAAAATACCCGGTCAACAATCCAAGGGCGAGAAAGACAGGTTCACGTGCGTCGAAAGTGTGTGCACACTATTTATTAATAGTTTTTTAATTTAAATTAAATGCATATGTTATAATATGTAACATGTATTTAATAAAAATAGTTTAATTTAATTATAATTAAAGTTTTTAGGAACAAATAAAAATATAAACACACACACACACTTCATAAATTTTATTTTGAAAGAGAATACAACCAACACGTGACTGCAAACATGTGTGTCGCACGTAAAATAAATATTCAAATACGAAATAAATTTTATCAACGGGAAAATATTTATAAATAATTGAAACGTACGAAAAATATATTTCATTAATTTTATATATACAACAATGTAATCAACATGCACATAGAAAATACGTGCATCGCACGTATAAAAATATTTGAGTCAAAATATGAGAAAAATAAATTTCAATTTGTAAAACGAATTTGAACAAGTTATAAAAAGAAATAATTGATGTACGAAGAAACATTACATGTAACGGTGGAATATACGTAATCGTCACGTGTATTGAAAACACGTGCAATACACGTAAAAACACAAAGATTAAGACTAATATTTGAGTTGGCTCAAAATAGAATAAAAATAAATTTTGAGATGACAGAAAAATATATAGATAATCTAAATATAAATTAAATAGGATATTTATATTAAAATATGCTACGGATATTACCCGTAACGGTACAAAATACATGTTAGTAACATTCGTGGGTAAAATCATAACTCAATTTTGTGGGGTGTTACAGCCCCCCCCAGAATAGTTCTATCCTCAGAACTTATTATGGTAAAAGTTGTATCTTGTACACTCAAAAAGAAAAAAAAATCATTATTGTATATGGAAAAGTCGCCAATACTAAGAAAATAATTCTAGTGTAAAAATATTAAATGTGGAAAACAAAGCAAACTTATATAAGAAAACTATGAGTATCAGAATTAATAAGGACGAAACAAGAACAACTAAAGAAACGTGACCAAAAAAGATAGTATAGATTCATGCAAAAAATAATATTTGATAAAGTATTAGATATTATAGTAAAGGTAAATGTAAATTAAGTCATCAATTGTAAAAGAAGTGAGATTTTTTTTTTAGCAAGAAGTAAGAAAATCATAGAATAAAATGGTTTACAAACAAGTATAGTATACAAAAGAAGTAATAGGGAGTAGTACGAAAGGAGAGAAATGCAAGTGCACATAATAAAGGCATTAAAAATTGTATAGACAAATTGTAATGTAGTAGAAAATTTTAAAATACACTGAGAACGTGAATAATTATTAAGTAGCTCAAAAATTTACTGAGATAAAATGATATTTTTTTATGACAAAGAAATAAATAGTAAAAACGAAATGAGGGAAAGTATAAAAATACAAAGAAAACTGATAAATAATTGGAAGAGCATTTGAAAAATAGTTAGCACTGGCTAATAAAATTTTGAAAATTTTAAGAAAAGAGAAATTAACTAAAAAGAAACAGAAAAATGAATGATTAAAATGCATAAACTAAAAATATATGTTAATAGATAAAAGAATATAGCAATTTAAGAGGATATTGTCTTATGAAAAGTCTGAAAATATATGAATGTTAAATTTTAGCTAAATGCACAAACATAAGATAGATATAATTATGCGTATCAAATTAATACCACGACAAAAATAATTCATAAGGTAAATATAATAACTATATATACAATTTAAAACTAAATACATAGAATAGTAATTAGTATTTGTTAAAACATATATATAAGTTGTCAAGTATAGTAAGAAAACCAACATACAAAATGTAGGCATAAAAATATATGATGAAACAAACAATACTATAATACGAAGGTTATAAGTAATTGGAGAAACAAAATAAAATAATAGTAAAAGTAGCAATATATAATTGAAATATTATATATTAATAATTGGGATAGAAATAAAATGTAGATAGTAAACGAAATTATAAATAATAAAATCATATTATATGAGTATCAAACATATCGAAGATAGGTTAGTAATAAAATATAAAAATAGAATTGTATGAACAAAGTAATAAAATAATTAACAGTAACCAGTAATATAGATTGAAAAATAAATAAGATAATAATAAGACATATATGGTAGACGTAGAAGCAAGTTAAATAGTAAGGTAATTAATTAAATGTGTATATAAGTATATCTGTATAATAAATAATAAAGTTGAAATAGTATAAGCTAAGTTGTAAAACATTATAAAATGGTATAAATTAGTGCAAAAATGGAATAATAGTAAGTAAATATATATAGAAATAAAAGTGGGGTTTATTAAAGTAGGAAATCTTCTTTGTTGTGGGTTCGCGTCGTTGGTGTCCAACTGCAGGCTTACCTCCTTAACATCAAGTTGTAGATTTTCTTCCACGAAATCCGGTTGCAATTTGTCTTGTGGACATTCGGTTGCAGATTTTGCCTCTCCGACATCCAGTTGCAGTTTGTCTCTATTGATGTCTAGTTGCAAATTTGCCCTCTCGACATCAGGTTGCACCAAAATGGTAAATGGAATGATGTAATCTTTCATATGTACTTGGATATTGGGTGTTTAATAAAGTATGATGTTACATTTTGAAATTAGTGATATAAAAGTAGATGTAAAAGTAGGGATAGTAAGAGAAGTAAATGATGTAGAAAATTACAACGATAAAATATTAAAATAAAAGTATAGATTATAAATATCGAATGTATAAAATTAGTAGTAATGAAAAAGAATTTATAACATTAAGTCAAAATAGTATAAAGTATATGCATGAGCTGAAAATACAAATGAGAACAATAATTATGTAGTGTAGTAAATTAGGATAATAAAAATAAATAATTATATATAAAAAAATATACAGTAATGTAGTAATTGGATAAGGATAAAATGATATGTATATTAAGTATATTGAAACACATGATATATATATAGAAATCAATGGAAAGTATATGTAGTAACCAAGAATGTAAAAATATAAACAGTGAGTGTACATAGTACGTTAGAGAAGTATAAAGCAAAAAAATTAATAAGTAGCTATTAATAGTGAAAAGTAAATATAACAGAAGATAGAAAATAATAAGTATAACAAAATAGTAATAAAAGTGAATCTTATTGTGTAGAGGTATATTGCATTTATATAAGTAATGTTAAAATATACTGAGATAAGCAAGACAACATAAAATAATAGAAAAATATAGTGTCGTGAAATCAAGTATTTGTAATGTGAATGTAAACATACAAAATTCAAAATTCAAAATCTGATAGAAATAATAGCAAAGAAAAATGATGGTCTTAATAATAATTTAATAAGTAGTAATTCAAAACTTAATAGAATACATAAAAGTAATAGCAAAAATAAATATGTAACGTAAAAGTGCATAAAAGTAAATAGGACAAAACATCAAGAAAGAAAATGAGTATGTCAAACTTAAAAGATTAAGACTAAGGGTTGTGGATAAAATAAATATCGAAGTGAATTAATAACAGAAGAAAATAATTCTTTGAAAAATATTAAACATTAAAGATGAAAAGTGCTACGAGGAAAATACACGAAGAAAAATAAAAGAGAAAGGATTAGTCTACGTGTAAGGTATCATAAATGTAGGTTCAAACCAACCATAACGCTCGTGATAACAAGGAAAAACATGCTCGCATACAATATCAAATCAATGTATACGAGAATAGTGTCATGAATGCAAGTTCAATAACTTCATCATTCATGACTCCAAACCGACACTCACACTCTAATGTCCACCCTAATCATGTTTTCCTTCTAATTTTGTACTACTTATTGAACCTGGCTCTGATACCATTTGTAATGCCCCGAATTCCAAACATATGTAATTCGTAGCACAAACAGGATCTTTTACATCAAATTCGTACAAATTTACAAGTAATTTAAAACTTTTTGACTACAATATGTTCTTTACAACAGCACAGCGGAATTAAAATGAATACAATACAATTCACAATAATAAGATTTATTTAATCTTGTGACATCTCATCATAGTGACTTTAAGTCCATGCCAAGTCCAATCCTGTAACTAGAAAACTGTGGGCTCGTTAGTTTCATACAACAGATGCAATACTATAATACAACGATCTCATTATCTTAACAATCACAAACTTGAATGCAGAAAGAGAAAATGTGACTATCCTAAACATGTCAGTGTGTGAAATTTACTTAATTCCTAATGCAGACTTTATACTACGATGACACTAATGCATACTTGTTTGGATTTTATGCATCTCATACTACATAGGTCCGAGGCCAAGCACTTACGTACTTCACATTATAGGATTAAACCCCTTGCCATGCAACCTACTACTATGACTACTACAATTTTTAGACACTGCAAGTACTGGCTCTCACCACGGAATACTGGAGATTAATCCCGCTCCTTGGATCATTCTGTGTCCTATTTCATCTAGCATCCCGGAATACTGGGGATTGTCTTGCTCCGCGAGTCATCCTAGAACCCTCATCGCACAAATGCCCCAAGAGCATCGCTCTCGTCCCGGAATAGTACTGGAGATCAATCCCACTTCGTAGATCATTCTGTTGCCTATTTCATCCATCATCCCAGAATACTAGGGCTTGTCTCACTCCGCGGATCATCCTGGAGTCCATAACTCACGTTTGCTCTTGTTTCGTCATATCTCCAACTAGTGCCTGTCCTTAAGTTTAAATTGTAGTTATTAAGACCTAGAGCTCGCTTACCCACCGAGCTTAAACAAAAACATTGAGAAAGTTAGCCCACACTGGCCACTCCTCAAGAGAAGGTCAACCCACACTGGTTACTTCTCAAATTTCATATATCACAACTACCGGTATTTTGGGTTTCGCTCACTCTAGAACAAACAACCATCTCAAAAGTGACCACGCAGGTTACATCTAACCTCATCATAGATAACTCATTTATTATTCATAATTTCTTATTTATTCATTTTTCTTAGGTTTATCAACCATGAAGTAACCAACTTCAACGTTCAATGACGATTGAAACAATTAAAATCTCTTTGTAGACAACCCAAACTATTCACTTTAACAATATTCAATGCCTTTTTAGTTAATAGAACCTTGCCGTGCATTTCTATACTCCAAATACATCTCTTAATGCAAAATTCTTTAAGGTTAAAACGACTAGAAATTCCGTATTTCAATCTCATAATTATTATTTTATTCCATTATAATCCATCTCAACTATTTGCTTAATTCAATGGATGAATATCCATGTAATTTTACAAAGATGAGTCTAAATTTGTATTCTACTTTTAATTCTCTTTAATCATTTACAATCCCTTTTAATTTGAATTCAAAAGTTCATCTAATACATTATTTAATGTGAATATCACCTCTAATTCCCAAAAATGTATCTTTAAAATAGCATGGAATTATTTCTTAAGGTTTTAATAATCTTATTACATTTTTTCCAAATTTTGAAAAATTAAAAAAAAACCCTTCAAATAAAAATATAACACATTTTGTGTATGGCCGGACTCAAACCCGAGACCAGTAGCGAACCAATCTGCCAGTCCCAACCACTCGGCCAACTCGCGGCTGTTGAAAAAGAGCCCCTTCAGTTCTATGTATAGTGCTCCTACTGTTAATCTATAAAAGTCAAGTTTTGGAAAAAGACAGAGCCTCCCAAGACTCGAACCCACGACCCATGCCACTGTACACAGCGCCCTAGACTCATGCCAAGACCCAGTACACCCAAAGTCATTCTCTAACTATATGTGGATTAAAAATCCTTTTATCTCGATTCTCTGTTTCCAAATCTTCTTTAACAAATTTGATTTCTAATGTGCTTTGTATTATTATCTCTAATCACTTTCAGAATTGAATACCCCCAAATTTCTGTGTATTTGCACTAAGATAGAATATTATACTTATTTATTCTCTAAATATAATGAAATCCAACTAGATTCTTGAGAAATGCTACACTATTATAATGCATATAAGAAAATTTAATACCAATGGGTGCCTTTTATAAAATTTTCAGCATCTAGGAATTTATAAAAACTCTCACACATACATTAATCCAATTTTTCTACTGCATGATTAATTTAACATGTACTAATTAGATCTCTAGGAGATCTCTTTCCACATAAAACTCACTAATTGTTACTTTCACATCTTTTAACTAACTTGAACATTTATTAACATATTGGAAGTCAAAAGCATATACTCAATTACACATTAATTATACTAACAATACAAAATCTACATTCTAGATTACTTGTACATTCAACAAATCAAACTAAATTTAGCAACTACTCATGGTAAAATTAAGCATACACAATCTACAAAATTAGAAGGTAAGGAGAACAACACCCACATATTTGAAGAATTTTCTAATAGAGGCTCCTAGTAGAATAACCCTCAAGCGTCCTCAAAATTCGTGCCCAAAGAAAGAAAAAGAAATCTCCAGCAAGTACTTTGGCAGAATGGTACAGTGAACATCATTCTTTTTTTTCTTTTTCTATAAAGGAGTAGGGTGGGTATTATAAAGAAGTTAATTAAATGGAATTTAATTAACTAACCACTAACCCTAATTACCTACCCACTAATCCACTCACCTCCATTCCTCTAACTCAACCAAATACATCAACAATCCAAGGGTGAGAAAGACACATGCACGTGCGTCGAATGTGTGTGCACACTATTTATTAATAGTTTTAAATTTAAATTAAATGCATATGTTATAATATGTAACGTATTTAATTAAAATAGTTTAATTTAATTATAATTAAAGTTTTTATGCAGAAATAAAATAAACACACACACACACACACTTCATAAATTTTATTTTGAAAGAGAATACAACCATCACGTGCACTGCAAACACGTGTGTCGCACGTAAAATAAATATTCAAATACGAAATAGATTTTATCAACGGATAAATATTTATAAATATTCCAAACGTACGAAATATACTGTTCATTAATTTTATATATACAATAATGTAATCAACACCCACATAGAAAACACGTGCATCGCACGTACAGATATATATGAGTCAAAATATGAGAAAAATAAATTTTAATTTATAAAACGAATTCGAAAAAGTTATAAAAATAAATAATTGAAGTATGTAGAAATATTACACGTAACGGTGGAATATACAAAATCGTCACGTGTATTGTAAACACGTGCAATACAGTAAAACACAAAGATTAAGACTAATATTTGAGTTGGCTCAAAATAGGATAAAAATGAACTTTGAGATGAAAGAAAAATATATAGATAATCAAAACACAAAATATGTAGGATATTTATGTTAAAATACGCTATGGATATTACCCGTAACGGTTCAAAATACATGTGTGTAACATCCGTTGACAAAATTGTCATAACTCAATTTTGCGGGGTGTTACAGTTAGTCCCTCTTCCACCCGCTGACGGCTAGGGACAGAGCATCCTTCATCACCGCTACCCGTAACTGTCAGCGGGTTATAGAAGAATCACCAGTCATGAGAGTTCTCAATGAATTGAGAAATGAAAAATGGATCGGGGAGGAGTTATATAGACCAAGGGGAAAAGGAAGCTCGATAGTTGTGATGCTGATGTGGACGAATCCCCACCATTCGCCCACATCCAACGACCCAGAAAGGCGTCGATACATCTCCTAAGGCCAAACATTTTGCCTTAGGCGCATTTATGATCATCTATCAATTCACTTGGAAGACGAAATGTCTCATGTTCATGTCCATTAATGTCCTTAGAAGACGAAACGTCTCACATTCAGTAGGTCCACCTCGCCAGCACATTCAGATCGAAGCCGAGCTTAAACAGCGGAATGATCATTTTATTACAATATATATAACTTTATTAATACAATCCGCGAGGCTGCATGAGTTACAAGAAGTATGAAAGTTACAACTATTACAAACTCAGCCTACCCCTCCTCTTGGGGGGCCTTAGGACTGACGCAAACCAGTTCGAACCCAACCGAACGCGTTTGTTCCCCGACAAGCCCATTAAGATCCCTATGAGTCGCTAAGTTGGACGCTTCTGCAGCAGAACTCTGAGCATCACCCGGTCTCGCCGGCTCTAGCCTCAGGATCGGAGACAGTCCCCCAACGGAGGGTCAACCGCCCCCAAAAGAACGGGTTCGTGATCCACCCACTCCGAGCATGACCTTCAACCTTTGTATCTCCAATTCCTTCTCCACTATAACCTCGCGAAGGAATGATTCAGAGGTCAGCCGTCGGACGGAAGTACTGGACATTGACCACCTAGCCTCGGTGCACTCCAAGTCTCGGTCGGTAATCATCTTCTTCAGACGAGCTGACTCCAAGCTCAGTTCCTTTGACTTATTCATAAAATAAGAAACAGATGCCTCCCGATCATGTGCCTGTTTGCGATAGCGAGCCAAGACAAAATCCATGGATTTCAGTTTGCCCTTAAGGCGCTCAATCTCGACATCACGAGGATCAGCCTCAAAGGAATCGTTCATCTGACACAAAGGAGGAAATGACAGGTCATTCTGAGCCTCATAAACTTGGCTAAATCACAAAATACCACAACACATATATCATGCAAAAAATTCCAAGTCAAAGAGTTCGGCCAAAAATCCTTTTCATTCATCAAAATTCTTACAAAACAGCGGTGGCCAGTCCGCAATCAGTAAATACAAAAAGGAAAGGGAGAAACTACTGCTTAGAAGAGAGGGGCACCTCTTCGGTCGCCGCCGCGTCGGCCTCTAAGTCAGCCACCTCTGCTACATTCTCTTCAGCCGACAGTTGTTCACCCCCTCCTTACTGTCTCCCCTGGGCATTTTAGGATGCTTGGGAAGTTTCATGCCATAATGAAACTCACACTCGGGGTAGTAGTACCGGTCGTGCTCGAGGGCCCGGTAGTATGCCTTTTCCTGGTCCTCAATGATCTTGTCCATGGCTGCGTTCCTCGCCTTCTTTAGCACCTTGTTGGCAGCCTTCTTCATTTCAGCCTCCCTCCTATCTCGGTCGTCAGTGAGGGAAGTCAGCTTCGCCTTAAGGGCCCGCTTACGGGACTCAGTTGCGTCCACCTTCACCTTATGATCCTTCATCTCAAGCTCATTCTGCTAAGCGTTCTTCACCTCCCATTGGAGCTCATGGGTGTGCAGTCTCTTCATTTGTACTTTAGCCAGTGTCGCCTGTGAATGAGGTGCTAAGACTTGGAAAGGTAAAATAGAAAAAATTCAATTTACAGAGTTGGGAAATACTTACCAGTACGTCGGCCTGAGCCCACCTCACGTAGCACGACTCGGTAGTTTCGGTCGCCAAGGCCTCCCTATCGTGAGGTGTGGCCAAATGTTCCACCACCTTGATCGCTATCGGCCTTTTGGTCAGCGAATCGATCGTCTTCACGGCATAATTCGGGGCCCATGGCCTGAGGCCCTCTTTGCCCATGACTTCCTGACCCGCGGGGTGGACGGGCGGAATACTACCCTTTAGCAGCTCGGTAACCTTAAGGTTACTCAAGCTCGGTGCCTCCTTCACAGAGCTTGGGGCCCCGACGACCGAGAGGGCCCTCTGATTCTTAGACTTTGGACCAGAAGTCCCTTCCGAGCCCCCTTGTGAGGACCTCTTCCGCTACTTCGAATGGTTGGCAGCCCTCTGCGTGGCCAATTGGGCCCTCCTCGCGTCAATGGTGGCAACATTCATTGTTGCGAAAGGAAACCAGAGATATAAGATCGAAGGGCAAAAGTTGAACAATAAAGGAAATGAAAAATATACAAGAGTCAATGGGGCTCAGTCCGATCTTGGCCAGGTGCCTCTCGATCACATTCGACCAGCTGATGCTGTTCTCTGAGACGATCCGGTCCACATAAGCCCACTCATCGTCCGTTAAATCTTTTCTCTTCGGAGGCTTGTAATTCGGCTTGTAAAAGTTTCAATTCGTGGGAATTTCCCAAGGCACCTGATTTCAAACAATGAAGTATTTCTCATTCCATCCTTTTATGGAGTCCGGATACCCATGGACTACCTTCTTGTGTGGACGAGGTGAGATATAATATATTTCCTCGTGCTCTTCTGTCGAACTGACCCCCAGAACGGCTTGGAAGTACTTCAGCTTCAAAGGCAGTCCCCTCTTCTCGCAAAGCAACATGAAGCACACGAGCTGCTTCCAAGAGTTTGGGCCGTACTGCATCGGACTCAGACTCTCCCAATTCAACACCTTCTTGATGAACGGGTGCAGCGGCAGTCGCAACCCCGAGCTGAAGGCATCTACTGGAAATATGCAGTACCAAGGGGCCAAATTGTCCGTAGGATAGAGACCAGGGTTCAGAATGATTAACTCATACTCCAGCCCTATGAAGTAGTTCACCCGTATCAGCGATAGGTCGTTGCGCGTTAAAACACTCTGTGTTTTGTCCATCCTGATCTTTGGTCAATTGGTCAAGAAGGTTGCACCCCATACTGAACCAAATCTTCGATATCGTCCGGATACATCCTAATGGAGCCCGAATGCTAAAAATAAGGGACGTCGAGCCCATGTTTTGGGAGGAACTCATCCGGCTGTTCTGGACTGTCCGTGAGGGTCCACCTCATCCACCTCCCCTGAATATGCGAGGAGCCTTTGGGGGGGGGGGGAAGGCGTCACCAACAGTTTCAGAGTAGAGATATCACCCGACGGACCGACTTCCATAACCTCATCCTCATCCTCGTCACTAACCTCTCTTCCAACCACATCCTCCACACCTTGCTCGGTATCTCCAACTCCCTCCACTTCATCCTCGTTACCCGTGCCTGTGTCGACCAGTTTACCCTCATCAACCACCTCTACCGCCCTACCTCTCCATCTGAGTCGCTTGACTCCACCACTAATGGCTTACGACTGCGAAGTAGCATGACATGTAGACCTTCTCACTAAATTCCCAGGATGAGGAGTGGGAAGGGCGATCCTCATCGTCCCGAATAGACATGGAGGTAGAAGAATCGGCTGAGTCCTCGACATAATATTAAATATACTAACCTGTTATCGTTGCCGAAAAACTTGCCATAAAGCTAGTCTTCGGTTACCTAACGATTCCTAGAGAGAAGCTCTGAGAACTAGAGAGAGAAAGCAAAGTGAAAAATAAAAGGGGGTGTCGGATATATAGACTGCTCTATAACGCCTCGATATCCACAAACAATCTCAGTCACCTATTTAGATCCTAAATTTTACGGATGATGAGATTTCGACGCCTCAATTTTCACAACTGTGACATCAGCATCACACGTGCAATATACGTGTCCACTATAATCAAAGCAGCAAGCTTTTTCCCCAAGTACGCGTCGCTTGATGCTCGGCATGAACCTCGAGCTGGCTACTAGCTTTTTAACAAGCTACACTGCGCTTGACGCTCAGAATGTTCCTCACCAGCAGCAAACTTTTTCACAAAGTACGTGTCGCTTGATGCTCGGCATGAACCTCGAGCTGGATACTAGCTTTTTCACAAGCTACACTACGCTTGACACTCGGCATGTCCCTCGAGCCAGCAACAAGCTTTTTTCACAAAGTACGTGTAACCCCCATTCCCGTAAATGTGTATTTCATTAGTATTTTCTGTATTTCAATTTTTATAAATTCATTAATGTCAAATTTGATTTTGGATTTTTATATTAAAGTCTTTTATAATCGAAAATTATATTTATTCCGAATAATAATGCATTTTAACTTTTACTCCTTCTAATTGATCAACTATTAAATTCTAGCCCAAATAAAATGTAATGTTACTATATAGATTATTTTAATAAATTGTTAAAACCAAATCTTAGTTTATTATGTAATTTTATTAACTATTATTGTTATTGTTGTTATTTTGTTGATTGTTTATTATTTATTCACTCTATTCATTAGTCGCATTTGTAGTTATTTTCGAATGACTTTCATATTGTAATATAATCTTATTTTGTATATGACATTGCTACTGCTACTATTATTCTCATTATTTCATTATTATTACTATTGTTATTGTTGTTGTTGTTGTTGTTATTATTATTATTATTATTATTGTTATTATTATTATTATAAATATTATTATTATTGATATTACTGTTATTATTATTATTACTATTATTAGTTTTGATTGTTCATGATTTAATGTATATATATATATATATGTATGTTTTATAAAGCCTATTCTATTTAATTATCTCCCTATTGGATCTAGACCCAAACCCTATAGCCTATCTCTTATTGGATCCAAACCCGCTACCCAATAACTCCAAACCCTATATATAAATACCCTACTATTCTAATACCCTAACCCTAACCCTATTTCACTGCTATACCTCGCAGCCCTCGTGAACCCATCACCTCGTCAACCCATTCTCGTCATCCCCTTCGACCCTGTGCATCTCCTCGTCTGCAACCTCCACCCCCATCGAATCCAACTCCTCGACCGCCTCCCTGCACCATCACCCTGTTCACCAGCACCCCTGTCCTCTTCGTCCCCTGTTTCCCCTGCACCCTATCCTCGTCGAACCCATCACCACTCCCCCTTCCTTCATCATCCCTTCGTCGAGCTCCCCTCGACGCTGTGCTCCGCCCTCATCCACCACGACTGCAGTCGAAGCCACCATCCGCCGTGCATCACCTGATCAGGGGAGGGGGGAAGTGATCGTTTGAATCCTGGCCTTTCGATCCCTTCGAGATTGGGATCATCATCATCATCAACTTTCTTCTCCATCAGCATCATATAAGATCCTAGCCATCCGATCGATTTTAATCATCATCAGATCATCATCACCAAGCACCCTGCAATCAGAACCGTCCGATCTGATCTCGATCTTGATCATCATCATCTCCATCTTCATCAGGGTGTTCTCGGCCATTGATTTTCTCTATCTTGATCATCATCAAGATCCATGCCAAATACGATCCATCCGATCTCGGTCGTCGATCAACGTCTTCATCCAATCAAGGCAAGTATCTTCTTGTACAATTCGTTGTTCTAGTACAAGCTTTTATTTGAAAAATACCGCAAGTAGAATGAACTTGTGACTCGCCCTTTGTTTATCATTGATGATCTTGTTTCTACTCGTTGCCGTCTTTATCAATTCCATAATCATAAGGGTTACAATCATTCGTTAATACACATGTTTTACAACAACTAGTTAGATCTAATTATAATCTAATTATTTGAACACATGAAATTAATAATCACCTTGACTTGTAGATATATAGTTGTATGATGCATGTGTTGATTTTGCTCTCTTTTGAGTTGAGAATAGCCATGGGCGCTGATTTAATACCTGTGAGCCTCTGATTTGTATCACACATTAATTTAGACTCATAATAGTTATTAATCATGTCACTTTTTATATAAAAGAAACCACTTATGTTGTTGTTCCTGTTTTTGCCTAATGTTTTGACCCTGATAATGTCAGAATCTTGACTTGAGTTGTAAACATGAAATGTATCCCCATATGTCTAGTTTACAACCCTTTTAATAGAATCGAATTGCAAATTATAGTTTGTATATTGTCACTGTTTTAGTGCTACTGTGTATGAAATTTCAGATTCATAAATTTGCTGCATCACTCTATTTTCCAATTTAAATTGACTATGCTATCTGTAATGGAATGACTTGAAATTTTGCATGCTGAGACTAGACATACTAGAGGACCTTTCCTAATTTTCCTAGAATTATTTGATAAAGTTTCAGACCTGTTTCGTGTTTCTAAACACACTTTTACAAATTCTGGCTGAACACGAATTCTGTACAGTTTGCTGTTTTGACACCAGTTGCTACAACTTTTATGTATGTTGTTTATATGTGCTCGAACCGGAAGAGAGTCTAGTTTCTAGATTTTCTGGAGGATCCAGATTTACATTCTTGTAGCAATGGGAATCTCAGTTTTGGTGTAGCAACGTCCTGCTATCCAGAATTGGAATTCTCGTTGTTTTTGATAATTATTAGTTGTTTTGTCACTGGAACATGTTTCCTAACCGACCTGAACCTGTTCCCTGTCCCTTGTCATGTTACTTGTCCTATTTGTGCACTTTCATGCCTATTTTGATAATAATAATAAGAACAAGCCGGGGGTTTAAGGGAACAATCTAGTAGTGGACAATATAGGAGCCTGTACTCGGAAGGAGACCCGTGTTTTCCGTGTGACATGTTTACCGAACAAGTTACCGACTAAGTTACCGATCAAGGTTTCCGACCCAGTTGGTTACATGTTACCGATTAAGTTTATCGACCAAGTTAGTTACATGTTACCGATCAAGTTTACCGACCAAGTTAGTTACATGTTACCCATCAAGTTTCCTGACCAAATTTTGTTACATGTTACCGATCAAGTTTACCGACCAAGTTAGTTACATGTTACCCATCAAGTTTACTGACCAAATTTTGTTACATGTTACCGATCAAGTTTACCGACCAAGTTTTGTAGTCCTGTGAAGACCCGAGTACATGACTTATAGAATCCACTACGAAATCTAAACGTAACTCGTCTGTATGTAGCAACCATATGGTAAATAAATGGGACACATGAAGTGCTACCTATATAGTACTAAACAATAGACTTAAGAACAACATGTTACTTATAAACACTTGTCACCTGTCTCGCATGTTACTTGTTACTTGATACTTGATACAAATTACATGCTTACTTGTTACCTGATCCTGTTACTCGATTTGATTTACTTGCTCGCTAGTCTCTTTGAACTCTATTACTTGTTGCATTCCTGTCATGTCATGTTGTATATTTTGGATTCTAAATCTCTATTTCATGCTTTCTTGCACTTGTTCCCATATCCCTTGCTTGTACTACTTGCGGTCCGTAACTTGCACTAACGGGTGTACTGTTTCTTGTTTTCTTATTTCTTTGTAAATTAATAAATATACAAGTTTTGAAGATGAATTGCCTGCAGGAATTGGTGAGCAAACATTCTAAGTTTCGCCAGGATGGATCATGCTTTAGTTTACTATGTTTTGAGTTTATTTAATTCTTGTTGCTACTTGAAACTTGTAACGGGCTTATTTTCCAGAAGTTTTACTTTTGATCCAGATCTTATATTTATTTGGGAAGTTTACATTTGTTTCAAATAATTTATGTTGATTAATAATTTATTCATGCATGTGTGGTTGAGTATATTCTATTATATTACCTGTTATGCTGTTTAGTCGATCCTTGCAGCTTATGAATGATAAAAATTATTCGCTGAGCTTTGTCACATACTCGTATTTCGTATTCTTTTGAGAAGCGGGGCGTGACAGTCCGCGTCTCTTGACGCTCGGCATGTTCCTCGATCTGGCTACTAGCTTTTTCACAAGCTGCACTATGCTCGATGCTCGGCATGTCCCTCGAGTCAGCAGCAAGTTTTTTCACCAAGTACGCATCTCTCGACGCTCGACATGAACTCGAGCTGGCTACTAGGTTTTTCCACAAGCTACACTACGCTCAACGCTCGGAATGTTACTCGAGCCAGCTATAAGCTTTTTCACAAGTTGCACTACGCTCGACGCTCGGCATGTTCCTCGAGCCAGCAGCGAGCTTTCTAACAAACTACGTGTCGCTCGATGCTCGGCATGACCCTCAAGTTAGCTAATAATTGTTTGGCCCTGCTCGACGATTGACATGAATCTCGAGCTGGCTACTAGTTGTCTGGCCCCGCTCAATGCTCGACGTTCGACACCTCTATCCCCAATGCACAGAGCTCGGGGATCGTGCTCGGTGTCGCGGAGTTCGGTCTCAATCTCAGGTCGCTCCTTACGGGGATCTTCTGCCCTGTCCTTACGAACACTGTCGACTGATCTCCTTATGAGATTGGGACTACTCCTCGATGGTTGGTACATACAACCCTCCAGGAGTGGGAGGCTTATGATGTGGGAAAAAGTCCAGCTCAACTTGGGCCGTCTGATACCCCTCCTGATCTGCGTACCCCTACAGACCAGGCATGTAAACCCTATGGGTCTGTGCCTATAAATACCAGACCCCCTCTCCCTTCTGCAGGTAATGAATCTTTCTCCACTGAAACCCTAATTCCACCCTCTTTACAGTGACTGACTAGATCGTCGGAGGACCTATCGCCGGGATCACTCCCGGTGTCTGTAGGCATTTTGCAGGTGCTCAGGACGGCCAGCTATCAGCAGCACCTCCTCTCCTGCTTTTCATCAAATCCTCATCTCAGATCTAAATCTGTGATTGAGATATGTCTCTCCCTCTATAAATAACAAGATCTCACACCTCTAAATCAGCAGCATCAGTATACAAAATGTATCAAATTTAGCTGAGACTTCTTCAACAATAACAACAGCATGCGGAGAATTTTTGATCCACCATTATTCCATTAATGATATTTAAAAAAAAAAAAGTAAATCCCAAACTTTCTTCATAAACTTATTAGAGTTGACCTACAGAACTCTCACCCTCACCCAGCCTCCAAGTGCAGTGCACGTAACCAAAGTCAGACATGTACACCCCTTGTACTTATCAGTGGTTATACTTATGGTTGGACCCACTTCAACCTCCAAGCCTCCAACAAGCAAACAACCCACCTAATTCAATTCACACTCTAGAACATTGACCTCAAATATTTGACTTCAACTTAAACAAAGTTCCATCTTATCTTTTTCGTCCTTCTAGAGTATTAGCATTGGCATGGAGGCACGCACGATATATTAAGATAACCGCTTAGAGACCAATTTGACCGGTAAATATGCAGTGAGATGTACTTTTTTTTCTCCCTATTCTTCATCTTTTTATGTGGATCACTACAACCTGAACCGATCAACTAGTAGAACTGACAAAAAGCCTAAAAGGCCCAAAAAAAAAAAAAAAAAAAAATTAAGATTCACCTATTATTTATTGTCACATAATCTTGTAATAAAGTAGTTTGCCTCATCAATGAAATTCAGCAGTTAGAGCATCTCGTTGCAATGTAAAAAAATCCATATATGGATAAATGAAAATAGGATTTCCACTTTTGCTACACTCGTGCAAAGCTATTTTTTAGCTATCTATATTAAAATATTAAGCGACGGCACATGAAGTGCCGTCGGAGAGGAAAAAAATTAAAAAAAATGAAAAATTTTGTGGGACGGCACTTGAAGTGCCGTCGGAGCGCGAAAATAAAAAAATAATTAATTTTAAAGAACGGAAGTGCCGTCGGAGAAGGAAAAAAAGAAAGAAAAAAAAACTCAAGCCATATGGACGGACGGCACATGAAGTGCCGTCCAAGAGCCATATGGACTTTTTTTTTTTGACATTTTCCACTTTTTCCGAAATTACAAAAACATTTCATTAATTACAAAAAAATTTCAAAGAATTACAAAAACAATTCAGAAATTGCAAAAAAAATTAAAAAATACAAAACCCTCCGGACGGCACTTCAAGTGCCGTCCGAGGATTTGGGGGAGCTCTGGGATTTTTTTAATTGGAAAAAAAAAAAATCAAAGGACGACACATGAAGTGCCGTCCGAGGGATTTGGGGGATTTTTTAATTGAAAAAAATTATAAAAAATCAAGCGACGGCACTTGAAGTGCCGTCCCTCAAATATCGATAAAAGCTATATCGATTCTCATTTATAGCAATTGACTGTAGCGATTTATCGATATAATGGATATTTGGCAAACGAGTGCAGCACGTTCGTTTGTCAAATATCCATTTTATCGATATTTGGCAAACGACTACAGATGCTCTTATAAACAGGGCCGGCCCCGAGTTTCTGGGGGTCCAAGGTGAACTTCTGAAATGGGCTCCTAATAATATATATATTTTTTTACGCACAAAATACGTACCTATATTTACAAGAGAAGTTAAAATTTGAGGTCCCTAAAATCGCGAAATCTCCGGAGGCCTAAAGCCCGCCGCCTTACCGGCCGCTAGGTTAGGGCGGCCCTGGTTATAAAGTATCTGATCTTATTGTTAATGAATTTACGAATTTAATATATAGAAACCTTTGATCTTCTTCTCTGTCACATCCCATCTTCTATTGCCAACTATCAGATTCCCAACCATATTTAATATTTTCTTTCAGGTACCATATATAACAATAGATTTTTTTATTTTATTTTTATTTTTATTTTTTTTAGAACAAGGTCGTAGCCTACCATAAAATTGAATTGGGTACCATGTTAGCATCCAAGACCCAATCCAAACCCGCTATCATTGAAGGTTTCAAAATTTCCAACAATTGTATTTGGTAATGGTTTTTTTTTTTTTGTTCCTTATAACGCTAGATTCCTAAGATTCCAGCCAAATAATCATTAAAAAAAAAGGTCTGTACAAGGTGAATTATATCTGGTAATTTTTTGATTGAAACTTTCGGGTGCTTCTTGAAATATAAACGCATGTTGGTTCCATCGACAGAACTATTTAGTGTCGCGAATTATGCTCTTCTATCGCGATTAGATATATGGTAGAGGATGTGATGAATGAATTACATAAAGCGTGTATGTACAAATAGGAGAGGGTGGGAGGTCTTGACATCTCCCTTACAAGACCCGTATAACGCCGAACGTCAATAATGACTCTCGTCCAAGAGATTAAAAAACCTTGCAGAATTTTTTTTTCTTCAAAAGATCAAAGAAACAAAAGGACGATTTTTAGAGAGCCTGAAATCTTTTAGAAATAATCAAGGTAAAAAGATGAGCCTTTGTATATAAAGTTTTGTGGTATATCGTATATATTAAGAGAAGAGACATTGAGTCATTAATAAATACAGTCACATGTTAAAATTGAGAACACTTGGTGTAATATTCCGGACGGATATTAAATTGTATAAATTATTATTTTTAAATTAAATTATTTTTAAATAGGAATTTCTTAGTTTCACCCATAAAAATTTACCTTGACACATATACTGGTAAGTATATACAGGTATTGTATCAGTTTTGTGCACTTATACAAAATCCTGAAAAAAACGCATTTTTGAGAAAAATATATGAAAAATCCCGGGTAGACACTGAAAATTATTATTTTATTATTATTTTATTTTTATTTCCAGAATTGAAATATTTTTGGTGGATATCACCCGGCTTTGTTAATAAACATTATATATGTACATATACTAGTCGGTATACGACTGTTTTGTACCAAATTGGTACTGGAATCTTCCGAGCCGGTAATAAAGTTATTTTACTTTATTTATCGGAATTAAATTATTTTTGTGCAGGTTTATTCGTTTTGACTAATAAAAAATATCTGTATAATCAGATATACGTACGAAATCGAACTGTGTCTATTTCGGGCATTTGAACAAATCATGTAGTATGTGATTTTGAAAAATTATATTTTATTTTTGATCCATCATAATGAGATGGAGGGTTAGGATGGATTAGGACTTGATTGTAAGAGTTATTTGCAAAAGAAACATGGATTGTTTCCAACCATGAGAACATGGACAAGTGGCACTCCTTCTCACCACAAGAAAACCCTTCACCTCTTATAAAAAGACCCCCTGCCCCCCCCCCCCCCCCCCCCCCCCCCCCCCCATTTGGCCGGCCCCTTCTTGTTCTTCTAGGGTTAGAGAAACCCTCCCTTTATTTGTGTGTTCTCTTCTCAATCTCAATCTCCAATCTCATCCTCCAACTTCTTCTTCTACATGTTTTTGTTTTAAGAAATAGAAATAGAGATTGAATCAAAAAGAAAGAGAGAAAGAGTGGAGATTTCCATGGGTTCTCTTTCATGGAGTTCTTGAAGTGTTCTTAAGATAAAGAACAAGGAGCAAGGAAGGAGAAGGTTGCTAGTTAGTCCTTCCTACTTAAAAATAAGGTGGGGATTCTCTACTTCTAATTTTTAAGTTGTTTGTTCTTATTTATTCTGTATATGTAGAAAAAAACCCATCTTTAAGGGTTAGAAATGGTTGTTTGTGAAAAGGAACCCATCTTTGATAGTTGTTTGTTGTAGGATAAAAAGAACCCATCTTTATCATGGTAGATGTTGTATGTGTATGTTCTATAACAACATGGACTATTTTCTAAGCATATAAGTGGTTGTAGGTTAAAAAGAAGCCATCTTTATGTTGTGTTGTTGTGTATGTATGTTCCTAAATAATTTGGACTAATTCCTAAGCAAAGTGTTTATAGGGATCAAAATGATCCCATGAAAAAGATGGATTGGTAGAACTCAACAGGATCACATAAAGATAGAGTTTTTTTTTTTTTTTTGAGGGAAAAGGTGGAATAAGGCCACCCTGTTTCATTAATAAGAAGTTAACAAAACAATCCCGGTGTACCGGAAAAAAACAACAGTACAAAACAAAAGTAAAGTGCATGAAGAAAATGAAAGCAAACAAACATACACCCCCAACATACCCTGGGGGGTGGGTCTAACAATTCCGACATCCAGCAACCAGAGAGTACAGTAGGCTGAAGCAAAAACATAAGCTGGCATAAGCACTGTCACGACTGGTGAAGTCAGTCCCTCAGTCCAGCGTCGGCCCAAAATCTACCTCCTCATCATCAAACTCCTCTACCTGGAATACTTTAGCTATCCTTCCTCTTGCCCCCGTTGCCGCAGCTGTAGCCCAAAAAGAGATAAGATACATGATATGAGTCAGGTTACCAGAAATACTATTACATGAAGCATGAAAATAAAAATTATTTCTGTCCAGCCATAACACCCAAGTTGTTGCTGCAATTGTAATGTACCACGCCTCTTTCATATCATGGCGAATCGTTGCAAATTTGGGGCCAATCCACAAATCCTCATAAACGCCGGGGTAGTCTCCTGTTCCTAAGGCTCGGAGCACCTCAACCATAGTAGCCTTACTTCTAGGGCAGTGAATAAAAAGATGATTTAGGTCTTCCACCTGAGCATCGCAGAAACCACAGTTGGTCGCCACATTGGTTGCCTTTTGGCAAGGTTTTGCCTAGTGAGGATAGCATTATTGAGCACTAGCCATAAGAACACTCTGACTTTAAGGGGAGTTTTCACATTCCACAGCACCTGTGCCCAGCTAGGTCTGCATCATCGAAAGTGGATCCGATGGTACAGAGATCTCACCGAGAAAGCGCCCTTGCTCTCAAGTGCCCATCGCTTCTGATCTGGGCCTTGGGTGCACCGTGTGCCTGCCCGTGAGATGTGAGCTTGCATGTCAAGCAATTGCTATTGGAGATCTGGGGCGAGCGTTCCTCGGAACGCCGGTCTCCAACCTCCCCTTTTCCACCCTTCGACAACAGATATATTCGGTCGACTCGATCTCTCATACAGCTCTGAAAACAATTCCTTCAGGGTGTGTGCTCCACACCACCTGTCCCACCAGAATCTGGTGGACCGGCCATTGCCGATGGTCGACGTGACTGCCGAATTGAAGGGGCCGCTAGCCTTGGCCATTCCTTTCCAGAGTCGCAAAACTTTAGCCCCTACTCGGAAGCCAAGGTTTCTCGTGCCTTTACCCCTAAGATAAGGTTGAATGAAGTCCTGCCAACCTTCCCCGCAGTTGTGGAATACCTTCCACCACCATTTTTCCAGTAGGACAAGGTTCATATCTCTCAGGTCAATGATGCCTAGCCCTCCATGCCTCTTCTTCATGCAAGCGATACTCCATTTGATGAGGTGGTAACCTCCTTTATCCGGATCTGCCCCCTTCCAAAGGAATCGTTTTCAAATCCGGTCAATCCTGTGGATCACCCATCGAGGAAGCTCGAAAAAGGACATGTAGTATATGGCAGGTTAGACAATACTGAGTTGATGAGGACCACTCTGCCTCCGAGAGACAGCGATTTACCCTTCCAACCAGACAGTCTGTCCTCCACCCTGTCAATGATTGGCATCCAGTCTACTTTAGATAATTTTCCTGGTCTGAGTGGAAGCCCTAGGTATTTGATAGGGAAGGCAGACGTCGTACAGTTCAAAATAGTAGCGTGTATCCCTGCTTCCTCACCGGATAGGGAAATTGGAGTCAGTGTACTTTTGTGAAAATTAATCCTAAGGCCTGACCAGGCCTCAAAACAGTAAAGGGTCCCTTTAAAGCAGACCGTTTCTCGTCTAGTCCCATTGCCAAAGAGAATGGTGTCATCTGCATATTGCAGGATCGAGCACCCTTTAATAGATGCTGAACTGGCCACTGGCATGAGCCAACCTTTTTCCTGGCAATTCTCCAGCATAACCCTCAGCACATCCGCTATAATAGTAAATAGGAGTGGTGATAGCGGGTCCCCTTGTCTTAGGCCCTTCCTGCAAGGGAACGGCTGTCCCGATTTACCATTCATTGATATGGCCATTTTGCTAGTCTGCAGGCACTGCCGGATCCAGCCGATCCATTTATTCCCGAAGCCCTTACCCCTAAGGGCCTCCAGCAAGCACTCCCAATCGATCGAGTCATAAGCTTTCTCAAAGTCCAGCTTAAAAAGAAAGCTCTTAGAGTTGGTCGTATGGCAACGGTGGATCACCTGTTCCGCCGTTGCCACACAGTCTAGAATATTTCTGCCCTTAATGAAGCCCGTTTGAGATTTGTTGATAAGGTTGTCCATAATACACCCCAGGTGGATAGCTAGGATTTTCGTAATAATCTTTGCCGAGCAGTTTATGAGGCTGATCGGTCTAAAATCGCCCACTTTCGTCGCCTCTTCCCGTTTGGGAATCAGCACTACCTCCGCAAAATTAAACATACCCAATCTTAGCTTGTTATTAAAAAAGTCATCCAGTAATGGCATAAAGTCCCCTTTAATTTCTTTCCAGAAGAACATCATTGGGAACCCGTCTGGTCCTGGCGACTTGTCCGCTCCCATGTGACTGATAGCCTTTTTAACTTCCTCCTCCAAGAACGGAGACTCCAGACAGGATAGCGAGGGCGAGGGCTCGAGCTGGTAAGTCTGCCAGAAATCATTCCTGAGTGGGATCCGGAAATCATTTTTCTTCTCCAAGAGGTCCTTGTAGTATCCTTGGAAGGTTATGGAAATCACTTGCTCATCTTGAACTGTCCCCGAGCTTGTTTCCAAAGATAAAATAAGATTGGACCTTCGTCTTGCACAAGCCACTCGGTGGAAGAAGGCCGTGTTCGCGTCTCCCTCCTTGAGCCACGAAATTCTTGATCTTTGCTGCCATTTAATTTCTTCCATTTTATAGAGATTGGCAATAGTTTCACGGAGTTCCAGAAGTCTGTTCCTTTCCTCCTGAGATAGGTCTCTCGACTCTTCCACTCTTTCAAGTTCGTCATTTCCTTCCAACAAGGAATTGTTTGCGCGCCAGATGGTCGAGAACCTCGATTGGCTCCATTTACGAAGCCGCTTTCTTAATCTGCAATTTTTTTCACACCATCTGGCCGCAGCATCTACGCCAGTCACAGGGAGCGCCCAGTTTTCCATCACCAGGTGATGAAAACCCTGAATCTTCAGCCAGGCCTTCTCAAATCGAAATTTTCTATGACTTTTGGCTCCCTGAAGCCCAATGTCAAGAAGGATTGGAGTATGATCTGACGTCGGTCTAGGGATCGATTTAGCAGTTGCAAAGGGGAAATTAGCCTCCCAATCCATCAAAACGAAAATCCTGTCCAATTTTGCCATAATCGGGGCAGACTGCATATTAGACCACGTAAAAAGTCTATCATTAATAGGGATATCTATCAACTCAAGTTCCGTAATCACCCTATTGAACTCTGCCCTATCCCTGTCGCTGGAACCTCTACCCCTGTGTTCGAACGCGAATCGGGTAATATTGAAGTCCCCCCCGACGATCCAGGCCCCCGGCCAACGGCGATGAATATTGGCCAGTTCATGCCAAAAGGCGTCACGCTCTGACGCCACATTCGGCCCATAAACAACTGTGATCGTCTGCATAAAATTATCAGATCGTCGAACCAGTCATGTAGTCAGGGAGAATGTACCCATAAAGACCTCTGAACAAGTGAGCAGGTCTGAGTTGAAGCCAATGGAAATTCCCCATGAGGCTCCCGCGGAAGGCCGTAAAACCCATTCCTTGATCCTGTTTCCCCCTATTCTCTTGAGTTTGGTCCCGTGATTAAGTTTGGTCTCCTGAAGCCCAACCACATCCGCTTTGGACTTCGTGATAACGTCTCTAACCATATCTCTTTTACCTTTATCCCTCAAACCCCGGACGTTCCAGAATAGCGTATTCATTGGGGAACCACGTCCGAGATTACAGTGTGTGAGGGACTCGGGCGGGTTTCGCCCTCAGCGACCGTTATCCCCATAGAGTTAGATTCTAGATCCTTATGAACACTAGGTTTAGCCCTCTCAGTTTCCCAACCCCTCATTTTGTTGAGAAGTAGCGCATTACGTTCCTTATCACAGACTTCCAAACCACAGGTGATAGCTAATAGAAAAACTTCAGAGTCTGACATGAAATTTAAAATATTAGCAAGAAAAGGTTTTGTACCTCCATTGATGTGTTTAGCCGCATTGGCGGCCGTAGCTCTCTCTAGAAAGTCATCCAAGGACTCCGCATGAGCCCTCTTAGGTGACCGCTGCACCCGAACACCAACCGTCCTCTGAGACGATCCAGAGCTGAATCGTGGGGCCGACTCTGATATAGTGGATAACACCATCTCTGTTGATAAATCCTTTTGTGTATCAGCAATAAATTCGGAGTCCTCTGAGTCCTCATCTGTGAATGAGAAGTCAACATCCAGGTTCAACCGCCCTTCAATGTCCTCCTCACTATCAGCATGCTGAATATGCACTTGAGGAGAAGCCTCTGCACGAGTGGACTCCTCATTTAGCCCACCGTCTGACAGGTACGCTTCTAGAATAGCATTGTTGAAACTGGCGTCCTTCATCGCGATCCCCTCAGTGGGTCCGCTACCAATATGAGTTAAAAGGTTTGAGATTTCAGGTGTGCTCTTCTTAGTCACAATAAACTGTTTCGTGGA
Organism: Hemerocallis citrina; assembly: GCA_017893485.1. Classification (NCBI taxonomy): domain Eukaryota; kingdom Viridiplantae; phylum Streptophyta; class Magnoliopsida; order Asparagales; family Asphodelaceae; genus Hemerocallis; species Hemerocallis citrina. The sequence goes on from CM030360.1 coordinate 203,338,686, forward strand.
CCCCTCTTTGGGCCCATTATGGCCTAGTAGATGAGTACAAACCGACCCCCCCTTAGTGATTAAATCGTCCCTATAAGAGGTAACATTAGCTGCGAACTCCAACGATGCCTCGCGGTTCACCCTACCGTCCTTCTCGATCCCACCAAACCGCTCTGACTCTGCCGCTCTGCCCTCCACACAGCGTTCGATAGCTGTCGCGCTGCTATTGGAAGGGACAGCGGTGACAACACTCGGCGCTGTTATCACGGTATTGGGGGCTTTAATCCATTTTTGACCGCTCTCTTCTTTCTCCCTACTTCCTCTGCCATTTCCCTTCTTCTCCTTTAAGCTCTGAGCCAAAACTCCAATCTTGTCTCCAACGTTGTCGTCTTTCCCCCAAATAGACCCCTGAGCTTCGCACTGCGCCTCTGGTGGGTTTTCACCCCTGTGAAGGCTCAGATCTGAGCCTCTCGCTTTCTCCAGAGTCGAATCTGACTCTGGTTGCCCAGACTCCTCAGACGCTCGCTCCGTTTCTTTTGCTGAAAACCACCTTTTTTCCACCCACTCCTTAGTAGATAGCAAGCTTTCGTTTGTCTTGTACTCCACCGTGGTGCTTTTCCTCGCCTGCTCTTGTCTTGGAGCCTGAGCCTCGGAATCTTCTGCATGCACAGAGGAGCAGAGCTGGGACTTGCTACTTTGGGGGCCTGCAGGTCCAGATCCCGACCTCAGACCCACAGATTGCGCCTCCTGCTTTGCAGGTCGCTTTTGACCACTTTGGGGGTTTACCAAGTTTGGCTGTTGGCCCTCAGGGCTGTCGGATCTTCTGGTCTGGCTTCGCCTCTGACCACCGGCATCCCGCCTTGAACCCAGAAACTCTGATCCCTCCGCCTTGGCCTCTTGACGCGCATCCATCTCATGCGCCGCTTTGATGACTTCCCGGTGGGCTCTCTCCACCTCATGGCTCCCATCAATGGAGATCTCCCAAGATGGCGAAGTAACATCCTTGTAGCTTCGACTGACTCTTAGCGAGGCTGAAGGCGGGTGGGGCGTGATGGAGGAAGGGGTCGTCTCTTTATCAGTGCTTTTGTCTAACACAAAGCGAATGAGATAGGAATCATTAAAGGAGAAGACTTAGGCGAATCTCGGCATCAAGGCAATGTCAGTGCTTCTGATGAGCACTCTCGCCGATACCAGTTCCGATCGACGGACTGTTTTCTCGTCGATATCTTCCACCGTTCCGAAATCAGAGACCATCTCTTGTAGGGCTTCTCTCTTCCAAAAATGAAAAGGGGACATTATGGATCCATACCCATAATCTCTCCCCTTGAGGTTTCTCAGCACCGAAGCTAGGCGTCCACGCTTCGAAATCCATTCTAAAATGCCCAAAATTCACTGTACTATCTCCGGTGACTTCTAGCATCTTTTGCGGAGAGGGGAAGGAGACTAGAAACAGCAATGGGCACATTCGCTTGACAATCCAGTCCCGGTGAGCCTTCATAGGCCACTTCTCACTCAACGCTAGCAGCACATGGGCCTCCGATGGTCTGCCGGAGCGCACCCTTGCTATTGCGCACCACTGCCTCAACCAAACCTCCTCCTGTTTGATCGCTGCTAGACTGTTAGCCAATTTGATCATCGCTGGATTGTCAGGCGAGCGTCCCCTGCAAACTCTCCTCTCTTCATCCTCACTGGTGGCGACGACATTCGTGCAAGTGTAGGACATATGGCCCCACATCATACGTCGAAGGCATCTGACTTCTTTGGTACACTCCGTACGAAAATGCCCCAACTCTCCACAGTTGAGACACGGAGTAGGTTTGCGCTTCCCCTTTCTCTGTTGTTTTTGGGGTTCAGTAGGGGCTGGCTGTGGGGAATTGGAATTTCGTTTTCTTTTTTGAACCACTACCTTCCACTGCCCTTCATCTACCCCAACCGGAGGTGGACCGGTATCCCCCCCAACTCCATCTATTGGACCCCTTCTTTGGGCCCAAATAGCTTTGGAGCTTGGGGGGTCGCTGGTTGGCCTCCTTGGCGGTACATGACTAGAATTACAGCACGGGGGGGAAACCGGAAGATGAGGTGGGCTTTGGTTGTTGGGCTCCAATGTTGGTGTGATCACAGTAGAGGGGGGTGAGGGTGAGGGTGTAGAGCCTCAATTGGCTGGCGAGGTGTGCTGTGTTGAACATGTTGGACTTGCTGTAGGTGAGATTGATGATGCTTGATGATAGAGTATTGAACCTTGCTATGGTTATTGTTGTTATGATGATTATTTTGAACTAATTGGACTAAGATTTGTGCATAAGAACGGTAGGAAATCAAGATGAAGTTTTCTCTTTTTATTTGTGTGAATTCTTGTCCACTTTTGTTGTATGAGTGTTCTAAAAATGACTTGGACTAAGTATTAAGCATAAGGTGGTTGTGGGGATCAGAAGGATCCCATGAAAAAGATGGATGGTGGAACTTAAATAAAACACATAAAGGTTGATCTTTGAACTTGTTATGTTTATGATTGTTATTTTGGTTACTTTGTTAAACACAAAGTTAACAACTTTGACTATAACTATGTGCATATAAAAATTAGTGTAGTAAGAATATTTACTACCCATTCTTGGGGTTATAGACCCATTTAGCTTTTTTTAAAAGATACATTTTTATTGTATGTTGCTCTCTACTTTGTTAAGAAATTAATCTTTACTTACCCTAGTTCATAAAAAGTTGCTCTTATTGTATGTACGGACTAGTAGGATTGAAGAAAGTGGGTTTGTAGTATGTAGAAATTTGTAGACTAAATAAATGTAGTTTTTGTAGTATGTAGGACCTGTAAATTCAATAAAGATAGATTCTTGTAATAGTTAAATAGGACTTGTAATTTACAAAAGAAATAGTTTATGTAATAGCTAGATAAAGTCCTTAGTAGCTTTATGAGTTTACTACCATGCTTAAGTTGATTATAGTAAGTATACCATGCTTGAGTTATTGTAGGTTGGTTATAGTAAGAAACTCATGCTTGAATTGATTATAGTAAGTATACCATGCTTGGGTTATTATAGGTTGATTATAGTAAGAAACCCATGCTTGAGTTGTAGAAAGATACCATGCTTGAGTTGTTGTAGAATGAAACTTATGCTTAAATTGTATTCATGCTTGAGTTGTAGAACCTACCATGCTTGAGTTTTGTGTTCTATGTAAAAAAGAGAACCTATTCATACTTGTGAACTCATGAACCATGCTTGTGAACCATGAACCCATTTCATGCTTATGAACCATGAACCCATTCATGCTTGTGATATTTAGTTGTTCTTAGTAAAAGAACCCATCATGCTTGAGTTTCTAATTATTGTAGTAAAGAAACCCATCATGCTTGAGATGTAGTAAAAGAAACCATGCATAAGTTGTTGTAGTAAAGAAACCAATCATGCTTAAGTTGTATACCATGCTTGAGTTGTTGTAGATTGTTGTAGTAAAGAAACCCAAGCTTAAGTTGTATACCATGCTTGAATTGTTATAGCAAGAAATTCATATTAAGTTGTATACCATGCTTGAGTTGTTGTAGATTGTTGTAGTAAAAGATACCATGCTTGAGTTGTTGTAGTAAAAAATCCATCATGCTTGAGAAGTAGTAAAGAAACCATGCTTAAATTGTGTAGCAAAGAAACCTATCATGCTTGAGTCATTGTAGTAAAGAAACCCATCATGCTTAAGATGTAGTAAAGATACCATGCTTGAGTTGTTGTAGTAAGAAACCCATGCTTAAGTTGTAAGCACGCTTGAGTTATCGTAGTTGTTCTAAGTAAAGAACGCATGCTTGTGTTATTATAGTAGTTCTAGTAAGGAACCCATGCTTGAGTTATTGTAGTTGTTCTAAGTAAAGAACACATGCTTGTGTTATTGTAGTAGTTCTAGTAAAGAACCCATGTTTGAGATGTGTAGTTGTTTTTAGATTCAAAAGAATCCATGCATGTTTGAATTATATGATTGTAGTGGTTTCGGTTAAATTCTAAAAGGAACCCATGAGTTTAGCTTGCATGATAACCCAATTGAATTATTGAAATGAACCCATGTTCCATAGTTGTTCTAGTTCGATTTTAAGAAGAAACCCATGAAAGTAGCTCCATGATAGTTCTAGCTCGAATTGGCAAGGAAACCATGCATTTAGGTTCTAGGTGGTCTAGCTCAACCTTGAGAAAGAACCCATGAACCTAGTCGCATGTTGTCCTAGTTCAAATTTGGGAAAAGAACCCATGTCTAGTTGTATGCGGTTCTAATTAAAATTAGACCACATAATGTGCACATGCTTCATCTTCAATATATGGGAAATAATGGTTGGGAAAGTCACTAGGATTGTTAGGTAGATAAAAGCTAGCCTAGGGATCATCGAACATCAAGACTCGCATCTTACCACCTTGGAAACTATGGATAAATCACACCTCGAGCACTGACGAATCTTAACTGATGTGGGTTGATCGCGGGCCGAGAGTGTTGACGAGATCTGAGTTAGGGATAGTGATAGGGTCTCATAGTTACCATAGGGGCCATCGACCATCAAGAATCGCATCTTACCACCTTGGAAACTGTGGGTAAATCACACCTCGAGCACCGATGGATCTTAACTGATATGGGTTGATCGTGGGTCGAGAATGTTGACGAGATCAGAGTTAGGGGTAATGATGAGTGTGAGAGAGAGATTTCCGTCACCGATGTCTTGGATTGATAGGCCATGAGTTGGATCAGGATAATCATAAGAAAGTTATTGAAAACCCCGCGAGATTGTTTGGGGTTTAGTGACATCGTTAGGGTAGTAACTTATAGCTATTACTACTTAACCACTATTTATTATCATTTTTTGCTGAAAGGGAAGAGCTGGTGTTAAGGGTGATACCTTATGATCCGACTTGTCCTATAGGCCGACACTAAGCGGTATTATTTGGGTTGTACCCTTCTTCTCAAAGGGATACGGTCTGTGCCTTCTCACGAGTTGGGAGCACAGGATCCGTATCTCGTCTGTTAATTTCTGAAGTACCTTGATAAGGCGTGAGCGATCCTATCGGAGCTAGGGGGATTAACCCCCTGAACTCCATCTTGTCTTATATCTAGGGGTGCTACAGGATGCTATGTGCAGTCTTGCGCTTGTGAGACCCCAGGGGTGCCATAGGGGATGCTTCGAGCTAACCTGCGCTTGCGAGACTCCAAGAATTCGTCAAAGATATTTGAGTGAGGTCGGGGAATAGTGTCAAACCTGGACACCACTATATGACTGCAGTAATGAAAATAGATCGTACCTGCAACCTCATCAGTCACGTCGTATCTTCAGAAACAAGTTGAGTACAATAGTAGAATTCATGGCGCGGGTTCAAATCCCTATATATGAAGAAACGGCTTGAGATAGGGCGTCTGTAGTATGGGCTGCATATTGTTCCGGAGAATTGCATGCATTAGAATAAGAACATGATCGCATTAGTTAATCGGGTATTAAAGTCTAAGGCATAGCATACACTGACACATCAATTATATATACACGTTTCTCTTTTCATCAATTTGTTTTCTTAAGTGGAAAATCGCTGCTAGTTATTAGCCTTAAAAACGTTAGTATATGTACTGACGTCTCCATTTCAATAGGTACCGAACTACAGAAGTACAGGTACAGGATTCAGGAGGAATCAAGGCAAGAGAAGCAAGAGTAGTTTTCATTTTCACTGTATTATATGTTGTTTACTATTGTTCCATTGTAACAATTTTGTAATCAATTTATTTGTTGGAAAGCATCCAAGTGAAATATCAAGTGTTGTTCTTTATTCATTATACTCTGATGTAATATGTTGAAAGTTGTAACACTTGGGATTGTAAAGGTATTATTGTAACACGGTTGTAATGTATTGCAATTTTGTAACATTCGAATTTGTAATACATTTGTGTTGAATAAAAAAGTTTTAAATTTTCCTGTTTTTCTGTGTATTGTGGCTAATTGAAGAAAAGATTCTGGTTTATGTCACGGTTTCCCAGTTACCGAAAATCGGGGCGTTACACTTGGAGGTGAAAACCATGTGCGTATTACACAAGTAGATTGACTTATTTCACCCATTTGCGTATACTTTTCTAAATAATCTCTCGAGTGATGGAGAAATAGTTCTTTGTTAATATAACTAGAGGTAATTTGATCCTTAAATACTTCTAGTACAAAGTACCGCCGGTCTCTAAAATCTCCTTATTTTTTATGAATTCTTGTTTACTTGATTTCTGTGTTACTTTGTATTCAAATCCCGGTGATAATTTTCCTATGTTATTTATCATCAATCTATGACATATTTGCTTTAACCATTGGTAGAGTTTGGCCATTTTGAGAGGATAACGTTCAATTTAAAACTTGGTTTTTTTTTTGTTTTTTGACTTGCAAAAGGTAGGGAGAACCCTACCTCATGTTAGATATTATATTAGATAGATAAAAACTATTACAAAGAGCAATAGTGGGGGTGTAAAAGATGAACACAACCAAATATGTGTTTAGGTTTGAGATGACGTAGAATTGAATTGTAAAGAGGGTAGTGGAATATTGTCTTACACCTCTAATAAATTCAAGCCTATGATCTCATCCCTCTCACACCCTTAAGATGCTGTGCACCAAAGGTGCTGACCACCCACTCAAAAAGACAAAACAACATAGGTTTAACAAAGTTTAGACTTAGTTACAAACAGGGAATGCATATATCCCACAAAAAAGCAACCGCAATCGCAGCTATTCGTTGTTGGCATCATCCAAACTCGGCTTAGAAACTGAAACTGGCTAGAGTAGATCAACTGCCCCTGCCTCCGCAACCTCAAGCATGATCTTCTTCTTTGAACTGTCATTGCCATCTAGCCAAAAAGAAAACCAGAATTTACCATCAACAATTATGTTATCAATAGTATGATGTTTGTTGTTGAAAGTTCTATCATTTCTAGTATGCCAAAAACTCCAGCAGACTGCAATGGTGATCAAGTGCCAAGAGTGTGTGAATCAAATCACCACTGTGAGAAGCATTTGAAAATAGAGATTGGCAGTTGTGGAATATTGAAGAGGGAAGTGTAGTATGTCGAGGTGTTAGTGGCCCTTTAGTGAAATATTGAAAAGGGAAGTATCTCTTCGAAAGTTTCCTTTTAGTGAGAGGCATGCCTAGATTTGATAGGTAATTTATCTTGCTTGCCGCCCAAAATATCAGAGAAAGTATGAAGTTTAGCTCTGGAATAACCGAAATACACAATTGAAGATTTTGAAAAGTTGATTTCTACACCAGAGATATTGGCAAATAGGTGAAAGAGCAGCTTCAAATTAATCACCTCTGGTTCCTCTCCTTTATAAAAGATAAGAGTGTCATCCGCAAATTGAAGTATAGATAATGATGCAAGACAGCCCCTGAGATTTAACTGAGAGAAAGTGCCACAATTCCTTCCACATTCTAGTATCTTACCTAACACATCCACTGCAAGAATAAAGAGCATAGGGGAAAGTGGATCTCTCTACTTTATTCCCCTCTTGGAGTTGATGATTCTGCCTCCTGTTCCATTAACCAGAACAGAGGATTTGGCTAATCTAAGAATGGAACTGATCTACCTGCACCAGTTAGGACCAAAGCCCCTGGCAGATAACATTTGCTCAATGAAATATCATCTCATAGTGTCAAATGCTTTCCGAAAATCTAATTTCAGCATTAGAGTATCAGATTTCTTGTAGCAATAGAATAGCTTCATAAGCAACCAAGAAACAATCCATCGTGGATTTATCTTTGAGAAAAGCACTTTGGGAAGAGGAGACCAATGAATCTAGAAGAGGGCATAGTCTATTGGCCATGATTTTGATGAAGATTTTAAGTGAGCAGTTGAGGAGGCTAATAGGCCTAAAATCTGAAACAGTGTTGGCGTCATCGCATTTAGGAATAAGCACAATATTGGAGTAGTTCAGCCTGGTGAGATTTATTGTTCCACTCTGGAGGTCCCGCATCATAGTAAATAGTTCTATTTGAATCACCTCCCAGAATTTCTGATAGAAACACATAGAGTAACCATCAGGTCTTGGGGCCTTGTCGCCACTCATTGAAATGACTGCATGCTTAACTTGTTCAAGGGTGAAGGGAGTCTCTAGGTCAAAAACATTGCCATTAGGGGTGGGATATAGAGGTTGCCAATCCACTCTGAAATCTGGAGAAGAAGAATTGTTGCAAATTTCACTAAAATGTGCTTCAAAGCAAGATTTAATAGTAGTTGGGTCAGTGATCAAGTCACCATTGTCCATTATAGAGTAGATGAGATTTTTCCTTCTTCGACCATTGGATATGGAATGAAAAAACTTAGTATTAGCATCACCTTCCTTAATCCAGGTGATTCTGAATCTTTGCCTCCAGTAAGTAACCTATGCTTTTACTATAGACTGAAACTATTGCTGAGCCGATAAGAGATCCGCAGATCGGGCAGCGTCTAAAGCTTAGACATCAGCTGCAATATCCAAAAGATGAATCTTATCAAGTAGCGCCTTCTTCTGGATAGATAAATGCCCGAATACCTTATTCTGCCATCGTCTAATTCTCCTTTTAAGCAGAATGAGCTTTTGAGCAAAGATGTCAACTGAGTAACCTCTGCAATGAAAACCTTCCCACCATGCAATTACTGCAGGGGTGAAGTTCTCATTAGTAAACCATGCTTTATTGAATTTGAAATAATTGATTCTTTTTGGCAATGAAATTCGAGTCAAGAATAATAGGGCAATGATCTGAAGCAATTCTAGGAAGAGTGTTAAATACATTGTGGGTGGAGAAGTTCGAAGGCACTAGAAATCAAGAACCTATCTAACCTGGCTAGAGTAGGATTTGCTCGAAGATTAGAACAAGTAAATCTCCTACCTGCAAGAAGGAGGTCTATAAGCTCAAGAGTTTGAATGAAGGTTCTAAATTCTCTCATATCTCTACTAGACCCTTGTCCTCCATTTTTCTTTAAATTAGACAATGTCACATTGAAATCACCACATAAAACCCAAGCATCACAGAGTAAACTCTGCCTATGGAAATTCTCACTAAGACAAGGTTTTGATCATCCAATTAAAACGGAGCATAAACTGAGGTTAATGGCCATTCTGAACATGATGTTCTGCTTCTGCATGATAGGGAAATGGAGAAAATGTCAACAGCAGAATAAAAAAAATCGAGTATGTTATCATCCCACCCAATAAGGAATCCACCACATCTATCAATGGCAGCAAGCTCTGCCCATTTGGTGATCATTCTTCCTCCAATAGATAATAATTTTCGAGTAGAAAGGTTGTTCAGCTTGGTTTCTTGGAGACAAACCACAGACACTTGAGCACTCCTTATACCATCCTTAATCAGGGTGCATTTGCTAGGGTTGCCTAACCCTTTGACGTTCCAACTGACTATCTTCATTGAGAAAATGTGAACATAAAACCAATACACAAAGCAAAGAACAGATACACTAAGGCACTCAGTTGAGTAGACCTTGTTGATCAGGAGGATCAACAGAGTCTTTCACTGGTTGCTTTAGTTTATCAAACGAGTGTGGCCCAATAGCCTCCGCTCCTACAGATTCAACTACCTTCATGATATATTCCTTACATAATAAAGCAAAAGGATTGTTGTAGGCATTAGTAACTGAAAGTATAGAAGATGAGATACTTTCTTTCTTGCATGATGCTGCCACCTTGATGGTGGCTAATAGATGCTTCATGGAAGGCCTAGTGTTGTTGTTCTTTGTTGCTGATCTGCTCCTTTTTCTTCATTTCCTAGGGCCTTCATCAAAGCCAAGAGGGATGGAAGTCGAACTGCTACGAGACTGTGGCCTTGATTTGCGGGGGATAAGGGATTTAGTCTTGAAGCTCTTTAACCCAACATCATTTAAACCCATGCTAAAGTGCATATCATGAGCTTTCTTAAGCTTTGCAAACCTCTTGATAACAATTTTCTTAAGAGAAGACTCCACAGCATGTTTGATATCATTGAAGAGCGATGTAGAAATAGTGACCACCCGACCTTTCCAAACCATTTGACGCACATCTTTTTCCTGTTTATTTTTGTCAGAGCTAGCAGAACTATCAAGAAAGTTGTTAGATTCCACAGAGTCAATTCCAAAATTATCCTCCTTGGAGTCTGAAATCTCCACAATAGGCAATGCATTAAAAACAAAATTCTTTGCCTTATCAGCCCCCATAGAAACATCCCTGCTCTTTTGAGGTGGTTTCAAATTCGAATTCTTAACTGCCAAATTCGAATACCTTCCATACTTGAGTCCGCCAATCCCGAGAAATTGAGATGTTTCACTGTTAACATATTGAGATTTGGTGCACCCTGGGATTGCGCAACTGGTTGCACAACATTCTCAATTGGACTCTTTCCCTTGGATTGTACAACTGGCTTATCTCCATTCCGAATTTGGCTCCTGCCCTGAGATTCCGCAACTGGCTAGTCCACATTCCTCATTTAGCTCTTGCCCTTAGCATCGCCAATGATCCCCGGAGGGTGAATTCAATAAGACTTACTGGTACGTGCAGCATAATCTTCTTTTCGCCTCCAAAAGGATGACGGGCCACTCCCAATGGCGAATAGTTGCACTTTGCCCTGCCGGACATCCTCCAATGCTATAGGCTGACCAAGGTTAAGCACTGGAACTTCGTGAGTCTACAACTCGTTAGATCATGGCACAATATATTTGACATTAATCACCTTTGGAATGTCAGTGAAGTCATCAACCTCGATGAGGACCAAGGCCTGGTCCTTGGAGGACACCTCCTTCATCGCACTACTCATCATGATAAGCTTACCAAAAGGATGTACCAGGTGTTCTAGAGATGAGTGATTCCACATGTGGAAGGGATGGATAGGGATATTTATCCAAACATAGCTAGGTCGAGGTTTTAGCTTGGCATCATAGTCCATGGACCACGACGAAAATGCAGCATTGAAGCCTGAGAACTGGAAGACTCCATCGGCAAAGCCTTCCTGGCTTCCTTTTCCGTAGGGAATTGGGCATGGAAAACACCTTCACTGACCTTTTTGAGCACCCATCAGTTCCCCTGCCTCTTTCATGCAAAAATTAGGGCGCTTTAAACCGCCTTGTTCTCCGGCCTAGTCTTGGGGTTAATCAGGTGCAAGAAGGCACTCGCATGCAATGCCGGAAGGGCCGCCGCAATCTCTGGGATGTGGGGGATTTTGACTTCTAAGAATTCACGGCAATTGAACATGGGGAAATTTGTAACGCCCCGAATTCCAAAATACACTGAATTCGAGATTCCACAGGATCTTTACACTTCATTTAGTACAATTTTACAAGGAAATTAAAACTTTTCACTTTACATCAGAGTTACATGGAAAACTTTACTCTTTACATTTGCACAGCGGAAGTAAATTTACAACATTTAAATAAATGTACAACAATATTGAATAATCTCTAAGCATCTATTCCTCTTTAATCTTTATCATGTCACTTACCTGCATATAAAACTGTGGGTACGTCAGTTTATTCAACCGACAAACATTATACACGGCCATCCTCTCTATGCCGGAAATAGTATAACTAATTTTCCATATTTAACAAACACAAACTTGTCACATATCAAACTAAAGGGAACACCCTATTGATGTCGTGTTGTGATTGTGCTCTTAGTCCTTAATGCAATTAATCATGTTACATGACACTAATGCACACTTGTTCGGATTTTATGCATCCCATACTACATAGGTCCGAGGGCAAGCCTCTTAATCGTTCTTCATCTTGTAGGGTTCAATCCCTCGTCATATCTTAATCTACTACTGTAACTACGGTAAGTATCTTAGATGATCTATGAGTACAAGCTCGTGTACAGAAAACCTGGAGGGAAATCCCATGCCATGTCTTGACGCATCAAGCATGCATTCTGTGGCAATTCAGCCTCCTTCATGGCACACGATCCTCTTGTAGTCACCAAACATCCCACAAGCGTCGCCAAGATCCCGATCTTCTGTTAGTAGTGCCCACGCCATGTCTTGACGCATCAAGCATGCATTCTGTAAATCACACCCACATCGCAGACTCGAGGCTCACATACTTGTGTTTTTCTCTCACTTTCATACCTCTTCACTATGTACTAAATCCTTAAATTTAATAAAATCATGAACAAAATCAATCTCTTAGAGTTAGCCCTCTCACTACTATCGGTCTTATTTCTTTCATTTCAAAATGACCCAAACTGGTCTTTTCAATATCAATAATCATAATTATTCATCACTTTCACTTGCCGGTGTGAGTTTTGGCTACACTCTAATTTTCAATTTCAATTAATAATTCATATATGTTTGAGTTTTTCATACTCAATAACATTTCTTTTCCAATCACATGATTTCAAATTATTCATGAGTCCATAGACATACATAGAATTTAATTATTCCTTATGTATTTCATCAATATTATTTCCACATTAATATCACATCACTAGTTATATAATCAAAATGAGTATTCACAACTCATAATTGTCACACTATTCTCCAATGAGAATAATTCACATCACTTCACTTCATGTAATTTCTATCTTTATTATATTTCTTTTCTAACACTTCATTTAAAGTTCTTTTGCAAATTATAACCTTCACAAAAATATAAATGTAGAACCCTAACTTTATTTATACATTTGTTCTCAAAACATACTATATTTTATGTAAATAATTCCCAAATTATTTTTCATAAGACCCACATATTTTTAGAATAATAATCATATTTTTTTCATAATTTTTAATCACCAAAAACACCCACAAAAAATATTTTTTCCCACACTTTAATACTGGCCGAGCCCAGTATTCGAACCCACAACCAGAGAGAAACAAGCCACAGGCACAGGCCACTAGGCCACTTGCGCCAGCGGTATGAAGGAGAGCTGAGAGCATTAAGTGCTCTCGGCTGCAGTTACTTTCTTTTTCAAAAATACAAAACAATATACGTTGCTAACGGGATTCGAACCAGCAACCCATGAGACACTCGAACCCACTGTAGTAATTAAGGTCATCCCAACCACTTGAGCTATAAGCTCAGGTTGTCATAGTTCAACTCGAAATCTAATTAAATCGAATCTCTCTGTTTAATAGAACATTTCGATGTTCAACAAGCTCTCATTTAATTTTACTCTTACTAAACTTACTGTAAATTTCCAGATTAATTATTCCCAACATAATTTACACTCCAGTATATAAAAATAATTTTTTCCCAATAATCGACACATATTTTCCATACAATTGGTTAAATTTATAAGCTACTACTACCACATTTCTTTTTCGACATTTCTTATCTAATTTTAATTTCCATAATCTCTACATCAATTTTCTGTTTTTATTCATTTCACAACACACAAATAATATTTTTTTTTAGTCATCTAATACAACATTATCACAAGAGTCCATTTAATCACATAAAGCAACATTGTCAATTTACTAACTTTTGCATATAGTCCTTGATGTTAATGATGAATTTTCTTCAAGCAATCCATAGCTATAATTTATTTACTCAACTTAAATTTAATGATAGAACCACATACAATTTTCATATCAACATTTCAATTAATCAATAAGTCATTTTTCCAATTAAAATGTGTACCCTTATTAATCTTTTTCATGCATCATTAATTAAATTTAATTCTAGCATGCTTCCTAATTAGAAATACGAAAAATTACTCACCTTAATTGGAGAGAAACACAATTAGCAACACCTCCTAAACAAATGTCTTTGCCAAGAGAGCGGTCCTCCTTCTCCTCGATGCGCACACGAACCTCCAAGATGCCAAAACCGAGAGCTCCTAATGCCGACCTCCCTCTTTGATGCAAGCAAAACTCCCACACACAACTCTCAATCTTTTAACTTACTTACTAAACTACTAGATAATGTATTTTAAACTATAGGTTTGGAGGAATAATTAGTACAAAATAACTAGGCAGGGGGGGGGGGGGCGGGGGGTTATTTATACTAAAATTTTAGGAAAATGGAAGGCTAGGATTAACTTAGGAGTTAGGAACAAAAGGCTAAGATTCAAGGAGGAGTTACAATAACCAACCATGATCAAGTAACCACCACCCATGACTCCACTTGAAAATTTTCTTTTCCCTCCAAAGATCAAAACCGGCCATGCACAAGTATGGTGCATTTGCACGTGTACGTGCAATGCACGTGCATGCAACTTGTCACCATTTGAAAATTGTACATTATATTTTACATAAAAATAATCTTTAAAATGTGTTCTACATTACAAGTTGTATAAAAATAGCTCATGGGCTTTAGTTTATGGGCCAAAATAATAATTTATAAAAAGAAAATAAATAAATTCAATTTGGGCTTTAAAAAGAAAGGTTTTTTTTTTGTCTATTTGAAAAAAGGGCTTTTATATAAAAATAATTAAAGGGCACATATTTATATACATATACTCATCATGAAGAAAATAATCATAAGATTTAATTCTACCAAAACAATATTCACACTACGTGCAAAATAAAATAATTTTCATTAAATGAAAATCGGGGTATTACAACACTCCCTCCTTAGAATAGTTCCATCCCCGGAACTACAATCAAGAGCGAGAAAACAAACACTCAGCACAAGACAAAAAAATACAAAATACAACTCAAGCAAAATGCTCAGGATAGTCCTTCAACATCCTCTCCTCAGACTCCCAAGTAGCCTCTTCAACCCAATGGTCTCCAGACTACCTTGACCATCGGTATCGTCTTATTCCTCAAGACTTTCTCTCGACGATCAACAATCTCGACAGGAGACTCGATGTAATGAAGATCCAATTGCAAACCTTCCGGCACTTCAGGCAAATGATGACTCGGATCTAGAATATAACCTCTCAGCATAGACACATGAAAGACATTGTGCACCTGAGATAACTCTTCCGGTAACTCAAGCTGGTAAGCAGTTTTTCCGATCCTTTTCAATATCTTATACGGGCCTATAAACCTCAGGGCTAACTTTCCGCCTTTGCCAAATCGAATCACACCTTTACTGGGCGATACTTTCAGAAAGACGAAGTCACCTTCCTCAAACTCAAGGTCCCTTCTCCGGTTGTCTGCATAGCTTTTCTGCCTGCTCTGAGCTTCTACCAACCTTTTCCTGATCAGATCAATCTTTTCAGAGGTTTGCTGTACAAGCTCAGGACCAAACAACTGACGCTCCCCAACTTCAAACCAACAAACAATTATTCTGCACTTCCTGCCATACAAAGCTTCGTACGGTGCCATCCCAATGCTAGTCTGAAAACTGTTGTTATAGGCAAACTCTACCAAGGGTAAATGCCTTTTTCAACTACCTCCAAAGTCTAGTACACAACATCGAAGCATATCCTCAAGAATACGGTTGACTCTCTCGGTCTGCCCATCGGTTTGTGGATGAAAAGCAGTACTGAAATCCGTCTTGGTACCCAAAGCTGTCTGAAGACTCCTCCAGAAATGCGAAGTAAACCGCGCATCTCGATCAGACACGATAGTTGACGGAACACCATGAAGCCGGACGATCTCGCCAACATACAACTCAGCTAACTTATCCATCGAAGCAGTGAGTTTCATCGCCAAAAAGTGAGCGGACTTGGTTAGTCGATCGACTATAACCCAAATCACATCATTGCCTTTAGGACTCTTAGGCAATCTCGTAATGAAATCCATACTGATGCTATCCCACTTCCACTCCGGAATGGGTAATGGCTGTAATAGACCTCCGGGTCTCTGATTTTCGGCTTTGACTTGCTGACAAACCTCACACTTCGCCACAAATTCAGCTACATCCCGCTTCAAACCTGACCACCAGAAATGCGATTTGATGTCTCTGTACATCTTAGTACTTCCAGGATGTACCGACAAAAGAGTAGCATGCGCTTCCTGAAGAATACTCTCTTTCAGGTCTGCCTGATTCGGAACACATAGCCTCTCTCCAAACCACAGCACTCCATCCTTGATTTGAAATCCGAGCAACCTGCCAGCACTAACCTGCTCCTTCATCTCCAAGATATCAGCATCAACCTCCTGACTTGCAATGATCCTTCCATTCAAAGTAGGCTGAAGCCTCAACTGAACTAAAGATGCTCCCAATCCTTACAAGACAACCTCAATACCTGCTCGATCCAATTCCTCAATCAGATGCTTCTGAGTTGTAATCAAACTGGATAAACTGCTCTTGCGACTAAGTGCATCAGCAACAACATTAGCTTTCTCAGGATGATACTTGATCTCAGGTCGCATGTCCTCAAGCACTTCCAACCATCTCCGCTGCCTCAAATTCAGGTCCTTCTGCTGATATATGTACTTCAAACTCTTGTGGTCCGTGTACATGTTCAATTTCTCACCGTACACGTAGTGTCTCCATTGCTTCAGGGCAAAGATAATCGCAGCCAACTCCAGATCATGAGTCGAGTAATTCTTCTCATGCGGTCGTAGTTGCCTAGACCCATATGCGATTACTCTTCCTTCTTGCATTAAGACACAACCAAGCCCCCGATGTGAAGTATCGCTATAAACATCATACTCAACACCTGCTCTAGGTAAAGCCAAAATAGGTGCAGTAGTCAGCTTCTCTTTCAACTCCTGAAAGCTCGCCTCACATTGCTCAGTCCACTTGAAGTTCACATTCTTTTTGGTCAGACCAGTAAGCGGCACGGCTATCTGAGCATAATCTTGAATGAATCTCCTGTAGTATCCATTCATTCCAAGAAAACTTCTGACTTCCTTCACTGTAGTAGGCCTAGCCCAATCTCTCACTACCTCTATCTTCTGAGGGTCAATTGCCACTCCCTCTTTAGAAAGGATGTAACCTAGGAATGCCACTTCAGATTTCCAGAAATCACACTTGGATAGCTTGGCATACAACTCCTGCTCTTCCAGCTTCTTCAAAACTGCTGCCAGATGCTTAGTGTGCTCCTCCTCCGACTTGGAGTACACGAGAATATCGTCGATAAACACCACGATGAAAGAATCAATGAATGGCCTTAGAACTCTGTTCATCAAATCCATGAAGATTGCAGATGCATTCGTCACTCCAAATGGCATAACTAAGAGTTCGTAATGCCCATGTCGAGTTCTAAATGCAGTTTTGTGCACATCTTCAGCTTTCACTCGAACTTGGTGATATCCTGATCGAAGATCTATTTTGGAGAAAACAACTGCTCCTTGTAGACGATCGAACAAGTCATCAATTCGGGAGATAGGAAACTTATTCTGAACAGTGACCTTATTCAGCTCCGGGTAATCGATGCACATTCTCATCGATCCATCCTTTTTCTTTACCAAAAGCACTGGTGCTCCCCAAGGTGACGCACTAGGTTGAATAAAGCCTTTCTCCAACAGTTCCTCAATCTGCCGTTTCACGTCATCCTGTTCCACTGGAGCCATCCTATACGGTGCCTTAGAAATGGGTGCACTTTCCGGTTGAACAGTGATGCTGAACTCTACATCACGATGCGGGGGTAACCAAGGAAAATCATCCAAGAACACGGTCGGATAGTCCCGAACCACAGGAATCCTTTGCACTTCCACAGAAATCTCTTCCTTGCGGATAGCTACCACCAGCCTAGAACACTTCTTCTTCCCTTGGAAAGTGACTTCAGGTCCACCTGGAGCCTTCACTGTTACCGTCTTGGTCTTGCACTCGATGCTTGCACTGTACACCGACATCCGATCAATGCCAATGATAACATCGACTCCCAAGATAGTCAGCTCGATCAGATTAATTCCGAAGATTTTGTCCCCAATCACAATCTCGCAATCCGCATAGTACCGATCAGTGTTTAAAGTCTTCTCTGATGGAGTAGCTACTGCTAAGATCTTGCCTGTAAAAATCTTCGGTTCAACTCCCAACACTTTAGCAAATTTAGGAGACATAAAAGTATGAGAGGATCCAATATCGAACAACACAACAACTTTCATTCCATTTAAATAAAGTTTCCCTATTACATAATACACACTCATTATGTAACAGTTCACTAAATAAACGGGAAAAAGAAACAACATAAACCTCTAAACATCCGCCCTCGTACCGTGATGACATGATCTACTTCATCGGCATCAGCTTCCGTCAAGGCAAATACTCGCCCTGGTTGGTACGATCTTTTCCTAGTCTGCTGCGTTGGTACATTGCGATTACCATTCCGTGGCTTGGGGCATTGAGATTGGTAATGTCCTGTCTCACCACAGTTGAAGCAAGTTACCGCAGGAGGTCTCACCACATTGTTCCCAGGTCTTCCAGCCATACTAATAGCGTTCACCCCTGTCGGTTTGAACCTTTGTGCAGATGGTTGTCCCTTGAAATTCCCAGAATGTGCGGGCCTCTCTCCAGACTGCCAGTTGTTCCTCCGGTTCTAAACAACATGAAACTGCTCCATATCTGCTTCCGTGGCTGCTGCACGCTTGACCAACTTGTCGAATCTTCTGATACCAAGAGGTATCATCCGGGACCTCAAGCTCGGCCTCAATCCATGCTCGAACTTACGAGCCTTCTTCTCCTCATCCATCACTAATTCAGGAGCGTACCTAGAGAGCTGAGTAAATTTGGTCTCGTACTCTCTAACTGACATGCCACCTTGTTGTAGTGATAGAAACTCCATAACCTTCTTCTCCTGGACGTCGGAGGGGAAATAGTGACTGCAGAATTCTTCCAGAAATTACTCCTAGCCAAGAACTATGCCTCCCATTGTCTGCTTCATCGACTGCCACCACACAGTCGCATCCTTCTCAAGTTGCAGAGTCGCCAACTTCACCATGCTGCCTTCAGGGGTTTCCAGCACTTCAAAAATCGTCTCTACCTGACGAATCCAGTTGTCAGCCGCATCAGGGTCTGACTTCCCTTCGAACACAGGTGGTTTCATCCGTTTGAACGATTCCACGAGTTTGATCGCCTCGGGAACCGGATTCGCAAGTACCCTTTCTTAGTTCTGATTCATGACCACGGCGTTGAGCGTCTGATAGACCCTTGCGAGTTCCGTTTCCAGATCCAAACCTTCCCCGTTTCTAGCTCCTCTTCTAGCTATATTCTGATGCAAAAGATCCATTAAATTCAAAGTATAAGACATGAATTTTAAATCAACTTGCATTTCATTAAATTCCAAACTTTATACATTCGAATTGAAAAACATTTCTTGACATCAGAATGAAAACAATAGAAGCTACAACAGTCTAACTCCTACGGTTCCTCTTCGCTTCTCGAAGTTCTCCTCGTAGTTCATCAACTTCTTCCTTCAGCACATTGGTCATATTCTTCCTCTTCTCGAGTTCCTATACACGATGACTGAGAACTGAAAAGTCGTTGATATGGGTCAGGAATAAAGCGTGGCTCACCCTGAGCCACCAGATCTCCTCAGGATACGCGTCCTTCCTGATCCTCCAGATCAGCCACGTCAGCACCGGAAAACCGCCCGGAGATCTGCCACGTCAGCCCGGAAACCACTCCGGCGCCTGCCACGTCAGCCCTATACCGCCCGACTTTCCACCGCTTCAGCCAATCGGGTAACCGGGTCCGGCCCAGCCCCAAACGGGTCTAGACCCGATTGGAAACTCCTATAAATACCAGGCCCTCTCCTTTCTTAAGAGGGTAATCAATCTTTTCTCCCCTAAACCCTAGTTACTGTTGCTCTTATCTTAAAGTAACTGACTAGATCGTCGGAGGGTCTGCCAACCGGGACCAACCCCGGTGTTTCGAGACCGTCTGCAGGTACACCAGACCTCGGATCCGAGCCACCTGATCCGAGCCCAGACACCCGCCTCACTCCAGCCTGTCGCAGGTACCGCTCGGCCAGCCGAGGGTCGCCTCTGAAGAAGCTTTCTCCTTCAAAACAAATCGAGTAAGAACTCACACCTGGTGCAACCACACGTATCCCAGATTCAAACCGCATCAGGTTGGCGCCGTCTGTGGGAAAGCGACTTCGGAACCCGACCCGAGTACTACCGCCGAGGTACCTCGATCACCGAACTCCTATGGCTTCCAAAGGCAAGGGGGCTGCGTCCTCCGTCAACCGACGAGACACACTCCCATCAAATACCAACGCCGGGCCCCGCACATCAAAGCACAGGGCCTCCCGACAGGGGTCCCAGCGGGCCCCCACTCCTCCAATCCAACCTGACCTTCGAGGGGTAATCTCCAATCGGCAGGCTGACCGCAGTAGGGAAAGGGCCGCTTCCAACTCGGTCCCGAACCGTCCTAGGCCACCGCCGGAAGAACGAATGCCCGCACTCAGCCGAGTCGGGAGGCAACCACCGGTCCAACCAGCCCGAGCTGAGGGAGCTCCTGTTACTCAGCAGGAGTTCCAGGATTTCCGAAGGGAGATCCTTGGGGCTCTCCAACGGGCCCCCAGGGAGGAAGCACGCCGTTCCCAAACCAGGTTAGACGCCGAGGCCAGCGTCTCTCGCTCCTCAACAATCCAGCCCGAAGCCGAGGGCGTGCTCCTAAGGCGCCTCCAAGAAATGGAGGACCGAATCGATCATATGGGCGACGGTGTCGGAGCCGGTCAGGGGTACAAACCTGTCCGACCCCCCTTTTCCGCCCTCATTATCCAAGCTGAAATTCCCCAGAACTTCCGACCCCCACAGTTCGAGACCTATAACGGCGAAGGGGATCCTGCTGATCACATGGAGGGTTTCAAAACCCTCATGATGATTCACAGCGCATCGGATCCTCTGCTGTGCCGAGCTTTTCCTGCCACCCTTCGGGGTCCGGCTCGTGAGTGGTTCTCAAAACTCGCCCCCGGCTCCATTTACTCCTTTGATCAACTGGAAGGCAATTTCCTCGCCCATTTTGTAACTAGCCGGAAGGCCGAAAGAACGAGCGCCTCCCTACTGGGGCTCAGGCAGGAAGGGGGGGAATCACTCAGGGCGTTTGTCCGGAGATTCACGGCGGAAGCAAGGTCGGTCTCCTCTCTCGATCCGGGCGTCGCCTCCGCGGCATTTCGGCACAACGTCCGTCATGGACAGCTGAAAGCTTCTCTGGCAAAGAAGCCCCCGATCGATTTTCCCGACCTCCTCAACCGAGTCGAGAAGTACATCAGGGCAGAGGAAGCCCTAAACCCCGACGAATCCAGGGAAGCACTCGGGAAAGGGAAACGGAAGGCCGAGGAAGTCGAGCCTTCGAAAAAGGCTCCAAAGGACGGGGGCACCATGAAGAAGGTACCACCGGTTCCTCGCTTCGAAAGATATACCCCACTCACACAAAATGTGTCCTCCATACTCCTGGCGATCGAGGACAGAGACCTCGTTCAGTACCCCCCTCGACCGTCCAACAACACCAGCAAGAAAAGGGATCAACGGTTCTACTGCCGCTTCCACCGAGACAACGGGCACGACACAGATCACTGCCGCGCCCTGAAAGATGAAATCGAGGCCTTGATTCAGCGAGGATACCTCCGGGAGTATAAGAGGGATGATGCTCGGGCGCAAAGGGACACGAGGAACAGGAGAACCTCACCTCCTCCTCGAGCTCCCCTACAACTCCCCAGGCAAGAGCAGGAGCTGGAAGAACCGGACGACCAACCCATACTGCACTGCGTCCACGGAGGGCCCATGGGAGGGGATTCTAACACCTCCCGTAAGGCATTCATCCGGGACGTTAATGCCGTCCAAGGACCTCTCACTCCTCAAATCCAACCACTCCCCGTCTCCTTCTCGGGTGACGACCTGGAGGGGGTTCGGCTCCCACATTGCGACGCCCTCGTGATCAATCTCAGCATGGCAAACTTTGATGCTCGGCGGATCCTGGTAGACAACGGGAGCTCGGTCAACATTCTGTTCCTCGATGCTTTCGAGAACCTAAAGCTCCCCCGAAGCAGACTTAAGCCGGCAGGATACACCCTGCACGGATTTTCTGGAGTTCCGGTGACAATCGAGGGGATCGTCACGCTGGATGTCACGGCGGGCACGGCCCCGAATCGGAGAACCGAGTCGATGGACTTCATGGTTGTCAACATCAAGGCAGCCTATAATGCCATACTCGGCCGACCGGGCCTATGCTCCCTCCAGGCTGTTCCCTCGGCCTACCACCAGAAGATGAAGTTCCCTACCAGTACCGGGGTAGGAGTGGTCCGAGGGAACCAAGAAGCCGCTCGCTCCTGTTATATGACAGCAATAGGAAGCGGAGTGCTTCCCCTCGACGCCGTGGAGATGCAGCCCCAAAGGACCCAGCCAGAGCCGGAGTCGGCAGACGAGTTGGAGGATATCTCCTTCGAGGCAGAGGATTCATCGAAACAATTCCGAATAAGTCGCTCCCTCGCGCCTCGCCTCAAGTCCGACCTCATCACCTGCATCCGGCGCAATGTCGATCTGTTTGCCTGGAAGCCCTCTGACATGCCGGGAATTTCCGAGGAACTCATCATGCATAAACTCAGCGTGATCCCCGGCTCGAAACCAGTGGTACAGAAGCGACGCAAGTTCGCGCCAGAGCGACAACAGGCGGTTAATGCAGAGGTCGATAAACTCCTTGCCGCGCGCTTCATCCAGGAGGTTAGCTACCCCGAGTGGCTGGCAAACGTCGTCATGGTGAAAAAGGCGAGCGGGAGCTGGAGGATCTGCATTGATTTCACGGATCTCAACAAGGCGTGCCCGAAGGACCCATTCCCCCTTCCCAGGATCGATGCTCTCGTCGATGCAACATCGGGTCACGAGCTCCTATCCTTCATGGACGCGTTTTCAGGCTACAACCAGATCCGCATGTTCCCTCCCGACATCGCCAAGACGTCCTTCGTCACGGATCAGGGGCTCTATTGCTACAGAGTCATGCCCTTCGGGCTTAAGAACGCCGGGGCCACATACCAGAGGCTCGTCAACCGGGTCTTCAAGGAACAGATCGGGCGCAATATAGAAGTGTATGTGGATGACACACTCGTCAAGAGCCGGCGGGGAGAGGATCACGTAGCCGATCTGGAGGAGGCCTTTGGGGTACTTCGGACACATAACATGAGGCTTAACCCGAGCAAGTGCGCCTTCGGCGTCTCCGCGGGAAAGTTTCTCGGGTTCATTATCAGCCAAAGGGGAATCGAAGCGAACCCCGAAAAGATCCAAGCAATCCTAGGCATGGCCCCTCCGAGGAACATCAAAGAAGTCCAACGGCTGACTGGGAGACTGGCGGCCATCGGCCGTTTCCTCTCCAAGTCCGGAGAGAAGTCTCTTCCCTTCTTCAAAGCCCTGCGAGGCACCGACGGGTTCGAGTGGGGAGTACAGCAGCAAGAGGCCTTCGCCCAGTTAAAGGAATACCTCGCGAACCCCCCTCTTCTCAGCAAGCCCGAACCAGGAGAGCCACTCTGGCTCTACCTATCAGCCTCGGAGAAAGTGCTCAGTGCCGTTCTCGTTTGGGAGGAAGAGGGATCACAGAAGCCTGTATACTACGTCAGCAAGGTCTTACTCGATGCCGAGACCAGGTACTCCCGGATGGAGAAAGTAGCGTACGCCCTGGTCATGGCCGCGCGAAAACTCCATCCATATTTTCAATCTCATTCTGTCCAAGTGCTGACGGACCAACCCCTGAAGGCGGTACTCTACAAACCAGAAAGCTCGGGTCGACTCGTGAAATGGTCGATTGAGCTCAGCCAATATGACATTGGCTATCAGCCCAGAACAGCAATCAAGGGGCAGGCGCTCGCAGAGTTCATTACGGAGTGCACTATCTCTAAGCACCCTGCAAACACGGAGAGCGACCAGATGTGGGAAGTTTACGTCGATGGTTCCTCCTGCGAGGCAGGCAGCGGAGCAGGCATCATCCTCCGAGGCCCAGACGGTTTTCTTCTGCAGTATTGCCTTCGCCTCAACTTCCCGGCCTCTAACAACGAGGCCGAATACGAGGCAATGATCGCTGGGCTCACCCTGGCTCATCAAGCCGGTGCCAAACAGATCAGGGCTTTCAGCGACTCCCAGCTCGTGGTCAACCAGATCACCGGGGAGTACGAGGCCCGAGACGATCGCATGGTTCGTTACCGAGCTGTAGTTCAACGCCTACTCTCGTCCTTCGACGAGTCGGCTGTTTTGAGGATCCCTCGGGAGCAGAACGTCCAGGCTGACGCTCTGTCAAAATTGGCATCCTCTTCCTTCGAAGGTCTCGACCGCACGGTCCTGATCGAGGTCATGCTAAAACCCAGTATCGACATCCCGGAGGTCCTGAGCATCGAAGATGGAGCGCCCCCCGAAGACTGGACAACTCCAATTAGGCGATTTCTCGTCAAGGGAGAGCTCCCGGAAGACCGAGCCGAAGCGAGAAGAGTCCTGTCCCGAGCGGAAAGGTTCACAATGATCGACTCAACACTCTTCAAAAGGTCCTACACAACCTCGGATGGACGGCCTTATCTCCGCTGCCTCACTCCCAGTGAAGCCGAATATGCTCTCAAAGAATTACACGAGGGGATTGGCGGGTGTCACATGGGAAGTCGTTCGCTCGCGCGAAAGGCTTTGAACCACGGGTACTACTGGCCCACCATGCTGCAGGACGCTCTAAATCTAGTCAAAAAGTGTGGCCCCTGTCAAAGATTCTCCCCCATCAAGAGGGTTCCTCAAGCAAACCTACGATCCATGGCCAGTCCAACCCCCTTTGCAATGTGGGGGATGGATCTGGTAGGCCCTTTTCCCAAGGCGACAGGGCAACGAAAGTTCCTTATAGTCGCCATCGACTACTTCACCAAATGGATCGAGGCGGAGCCACTAGTTACGATCACCGAGCAGCAGACTCAACAATTCTTCTGGAAGCACATTATCTGTCGGTTCGGGATCCCCCAAGTGCTCGTTACGGATAACGGGACCCAGTTTGCAGGCAAGCATTTCCGCAAGTTCTGCGAAGACCTCGGTATCCAGCAGCGCTTCTCTTCGGTATGCCATCCCCAATCCAACGGACAGGCAGAGAACGCGAACCGTCAGATCCTCGATGGACTCAAGAAGCGACTCGATAATTCCTCCAAGGGGCTATGGGTCGACGAGCTGCCGAGCGTCCTCTGGGCCCATCGAACAACAAAAAGAATCCCGACGGGGGAGTCACCCTTCAACTTAACGTACGGTGCTGAGGCCGTCATTCCCTTGGAAATAGGTATCCCCTCTCCCCGAATTATGGCTTATGACGAAACAAGCAACTCCATGCAACTGCGAGCAGACCTGGACCTCATTGACGAGGTCAGGGAGAAGTCATCCATCAGAAGGAACATTTACCAGCAAAGAATCGAGAGGTTCTATAACAAGAAGGTGCGCCCAACAAACATTGCTCTCGGAGATCTTGTCCTCCGGAAACTGGCGGTTTCCAATCCCGGCCAGAAGAGGAAGTTGGCACCAAACTGGGAGGGCCCTTATAAGGTTTCAGAGGTCGTACGACCGGGTACCTATCGCCTGATCGACACCGACGGCAAGCCTGTCAAGAGGCCCTGGAATGCGGAACACTTGATCAAGTTCTTAGGAGAATAGCCTCCATGTAAAACGAAACTCTAAAAACGGCACGTTGGGCCTTGTCTTTTGTAAAGTCCTGTAAACGGCACGTCGTGCCTAGACTTGTCTGTAACAAGCGTATATTGTAAACGCCAGCTTTCTTAGAAACAAGCTTATGACTCCAATTCTTGTAAACAGATGAAGGACCCCTCACAAAACTCGTCACTCGGATGAAATCGCGAGCCCAAACATGCTTCTCTTACAAGCGTGGGTCTCGTCCCTCGGATGAAATTGCGAGCCCAATCATGCTTCTCTTACAAGCGTGCGTCTCGTCCCTCGGATGAAATCGCGAGCCCAAACACGCTTCTCTTACAAGCGTGGGTCTCGTCCCTCGGATGAAATCGCGAGCCCAAACACGCTTCTCTTACAAGCGTGCGTCTCGTCCCTCGGATGAAATCGCGAGCCCAAACACGCTTCTCTTACAAGTGTGGGGCTCGTCCCTCGGATGAAATCGCGAGCCCAAACACGCTTCTCTTACAAGCGTGGGGCTCGTCACTCGGATGAAATCGCGAGCCCAAACACGCTTCTCTTACAAGCGTGGGGCTCGTCACTCGGATGAAATCGCGAGCCCAAACACGCTTCTCTTACAAGCGTGGGGCTCGTCACTCGGATGAAATCGCGAGCCCAAACACGCTTCTCTTACAAGCGTGGGTCTCGTCCCTCGGATGAAATCGCGAGCCCAAACACGCTTCTCTTACAAGCGTGCGTCTTGTCCCTCGGATGAAATCACGAGCCCAAACACGCTTCTCTTACAAGCGTGGGGCTCGCCCTCGGATGAAATTGCGAGCCCAAACACGCTTCTCTTACAAGCGTGGGGCTCGTCACTCGGATGAAATCGCGAGCCCAAACACGCTTCTCTTACAAGCGTGGGGCTCGTCACTCGGATGAAACCGCGAGCCCAAACACGCTTATCTTACAAGCGTGAGGCTCGTCGCTCGGATGAAATCGCAAGCCCAAACACGCTTCTCTTACAAGCGTGCGTCTCGTCCCTCGGATGAAATCGCGAGCCCAAGCACGCTTCTCTTACAAGCGTGGGGCTCGTCACTCGGATGAGATCGCGTGTCCAAACACGCTTTTCTCACAAGCATGGGACTCGGCTCAAAACGCCTTTCCATGAGAACATGTGCAGGAGCTCGGCTCCGACTCCGAGCAGGGTGGGAGTCCCCTCCGGGGGCTCCACGACCTAAGCACTCGGCGGCGGGGCTACGCTACGCCTGCAGTTGTCTTTCTCACCGTTGTGGGGGCTCGGTACCCGTCCCTCGCTCGGTTTGACCTCCTCGGAGGCCACCAACCGAGACTCGAGGCGACATTCGCCAGCCACTCCCGCACCGTCTCTCCACGAGAACATGTGCAGGAGCCCGGCTCCGACCCCGAGCAAGCACTCGGCGGCGGGGCTACGCTACGCCTGCAATTGTCTTTCTCACCGTTGTGGGGGCTCGGTACCCGTCCCTCGCTCGGTTTGACCTCCTCGGAGGCCACCAACCGAGACTCGAGGCGACATTCGCCAGCCACTCCCGCACCGTCTCTCCACGAGAACATGTGCAGGAGCCCGGCTCCGACCCCGAGCAAGCACTCGGCGGCGGGGCTACGCTACGCCTGCAATTGTCTTTCTCACCGTTGTGGGGGCTCGGCACCCGTCCCTCGCTCGGTTTGACCTCCTCGGAGGCCACCAACCGAGGCTCGAGGCGACATTCGCCAGCCACTCCCGCACCGTCTCTCCGCGAGAGCAAGCGCAGCATCTCGACATCGACCCCGAGCAGGGCAGGTGTCCCCTCCGAGGGCACCGCGACCTAAAACGCTCGGCGGCGGGGCTACTACGCCTGCAGTTGTCTTTCTCACCGTTATGAGGGCTCGGCACCCATCCCTGAGGCCTCATTTATTATGCCTGCGAATCCGAAACGGTGGAAGACGAAACGTCACCATTAATGATGCCTAAGAAGGCGAAACGTCGCCATTATTGACATAGTCACACCAACTACACTCGGCACCCAAGGCAATCGAGGTTCCGAAGAACAAATGATCTTATTCATTACTCATCGCTTACAACTCAATGAATAAAAACGCAAATACAATGAAGGCTCTCAACTCACTCACTCAGCCGGGAACTCAAATTCAGGGCTCCTGTGACGCTCAGCTATCCCAACCAAGGAAGACGTACCCGCCACTGAGCTCTCCGCGTCATCTGGCTGTGTCACAACCGGCGAAGGCGCCGGCAACCTCCCTGGAGTGGAGTTACTTGCCTCTTCAACAAGACCAGCACCCAGTATGAGCTTCAACTGGCGAATCTCCAATTCTTTCTCTATGACGGCCTCGCGAAGAGAAGACTCGGAGGCCGACCGCCCGCTAGAAGTATCCGAGACTGCCCAGTCCTTCTCAATAACCCACCAGTCCCGGTCGGCTACAATCTTTCTCAAACGAGCCACCTCTAGACCGAGCTCTCTAGACTTGTCCAAAAAGTAATTCTTGGCAGCCTCTCGGTCCCGAGCCAACTTTCGTTGGCGAGCTAGCCTCTATCAAAAAGAAAATACAAGAATCACAAAATGCAAGTGTTGTAGAGTCGGCCCAAAAATTTCTATATTTCATTTCATCTCAAAAAGATACAAAATTTGCGGTGGCCAGTCCGCCGAGGGCATTTACAACAGGGAGAAATAAAAACAAAAAACATCTAGTCTTGAGGGTCGAGGTGCACCTCTTCTTCGTGGTGGCCGCCGTCGTCACCATCACCCCCCGGGGTCGGAGGCAAGTCTGGCTTCCACCCGAAGCCGAGGTGGTCAACATTGCACTCCGGATAGATGTACTTGAAGTGAGACTTGGCCTGCTCGTAAGCCTCGTCTTGCGCCGTCATCAGCGTATCCCCCAAGGCCGCCTCCAAGTCCGCCAGGGCCTTCTTCGCCTTCTCCTTCTCCGCCGTCTCGGCCGCGATCTTCTTCAACAGGTCCTCTCGGTCCTGCTTGTGGATCTTGTCCAGAGACTCTATCTGGGCCTCGTGCACCACCACCATGTCCCGAGCCTCCTTAAAGTCCTCCGTCGCCTTGGTCAATTCCCGAAGGAACTTCTCCTTCTGCTTCCGCTCGTATGTTATCTCCTTCTCCAGACACTTGTGGAAGTGCTGACCGTGGAGCATCGACTGTCAAGAAAAAATCAAACTTAGCAACAATTACAAGTCTACAAGCCTATTAACCGGGTGGGCTTCGGACGACTTACCGAGAGGTTGGCTTGGGCCCAGCGCATGTAAGCCTGATCGGCCGTCTGCGCTGCCAAGGCCATTCCGTCCCGATCGGTGATGGCCTTCGAGACGAACTCCATCGATACGGGTCCGTCAAGAATGGAGTCGCCCTTCAAGATCGACCAATCAGGGGCGAAGGGCATCGTCGCCATCCTTCCCACCAACTCCGCCGCACTCGGACGTACGGGGGGAAGCTGTTGTGCCGGGGCTTCGACTGTTTTCCCCGACCCTCCCGCTGGGTCTCTAGCCGATCGCGAATGGTGGTGCTTCTTCTGCTTCTTTGGTAAAGGCTGTTCCTCGGGCACCGGGGGAGGCACGGTGGAAGGCCCTCCCGCTTGCGAAGGCTGACCAGGAGTCTTCCGCTTCTCGGCAGCGAGGCGTTCTTGCTCTTCTTTCTTCTTCTTCTCTTGTCTCGCCTTCTCTGCGGCGGCGAGTAGGATCTGCTTGGCGTGGGCCTGTTGTGTCGTCATTTCTACAACAAGACAGAAAAGGAAGGCTAAACGTTAACACGAAGGCAGAAAGATGAAAAAATGAGGAAAGAAACATACTAGGGTCGGCGGGACTCAGTCCGGCCCTCGCTAGGTGAACCTCGGTCACCCGGTGCCACGCGATGCTGTCTCCCCTGAGTAAATGATCGACCCTCCCCCACTCTTGGGCGGTTAACTCATTTCTCCTTGGGGGCTTGCGCTTCGGCTTCACGAAATTCCACTGAGTCGGGATGTCCCATTCCCCTTCGGTCTTCACAACAAAATACTTATCTCTCCAATTCTTGATCGAGTCCGGGTGGCCGTGCACCACTTTCTTGTTCGGTCTCGGCGTAAAGAAAAACACACCCTCGATATCCCCAAGCGAACCGATGCTGAAGATTGCGCGGAAGTATGAAAGCTTCGGCCTCACCCCTTTCTCTTGGCACTTCAGGATGAAGCAGATGAGATGCTTCCAAGAGTTGGGGCCATACTGCATGGGGGACAGCTCGGCCCAGTTCAAGACCGTCTTCACGAAGGGGTGAAGGGGGAACCTCAGCCCTGAAATGAAAGCTTGCTCCGGAAATAAGCAGTAACCCGGAGCCAACACTGTCGTAGGTCGAATACCCGGGCTCGGTAGCAGGAGCTCGTACTCCCTCGGAATGTAGTAAGCAGCCCTGATGATATTCAGATACTCCGGTCTCAAGACGCTGGGGGTACTGTCCGCCCGAATCTTCGTCCTTGTGTTTTCTCCAGGCACGGGAGGGATCGGCTGGATATCCTTCACATCATCGGGATACATCCGTATCGACACAGGATTCCGGAAGGTGATAGGCGGAACATCAAGGCCCGTCCTCGGCGCGTCCTCGTCAGACGAAGAAGGACTTTGAGGCATGGTGAGGACTATCTTCTTCCGACGTGGCCGGGGCTTGCGCTCGGGCGAGGGCGTCGACAAAGGGGGCAACGGGGGCAGATCTTCTCTGTGGCCGGCCTCCGGCGCACCAATGCCCTCCCCTTCCTCACTCTCCGTGTCGCCCTGCTCTCCTTCATGCTCCTCACCTTCACCAACATCCGACTCCTCGTCCGACTCCTCGTCCTCATCATCACTATCCTCGTCCGCACCACCCTCTACCATCGTCTCCTTTCCTGGCCTCCGAACACTCAACGGTTGCACGATTAGAGCTACGTCACTGTCGCCCTCAGAGCCATGTTCGGAGAAAAACTCCTCTTTAACCTGGTACTTGCCCAGAGACGATGACGTTTCCAAATCTGACTCCATCTCCGAGTGACCAGACGTTGTAGCCTCGGAACCAGACTGAGTACGCGACATTCAGAAAAAAGGAGAATTACTAACCTGATTCTTTGAAAGTTACGCTTCTCTGCGAAGAATCCGCCAACAGCGATCGAAATGCCTGCGCTAAAGCTGAAAAATTGGGAATTATGAAACGATAAAGTAAAAAGAAATGAGGGGGGGTGGGGGTTTTATAAATAGACAGCGACTCCTCGATTTCTGCAAATGAGCATCTAGCCGTTAGATCTTATCTGACAAGATCAAACGGCCAAAAACACTTTGATATTTGCGCCATTACGTCAGCAGGAAGGGTAAAATTCCAATACTACCCCTCCCTATTTGCCTGACAGGAGCAACCTCCTAGCATAAAGTGTGAAGTTGCGACCAGTCAGAGGTCTCGCAGGGGCTCGCCACCCAAATAGAGGTTGGCCTCGACGCTCGGATAGAAACTCGAGCCAAGCTACTTTCCCTCTCACAGGTTGGGCTCGACGGTCGGATGGAAACTCGAGCCAAGCTACTTTCCCTCTCACAGGTTGGCCTCGACGTTCGGATGGAAACTCGAGCCAAGCAATCTTCTTCTCTCACAGGTTGGCCTCGACGTTCGGATGGAAACTCGAGCCAAGCAATCTTCTTCTCTCACAGGTTGGCCTCGACGTTCGGATGGAAACTCGAGCCAAGCAATCTTCTCCTCTCACAGGTTGGCCTCGACGCTCGGATGGAGGGGGCTCGACGGTCGGATGGAAACTCGAGCCAAGCTACTTTTCCTCTCACAGGTTGGCCTCGACGTTCGGATGGAAACTCGAGCCAAGCAATCTTCTTCTCTCACAGGTTGGCCTCGACGTTCGGATGGAAACTCGAGCCAAGCAATCTTCTTCTCTCACAGGTTGGCCTCGACGTTCGGATGGAAACTCGAGCCAAGCAATCTTCTCCTCTCACAGGTTGGCCTCGACGCTCGGATGGAAACTCGAGCCAAACCACCTTCTCCTTTCGCAGGTGGGGCTCGACGCTCGGATGGGAACTCGAGCCACGCAACCTTTCCTCTCACAGGTTGGGCTCGACGTTCGGATAAGAATTCGAGCCAAGCCACCTTCTCCTTCAACAGGTGGGGCTCGAAGCTCGGATGCGAAGTCGAGCCACGCAACCTTGTCCTCTCACAGGTTGGGCTCGACGTTCGGATAAGAATTCGAGCCAAGCCACCTCTCCTTCAACGGGTGGGGCTCGACGCTCGGATGAGAACTCGAGCCGAGCCACCTCTCTCAACAGGTGGGGTTCTTGGTCTCGTCCGCCGACCCCATTGGTCTCGACCGCCGACCCTATTGGGCTCGTAAAGTCGACCCCATTGGTCTCGCCACCGTCCCTATTTGCCTCGTCCGTCGACCCCCTGAACTCGAGCCAGGCTACCTCGGCTCTCAATACGGGTTCGGCGTTCGGATGAGAATTCGAGCCAAGTCACATCTCCTTCAATAGGGGCTCGACGCTCGGATGGGAACTCGAGCCCAGCCACCTCTTTCAACAGGTGGGGCTCTCGGTCTCGTCTGCCGACCCTATTGGTCTCGTCCGTCGACCCCATTGGTCTCGTCCGCCGACCCCCCGAACTCCAACCAGGCAACCTTCTCCTTTCACAGGGGGGACTCGACTCTCGGATAACAACTCGAGCCAAGCCACCCTTTCCTTCAACAGGTGGGGCTCGACGTTCGGATGCAAAGTCGAGCCAAGCCACCTTCTCCTTTCCCAGGTGGGGCTCGATGCTCGGATGCGAAGTCGAGCCACGCAACCTTGTCCTCTCACAGGTTGGGCTCGACGTTCGGATAAGAATTCGAGCCAAGCCACCTTCTCCTTCAACAGGTGGGGCTCGAAGCTCGGATGCGAAGTCGAGCCACGCAGCCTTGTCCTCTCACAGGTTGGGCTCGACGTTCGGATAAGAATTCGAGCCAAGCCACCTCTCCTTCAACGGGTGGGGCTCAACGCTCGGATGGGAACTCGAGCCAAGCCACCTCTCTCAACAGGTGGGGTTCTTGGTCTCGTCCGCCGACCCTATTGGTCTCGACCGCCGACCCTATTGGGCTCGTAATACGGGTTCGGCGTTCGGATGAGAATTCGAGCCAAGTCACATCTCCTTCAAGAGGTGGGGCTCGACGCTCGGATGGGAACTCGAGCCAAGCCACCTCTTTCAACAGGTGGGGCTCTCGGACTCGTCCGCCGACCCTCTTGGTCTCGTCCGTCGACCCTCTCGGTCTCGTCCGCCGACCCTATTGGTCTCGTCCGTCGACCCCATTGGTCTCGTCCGCCGACCCCCCGAACTCAAACCAGGCAACCTTCTCCTTTCACAGGGGGGGGGGGACTCGACTCTCGGATAACAACTCGAGCCAAGCCACCTTCTCCTTCAACAGGTGGGGCTCGACGTTCGGATGCAAAGTCGAGCCAAGCCACCTTCTCCTTTCCCAGGTGGGGCTCGATGCTCGGATGCGAAGTCGAGCCACGCAACCTTGCCCTCTCACAGGTTGGGCTCGACGTTCGGATAAGAATTCGAGCCAAGCCACCTTCTCCTTCAACAGGTGGGGCTCGAAGCTCGGATGCGAAGTCGAGCCACGCAACCTTGTCCTCTCACAGGTTGGGCTCGACGTTAAAAAAAGAATTCGAGCCAAGCCACCTCTCCTTCAACGGGTGGGGCTCGACGCTCGGATGGGAACTCGAGCCAAGCCACCTCTCTCAACAGGTGGGGTTCTTGGTCTCGTCCGCCGACCCCATTGGTCTCGTCCACCGACCCTATTGGGCTCGTCAGTCGACCCCATTGGTCTCGTCCACCGACCCTCTTGGTCTCGTCCACCGACCCTATTTGCCTCGTCCACCGACCCCCTGAACTCGAGCCAGGCTACCTCAGCTCTCAATACGGGTTCGACGTTCGGATGAGAATTCGAGCCAAGCCACATCTCCTTCAATAGGTGGGGCTCGACGCTCGGATGGGAACTCGAGCCAAGCCACCTCTTTCAACAGGTGGGGCTCTCGGCCTCGTCCGCCGACCCTCTTGGTCTCGTCCGCCGACCCTATTGGTCTCGTCCGTCGACCCCATTGGTCTCGTCCACCGACCCTCTTGGTCTCGTCCGCCGACCCTTTTTGTCTCGTCCGCCGACCCCCTGAACTCGAACCAGGCTACCCCAGCTCTCGATACGGATTCGGCGTTCGGATGAGAATTCGAGCCGCACCACTGCCTCCTTTCGCAGGTCGAGCTCGACGCTCGGATAGGGATTCGAGCCATACTACCTCCTCCTTTCCCAGTACGAGCTCGGCGCTCGGATCAGAGTTCGAGCCTCATCCTCCCACTCTCGGGACCGACCAGACGCTCGGATGACCGACCACAAGACCTCGGACGCCGTCCCAACAAAATGGCCTGGACGACCCCCCGCTCTTCCAATCAGCGAGGCAGTCGTCCGCCGATCCTCTTGGTCTCGTCCGCCGAGCCTTCCGGTCTTGACCGCCGAACCCCCTGAGCTCAAGCCTGGCTGCCTCACCTCAATGCGGACTCGGCGCTCGGATCGAAATCCAAATCAAACCCCTCTCCTCACTCTCTTAAAACTAGCCAGGACGCTCGTCCAGCCGACCTCGCGACCTCATGCAAAGACGAACCCCATCGAACGACCTGGATGACCTCTCGCTCTTCCAACTAGCGAGTCGGTCATCCGACCCCTGGAGGGTTCGTCCACCGACCCATATGGGTTCGTTCGCCGACCCGAAAGATCGTCTGCCGACCCAAACTCGACCACCGACCTAGTGAGGTCGGCATTCATATGCACATCCAAACGAGGAGTCCATTCCTCCTGCCCCTGGCCCTCTTCGGGGAACAACAGACCCTACTTCTTACCCTGACATCTGCCCTTCCCCCGAGAACCAGGAATCACCCCCGCACTGCTGGATCACCCAACCCTGCGGGAGTGAGGGGCTTGTGATATGGGTCAGGAATAAAGCGTGGCTCACCCTGAGCCACCAGATCTCCTCAGGATACGCGTCCTTCCTGATCCTCCAGATCAGCCACGTCAGCACCGGAAAACCGCCCGGAGATCTGCCACGTCAGCCCGGAAACCACTCCGGCGCCTGCCACGTCAGCCCTATACCGCCTGACTTTCCACCGCTTCAGCCAATCGGGTAACCGGGTCCGGCCCAGCCCCAAACGGGTCTAGACCCGATTGGAAACTCCTATAAATACCAGGCCCTCTCCTTTCTTAAGAGGGTAATCAATCTTTTCTCCCCTAAACCCTAGTTACTGTTGCTCTTATCTTAAAGTAACTGACTAGATCGTCGGAGGGTCTGCCAACCGGGACCAACCCCGGTGTTTCGAGACCGTCTGCAGGTACACCAGACCTCGGATCCGAGCCACCTGATCCGAGCCCAGACACCCACCTCACTCCAGCCTGTCGCAGGTACCGCTCGGCCAGTCGAGGGTCGCCTCTGAAGAAGCTTTCTCCTTCAAAACAAATCGAGTAAGAACTCACACCTGGTGCAACCACACGTATCCCAGATTCAAACCGCATCAGTCGTCCTTACACTTTGCCAGCTGAGCCTCCAATAATCCGACTCTCTCCCACAATGTTTCTACCTGCCTCTGAAGAGATATCACAAGACTATTTGGAACTGGTTCTTCTTCTTCGTCAGAAGAGTCATCAGATGAATCCGGAGGTGGGGTGATCTCTCGGGATTCAGGCCATTCTTCTCCGTCAGTGTCTGCTTGCCCTGGGTAGTACTCTTTCTCTAAATCTGCTTATCCAGAATGGTATTCTTCCTCGATGATATGCCAGTCGTCGTCTCCAACAGGGTCGAAGTGATCAGCCATCTTAGAAATAGGGAGGAAGAAGCATAAGTCATAGAGCAACACAAATGTAAGTCACTTACATTTAAATCTCTAGACTCAAATGCACACTCTAATGTCCACTTCTACGGTGTCGTTCCTTATAAATTTGTACAAGTGTGAAGCGTGGCTCTGACACCACTCTGTAACGCCCGAATTCCAAAATACACTGAATTCGACATTCCACAGGATCTTTACACTTCATTTAGTACAATTTTATAAGGAAATTAAAACTTTTCACTTTACATCAGAGTTACATGGAAAACTTTACTCTTTATATTTGCACAGCGGAAGTAAATTTACAACATTTAAATAAATGTACAACAACATTGAATAATCTCTAAGCATCTGTTCCTCTTTAATCTTTATCATGTTACTTACCTGCATATAAAACTGTGGGTACGTCAGTTTATTCAACCGACGAACATTATACACGGCCATCCTCTCTATGCCGAAAATAGTATAACTAATTTTCCATATTTAACAAACACAAACTTGTCACATATCAAACTAAAGGGAATACCCTATTGATATCGTGTTGTGATTGTGCTCTTAGTCCTTAATGCAATTATTCATGTTACATGACACTAATGCACACTTGTTCGGATTCTATGCATCCCATACTATATAGGTCCGAGGGCAAGCCTCTTAATCGTTCTTCATCTTGTAGGGTTCAATCCCTCGTCATATCTTAATCTACTACTGTAACTACGGTAAGTATCTTAGATGATCTATGAGTACAAGCTCGTGTACAGAAAACCTGGAGGGAAATCCCATGCCATGTCTTGACGCATCAAGCATGCATTCTGTGGCAATTCAGCCTCCTTCATGGCACACGATCCTCTTGCAGTCACCAAACATCCCACAAGCGTCGCCAAGATCCCGATCTTCTGTTAGTAGTGCCCACGCCATGTCTTGACGCATCAAGCATGCATTCTGTGAATCACACCCACATCGCAGACTCGAGGCTCTCATACTTGTGTTTTTCTCTCACTTTCATAACCTCTTCACTATGTACTAAATCCTTAAATTTAATAAAATCATGAACAAAATCAATCTCTTAGAGTTAGCCCTCTCACTACTATCGGTCTTATTTCTTTCATTTCAAAATGACCCAAACTGGTCTTTTCAATATCAATAATCATAATTATTCATCACTTTCACTTGCCGGTGTGAGTTTTGGCTACACTCTAATTTTCAATTTCAATTAATAATTCATATATGTTTGAGTTTTTCATACTCAATAACATTTCTTTTCCAATCACATGATTTCAAATTATTCATGAGTCCATAGACATACATAGAATTTACTTATTCCTTATGTATTTCATCAATATTATTTCCACATTAATATCACATCACTAGTTATATAATCAAAATGAGTATTCACAACACATAATTGTCACACTATTCTCCAATGAGAATAATTCACATCACTTCACTTCATGTAATTTCTATCTTTATTATATTTCTTTTCTAACACTTCATTTCAAGTTCTTTTGCAAATTATAACCTTCACAAAAATATAAATGTAGAACCCTAACTTTATTTATACATTTGTTCTCAAAACATACTATATTTTATGTAAATAATTCCCAAATTATTTTTCATAAGACCCACATATTTTTAGAATAATAATCATATTTTTTTCATAATTTTTAATCACCAAAAACACCCACAAAAATATTTTTTCCCACACTTTAATACTGGCCGAGCCCAGTATTCGAACCCACAACCAGAGAGAAACAAGCCACAGGCACAGGCCACTAGGCCACTTGCGCCAGCGGTATGAAGGAGAGCTGAGAGCATTAAGTGCTCTCGACTGCAGTTACTTTCTTTTTCAAAAATACAAAACAATATATGGTGCTAACGGGATTCGAACCAGCAACCCATGAGACACTCGAACCCACTGTAGTAATTAAGGTCATCCCAACCACTTGAGCTATAAGCTTAGGTTGTCATAGTTCAACTCGAAATCTAATTAAATCGAATCTCTCTGTTTAATAGAACATTTCGATATTCAACAAGCTCTCATTTAATTTTACTCTTACTAAACTTACTGTAAATTTCCAGATTAATTATTCCCAACATAATTTACACTCCAGTATATAAAAATAATTTTTTCCCAATAATCGACACATATTTTCCATACAATTGGTTAAATTTATAAGCTACTACTACCACATTTCTTTTTCGACATTTCTTATCTAATTTTAATTTCCATAATCTCTACATCAATTTTCTGTTTTTATTCATTTCACAACACACAAATTATATTTTTTTTAGTCATCTAATACAACATTATCACAAGAGTCCATTTAATCACATAAAGCAACATTGTCAATTTACTAACTTTTGCATATAGTCCTTGTTGTTAATGATGAATTTTCTTCAAGCAATCCATAACTATAATTTATTTACTCAACTTAAATTTAATGATGGAACCACATACAATTTGCATGTCAACATTTCAATCAATCAATAAGTCATTTTTCCAATTAAAATGTGTACCCTTATTAATCTTTTTCATGCATCATTAATTAAATTTGATTCTAGCATGCTTCCTAATTAGAAATACGGAAAATTACCCACCTTAATTGGAGAGAAACACAATTAGAAACACCTCCTAAACAAATGTCCTTGCCAAGAGAGCGGTCCTCCTTCTCCTCGATGCGCATACGAACCTCCAAGATGCCAAAACCGAGAGCTCCTAATGCTGGCCTCCCTCTTTGATGCAAGCAAAACTCCCACACACAACTCTCAATCTTTTAACT
The DNA here is from genome assembly GCA_017893485.1 of Hemerocallis citrina. Lineage (NCBI taxonomy): Eukaryota > Viridiplantae > Streptophyta > Magnoliopsida > Asparagales > Asphodelaceae > Hemerocallis > Hemerocallis citrina. The sequence goes on from CM030360.1 coordinate 203,376,672, forward strand.
TACTTACTAAACTACTAGATAATGTATTTTAAACTATAGGTTTGGAGGAATAATTAGTACAAAATAACTAGGCAGGGGGGGGGGGGTATTTATACTAAAATTTTAGGAAAATGGAAGGTTAGGATTAACTTAGGAGTTAGGAACAAAAGGCTAAGATTCAAGGAGGAGTTACAATAACCAACCATGATCAAGTAACCACCACCCATGACTCCACTTGAAAATTTTCTTTTCCCTCCAAAGATCAAAACCGGCCATGCACAAGTATGGTGCATTTGCACGTGTACGTGCAATGCACGTGCATGCAACTTGTCACCATTTGAAAATTGTACATTATATTTTACATAAAGATAATCTTTAAAATGTGTTCTACATTACAAGTGGTATAAAAATAGCTCATGTGCTTTAGTTTATGGGCCAAAATAATAATTTATAAAAAGAAAATAAATAAATTCAATTTGGGTTTAAAAAGAAAGGTTTTTTTTTGTCTATTTGAAAAAAGGGCTTTTATATAAAAATAATTAAAGGGCACATATTTATATACATATACTCATCATGAAGAAAATAATCATAAGATTTAATTCTACCAAAACAATATTGCACGTGCACACTACGTGCAAAATAAAATAATTTTCATTAAATGAAAATCGGGGTATTACAAAATCTCACTTTGTGGCCAAATTTACGGCAATTGAAGCAGTGAATCCCGTTCTTGTGGCACTCCGCAGTCAGGTGAACATCTCCCCCACACTTCATGGAGCGACGTTCCATCTTCCTCACCATAGATCTTCGGTTTGGATTAGGGTTTGAAGAGTTTCGATGGAGGAATGGTTTGGGTTGAAAGGATTTAGTGGGACAGATGGCTTTTAGGATAAAGGGGAGGTGATGGAATGGTGGAGTGGTGGTTGGCGGATGGCAGTTTTGAGGTAGTGGTAAGAAATAAAGAGGCTTTGGGTAATGATGAGAGATAGGACGTGGAGACATGAGAGCATGAGCAAAAGATTTGCTTTTCTCCCAAGGCAGCCAAGCTCTCTCACCCTTCAATTCAATTTTTGCTTTTGTAATTTGATTACCATCAGAGTCCAAGATTCTCACAAAAGAAGGAGATGAACCCTTACTTTCATTGTTAGGAATTTAGACCGCAGTGGAAGGTGTTAGGGAATTCACTACCGAGTTTAGCAACGACAAATGCTAATGATGAACAATCAAACAATTAGATTAAACCAATCACATGAGGGACACAATGAATTGTCCCAGTTCGGGCGAACCTAATATGGGGGAGAAAGAAATAAAATATTATTTCAACTAGAGAAGATACAAAGTATTGCACTTGCACCAAGAACCTACCTATCTCTCAATCCTTAGTAGAAGATAGCTAGTTGTTTACAATGGAGAACTCTCAATTGCTATTATTAATGAAGTACTCTCTCTTTTCTCTCAATGGAGACTTACAAAATAATATATAGAGATCTAGAGAAATTCTAGGCTGTAGTCTTGATACATAAGCCGTCCAAAATATTCTGAATAAAGAGACACACGATAGGAGTCATACGATCTAATTTGGAGAGGAAGTTGGGCCAAAAAGATCACTCAGACATAAGCCCAATAACAACTTCAGTGCCAGTGGTGGTCGGCTGCGCAAAGACACGATTGACCACAATGTGAAAATTCAAAACCCAAGAGTAGGGTGGGTAGACCCTGTGCTGCTAGCTGTTTCTTCTTCTTCTTCTTCTGTGATTGTACCTCTTCACTTCATCATCTTCCACTTATTGAACTTCAAGTATGCAAGACATAAGAACCAACAAAAGGGGGTTGTAGAGAGTCGACAACCGATCACAACAAACAAACAAGTAAGTAGACCAAACCAAACACACAAAGTACACATTTTGTCTCGATTCGAATGAATCTGATTCGGGGGATAAATAACTGAGATATTATTTAACTAGAGAATATACAAGAGTTACAGTCACTCTCAACAAGAACCTATCTATCTCTCAAGCCTCACTAGAAGATATTCTGTTGTTTACAATAGACTCAGATGAAGTATTATCTCAATGGAGGTCATTACAATAATATATAGAGATATAGAGAAACTCTATGTTGTAGTCTTGATACAGTCATCGTCTAATATTCCCTGAAGAGAAAGTCGTACAATCTAACTTAGAAAGGAAGTTGGGCTCAAACAAATTCACCCAGAACCAGACCCAAACTACATCTGCACCGCTGCCAGTTGACTGCTTTCTTGGTCGAGAGCAGTCCAGACCATTGCAGTCAACTGCAATTCTATGCAGTTGACTGCAGTACGCTGCTGCTTCTTCCCGCTACTATTGCTGCTCGTTTTATCTCCACTATTCAAATTGCAGTTGACTGCAGTATGCTGCTGCTTCTTCTCGCTACTATTGTTGCTCCTTTTATCTGCACTATTCGCTTTGATCATCTTCTCGCTTCACCATCTTCTCTACACATCGAACCTAGTATGCAAGACATAAACCTAACATTCATTCTCATGAAAATCAATATTTCTTCGAAAACTATAGTTGTTTTATTTTATTTTATTTATTTATTTTAGGCATTTGGCAATAGCTGTCCATATTAGAAAGATAAACTTTCCAGCATCCAAAATTAATATCATCTAAAGCTGGAATGGAACCAGTCATCTCACACTTTAAGAGTGAGAAATCTTTGACAACTAAACTACAAGTATTTAAGTACACTTGTTTCATATTGACGAAGGTAATCTTCCTTAGCGGATTACTTCGAAACAAGTGCATAAAATTGTTAGCGGACTGATACCATTAAACGGATTCCAACAAATGAATGTATAGAACCCAACCCGAATTCGACCCATTAAACCTCACCCGACAGTTTAAGGCTGGAATTGAGCCCATGACCGTTCACTTTAAGAGTGAGAAACCTCGACATATACTCTAAGGTCCTTTTTGTTTCGTATGAAGTGAAATCCAAATTTTGAAAACACTTTTTTGGATTATAAATCCCTGAAAACAGTTGCTCAAAGTTCAGTTTGTTTGGATGTATGAGTCTCGTAGAGCAAACAGTAAGTTGCTTGCATTTTCAGATTGCTTGGCATTGCAGAAGCACTGTTGGAAACTGCTTCCACCCACTTTATGAGTTTGTTTGGATGTAATTCATTGTTAGTGTGGTTACATGTTTAAAATATGGTAAAATTGTTGGATATATAGGTATATTCTCACTATATGAATAATATTATGTGTAATATTATTCTATGGATAACACGTGTGTTACACGTACTAATTGTATGGATATCGGAATGCGGGTTGAGTTGGTTGAAAACCCAGTACCCAAACCATTATTTATTCTATAAATACTGGCTTATGATAGTAGTCTAGGTATTCCAATTTTGATACCTAGGGTAAATATCTCAAGCACCTTAGTCTAGGATATTAACCCTAATTTCTATTGTTATAATCTCTCTTAATCTCTAACAATCTTGAGATATTGATAATTAATTTTCGAGATTAAGAGAGATCATTGAAATCACCGTTCGTCAGGACTTGATCGCAGCCGCCGCCATCGCCGGCGTCGACACCTGCCTCCGCAGCTGTCGCTGGCACCGCCAGCGCCACTGCACGCCTCGACCCAACAAAACTGGGTCAACTTCGACCCATCTTCCTCTCCTTTGACCCGATCTTGCCATGTCGTCATCGGAGATCGAGGTGGTGGAGGATTCGCTGGGAACCGCAGCTGCCGCAAGCATCGCCGGTGCCGCCGCAAGCATCGCCGGCGCTGCCGCAAGCCGACGGGGTCGCCATCACCAGCCACCACCTTCCCTTCCCCTTCTTCCCGATCACTATGTTATGGGGGGATTTGATTTTTTCCAGATCTGATTTGTTCATTGGAGGATTTGGGTGTTTTTTGTTTGGGTTTGAAGAGGGAATCTTTTGGTGATGGTTGTGTTGACCCAGATCCCACCTAACAAGAATGTTATATGCTGAGCTTTTAGTGTTTGGTGTTCAGATGGTTGGAGCAGATCCAGATTCAGATCCAATCCAACAGCTGCTCTATTGGTTGGAGATTTCTGTTTGGTGTTTGGACTGTTGGAGCAGATCCAGATTCAGATCTAGTCCAACAACTGCTCTATTGGTTGGAGATTTTTTGTTTGGTATTTGGACTGTTGGTTCAGATCCAGATCCAGTCAAAAGGAATCAGATTTGGATCTAACCGGTGGAGACAATCCATTGGATATTATTTTGTATTCCGTGTTTGGGGAGAAGACTGGATCTACTGCAGTGTACTTCCAATTCAGATCTAAATTAAAGATAAGTTCTTCACCAAATTTAAATTGTTATTTAATTATTTGTTTGAATTTTGTTGCTAAGTGCTAAAGTTCAAAACCGTATTAAGCATTGTTTAATTAAATACAAATTTGAATAACTGCTTTGGCTACGTGCTAAGGATCAAATATTTATTTTGATAAATTGTAGGCTTTGACTATAAAATTGAATCTCCAATTAAATTGTTGTGAATTAGATAGTGCTAATAATTTATTTAATTGGCTAATCTTTAACAATTTGATGAATGTAGGAACTTCAAAGTTACTTACAAATTGTGTGTATTAGAAACGATGAATTTGCATCACGGTATGATAAGTCTGCACTACACAGGCTTCTCCATCGAATTTGGAAAACAATTTTAACTTGAAGTGTCGGTATGATCTCCTCTAATCTTTCTTAGTATTTTCATGTAATGAATGCGTTAACGTTGTGTGCGTTTGATCACATGATTGAGAGTTTTAGATCATAATAATTCTCATTTTGAAACTAGCATGTTTTAAATTGCTTAGTGTGCCTTGTCATACTATGTGTATAGATATACTGGGTGACACATCGTTTGCAGTTTGATGAGATCGTATGTTTGCTTCTCAAATAAAAGTTAATATATAAAGTGTATAACAAATGTCTGTAACTTAGGAGAGAACAACTCTTAATGTAGGATATGACTCCATTAGTTACGTTTTGTTTTTTCTTATTCATTGTAATGTGTGTACAAAGTTGAATTATAACATGTTAGTCATTATCTCATTTAGCGTTATGAAGATGATGAAGAACGAATAAAAGAAAGAACTCTTCTCCCAATGTGTTTGAGCAAGTGGATATTATTAGAACCATTAGAGAAAGCAAACAATTTTGTAAAATGTGGTAGAGTAATTTTGTATTAACTCTTATAATATGCATATATTGTCAATCATATGTATAAGTTGAGTCTAACAAATGAGACAATTAATAATAATAGTTCTAATTGTGTATAGTCCTTGAACATAGCATAATTGGCTAGGAAATGAGAACTATATATTAAATTGTTGGTTCTTGTTAAAACTTACAACGCTGCTAAATGACACTTCATTAAATTATGACAAATGTGAAGATTGAACTCAGATTATGATCACTAAAAAATCATTTTATATGGTCTCTATGATTACATTCTGATGTTTGTGATCTCAGTAGCTTTGTGACTAGACGAGATAATTGTTGGTCAGAAGTATTTAATCGCTTTTGTAGATTATTAGTATAAGGTTATCATATATATGAAGAATGAAGTACTTGTTATTCTTAATGAATTAAAAAAATATAGTTAAATGCTAAAAATCAAGGGTTCAGATTTGATAGAGGTAGTGAGTATGTTTTAATGATTTTAGAGAAGTTTGCATATGGCACAATCTCTACTACACTCTACTTACAACAGTCAAATGGTATTGATAAAAGTTAGAATCAAACACTTAGTGAAATGTTGAATTCTATAATATTGACAGTTGTTTGTCTTGTGTAATTATGAGTGATATTGTATTGTTAATCATATCTCTAATGTGTTACTACTCTTTAAATTGAATACACCTTGTAGATTATGGCATGAAAACTTTCACGCCCGGTTCCCAAAAAAGAGAATATAGAATACGGATACGTGACTAAGCCCAGCGAATGATTTTCATCATCCATAAGCTGTCAGGATTTTTACAACATTTCACAAAAATAATCAGAGTCGGAAGCAAGAAAAGTCAACTAATCATGCATATATGAATCAAAATACCAACAAGATTTACTTGAAACAAAATATATTAATCTCAAATAAACCAGATCTGAATAAGTCAAAATTCCTAGGTCACATTTTCCAAATACAAATAAATCCAAGTAGCAAAAATACAAAAGTTCATATAGCAAAAGGAAATAATAATAATAGCAGGAAAATCATGATAGCAAACTCCAGCATCTAGTATCTTATCTTGCCTATTCCATCTGGCAGCTGATCTCCAAAATATGCAATTTAATAAATTGCAGGAAGAGAAGAAGAAAACAAAACGCCCATCAATGCAAGTTACGGACCGCTTGTAGTGCAGAAAACAAGTATAGAGGAAAGATAAACAAATAGCATTGAATAGACATGATAACAAAACAGGATAACTAACATGAATCAGGAAATGAAATCAAGTAACATGATATACTAACAGTTACAGGTAAACATGTATCAAGTGTCATGTAAGCAGGTAAACAGGTAAACATGTAACAGGTATACAGGTAATATGTATCAGGCAAGCATGTAACAGGTATCATGTAACATGTGTCAGGTATCAAGTAGCATGTACAGGTAATCATGTATCAGGTAAGCATGTTATGTCAAGTCTTGTATTATTACTAACTAGGTAGCACTTCATCGCCCCAGGTTTTTATCACATGGTTGCTACATTCAAATAAGTTTGCATTTAGATTTTGTAGTGGAGTCCATAAGGCCGTGTACGCAGGGATCAGGAAAACAGGAACAAGAACAAGTTCATGAATCAAACAGGTTCACGAATCATGTGATTCATTCATCAACAGGTTCATGAATCAACAGGTAACAGGTACACGAACTAACAGGTCCATGCATCAACAGGTAACAGATACACGAACCAACAGGTCCGTGCATCAACAGGTTCATGTATCAACATGAATCAAAATGGGTAACACGGGCCCCCTTTCTAAGTACACATTTCTACATTTTCCACTACTAGATCTTTCCCTTAACCCCGGCTTGGTTATTTTGTTATTATTATTAAACAAGCATGTATGTGTACAAAAACATGACAAGAATAACATGTTATGAACAAGTAATAGGTTCAGCTTGCAAGATAAACATGTACAGGCTAAAGATAACTCATAACATGATAGAACAACGAAAATTCTAGTTCAGGACAGCAAGACAATATTGCACTAAAACTAAGATTTCCGTTGCTACAAACATGCAAACCTGAATCCGTCAAAAGTTCTAGAAAATAGACTCTTGGTCGAATCGAGAAAACATATAAGTCATATAGTATTTTAGAAAAATAAGTCTCAAAATATATTTTAATTCAGAAAACATGTACAGCCAGAAATCAGAAGATTGTACTCAAGAACAGGAAAACAGCATGAAAACTAGCAAATTAAATCCACGAAAGATCTGAGGTATTCCCCTATATGTATAGTAACAGAAAATCAAGTTTCATAATTTTTCAATATAAATAGCTTAGTCAACAAAAATCCGAAAACATCAAGACACGACAGTTTTGTAAATCTGGAATCACAAACACTGCAGTACGAAAACAACAATATCTCGCAAACCATAAATCGAAATCCAAATCCTCCAATAGGGTGATAAAATAGATATAGTAGGATAACTTTCATATTCACAAATAGCAAGTAGAATTAGGTCAAAAATCAGACTCTTTACTGAATAATATGAAAATTCTGCATGTATAGTAATTGTTTGAAAACATAGAATAGGGTATAAAACTCATCAAATAAATTCACAAAAATTCAGGGTTAATCCTAATCAAGTTGTATTGTGCAAAATATTGGATCAAAATAATACTTTTAACATCATGATAAAAATATATTACTCTTCAGAATTCATAGAAAACAAAATCTGGAAATCTCTTTACACCTCTGTAGTAAAATAGACATAACTCACAACTTATAAAACGAAACTGAAATTCGTCAGAAGGGTTGGAAAATAGACAGAATTCTCTACAGTTCATGTTCACAAATAATATTCATATACTGACCTTAATAGGGTCTAAATTACTGAACAACAGCAAGGTAACAGAAAAATACAGAATTATTCTTCGAACATAAATCATCTAGTTCATGTAAAACTCATCCAAATCATATCAATCATGAAATATAGTGTACTAGATGTCCAAACAACATGGTATAGGGTATTTTGCAAGTCCATGACAAGTATAGCACGAATAACCCATCAAGTACATGATATCATAAAATAGCATGCATATATACATCCGAAAAGTGGTCATCCCTGGTTGTTTCATGTTATGTATGTCGTGAGGCAACTATGGTCGAATCAACACAATAGACAATATATAACAAAGGATTCACACACGAATTTTCTTTAGAACCCAACTACGCTACATGCAGTATTTAGTACTTGTATTACACAAAGAAAAGAATACAAGTTACTTGTCTGAGAGACGATGATGGAAACGACACAAAAGCAAGAATAACGGGAACGGATTCCCAGGCACGAACACGATACCAACGATCACGAACGAGATGATCACGAACAAGGTGAACAACTGATCGCAAACAAGATGAAGACGATCGAGATCACGAACACAATCGAATGGCTGAGATCGAAGATCAAGATCAAGATGATCAGATCAGATCGGACGGCCAGATCTCCTTGATAATGAAGATGATGATGATGATCAAGATCGATCGACCGAACGGCTGGGATCAAAGGAAGTTGATGATCATCATGATCGTGATGATCAAAAGGAGATCGGACGGACCATATCTAATCAAGCATGATGATGATGATCATATGATCGACGACCCAAAATCAACATGATCAAAAACCCAAATAAACAGCCAAAAGCTTGACTGTTGCTTGGCTTGGCTGTGATGGACGGGAGCAGCTAGCGGCTGACGGTGGCGAACAGCAGCGAGGCTTACGACGGTCGGCACAGGCACAAGGCGACGACTGAGGAACTGTGGCTGCTGCTATCTTCTTCTGTGTCGCGAGGTGGTCACGATAGGGGGAAAGTTTATCGTGGGCGTTGCCTAGATGTAGCAGCAGAGGGGAGAACGGGAGTGGGTGCATAGTCAAGATCGATTATGAGGCAGAGGGAGAGGATCGGGAGAGCACAGGGATGGGAGCGGCTGTATGGGTGTTTGGGTTTAAGCAGGTGGGGTTTGAGAAGGTAGGGACGAGTGGAAGAGGAAAGGTGAACAGGTGGCTGGGTTGATAGGAGAACAGGGAATGCATGCAGGGGGTATTTATACAAAGAGAGTAAGGTTATGGTGTATATTTGGGTAACGAGTGTAGGCTTAAATGGGTAACGGGTCGAGCTTAGGGTACTGGGTATGGGTAATTGTAATAGTAGGTTTTAATAGGTATTAGGCTTAATGGGTTTAGGGGTTTTTAAAACAGGGAATTAGGGTAATGGGTTTTAGAAAAAGAAATCTAATAAGGAAAATGAGATAACCAATAAAAGAAAAATAACACTTTTAATAAAATGTAACTTGCATTATAGTATAGAATTAATTTGAAATAATTACAAATACAATTAGTAAATAGAAGTAGATTTTTAATAACCAGTCAAAATAACAATAATAATAATAAGAAAATGATAAAAATAATAACATTATTATTAATAATAATAAAAATAAGATTTGCATTACAATATAAAATCAAAGAAAATAGTTACAATAAAATTATTGATCGAAAAATAAATTTTAATGGAAGATCCAACAATACATTTTAACCAAAAAAAGAATTTGAAAGCGGAAAACCAATTTATAAAAATTTTAAATACAGAAAATACGTATTTGGGAAAACAGGGGTTACAAAAACATAAATAATTTTGTTAAAGTGAAAATTTGTGTTATGATACATTTGTTAGAGTACATGACCCTAGAAGGCCTAAAGTAGGACCTACAACAAATATTTGTGTGTGTTTAGAAAGTGCAGAATGTAGTATCTAATTTGTGTTTGAAGAATCTAGACTTGCAGAGTTCTTAGAGGATGTGTTCATCAAAGATAAATGTATGAAATTATCTAGTCCTACAGGCATGGTCAATGATTCACAGTTGGAATCAAGAACCAGTCATACTGACACTTAAACTTGAATGACAAATGAGCTAAGAAGAGTCTTTAGTAGATAATGAGATGATTTTGTGTCATACAGTAATACTTTATTACAGTTGATCTGTTGAAAAGCGCTAAAACTATAGTAAGTTAGTGGGGTTTTGTAGAAGAAACTTAATTTTGATTGTTCAACAGCAAATTTTAATGCATATTAGTAGCTAAAGGATTGATTGAGAAAAATGGGGTAGATTTATTTGATGTCTACTACATGTTTATCATATTGCTATAATAAATATTCTTCTTACCCTTACATCTATTGAAAATTTTATTATTCATAAATGATATTTAGACAGTTTTGTACGAAAAGTTTTTTACTTGATATTTTGTACTGAGCAGTTTTGTACTGGAAAATTTTGAACTAATATGTTTAGTGAATAAGATTTACAATTTAGTAAAATCATTGTATGTTCTTAAAATATGTATAACCGACGAATAAATATTTGACAAATTTCTGAAAGAAACTAGTATATGAATCAAGTAATTCAGATCAGTGCCTTCAACTTTGTGGTGTGTCAAATATAGTGGCTATTATTTACTTGTTCTTGGAAATGACCTCTCTATTATAGATGAAGTTAAAATTGTGATATCCAAAGAACTCAACATGAAAAATCTAGGTATTGTGGACACCATAGGTATAAGGGTAAGTTTCAGTTGGCAAGGGATAACCCTTAGTCAAACTTATCAAATCAAAATGCATTTCAAAAGTAGGGATATAGTGATTGAAAGTGTGTTTTGAAAAAAAAAGTGTTTTGAAACACCTTGTGATTATGATAAAAGGTTGACACCTAATGATGGTGCAACTATGCGACATGTAGATCCTTCTAAAGGAATTAAAAGTCTCATGTATGCAAAGATCTGCACTAAATAGACATAACCTTTGAGGTAGGAATGATCTGCAGATTCACTAATAATTCCATACACATTTGAGTGCCCTTAAGAGGCTAATGAGATACCTGAATGGTACTCAAAAGTTTGCTTTGTGCTACTTTAGTCATTCTTCAAATGAATGGCTGATGTGATGTATTATGATGCTCAGAATTTAGTGAAAGTCGATAACTGGTGGATATGTGTTTGCACTAGGAGGAACAGAAATGTTATGGAAATTAAAAGGCAAACAGGCACTGTGCTATCATCCATGAAATCAGAGCTCTATGTGTTATCCTCTGCAGGGAAAGAGGCTGAGTGGATTGAAGAATTTGTTACTAGTCATCCAATAAGAAGTTTAAGTAACTCTCCATTTCTGTTATGTGACTATCAAGCCACAATGTACTGTAGCTCATAACTTACTCTATAATAGTTAGATGAGTACTATATTAAGGCTGAAAGAAGCCTAGTTGAACGTTCTCATAAATAAAGTGCAATTGCGATAAGTATGGCTAATGCTCTTGCTAAGAGACTTGAAATTAAGTGATCTAATTATCGAAATTGTGGGGAAAATGGAGTTAAAAGCTATTGAGTCAAAACTTTAACATCTTAATTGTTTTGAAATTTAGAATCCAATTGGAGCCATAGAGAAGTTCAAACTTAAGCATTAATTTTAGGCAGTTGGCATGTTTTAGATAATTTTGATGATTCCACATAAATTCCACAAATATATAATGTCATTCCAATTTTGATGGTATTATATATCTAGAGAATTTACTTAGAATAATCATATTATTCCAATACGAAATATGAAAACTTGTCGATGTGTTTCCGATGTTTAGAGTGTCGTTATATCATTCCAATTTTGATGATATATCTCTTTTATGGATTTTTGTTTTATTCTAATTTTGATGATTTAGAATTAACCATAATTGATTTGACTGTTCGATCATTCCACTATGAAACATAGTATAGTTCTTGTGTAGAAACTATAATAGTTCTTGTTCTTTATTTAGTTAAAGAAACTTGATTGTGATGCTTGTGTTATATTTTTGCTAAGCTAATTATAAATTGTACTAATTTTTTTTTGTGGAACTAGATACTTTGTAAAATTCGTTGGAATTCTTAGAGATGTGTCTCTTGATATTCTTATTTTCAATAATCTAGCAAAGATGGAGGAGTTGAATTTGTCAACATAGATTTTAAAATAATAATTTGCTCAAAATAGAGGAGTAAATATAAAGTAGTGTGCAAGGATAGAGTTTCAGTTTATTTCTTTCGAGAATAAATTAGTCACTGGCTTGGTAAAACTTCTGTTGAGTTTAAGACTCTTGTGTTCATTGAGCTTAAGGCTCTTATTTTGTTCTTGAAGTTTATTTACTTTGTTTGATTTTGAAACTATGACAGATAACTCCAGTTGGTTTAGTCATTGTGAACTATTCTGTTGTGATATGGTTTGCAAACTATTTAATTATTTTGGTTTAGTCTTTTTGAACTATTTGGAATTATAATTGATTTAGTCCTTATGAACTGTACATTGAGTGATGTATTTCTTCTATTTAAAGACTGCTATCAATCAGTCAGCTTCATGTTGAACTGATGAGATAATTCAGTACGTTTATATATTGAGAATATATGAGGAGATTGTTGGATATATAGGTATATTCTCACTATATGAATAATATTATGTGTAATATTAATCTATGGGTAACACGTGTGTTACACGTACTAATTGTATGAATATCGGAACGCGGGTTGAGTGCGTTGAGAACCCAGTACCCAAACTAGTATTTATTCTATAAATACTGGCTTGTGATAGTAGTCTAGGTATTCCAATTTTGATACCAAGGATATTAATCCTAATTTCTATTGTTATAATCTCCTTCCAACTGACTTCAAATGATAGTCAAGAGCAGGTAAACATTCAAACTGGGTGCAATTAAATTATCCTTCAAGCATAGATATACAACGTTAACTTTTACATATTCCTTCAAAAAACTTCTAAATAAACACACACATATTTATAGAGCAGCCAAGATAAAATCATGAACGACAAACTAAGCTAGAAGAAACACCAAGCCAATAAAATTTGAATACCACTTAAACTAGTTCATCTCAGTGTTCCCACATTCGTATGCAAGAGGCTCACAAGACATGCGAGTAAATAATTCTCCTTCCATATGCACGGTTGTTCATGTTCAAGAGGCTCACACCAACAACAATTTTATGGACAGTAGTGATCCCATAGAACCCTCTATCCCACCATCCAACTAGTTGTTCAGGCTGCACAAGAACATAAAAAATCATGGGTTGTTCCTCTAACTATACAACATTCTCACCATCGCCCTGATTATAGTCTTCTGGAACCCTAAGAAGAGCCTAGAAAGAATCATCAATATTACATTTCTTGAGCAAAACGTATGGCTCATGGCAATATATGTTATCAATGCAAGCAATTTTAACCCCTTCAAGCCCACTGTCACTAAAATTGCCATATCCAAAATTAATGGACAAAGACTCCACACTCACTTGCAAACACTGTGCTTCATTATTTAGTGAGCTAACCTTACTAACTGACCCACTTTCAACTAATATTTAGCCAAACGATCCACTTTTATAAAATATTACATCTAACTAACCCTATTAATATAATATCCTAAAAACAAAATTTTATATACAACCCTACTTTAAAAATTATAAACTATAATATATTTTATCCTTATTAAAGCTAGAAAATTCACAGAAAATAAAGAAGCTAAAATTAAAAAATCTTTCAAAATTCAAGATTAGATACATTGATAAAACATTAACAGAAAGAAAGCATATTGCTAGTGAAGAAATATTAGAATACTTGTTACTAACAAGAAAAGTAACTAGTAAACTATCTAAAGAAATACAAAAAGAGATAGCATACAGAGTATTAGATTACAGAAAGAAAGAAGCAAGTTGGTATTACCAACAATTATTAGCATACAAAATAGCAGGCTAAGTATGGCCAATAAAGCAGTTGCATTAAATCCTAACATAAGCCCAAAAATTTATATGATAAACATACAAGAGTTGGAAGAAGATTACAATGGTCCTGAAATTGTAGGAGATATAAAATTTTTTTAAAAAATCATAAATAAAAATATAAAAGAATTAGCTTGATATATAACTGACTACCCAGAAGAAGAACTAGGCATAACGGAAGAAGGTATGAAGGAGTTAGAAGCAATAACAAAACTTAATATAAATATTTTAGAAATATAAGATTTAATGGCAAATCCTAAACCAGTAGAAGTAGAAGAAGCCTTGAAAAATCTAGACATAACAAATGAAGAAGTAAAAATGGACTAAGATAAGATTATAGCAAAACTTTCAGAAATTCCAAATGACATGTACGAAATCTTAAGGCCACCACCTAACAAAAAACCTTGCCAATTACCATGGAAATGGCAAAACACAAAAAGAAGAATGCGGCTAGAAAAAGAAAAAGAAAAGGAAACCCCAAAATATGAACCTACAGAACACTACGAAAAATGAATAGCAGGGAATGAAGAATGGTTAGACCTAGATTGCGTAAAAGACGTAGATAGGACAATTGAAGAATGGGTAAAAGCCTCACTAATAGTACGATTTAGGTAAAATCTTATAGGTAACGCATTTGAGAAATTTATAGAAGCCACCTTTATAGGTGTAGTAGCAAAATGGTGGAATGGATTAAAGGAAGAAGAAAGAAATACTATAAAAAAATCAAGACCAATTGATGATAAAGGAACTGAAGAAATCTCAGTACAACGAACCTTAGGTCTAAAAAAAATAATTACGAATTATGAGAAAGCAATAAGAACAGAATTCAGTGTATACGATAAAGGAGAAAAACACACTATATACAAAAAGAATCAAGCAAGATGGAGACTAAGCAACTTAGAAATATGCGACATGTGTTATTTTGACAATTATGCTTGTGAATTTAGAGAATATTTTCAAGATAGTTATTACACAAAATAAGAAAGGAGTCCAATCCTGGATTCATTCTTTCTAAAACTATCTGATCCATGGAGTATAAACATATATAGTGCATACATAGGTGAGATAGTAAAACCAGAAGTAAACACTTTAGCGTGTAGAACACAATTCGTAAAAGATTATAGGGACAAAGTATGCCAACACTACAACACATGTGCGATTTACCGGCGTATATTCCCCGACATTTTACCATTCGCGCCGGGGTAGGGAGTGACCAGGAATGGGGCGTCAGATTGGATGGTTATACACCGGCGGTCTCTACAAAACACCGGAGAATCATGATATTCACCGGCATTTTATTTAGAAACGCCGGTGAATTGTAGTATTCACCGGCATTTTAATAACAAACGCCGGGGAATATATAGATAAATTCACCGGCGTTTGTAATTTTAAACGCTGGTGAATCAACTGAGATAAATCCCCGCGAACCCTAACATTTCGCTCGCTAATTTCCCAAACCTAATTTAGCCGCCTTCGTTTTCCCTCCTCCCTCTCTCTATTTCTCGCTCTTCGCCTCCGTCCCTTCATTATCTTCGACAGCCCAATTCAATTTCCCTCCTCCCTCTCTCTATTTTGCGGTGAATTTGCGATCGAAAACCACCCCTCGTTGCCCCGCTCTCTCTCTATCTCCTACGCCACCGCTCGTCGCCCCCCTCTCTCTCTTCGGTAATTTCTCTTGATTTCTCTCCTTTTCACTGTTAAAGATGCTGAATTCATGCATCTGATTGTCATCTTAGCATGATTTTTTTACCAAAATGGGTTAACTGTCAACTAAGGATGCTGGCTGTATACCAAAATCCTCCAAATCTGTACAAGAATTGGGCTGAACAAACCTTGTGCAGGTTTATTTTGGAGCCACAAACATCATGATTTAGTTGGGATGAAGAATTAATAGAGAAACATATATGCTTAGATACTGGAAATTTTCATTTTCTTTTACTGTTAAAGAAACTGATCGCATGCATCTGATTGTCATCTTAGCATGATTTTTTTACCAAAATGGGTTCACTGTCAACTAAGGGTGCTACATGTATACCAAAATCCTCCAAATCTGTACAAGAATTGGGCGAAACAAACTTTGTGCAGGTTTATTTTGGAGCCACAAACATCAATGGTTTAGCTGGGATGAAGAATTAATAGAGAAACATATATGCTTAGATACTGGAAATTTTTATTTTCTTTTACTGTTAAAGAAACTGAATTCATGCATCTGATTGCCATCTTAGCATGATTTTTTTACCAAAATGGGTTGACTGTCATCTAAGTATGCTAGCTGTATACCAAAATCCTCCAAATCTGTACAAGAATTGGGCGGAACAAACCTTGTGCAGGTTTCTTTTGGAGCCACAAACATCATGATTTAGTTGGGATCAGTGTTCTAAAAAGCGGCCTAGGCGGCCGCCAAGGCGCTAGGCGGCCCCCCAACGCCTAGACTAGGGCCTAGGCATTTATGAAAATCGGAAATGGGTTCTAGGCGGCTAAATTCGGACCTAGGCGGCGTTTAATCGGTCTAGGCAGGTCTAGGCGGACTAGACCCGCTTAGGCCTCAAGTAATTAAAAAAAAAAAGTAAAAAAAACCCACTGCTCTCACTCTCCTCCTAATAAAAAAAATAAAAAACCCTAAATCGCGCTCTTCACTTTCACCCCCAAATCACGCTCTTCACTTTCACCCCAAATCGCAGCTCCTCTTCCTCCGCCTCCCTCCTTCGCCGTCTTCCTCTGCCTCCATCCTCCTTCGACGTCCTCCTCCGCCTCCCTCCTACTTCGCCAGTTTGCCGTCCTCGTCCGCCTCCCTCCTCCTTCGCTGTCCTCCTCCGACTCCGCCTCCGCCTCTCTCCGACGTCCTCCTCTTCTCTCTCAAAGTTTACAGCTCCTCCGACGTCCCCCCTCCGTCCGCCTCCCTCCGAATCGCAGCTCCTCCGACGTCCTCCTCCGCCTCCCTCCGCCTCCCTCCGACGTCCTCCAAAAATATATGCAAAGCTTCTAAGTTCTAATAGTGACCTCGATAGATCTCCAAATATATTTGCTCACTGTGTATGATTTTTTTCCCCACTTAGCAAGAAAACATAATAATATTTGCTTAAAGCTGTTCATCGTTATCAAGCATATCATGAGATCATCTATCAACTTTATTCTTTTATGAGTAGCCACAATGTGGTTTACATCGGATATGGAGAAGATAGAGTCCTCATGTTTACCGATACAATAATACACCGATACGACTATGTGAAGCCCATCCTACAATTGCAAGGAGAAAAAGTTCAATAGTAAGAAACTAAGAATGAGTAGCAATAAAGAGTAAAAAGGGGTAACAATAAAATAAACCCAAAAGATCGATAAATAAATAAATAAATAAATAAATTTAAAAAATTGCCTAGCGCCTAGCCGCTTAATCCCCGATTACAAGGTCTAGGCGCTAGGCCCCCATCGGCCGCCCGACTACCGCCTAGCGCTTTTTAGAACATTGGTTGGGATGAAGAATTAATAGAGAAACATATATGCTTAGATACTGGAAATTTTCATTTTCTTTTACTGTTAAAGAAACTGATCGCATGCATCTGATTGTCATCTTAGCATGATTTTTTTACCAAAATGGGTTCACTGTCAACTAAGGATGCTGTATGTATACCAAAATTCTCTAAATCTGTACAAGAATTGGGCGGAACAAACCTTGTGCAGGTTTATTTTGGAGCCACAAACATCAATGGTTTAGTTGGGATGAAGAATTAATAGACAAACATATATGCTTAGATACTGGAAATTTTCATTTCCTTTTACTGTTAAAGAAACTGATCGCATGCATCTGATTGTCATCTTAGCATGATTTTTTTACCAAAATAGGTTCACTGTCAACTAAGGATGCTGTATGTATACCAAAATCCTCCAAATCTGTACAAGAATTGGGCTGAACAAACCTTGTGCAGGTTTCTTTTGGAGCCACAAACATCATGGTTTAGTTGGGATGAAGAATTAATGGAGAAACATATATGCTTAGATACTGAAAATTTTTATTTTCTTTTACTATTGAAGAAACTGATCGCATGCATCTGATTGTCATCTAAGGATGCTAGCTGTATACCAAAATCCTCCAAATCTGTACAAGAATTGGGCTGAACAAACCATGTGCAGGTTTCTTTTGGAGCTACAAACATCAATGATTTAGTTGGGATGAAGATTTAATAGAGCAACATATTAGTAGCCATATTAGTTTCTTTTATGCAGGTTTATTATTATTATTATTTTGGGATAAGTAACTGATTATTAGTAGCCATGAACAGAATAGTTCATGAGGCATCAGATCTTCTTGTTACCGTATTAACAGTACAACGCCCTCGTTATTCGTCTGATTCCTCTTCCTCAGCAAATACCCTTTACCATCATCATCTCCTTGAACGGAAAGCCAAATACAGGGGAGACTATAGTCTAATCGATATTAGACTCGAACACAAGGTGTGCGATAAAATGCCACTAAGGTGGTTGTGATAATTTCCACAAAGGTAGTTTAGGATTATGTGAATAGAGTAGATTGTATTAAGATTTAATTATTTTTTTATACATTTTTGGAACCACGATTTCTTTATTTTATAGTTAATTGTTATATCGTTTATGTATTTGCAGCTAGGGATGGTTTTAAAAAAGGTGAAATTAAATATACAAAATGCCCTTTACTGTCAATACTATTTAATATATCAAATTTTAATTTCAGATTGTGTGCTATTGTTATAATGGATAGAAGTTGGATTAATAAACCACGATTATCCAAGGAGTACTGTGATGGTATTAAAGATTTTATTATCTTTGCCAAACGACATTCCCGTGATCCCAACCTAATCCTTTGTCCATGCCTCCGGTGTACAAATTGTAATTTGAGGACATGTGACGTAGTACATACATATATGGTTGTCAACGGTTTTCTTCAAGGGTACACACGGTGGTTTTGTCATGGAGAGGATCATACGTCAGCTTCTGTTCGTCCGGTTGTATTAGAAAATGTAGATGAGCCCTTAGTGAACGAAGACTTAAGTGTTCCCGATGAGATGCATGCTTTGTTGCAAGACACCTTGGGGATTCATAATGTTTCTTTCCACACCAATAATCCAACAACCCAAGTTCATAATGAGTCAGCAGAAACATCTCACATTGGTGGTGGAGTGGACGAGGAAATGCCTGACCCCGCCCCTGAAAATAATAAACAGCAAGAATCCTTCGCTAAGTTGCTTGAAGATGCTAGTACTCCGCTGTACCGCGATTGCACCAAATTCTCTAAATTCTCATTCATTGTTAGACTATTTCAGATTAAATGTTTAAACGGGTGGTCTGCTAAGTCCTTCAGTATGCTACTTGAACTGTTGAATGAAGCATTTTCAGAAATCTGTATTCCAAACTCAGCCTATAAAATCAAAAAATTTCTAAATTCTTTCGATCTAAGGTATGAGAAGATAGCAGCATGTCCAAATGACTGTATGCTTTTCACGGGAGGTAAGGAAAGTCTGGAGAATTGCGAAGTCTGTGGTTCTTCGAAATGGACAGAAACACCAAATCAAGACGATCAAGCCAGTGGATCTACTAAGCGAAGTAGGAAAAAGAAGCCTGCCAAAATACTGCGTTGCTTTCCTCTGATTCCTAGGCTACAAAGATTGTTTATGTCTACGAAAACTTCTTCTGATATGAAATGGCATGCTGAAGGTCGCACTAATGATGGGATTCTTAGACATCCTGCTGATTCTCAATCTTGGAAAAAATTTGATGAAAGATATCCCGATTTTGCGGAAGATCCTCGAAATGTGAGACTTGGACTAGCCTAGTGATGGTTTCAACCCTTTTAGGCAAATGAGTAGTACATACAGCATATGGCCTGTTGTGTTAATACCATACAATTTGCCGCCTTGGAAATGCATGAAGCAGTCCTCATTTATTTTGTCCATGATAGTTCCTGGACCGAAAGGTCCTAGAAATGATATAGATGTGTACCTACAGCCGTTAACAGATGAACTTCAGAAATTGTGGGTGGGTGTTCCAACCTATGATGTTGTGGCTAAAGAAACATTTTCTCTTCGGGTCGCGTTGTCTTGGACAATCAATGATTTTCTAGCATATGCAAATTTATCTGGATATAGCACTAAAGGACGTTATGCATGTCCTTGTTGTGCTGACCAAACTAGTTCAAGGTGGTTGTACAATGGCAGAAAGTTTTGCTATATGGGTCATAGGAGATGGTTGCCTGACACACATATATTTCGGGCAGAGACAACGATATTTGATGGTACCGACGAGTGGGAACATGCTTCTGGAGCTTCTTCTGGGTCAGATATTTTGAGGCGGGTAGATGGTCATCAGTTCAAATATGGAAAAGAACCACAAGTCAGCAAAAAGGGCAAGAAAAGGGCAAGGCCGGAGCAAGGTGAGGAGACCGATCTATGTGGCGAAGATGAGGATCAGAACATGACGAGTTTAGGTGCATGGAAGAAGAAGAGTATTTTCTTCAAGTTGCCGTATTGGGAATTTAACTTATTGCGACATAATTTAGATGTGATGCACATCGGAAAAAATATTGGTGAAAATTATATAGGAACAGTTATGGAAGATGACCGGAAGACAAAGGACAATCTCAAGAGCCGACTTGATTTGAAGTCAATGGGCATCCGACATGAGTTGCACCCAGAGGAATTACCGAACGGGAAAGTACTCCTACCTCCTGCAATCTATTCAATGTCAAAATCGGAGTTAGAATTGTTTTGCAAAGTTCTACTAGAACTTAAAAGTTCCTGATGGCTATTCTTCTAACATAGCAAGATGTGTCAACTTTAAAGAGAAGAGGCTTCAGGGTCTAAAGTCACACGACTACCACGTCCTAATGCAGGATCTCCTTCCTGTGGCCCTAAGGTCTTCAATGTGTGAGCAAATCACTACTGTCCTGAAAGATCTTTGTAGCATATATAAAGGTATTTGCTCAAGAATGCTTCGTATTGAAGATATTGACCAATTGGAGTAGCGGGCGGCATTGACACTTAGTAAAATGGAGATGATATTTCTGCCATCGTTCTTCACTATAATGATTCACTCGATAATCCACCTTGCTGGTGAAGCCAGAATCGGCGGTCCTGTTCACTATGGGTGGATGTACCCCATTGAGAGGTAAAAGAATTCATGCATCTTACAGAACAGAATTTTCAAAAGCTCATTTCTTTTAATCCCCTACTTCGCTCTAATTTATTAATTATACATGTTCAGGTACCTATACCGGCTCAAAGATTATGTTAAAAATAGAGCATATCCTGAAGGGTCAATAGCTCAGGGATATCTATCATAGGAGTGTTCACATTTTTGTTCCAGGTATCTGCAGGGTGTAGAGACATCTTTGACTAGACCAAGGAGAAATCCAGACATTTCCAATCTTGATGGTGCTAAATATCTTTTTGATACCGCTGGCACTACTGTTGGTAAAGTTGATGCATTTGAGCTAGATAACTTAACGTGGGAACAGGCACATCGATATGTGCTAGACCACCATGCATCAGTGGAACCATTTCGAAAGTAAGTTGCTTTTGAATTTAAATCGAATATAGTGAAAACCGCAGAGTTCGATATTAACTTACTTTTGTTATTCCTTATTTCAATTGCTTGTATTTTAGCAAATTTGTCAGGGACATCAAACGAAGGGCTAGACCAAGAAGACTACCACCATGTGAACAAAACAAGTTGATGAATGAAAAATTTCATAAGTGGTTTGAATCTCATGTAGGTGAATTAAGAAAATGCAAGTTAATCTTCATTATATCTACATTATCCATGGTGCTGATACGATTTGTGCAAAATTAATAGGTACATTCTTTGGGTCCTGAAGGTGTGTCATCTGAAATACAAGTACTTGCCAAGGGTCCCTATAAGATGGGCAAAAGATACGGAGGATACATATTCAATGGCTTTAGATTTCGTACTAAAGATCGTGAATGTAATTTGAAGTCTCAAAATAGTGGAATGGTAGTGACTTCTAAGACTAGAAGTTATGCTTCCAAGTTGGACACGAGGCCGGTAGATGGAGATCTCGACTACTATGGAGTGCTCATGGATATCATTGAGTTGAACTATTTTGGTCATTTTCGTGTTGTCTTATTTCGTGGGGATTGGGCTGAGTTTGATAGGAATTTTGCTAATAACAAGGATAAGTTAGGTTTCACAGTTGTAACCTTCTCAAAATTGATTCACATCGGTACACACATTAACCACGAACCATTTGTGTTCCCATTCCAAGTGCAACAAGTGTTCTACATTGAAGATCCAACCCTGCCAAAATCGTATGTGGCTCTTGAGATGCAACCAAGAGATGTATTCCAACTGGGCGATACTTCAGACGATGAAGACGGTGAAGCCATGAATAGTTACATTGCCTCTGAGTTTTCTATGTTTGATGTAAACACAACCGATGGCGAAATTTGCGAGACTTGGCTCCGCAAGGATGGAGAAGAGGGCGATGTATTGGAAGAGTCGTATTGTAGTTTACTTGATTTTCATAGCTCAATATTATATGTCCTGTAATTTTCGTGTCTTAAATCTTGTTGTAATATTATATCTTGTAATTCCGAACATATTGTATGTGAATTTAATAATTGGTTTAATTATCTTTCTATTTTCTACTGCTTGGTGTCATTTACATTAAACAATGCTTAGTGTCATTTGCATCAAACTATCATTGTAGTTGAATTTGTTACAAATCCCACTTTTAAATTTTTTGTAATTATGTTGGTTTGTTAATCCTAGATAATAGTGGCAGTCAAACAGAGGAGGGGGAGGGTAGCACGCCGCCCACTGTCAAAAAACATCGAAGGCAAACTAAGATGACAGGCATATGGAAACTTAAGAATGACGAAAGAATTGTGGTAGAGGAAAACGGTTTCAGGCAACCGGTTGGTGATAATGCAAGCAAATTCTCATCCTTTATTGGGGTAATAGCAAGGAACTCACGGATAATTCTACCGGTAAGTCTTTAAATTGGTAATTTTGAAGATATTATAATTTTGAATGCATGAAAGACACGTATTAGTGTTTGTGAGTCTGCATTGTGGCTGTCGTCTATGTTTCTTAATTGGACAGTGATTAGAAAGAAAGGGCTCGAGTGGAGATCTGGAAACCCATATAGAGACATCTCGTTTATTATAATCTATTATTATTGTTGGACCAACCCCCTCTTGCTGTGTGCGTGTGTTGAAGAGAAAGAAGGGATGAGAAAGAGTTGAGGAAAATGCCGTTATGTTAGCCTGGTGTATCCTCATTCTCTACCATTCCTCTTTCTAGCTCCATTTATGGCTTCTATATTAAATTGGTTTCCTTCCACGATGACAGTTCCGTAAAACTACACTTGATATGAGCCCTGTTCTTATTGTTCTTCAATAAAATTGGGAGTTTTGGTGATCCAACTAGTGATCATAGCTGCACCCCACTACATACTCACAAACACTAATACGTGTCGTTCATGCATTCTATGACCAACCCCACTTTGGCATATAGCATACTTAGATGACTAACTATGACCTGCACACATGTTTGTTCCGCCCAATTCTTGTACAGATTTGGAGGATTTTGGTATACAGCTAGCATCCTTAGTTGACAGTGAACCCATTTTGGTAAAAAATCATGCTAAGATGACAATCAGATGCATGAATTCAGCTTCTTTAACAGTAAAAGAAAATGAAAATTTGCAGTATCTAAGCATATATGTTTCTAGATCCAGGATCACAAATTTTGATTGGGCTGTGATTGGATTTTTTAGTGACTATCAACAAGTGTTCTTAATTGGACTGTGATTAGAAAGAGAGGGCTCGAGTGGAGATCTGGAAACCCATATAGAGATATCTCGTTCATAATAATTTATTATTATTGTTGTTCTTGTTGCTTTTGCTGTTGTTGCTGATGTCTCTTTATGTGCGTTTGCTGAAGAGAAAGCAGGGATGAGAGAGAGATGAGGAAAATGCCATTATGTTAGCCTGGTGTATCCTCATTCTCGACCATTCCTCTTTCTGGCTTCTATATTTGGTTTCCTTCCACGATGACAGGTCCTTAAAACTACACTTGATATGAGCCCTATTCGTATTTTTCTTCAATAAAAATGGGAATTTTGGTTATCCAACAAACATGTACCCGCATACTTCCAAATGGCATTTCCTTTAAAAAGTCGGACTCCGAAGAATCGATCTATGACTAGAATCTCCATTCAAAGCCCAATCAAAATTTATCATCCTGGATCTAAAATCTTCTTTGAGCCACAAACATCATGATTTAGTTGGGATGAAGAAATAATAGAGAAATATATATGCTTAGATACTGAAAATTTTCATTTTCTTTTACTGTTAAAGAAACTGATCGCATGCATCTGATTGCCTTCTTAGCATGTTTTTTTTTACCAAAATGGGTTCACTGTCAACTAAGGATGCTGTATGTATACCAAAATCCTCCAAATCTGTACAAGAATTGGGCAGAACAAACCTTGTGCAGGTTTATTTTGGAGCCACAAACATCAATGGTTTAGTTGGGATGAAGAATTAATAGACAAACATATATGCTTAGATACTGGAAATTTTCATTTCCTTTTACTGTTAAAGAAACTGATCGCATGCATCTGATTGTCATCTTAGCATGATTTTTTTACCAAAATGGGTTGACTGTCAACTAAGGATGCGGGCTGTATACCAAAATCCTCCAAATCTGTACAAGAATTGGGCTGAACAAACCTTGTGCAGGTTTATTTTGGAGCCACAAACATCATGATTTAGTTGGGATGAAGAATTAATAGAGAAACATATATGCTTAGATACTGGAAATTTTCATTTTCTTTTGCTGTTAAAGAAACTGAATTCATGCATCTGATTGCAATCTTAGCATGATTTTTTGACCAAAATGGGTTGACTGTCAACTAAGGATGGTGGCTGTATACCAAAATCCTCCAAATCTGTACAAGAATTGGGTTGAACAAACCTTGTGCAGGTTTATTTTGGAGCCACAAACATCATGATTTAGTTGGGATGAAGAATTAATAGAGAAACATATATGCTTAGATACTGGAAATTTTCATTTCCGTTTACTGTTATAGAAACTGAATTCATGCATCTGATTGTCATCTTAGCATGATTTTTTTACCAAAATGGGTTCACTGTCAACTAAGGATGCTGTGTGTATACCAAAATCCTCCAAATCTGTACAAGAATTGGGCTGAACAAACCTTGTGCAGGTTTGTTTTGGAGCCACAAACATCATGATTTATTTGGGATGAATAATTAATGGAGAAACATATATGCTTAGATACTAGAAATTTTCATTTTCTTTTACTGTTAAAGAAGCTGAATTCATGCATCTGATTGTCATCTTAGCATGATTTTTTTACCAAAATGGGTTGTCTGTCAACTAAGGATGCTAGCTGTATACCAAAATCCTCCAAATTTGTACAAGAATTGGACTGAACAAACCTTGTGCAGGTTTATTTTGGAGCCACAAACATCATGATTTAGTTAGGATGAAGAATTAATAGAGAAACATATATGCTTAGATACTGGAAATTTTCATTTCCTTTTAGTGTTAAAGAAACTGAATTCATACATCTGATTGTCATCTTAGCATGATTTTTTTACAAAAATGGGTTCACTGTCAACTAAGGATGCTGTATGTATACCAAAATCCTCCAAATCTGTACAAGAATTGGGCTGAACAAACCTTGTGCAGGTTTCATTTGGAGCCACAAACATCATGATTTAGTTGGGATGAATAATTAATAGAGAAACATATAAGCTTAGATACTGGAAATTTTCATTTTCTTTTACTGTTAAAGAAACTGATCGCATGCATCTGATTGTCATCTTAGCATGATATTTTTACCAAAATGGGTTCACTGTCAACTAAGGATGCTGTATGTATACCAAAATCCTCCAAATCTGTACAAGAATTGGGCTGAACAAACCTTGTGCATGTTTCTTTTGGAGCCACAAACATCATGATTTAGTTGGGATGAAGAATTAATGGAGAAACATATATGCTTAGATACTGGAAATTTTCATTTTCTTTTACTGTTAAAGAAGCTGAATTCATGCATCTGATTGTCATCTTAGCATGATTTTTTTACCAAAATGGGTTGACTGTCAACTAAGGATGCTGGCTGTATACCAAAATCCTCCAAATATGTACAAGAATTGGGCTGAACAAACCTTGTGCAGGTTTCTTTTGGAGCCACAAACATCATGATTTAGTTGGGATGAAGAATTAATGGAGAAACATATATGCTTAGATACTGGAAATTTTCATTTTCTTTTACTGTTAATGAAGCTGAATTCATGCATCTGATTGTCATCTTAGCATGATTTTATTACCAAAATGGGTTCACTGTCAACTAAGGATGCTGTATGTATACCAAAATCCTTCAAATCTGTACAAGAATTGAGCTGAACAAACCTTGTGCAGGTTACTTTTGGAGCCACAAACATCATGATTTAGTTGGGATGAAGAATTAATGGAGAAACATATATGCTTAGATACTAGAAATTCTCATTTCCTTTTACTGTTAAAGAAACTGATCGCATGCATCTGATTGTCATCTTAGCATGATTTTTTTTACCAAAATGGGTTCACTGTCAACTAAGGATGCTGGCTGTATACCAAAATCTTCCAAATCTGTACAAGAATTGGGCTGAACAAACCTTGTGCAGGTTTATTTTGGAGCCACAAACATCATAATTTAGTTGGGATGAAGGATTAATAGAGAAACATATATGCTTAGATACTGGAAATTTTCATTTCCTTTTACTGTTAAAGAAACTGATCGCATGCATCTGATTGTCATCTTAGCATGATTTTTTTACCAAAATGGGTTGACTGTCAACTAAGGATGCTGTATGTATACCAAAATCCTCCAAATCTGTACAAGAATTGGGCTGAACAAACCTTGTGCAGGTTTCTTTTGGAGCCACAAACATCATGGTTTAGTTGGGCTGAAGAATTAATGGAGAAACATATATGCTTAGATACTGAAAATTTTCATTTTCTTTTACTGTCAAAGAAGCTGAATTCATGCATCTGATTGTCATCTTAGCATGATTTTTTAACCAAAATGGGTTAACTGTCAACTAAGGATGCTGGCTGTATATCAAAATCCTCCAAATCTGTACAAGAATTGGGCTGAACAAACCTTGTGCAGGTTTATTTTGGAGCCACAAACATCATGATTTAGTTGGGATGAAGAATTAATAGAGAAACATATATGCTTAGGTACTGAAAATTTTCATTTTCTTTTGCTGTTAAAGAAGCTAAATTCATGCATCTGAAGATTTAAGATCCAGGATGGCAAATTTTGATTGGGCTGTGATTGGATTGTTTAGTGGCTGTCATCTATGTTCTTAATTGGGCTGTGATTAGAAAGAGAGGGCTCGAGTGGAGATCTGGAAACCAATATAGAGACATCTCGTTTATAATAATTTATTATTATTGTTATCCTTGTCGCTCTTGCTGTTGTTGCTGATGTCTCTTTGTGTGCGTGTGCTGAAGGGAAAGAAAGGATGAGATAGAGATGAGGAAAATGCCGCTATGTTAGCCTGGTGTATCCTCATTCTCTACCATTCTCTGTTTCCATTTCTGGCTTCTATATTTGGTTTCCTTCCACGATGACAGTTCCTTAAAACTACACTTGATATGAGCCCCTTCTTATTTTTCTTATTTTTCTTATATTTGGTTTCCTGTTGAACTAAATTATTTTTTTTTTCATAGAGCGGTCACCCAGATGGAGGAAATTCTGATTATCAGCACTGAAGCTACTCGAGGGGTATGGATCTGTGGTCGGCCTACTCTAGTTGTTGTTGTTATGTTGTCCTTGTTGTTGTTATGTTCTGGATTGTTGTTTTAAGTAATTGTTGAGATATTTGGGATGTTAATTACTGTATTTGTTAATTATGACACTGTGTTAATTAAGTGGTGAATTTGGACGATTAATGGACTATGTGTGAAACTTTATTATCTTAATTAATTCTTGTGTTTGGTTGTGATTTGCGCATTAATATGCCTGAAATTGGTTGAATCAGTTGTGAATTAGTTTACAGGTTTTTTAAATGAAATTGTGAATTGAAATCGAATGAAAAATTGGAGCAGGAAAAACCAACGGGCATACACCGGCGTTTCATAGAACGCCGGTGTATCTAATTGTTTAGTTGAAAATTTCATTAGAGAGGCGTTTCCACACAGGCCGGTGTATCCGTAAGTTGCAACAGTCCTAAGATACACTGGAGTTTTATAAAACGCCGGTGAATATCTCTATAGCGGCGTTTTACGACATGCCGGTGTTTGTAAGTAAGGAAAGAAGGGCGCTCAGAAACAAGCATACACCGGCGTCCTATGACCGCCGGTTAATATTACACATTCACCGGCGTTTGTACAATCGCCGGTGAAAAGATATATACCGGCGGCATGTGACCGCCGGTGAATGTATATTGGAGAAAGAACGGCACCCAGAAATCGCCATATACCGGCGTTTGTCTGGCCGCCGGTGTATTTTGAAGATATACCGGCGTCCAGTAAAAACGCCGGTGAATACGCCTATCTTTCCGCGATGCTCGATTCGGCAGCATTTGCACCGGCGTTTTTATAAACGCCGGTGAATGTTTCACCGGCGTAAAAAACCGCCGGTGAAGGTCTAAAAAAATGCCGGCGAATAGGTTCTGTATTGTAGTGCAAGATGCTAGAGCAGCAATGAAATATTATAGAACATATAAACAAAGAATTTGTTGTGAAGATGCAAGACCGAATCATTGGGGATGCAATAATAACTATAATTAAACAAAGAAGAATAATCATAAATTCCAAAAATATAAACCAAAATATAGAAAAAAACTTTTAAGAGATATAAAAAAACCCTATAAAAAAACTTTAGAAGAATGAATAAAAATAAAAATAGACATTATACGAAAAATCCTAAGAAGTGTAATTGTTACATATGTGGAGATGTAGGACATATATCACCAAATTGTCCTAAAAGAATGAAAAAAGAAAATGTAAAATACGTAGAAAAAATTGAAGAAATGAATAACATAAATTACAAACTCATAAAATATGATGAAGAATAGTCAGAAATAAGTGAAGATCAAGAAATAACGGTAATGGAAGAAGATAGTGGAACTAGTGAAGGTGAAACAGAAGAATGTGAAATAAATATGATGACAGAAATAACAGAAATAGGAGAACCTTTAGAAAGAGAAGAAAATAATGAAGAAGTAAGAGAAAGAATGTGCTTTGACATACAAAAATACGATAAAAATAAGAGTGACCAAATTAGATATAAATCCAAAAGAAATTTTTAAACTACCAATATTCGAAAGAAAGAAAAGCACTATCATAATAGCTAGGAATAATGAACAACCTATAGACATTGAACAAGCACAAGGAAAAACCATAATCCCATTAATAACAGAAAGAATAATAAGACAAGATATGGAAAAAATAAATAAAAATACCAGAAAAATATTAAGACACATACATTTAGGAGCTGTACAAATAATAATAAAAACCTATTTTAAATAAATACACCCCTCGAAATATAACTAATGGATGATAGGATAATATCAAGTACACAAGATGCCTTAATAGGAATAGTACAAGGAAACCTAATGTACCAAAAAATAAAGTTTAAAATAAAACCGAATTTCTCTATAAGCATGACAGAAGAAAATAAAGACAAAAGTTTAGTCATGTATCATAGGTTATCAGGAATAGAAATGATAGAAAAAAGCAAAGTTATGAGTATACAAATAAGAAATATTTATGCTTTCACTAGCAAACACGAAGTAAAAAATAGAAATATAGATAATTTTAAAATAGAGCCGCTATTCAGTGAAATTATAAGGTATAAACCAGGTAGAGAAAACCCTGAAATGACTATACCAAATTATATAGAATTCGACTTTAATAAAGCAAAAGAAACTGCAAAAGGAAAAGCACCACAAATAATGTTCGGAAAGATATCACTATCAATAAGAAATAAACAACAAGCATTGGAATTAATACCAATAATAAATACATTAGAACACCAAAACAATAACCAATTTAAAACAGAAATAGAATATTATGACAATGGGAAATGAAATAAACAAATAGCCTTAGTAGATACAGAAGCCACTAATTCACATATTAAACAAACAAATGTAAAAACCACTGAATTAATAACATTAGAAAACTCATATTACTACCTAGACTATTACAATAATAGACATCCAATTGTACATAAAATTATACTACCACTAAGGATAGATGGTAAAAAGAAAATGTTATTACACTTACATGTAGATCCAGAACACCATGTTAATGAAATGCTATTAGGAACTGACTTCCTTACATTAGTACAACCATACTCAATTCAAGAAGAAAAAATCATAATAACAGTAAACAAAGAAAGTATGATAATAAATAGAATATTAGATAAATGAATCCATTAAGAACAACAAAAAACACATTATACATACTAACAGAATTTGTTTACGAAGGATACAAATCAAGAAACTATCATAGTCTAATAGACACTGGAGCAGGCACTAGCCTATACCGCAAAAATATACTACCAAAATGGAAACAAGATAGGTATAATAAAAAAGCAATAACTGGATTAACTGGACAAACTATCATACTTGATACATATCAACAAAATGTTAATGTACAAATAGAAAGTTACATACTAAAAATACCATTAATATACCAGTTTGATGATATGAATAATGATGAGCTCTTAGAAAATGACTTTTACCAACAATACTACCCTATAACCATATCACATAAATCGGTTGTATTTACGACGCCTTGTCAACACCAAGAAATAGCAATTAGAATCACCCAACCTTATTCTAAAACCGACCTACCACACATCAGAATTTCTTCAACCAAGCGTGGTGAATATCAATATTTATCAAACAAAACTAGAATACAACAAGTCCAAGAAATAACTACAAAAGAAATTTTACAAAAATAATTAGAAGATCTGTGCGGAGAAGACCCCTTGGCAAAATGGGACTTAAGTAAACCCAAAGCACACATAGAGTTAATAGATAAGAACAAAATAACAAAAATTAAACCTATAAGACATACTCTAACAGATCTAGAAGAATTCAAAATACATATAAAAGAATTATTGGAAAATAATTACATAAGAAAATTACAAAGTCCACATTCATCACCAGCATTCATAGTAAGAAAGCATTCAGAAGAAAAAAGAGGTAAATCTCGAATGGTAGTAAATTATAAGGAACTAAATAAAAATACTAAGAGGTTTGGATACCCACTACCAGACATGCAAATACTACTTAACACAGTAAGAACAAGAAAAATATATTCGAAATTTGATTGTAAATCAGGATTTTATCATGTAAAACTAACAAAATATTCAAAACCTTTAACAGCATTTAGCACACCTCAAGGATTTTATGAATGTAATGTATTGCCATTCGGTTATAAAAACAGCCCACGAATATTTCAAGAATATATGGATAAAAATTTTGAAAAATACAACAATTTCATATTAGTATATGTAGATGATATTCTAATAGGATCCGAAAACGAGGAACAGCATAAAGAACATCTACTAAAATTTATAAAAATAGTGAAAAATGCAGGTATTATACTATAAAAAAAAGATAGAATTCTTCAAAACTGAGATAGAATTCTTAGGAACAAAATTATCACACGAAGGAATAGAATTACAGCTACATATAGCAGAGAAAATAAAGACATTTCCTAATGTCCTAAAAGAAAAAAGAGAAGTACAATCTATAATAGGGTTACTAAATCAAGCAAGATGTTACATACCAAATTTATCAGCAAAACAAATTGGTTACAACAAAAACTGAAAAAGTTTAAGAAATGAGAATGGACCCGAGAGGATGAAGAAAGACTTAAAACATTAAAACAACAAACTTCAGAATTACATAAGCTAAGATTACCTGTTAAAAAATGTTCATGGATAATAGAAACAGATGCGTGTGAAAATAATTGGGGAGCAGTATTAAAATTCATTGAAATAGGAAAAAAAGAAGAAAGACTAGCTAGATATACTAGTGGATCGTTCACACAGACCCAACAAAATTACCACATAAATGAAAAAGAACTACTAGCAATTTTAAAAGCTATAAAAAAGTTTGAGTTATTCATAATACATACAAAATTCACAGTAAGAAACACAAGCAAAAAGTTGAATTAACAAGATAATAGACCCAACTATAGCAAATAAAAGGTTGATAAAATGGCAAATGGAGTTAGCACATTATGACTTCTCAATAGAAAATATAAAAGGAAAAGATAACATCCTAGCAGATTTCTTGTCAAGAAGCTAACAATTCCGTTTTTACAGGAAGGAAAATAGAGTGCAACATATAGAACAGGATATAGTCTATCTAAAGGAGACAGTGGAGCAATTAAAAGGAGCATTTAACCAACTACAGCTGCAAATATGTGGTCTTTAAAGTATATTTTACCAATATATAAATACAGATCGTATTGAAAAAGATGAGTGAAGGGAGTGAACCTATTAACTCACAAAATACAAGTAGGATCACAAAAATAGCCACACAAGAGGAAAACTCCACATCCATACAGCCTACTACCTACAAAGAGAGTTTACTCTCAGATCCTCCAAAATACTCCAAGAATGAATTATTTTTACAATATATTGAGAAATTATGCCAGACCACTCAGGTCCACCAATTTATCAAAACTATTTTTCAACAATATATGAACAAACGATGCCACCTATCAAGCTATTGATCTTCCTCCAGCTTAGGCCATTGTCTCATTACAGCGTCGCCTCTTCCCTCGTCGGGAGTAAGAGTCGAGTTGAGTCTGTGTGGTGAGAAATCGTCTGAGAAAGCAAGAGCGTAAGAGAGGTGAAGGTATCCTCTGCACAGCTCTCTCCTGGAGCGTGGTTTTTTGTGGGATGAGCGAGATAGTTGTTTGGTGAGAAATCGTCTGAGATAGCACTATCGTGAGAGAGGTGAAGGTATCCTCTTTACGGCTACCTCTTTGGTAGCGGATGTGGGAGCTGTCAGCGAGTTTGTTGGATGAGTGGTGTAGTTGGTGGGATGGTGCGGTTGCTGTGCAGGTGCCGTGGTGTCATAAATCGGCCTGCGAGGCTTGGGCCCAAAGATGGGGTCTCCCCAATGAGGGGAAGGCAGGGAGCGGCGGGTGTTAAAATCCTGCCAGACTAGTTTCGGGTGGGTGTGCATGTGCTATGGAGGCAGTGTACGAAGCTAAACTGACGTACATACAATTTTGCTGGATCGAGCTTGTTTGTTGGTCAACCCTCCAGGATTATTGGAGGGATTTTTTGTTTGTACGGGTCATGTTGCTTCATATATGTTTTTATTTTTTATCTGTAGGTTGTAATCTGGCCTAGTTCTCCGGGTTTGTATCATTAATTTCTTATTAATGGAACATGGTGGCCATACTTCACCTTTTCCTTCAAAAAAAAACAACATATGAACAAAGCGATCATACTACCAGGAGCAAATCCAAAAACAGTGAGGGTATTGTTCGAAAGAGGACTTATCCACTGCATCTATCCATCTCGAGAATGTGAAGAACTTAGTTAGTTACCAAAAGAAGTATATAAAGCTACTAAAAGTTATTTTGGTCTCACAAAGGCATCCAAAATATATGTTCGTTTATTTTCAGCTATTCCAGTTGAAGATAATGAAGAACTACCAGCTGAACATATTATAAAGATAGGGATGACTACACAAATCCTGTTTTGAGCAACCAATATTATACCATATAAGAACGAAGAATTTGAAAAACTAATCCCAGAAAGAAGAGCTACGGAATTTAGAACAATGTATTGTAAAAGGAAGGACATACAAAACAGAGACGGTAACATATGGATCTATGATAGCCCTGACCCACAAAAATTAATGATCTACAGCAAAGTAAAAATTAAACAACTACAGTCAAAGAAAGAATTCTTTGACAGCTGGTATTGAATCCTGAATAAAGGTGATATGACAATGACAGAAGAGACAGCTGTCCACTACTGTAGATTGATGAGGATGGAACCACAACATTCATGTGACTATTGCAGAAAAGAACAAGAGAAGGCTGACTAAGAGCTGTTTTTTATGTGAAGCACGTGAAGATGTCTTCAACGTAAGCAGTGACGTAATTAGCTCAATTATTTATCTATGATGTAAGCAATGATGTAAGGAGAACAATAATTATATCTGGTGTAAACCCTTCCCTTCTTCTATAAAAGGGGATGCAGGGTAAGGGAGAGAGGCAGACAATCTAGGAGGAAAGAAATTCCATATAATCTTGTAAGAAAGTCTGTAAGGGGTTTGGGAGAAATAAAATTATCTTTCCATGAATTCTGCTACAAGATCTGTTACTAAATAAGGTATGAGCAACTAATTTTTCTTACTTAGGGAGAGTTTTGTAAGGCTCTGCCTCAAGGATCTTGCAAAAAGACTCATTTGTAACCTTCTAAAGTTAGACCATACACCTAGTAGCAGGAAACGAGCTAGGTTGTGGTTGCCTGTATCGAAGTGCTATTAGTTGTTCCAGACGTATCTCTTGGATGAAGCTCTTTTGGGAGCATAGTAATCCTGAGATGGGAGGACTTAAAAGGAGCACTAAAATCGGGGTGCATACCAGCGGTATTTTTTCCACTGGTAGTAACTGGTACATAGCAGCTCAAAGAGGTTTAATTTGGTCGAAAGCATGATGGGCCTTTTTGTTTTGATTTCAGGGTATCCTTAGAAATCTCTCTCTACTCCTAATTTTATAGTTATTGTTGTCCAGTCGAACTAATGGATAATAATAATCTCGGTATTGCCTCAGAGATTTTTGAATTAATGCTTAACTATCAAGGAAGTGATAGAATGCTAGTTTTTTATGTTTATTATCCTCATAAAGTAACAAATATGGAGGATTATTATGAATTTAAATTATTCTTTTTTAGTATACAACGAGTAATAATTATAACAATAAACCAAATAAATCCTGGAGAAACTAGTAATATAAATGTCGATATAATTGATGATCTAACTTACAATGAAAGAACTTTGTTATTTTATGAAAATGGTGTATTTAATAGTTATGTCTGGAGCCCTACAATAGCATACAGACAATTTCTAGAAAAAAATGAACAGATTGGAGAAAAAAATAGACATATGGAAGAATTAGAAGAACCCCCATATGCTAGTTACAGTGAAAGCTCTGAGACAGAATTAGAATATATGAGAGAACTTGAAGTTGACATTCCTTACTACTTTGAAATAGACAATATACATTATTTCGAAGAATATTATTTTACAAAAAACTATCACCTTTAAAAATTTAAAGTTTTTGATACTCCCTTTTCTCTTCTGATTTATATTTTTCAGGTGATTTCACGACACGCGCTTCGCACAAAAGTTGGTATCAGAGCCAAGTTAAAGTAAATAATTTTGACATAATTTTTGTAATTTTTTAAAAATTAATCACTAATTTATAAGCCATAGAATTGAAAGCAACTAATTAATAATAAAAACAGAAATTATCTTAAAACCTAAAAACTTTTAGAATTTAAAGAAAGGTCACACATTCTATAGAAATTACTATAGGAAGTATACTATAAAAATTCAAATAGTAACTAGATCATTTAGCTAAATAGTTTTCAAACTAGATCATTTGACCAAATAAAATAAAAAAGTGGGTCATTCTACTAATTAGTTCTTATTTAGTTGCCATTATTTTCCTACTTGAGAGCTAATAAAATGGAGTTACCAACTTGTGACTGAAAGAGCAACTTCACCTCCAAGAAAAATTATCATAGAAAACATACAACTTTGAAATCATTGTTTAGTATTTTAGACCCTATTAAGGTCAGTATATGAAAATATTTTGTGAACATAAACTGTAGAGAATTATGTCTATTTTCCAAACCTTTTAGCGGATCTTAGTTTCAAGTTACGAGTTGTGAGTTATGCCTATTCTACTACTGAGGTGTAGAAAGATTTCCAGACTGCGTTTGCTATGAATTCAGAAGATTAATCTATTTTTATTATGATGTTAAAAGTATTATTTTGATCCAATATTTTGGACAGTATAACTAGACCTAATTGAGATTAACCCTGATTTTTTGTGGAATTATTTGGTGAGTTTCACAAACCGTTCTATGTTTCCAAACAATTACTATACTAGCAGATTTTTCTCGCTGTTCTGTAAAGATACATAATTTTGACCTGATTCTACTTGTTGTTTGAAAAATATTTCTGAATATGAAAGTTATCCTACTGTATCTATTTTATTACCCTTTTGGCGGATTTGGATTTCGTTTTATGGTTTGTGAGATATTGTTGTTTTCGTACTGCAGTGTTTATAATTCCAGATTTACAAAACTACTACATCTTGATGTTTTCTGATTTTCGTTGACTAAACTATTTATATTGGAAAATTGTGATACTTTATATTCTGATGCTACACATATAGGGGAATACCTCAGATTTTTCATGGATTTAATTAAAGAGTTTTCATGCTATTTTCCTGACATTGAATACAACCTTCTGATTTCTGACTGAACGTGTTTTCTGGATTCAAACCTATTTTGAGTTATGATGTTGTGAAATACAATATAACTTATATATATTTGCTAGATTCGGTCGGAAGTCTATTTTTCATATTCTTTTATGGATCCAGATTTGCATTTTTGTAGCAATGGGAATCGCTGTTTTAGTGCAGTTGTAACCCATGTTTTTCGTTTTTCGTATTTTTGATGTATTTTTCTTCCTTCTTGAATATTTGTACTCTCTTGTATTTTTCTTGACTGTATATTGGAGTTGTTTTCAATATATATTCATTTTTGGTTCAATCTTGATCTTCTGTGATTTATTTTCGGTTCCTTGATTTGTTCTTGATCATTGTTGTTATTTTCGCTCTACATTTGTGTCTTGCTCTCTTTATTTGTATCTTTGGGTGCTCATGGTGATTTGGTTGCTCATACTATTCCCAGTCCTATTGTTTGATCCCTAATTGATTACTAATGCCAAATTAAATCCACAATCCTATTTGAAATCCTATACACATTGATCCTAATCAAATCCTATTAGACTAATCCTACTACTACTTCTAATCTACCCACAACCCATTAACCCAATACCCATCTCATACTAAATCCTAAACTCAGACCCTATATAAACTCATCTCATTAAAACCCTAACCCTACTTCAATACCTCGGCCTCCTCCCTCTCTTCCCTGCCCTTACGCCGCACACCCCGACACTCCCGACCTACCCTCTTACCGCTTGCACCCCAATCCCGACGCCAACCATCAGCACCGACCACCCCTATCCATTGCCGACTCCACCCTAGCCGACCTCCATTACACCTGAGCACTTCCATCCTCCATCACCTATCTCTCTCCGTCCTTCCGTCGTCGACCAGCAGCGGCAGCCGGAGCGCCAACGGCCAGCCGACGCCCGACCCCCATTGCGCTCTCTCTCTTGCTTTGCGAGTTTGCGCGTGTTGGAGTTTTGCACGTGTGAGTTGTTCATTGATTTGTGGATTTTTGTTCGTGGGATTGTTCGTTGCCGGGATCCGTTCCCATTATTCTTGGTGTTCGTTTCGACTTCGGTTAAGGCAAGTAATTTGTACTCAAATTCCTTTGTATGATACAAGTCATAAATTTCGCTTGTAGTATAGTTGGGTTCTAGAGACCACTCGTGTGTGATGTATTTTTGATGAGTATTGTCTCTATAATGCTATTGACCATAGTTGCCTCACGACACAAAATTTGACATGAAACAACGTAGGTTTTGCCCGTTCTTGATGTGATTATATTTGTGAGATAATTATGAGAAATCGTGTTTTTGTTTGGATCCTTGTAATATACTTGTTGTGGACATGCTATATACCTTATTTCATATTGTTTGGACACTTAGTA
This sequence comes from Hemerocallis citrina, assembly GCA_017893485.1. Taxonomy (NCBI): domain Eukaryota; kingdom Viridiplantae; phylum Streptophyta; class Magnoliopsida; order Asparagales; family Asphodelaceae; genus Hemerocallis; species Hemerocallis citrina. Next base: position 203,414,614 of record CM030360.1, read on the forward strand.
GACTCTATAACCTGTTTGGTTGTGTTTGGAACAAGTTTCATATGTTGTATGTTGATTTGTTGTTAAGAGGAAAATCTGTATTTTGTCGATGATCAGTTTTGATTAATATTTTAGACCATATTAAGGCCAGTATATTAACTTCATTATTAAACATGATTTTTAGAGAAATCTGTCTTCTTTCCGAACTCACTGACCTTGATCGATTTTGTTTTTGTATATGTGAGATATGATTGTTTTACTACAGAGATGTATTCCATTTCCAGATTTCGTTTGTTGATGATTTTGATGACTAAACTATTTTGATACTAGTGTTAAACATATTATTTTGATCTGAAATTTTGGTCAGTATTTCTATATCTATTTAGGGATTACCCAGAATTTTTATGAATTTTATTGATGAGTTTTATATACCGTTTCATGCTTGTTTATGAAGACTATACTTGCTGGATTTTGCTCGTTGTTTTGTAAAGATTTGTATTTTTACCCTAATTCCTTTTACTGTATGAAAAATATTTACAAAATATGAAAGTTAGCTTATTTTGTCTATTTTCTTCTCCCATTTGCGGATTTGGATTTCGTTTTATGGTTTGCGAGATATTACAGTTTTCATACAGTAGTGTTGGGAATTCCAGATTTGCCAAACTATTGTTTCTTGATGTTTTATGATTTTTATTGGCTAAAATAATATTACTGGAAAATTATGAAACTTTATATTCTGAGACTAGACATATAGGGGAATACCCCAGATTTTTTCTGGATTTGTTTGAGGTGTTTTGATGCTGTTTTCCTGACCTTGAATTCGATTTCCTGATTTCTGCCTTAATGTATTTTCTAGATTCAAATCAGTTTTGAGTTATGATTTTGTGAAATACTATGTGACTTATATATGTTCGCTAGATTTGTATGGGAGTCTATTTTCTAGACCTTTCGACGGATTCAGGTTTGCATGTTTGTAACAACAGGAATCACTGTTTTACTACAGTATGGTCTTTCTGTCCTGAACTAGAAAGTTGGTTATTTTATTCTTATATGAGTTATCTTCCACCCGTACATGTTTATCATGCAACTTGAACTTGTTACATGATCATGCCATGTTATTCTTGATATATTTTGCACACCTACATGCTTGTTTGATAATAATAATAATAAATAATCAAGCCGGGGTTTAAGGAAAAGATCTAATAGTGGATAATTTAGAAATGTGTACTCGGAAGGGGATCCACTGATCCTTCGTGATGACTTGAGACATGATACTTGACACATAATTACTTGACACTTGCACGCAAGACACGTTACTTGCCACTTGCACAGCTTGACACGTGATTACATGATACAAGATGCATGATACTTGGAGCTTGGAGCTCGATTACTTGATACTTGTCCCTGAGTACACTACCCTCTATGGTCCACTATGAAATCTAAAGCAAAACTGTTTGTTGTAGCAACCATATCGTATGGGATGTATGAAGTGCTACCTAGATAGTAATAACTATAATACTTGAATATGATACTTGAATATGATACTTGAACACGATACATACTTACTTGATACATGAGACTTGATACTTGACACTTGATACATGTTTTCATGATATTTGAGGCTTGTTGCTTATTTACATGATGCTTGTTCACCTGACACTTGTTACATGTTTCTTGTACTTGTTCACCCTACCATGCTAGTTGTTACACATTATTATCATGCCTATTCCATGTTATTAGTTAATTTTCCCATGTACTTGTATCCTGCAGTACAAGCGGCCCGTAACTTGCAATTGACGGGTACTTGTTTTCTTTTTTCTATCCCTGCAATTGTTAAATTACAGATTTTGGAGAACAGGTTCCAGATGGTATTGGTGATATGAAATATTAGTGCTAGATATTATTATTATTTCTTGTAGCTTGCTTGAACGATATTGTATTTGGTACTTGGACTTATTTTGTATTTGGGCAATGTGACCCAGGATATTTGTCTTATTCTGATCATGATTATTTGAGATTAAAACATTTTGGTTTCAAGTATTCTTGTTGGTATTTTGGTTCATATGTGCATGATTTGGTTGATTCTTTTGCTTCCGATTCTGATTATTCTTGTGAAATGTTGTAAAAATTCTTGAACAGCTTATGAATGATGAAAATCATTCGCTAGGCTTAGTCACGTACTCGTATTCTGTATTCCTTTTGGAGAGCTGGGCGTGACAGCAGTACTGTCTTGCTGTCCTGAACTGGAATTTTCGTTGTACTGTTCTTTTATGAGTTGTCTATCATCTGTATATGTTTATCTGTCACTCTAAACTTGTTACATGTTTATAGCATACTATTCTCACTCAGTTTTCTGCACATACATGTCTGTCTGATAATAATAACAAAATAACAAAGCCAGGATTAAGGGAAAGATCTAGTAGTGAAAAATATAGAAATGTGTAATAAGAAGAGAGCCCGTGTTCCCTATCTGTTACATGTTCATGACTACATGATACATGATTTTGTTTATATGAACCCTGACTATATTACTTCCCTATAGGAATGTGTACTCAGAAGAGAACTCATAGGTTCTATCTGTTTGTCTGATCTGTATCTGAATATGTCTGTCTGATCCCTGAGTACACGACCCTATAGACTCCACTACAAAATCTAAACGAAACTGTTTGAATGTAGCAACCATGTAGTAAAAACCGAGATGCATGAAGTGCTACCTAGATAGTAATCACACAAGACTTATAAGAACATGACACCTGTTATCTGTTATCTGTATCTGTTCTCTGACATTTGTTATTTGGTTATCTGTTATCTGTCTGACCATCATCTGATACTACCATCTGTATATCTGTGTGCATACCATCTGACACTTGACACTTGACACATGTTACCTGTATCTGTTAGTATACCATGTTATCTGATTTGTTTCCAGATTCATGTTAGATTACATTTCTGTTGACATGCCTATTCCATGCTATGTTTGTTCTGTTCTATAATTCGACTTGTTCTAAGGGCCAGCTCTAGACGGTGATAACCAGGGTTGTCTCTTTCTGTCAATGGGATACGGGAGCCGTATCTCGCTCAGTTAATTCTTGAAGTGCCGTGGTAAGAACGGGAGGTTTCCTGTTGGATATGGGGATTAGACCCTCGAGGCCGTCATGTTCTTATGTTGAGTGGACACGAACGGACCATGGCGCTGCTGTCCTATGGATCTTCTGCGCCATAGATATGCGGTTGTATATCTGTAAGATCGTCACGAAATTTGGTGTGATCCAGACCAGATTGGGGCACTAGTGGCAAACGGGGACACCACTGTGTTTAGCATTGATAACTGCAGGATTCACCAGCCACGATTTCATCTATCAGGAACATGTTGAGTATAATAGTAGAATGTATTTGCATGGCAATGATTTGAAATCCTGAAACTAGAAAAGACGGCTTGATTTGGAGCGTATGTAGTATGAAATGCATGTGTGTCGAAAGTCTTGCTGACATTAGACTAAGTGCATCTATTTTCTGTGCATTGTGTACTATGCATTAGACTTCAGGTCATGACATACACTGACACTAGGAAATCAGGGTGCACATTTTTGTTTTCATCAAAGGCTGGTTGTGATTGCTAGTTGGAGATCGTTGTTTTCTTATCAGCATTGCGTCAGTATAAGTACTGACATACCCACTCAATTAGGTGTTGGAAACCGAATCGGGAATGCGGGCATCCAAGTGGAGGAGCAGTGTACTTACCTACCATTCGAGCAGATGCAGAAATATCAGAGTCGCGCATCGAAAGACTCAAGCCAAGGGGGTACGTCCCAGGGAAGCAGATTGACCACTGAGTGGACTTTCGGCGGTGATCAGTTGACTATCATTCAGGAAGACAGCTGATAGCATTACAAGTGGAGTCTGTAATTATTTTGTAATAAGTTGTAATGAGTTAATGTAATTTGTATTCCTTGTTCAGGAACAAGATACATTTGTAATTAATGATGTAATGATTTTATTTGGAAATAAAAGGTTTTTAAAATTTCCGTGTTATTATTGTGTTGAGATGCATTTGAAGGCAAAGATTCTAGTGAGTGTTACGGATTTCGGGAAGCCGGATCCGGGGCGCTACATCAAATATATTATAGTCACTAATCCCACTAGCGACCTTAGTTGGGTGGTTTTTTCTTGCATGACCACATTTTCAATATGATTGAGACACGATCAATATTCTCATCAGCGATTTAATATATATTGTAACCATTGATGGAAATAGCTACAACCAAAAAAGAATTTCAATGTTTTTTTTACAAGTGGTCGTTATTCCAATTAGCGATCTTCGAAAGACAGAATCGTTGATGGAAATAGTGGTCGTTCCATGGTGTTGACTGGCTCACTCAAGGAAATTGTTTAGAAAGTGTCTTAGTTTGAAAATTAGTTTCAAAATTTGCCTTGGTAGGGGGGAATTTTTTATCTTAATTAATAGCAATATTATGACTCTTACGGGGCGTTTGGTAGGGAGATTTTTTTGGTTTCGTGGAATCATGATTCCCAAGAATCATGATTCCTGGGAACGATGATTTATGGGAATGTTAAAAATGTGTTTTGTAGGCCTTAAACATTCCACAGAATGTACCTTGGTAATTTTGATTCCCTTATTTGGTTTAAATGGTATCTTTCCTAAGAATGTTATTTTTATTTACAAAAACACCCTTAAATATAGATTATATGAAAATGAAAATTTTAAAATATTATTAAATTGTTAAAAATTAAAATAGTCTTAAAAAAGTATATGTTAATTATTTTTCTATGATTTATAATTATTATTATTTATTATATATAAATTCTAAAATATTAATTATATTACTAATATTAATTCTATTTTTAATAATTTATTATTATTATTATTATTATTATTATTATTATTATTATTATTATATATAAAATTTAAAATATTTGTTTTTTTATTAAAATATAATTATTATTTTAGAAATTTTAGAATAAAATTATTTTCTAAAATAATAATTATATTATAATAATAAAAAATATTTTAATATTTATATTAAATAATGATAATAATAATAATAATAATAATAATAATAATAATAATAATTCAGAATAATTATTAATAAGTTCAGAATAAATTCATAATAATAATAATAATAATAATAATAATAATAATAATAATAATAATAATAATAATAATAATAATATATGATTTCGGAATAATTATATTAATAATGATATAATAATTAATAAAAATAATAATTGATAATAATATATAAATTCAAAAAATATATTAAGAATAATTATTATTAAATTTAGAATAATAATAGTGTATAATTATTAATAAATTCATAATAAAAAAATATTTTCTAAAATAATAAATATGTTATAATTAAAAATAAATATTTTAATATTTATATATAGTAAATAATAATAATATTAATATTGCATATGGGAAATTAGGATATACTAGTCTTTTCAAATAAAAAAAAATTCCATACCCATGAGAAACTAGGATTTCCACCCCCTCCCATGGGAATGTTTTTGGGGGAAACATAGCCAAAAACATTCCTGGGAATGTTAAAAAGTTTTCCGGGAATGTGTTTTTCAAAAAAGCATACCAAACATTGAAAATTATGATTTCCAAGTTAGGATTTCTGGAAAACTAAAAAGAATTCTTCTACCAAACGCCCCTTAAAGCAAATTTTCAATTGTATTGTGGAATTTCCCTGAAATGATTCGTTTTGTATCACTGGGTTCTTCTATATTGCTTTATATAAAACTAGTAGTTTACACGTGTGATGCACGTTTTAATAAATATAGTTTTTTAAAATAAAAATTTAGAGGTAGTCTTGATTTGAACCTAGGACCTTCTTTATAATAGTTATGCATGTGCGTTGCACGGGTTGGTAGAATGACAACATTTACAAATGACATTAAGGCCTTCTCCCATTATAATATTAGAGATTAGAGATATATTCAATAAGGAGTTAGGCTGTGTAGGCTTTTTATTTTAAGTGTTGAAGGACACGTGTAGATATCCAAACCCGGGGATCAAGACCTAACCACAAATTGGCTCCACCTTAATATTATCCAAGGTATTGTCGAGGTGGTACGGTTGTGTAGCCATGTAGCTTGTTGATAGCCATATGAATTTATTTAAATTTAAATATTTTTTTCTTTAGAGAATATGGGTTCAAATGAACAAATTCAACCCTTAGGAAGATAAGATGTGCATGCAGTGAATATTCTAATTATATGTACTAGTACAATGTACGTGCGATACATGTCTACAAAAAATATAGATAGATAGGAGGCACAATCGATCTGAGTTTTTTTTAGGGAGAGAGAGGGAGTTTCGGGAGAGATGGAAAGGAGGGTGAGTTTTTTTTATATATTTAAATAATTAATTGGAGTTTAATTAGGTTGGGGTGAGATTAGGATGTGTGGTTTAGAATTAGTTAGGTTAGGGTTAGATCTAATTGTGTGGTGTAGATTTAATTGAGAGATTTATTTAGATTAGGGTTAGATCTAATCTAATTATGTGGTGTAGATTTAATTGAAGTTGAATGCATACAAATCATAAGTTGTCTATAAATGACAACTCTCTCATTATATATATATATATATATATATATATATATATATATATATATATATATATAATAAAACACAA